>JAMPIT010000485.1:10155000-10795422 GCA_026261815.1 Monarcha castaneiventris obscurior
GGGCTCTGAGGACCCACAGAAGAAACAATGGAGCAGTTCAGTGCCCCAGGGGAGGTGCTCAACATTCCCTTTGGGAGCCCAGGAGAAACTTGAACAAAACAGTGAACGTTTCCCAGCTTGCCATTTCTCCACAGCCCAGTAGTTTTGAGTTTATCTTGTTTTACAGTATGATTTTTAACTTTCTTGGAAGGTGTTTTAGTGATTGCTTCTCAATTTTTTTTATTATGTTAGTGATAATTTGTAGTAGAGGGAAGAGCCAAATCATAAAACAGCTGGAGATTATTCAGAGGTTAGCTTGGAAGAGCAGCTGTGTTGTTAAGTGAAAGTAATTTCCTAATTTATGCTTACTTTGGAGGCAGGGATATTTATAGGTAATAATAATTGCTGACACTATTACAATGAAAAGAGAGGGGGCTGAGGTTGTTTATGAGCAGTAGATCTAATGGGTTTTATTTCCAGTTTTCTCTGCTGATAGCAATTCCTTAAGTTATGAGTTGCCTGATGCTACTGGGAGAATGATGGTATGAGGTTCTTGTTAAACTGTGCTAATTCAGAGGGGAACAAAACCCTGCACTGAGAAAAGAATTATTTTGTTTGCCTGAATCTTGGACCACATCCTGGAGGGCTGTCAGCCTCCTCCCAGATTTTTATAGCTTGCGAGGAAAATTATAAAGCTACAATGCATAATGGGGAAAAAGGGAGTGTGAGTGAAGGATGGAGGTACTCCAAACGAAGGGCAGAGCAAAGAGATCTTTAGAAGAACAAGCTAAGAACAACAGATTAATTTGTTAGAATTTTAGTGTTTCTCCATTGCCTCTTTGCATTTTTGATAACTCTTTAGCTGATGATCCATGATCTGTGTACAAGTACTGTGTGTCTGATGTGGAAGCTTCCTCATGTTTTGCAGGAGACCAAGAGCTGCTTTAATCTTGTAACGCTGTTGGGGAGCACTTGCTTAATAGATGCAAAGGAAACAACCAGTTCTATGTTGGAAGAGCCTTTTTCTTGTTCTTGTTTTACGGAGTGAAACTGCTCAACCCCTCTGTCTTTAATACACCACACATGTCTTGCTTCTGTACATTTGATTGTACCTAATTCCAGGTTCTGGGATTGCAGCACAGACTTGCTCACCTGTGCATTGTAGTAGATGCTCAATGCACTGCAATGAAATAACTGTGACACCTCTAGAATTGTTTAGAAGGCTGTGGTGTATTTATTACTAGTCTGATAAGTGAATAGAATTTGTTTACTTTGCGTAGCACAGTTAAGCTAAACTTGAAAAGAAGTTTAATGCCTGTTGACGTGGCAGTTTTATTGAAATACTTGGATGCTGCTGTAAGCTTAAGACAGGAGCTGTACAGTGAGAGATGCACAGTGCTTCTGGTGGCTCTCTATAGCTCATTTGAATAAATCAATATGCAACTAAGTCATGGATACCATACATGCATCAAAATGATAAACCATCATGGTTAACTTGATTGCTGGTATTTTTGTTAAAAAGCACATAGAATTTAACAACAGAAATTATTGCTGATCAAAACAGACCTTAAGTGAAATTATCCCTTTTCAGAAAGTTATGCCAAATATGCTAGAATATAATTTGGAAGTTGCATCAAAGTGAAGGACTGTGGCAGAAGGGGTAGAATACTATGCTAAATTGAAACTTTTAAAAAATGTGTATATCAAAATGAAAAGATGAATCAGTAACAGCTGAGCTGGGTACTTGGGAGTGTTGTCAGCTCCTATGGATTAATTAAAGTGTACCAGTTTATACTGCTTATTCAGAGCTTCCTCTAGTCATCTCTTCTGTGTGCATGTTAATTATATATCTGGTTATTTTCTAGGCTTTGCTGAAATTTCTTCATTGAAGTAAGACCTTATATTAAGCAGACATTTAAAAGCTAGTTTGGGTCATTGATAACAATATTTTGAGGAAGGAAATAATACTGTCTTAAAAATGAAACCTGATAGTCAAATTTGAATGAAAAGGAACAAAATGAGAACGTGGGAAGAGTTCAAATTCACAAGAGAATTTAAATGTTTGTTGTGTTCTACACTTCCCAGAAATCGGGTAACAACAAATGGCAGCACAGATATTTAGCACTCCCCAGTACAGACACTGTGGTGACTGGTCTCACTTCCAGAATCTGGGGTGTTAAGCCTCACTTGGAACAAAGCACTTCAGCTATTTTAATTTCCCACTGTATATGGTGGTGATTCTAATAACCAGCATTACAGGGCTTTTCCAGGGGGAGGTTGTTGTGGCGGTGGGAATGAGACTGCAGCTGGTGGGCCTAAACAGGAGTTTGGAACTCATCTGTCGCATGTGCTTTGTTCCCTGCAGGTCTCTGAACATGGACTTTGAGAATCAAGACAAAGAGAAAGACAACAGCAGCGCCGCTGGGTCTTTTAATGGCAGCAGCACCAATAACAGTAAGGGTCAGCTTTACTCCTTATCTTCCTTGCTTCACTTCAGTGCTGCACCTCCTGCTTCACCTCTGCATGTGTTTGAGCTGCTGCATTGCAGATTCACCTGATCCCAGGCTGTCTGGGCACTCCCCACCTCGCTGTCCCCGTCTGGCTCACACCCATGAAAGCTGAATTTAAAACATCAAAATAACATTTCCATAATGCGTGAAAATTGCATGTGGCACAACTTGTCAGGTTTTACTGGAAATGGAAACAGCTTTACTTTTAAAAAAGCCACCCCACAATTAGGAGAAGGGAATGTAATTCCTTTGTGTCTGGAGCTCATTGCTATGGTGTGTTGGCCAGTCTGTAAGCAGGGAGAGATCGTGGGGTGCGCTGACAAGTCCCTAAGGAGGATTCAGCCTTATCAGTAGAGAAACTGAAGTAGAGAATTCACATAGCTCTGGGCAACTCATTTATAATGGACAACAAAATATGTGTCTGCACACTCTCTACTCAGAGTGGGATTAACATGTCAGCTCCTGCGTGGTGACTGTCCCTTCTGTAATCAATAAATAGATTCCAGGCAGCTTGGCCATCTGACATACACAGTTTTGCAGGTAAGAATATGGAACCGAACAGTTAGAGTGGAACACAGTGTGCACAGTGTGTTGTAAATTCATACTTGAGTTTAACTTAGAGCAATTTATATTGCCATATTTTGAGAATGGGCTTTAGAATGAAATAGTTTCCCAGAGTATAGAAGGCAGGAGTGAGAAGCCCTGAGCAAGAAACCCTGAATGCTAAGCTTGTTTTGTTTAAAGCAAGAAATATATCTTTAAAATTATAACGTATGTTGTATGTGTCTCTTGCTGGTTTTGTCTTTTCTAATGTAGACTCTTGGAATTTAAATAGTTGTCAGAGCACTGCTTCTGTTGGCAGCACAGAGCAAAGAGGTTGCTGTACTTGGTGATACAGCAATGAACAGTTGAGGCTTTTGGCATCTGGGAAGAAAGAGAAGACAGTGTGGGGCTGGGGAGTAAGCACATTAAGGGGATTAGCTGTCAAAATGATCGGAAATGGAATGAAGAACTCTTGACATTTAATGTTGCAGGCACTAATTCCTAGATGCCAAGGTGGTGTGTACCATGTCATTCCTGGGTTTTTGTTTTGTTTGGTTTTTCTCTCAGGAAGTTGAAGGGCATGTGGATAAATGTGGCCTCTCAGAGCAGAAGGAACTGGATCTAAGTCACAGATGAGAATTTTTGTGTCTTCACACTGTCATCACTGGGCTGTACATTGCACTTTACCTTAATGTACCAGACCTCAGCAATGTAGAAATCCCAAGTGACTGAGTTCTGCTTTTTATTTTTAAAATTTATTGTGCTACTTATGTTTAAGAATAATAGATCGTGACGTGAACTAATAAATGACATGACCATGTGCAAGTGTCATGACTTCCATGTCTTTTGTTCAGCTTTTCTTTTATGAAAAGGGTTGAATATTTATGGTAGATACTAAGTTGTAGTGAGTGTATTTCATGTATGTTTGAGGTTTTTCAACATAATCAGATACATTGATAACTGAGTTGTACAGGTAACCTGTTATTTATATGACTTGCCACTCTTGACAGGAAAAAATAAGACACATTCTCAAACAGAAATACACACAGACACACAATCTATGTGTATATTTGCTTGTCTGGGTATGTCTCACAACCTAAAGGCTTATCCTTCAAATCCTGGGATTGGTAAAAACCCCTTCATACAGAAGTGTTTAATTGTTTTGGGATAACACAGTTGATGTCAAGCTGGTTTTACATCTCTTCTAGGTCTGAGTCTTACATTGTTTTCCACTGGTCCCTTAGGAAGTGACTACTTCAGATGTTACCTGTTATTACTTTAGTGCTCTGCAAGTAGAAGTGTGTCTTGTATTTTTAATTGGGTTGCTGCTTATGGCTTCCCCCCCCATGCCGGGATCAAATGTAAATATAGCTACAGAGACTGATTAGGTGTGGGAATTTGTGTGGTTAGGTGGGCTTCTCAATTTTGCTGGTAATTCTGAAAACTCAGAAATACGGTAGAAGTTGTCCTGTCCAGTGATAAACATCCCTGGTAGTCACACTGCATGGGTGAGGCGGGGGAAATACTGAGAATAAAATAATTCAGTTATCTCTGCCCTGTTTAAAATTACTGCCAGCTTTAAAATGTGAGCCTGAATTGGTGTTGCTTTTTAGCAAAAAGGCAATTACATTGCACTGCACTGATCTGATGGTTTCATAAACAGGTAAATTACATAGGTGTTTTTTGAAAACTGCCCTTTATTGCTAGGCTTGATATTATCTGGTGATTGCAACCTGTGATGCAATTTAAGAGCTTGGTGGCCTTCAGCCAAGTGGAATTTGAAGCTGTGACACCCTTTGCATGAGCTGGGTCAGCCTAACATTGGTCAGGCTTTTCACCTTGTGTTCAGAGATTTAAGTAAACCTTACATATGCTCTGTTCAACACAGAACAGTGTCTCTATTCAGTGTAAAGTGATTCTAATCCCTAAATAATGTTAACTTTCGTTCTATCTATGGCACAAGCTAAAACTGAACTTCCAGTTCCTGGGTTCTGCAGAGCGAGGCTGCTGCAGTGCGCACACAGCTGTGGAGTGTTTCTGCACAGGCAGCCATGCTGGGCTCTGAGAGCACCAAGTCAATGCCTGGTGCACCAGCACTGAAAGGGAATGTGCTGTCAGAGCCCTCCCCTGTGCTCGCAAGGGCCGGTGTCCATGTGTGGTACCAAACACGAGTTCAGTGTCCCCCTTTCTCCTCCAGGTATTCAAACCATCGATTCCACCCAGGCGTTGTTCCTGCCCATCGGAGCGTCCGTGTCTCTCCTAGTTATGTTCTTCTTCTTCGACTCAGTTCAAGTTGTCTTTACAATATGCACAGCAGGTGACTAAGTTTTCTTCTCTTTATAAGACTTGGAATAGAACAGAAAGTATTGATATAATGAAATATTGTTGGTAAGAATTATAATACGTCACAGTACATTAAAAAAAAGAATCAGGTTTCACAGTTGTATTTTCATGTCTCTGTAGCTATAAATAAAGTGACAACTATTATTTGAGAAGTATTTTCCACTTAGAGATGTGCTAAACCTACTGAACTATAAATTGCCAGAGGTCTAAACATGCCCAGATGTATTATTTTGCGTAAAGTTCACTTGTTTATAAATTGGTGCTCAGAACTGTACATGGTATTTCATAATTCAGGGACTTCATGGGAAATAACGTTGGAGATCCTGTCCAGAGACTTCTTTCCCAGTTTAATTTTGGTTTTGCTTTCATGCAGTTTTTTTGTTTCTGGCCTCACTAGCATTTGAATATTAGTCTTTTGCACTGCTTGAATTTAGAACAAAATTGAAACTTACCTGCAAATAAATTGCAAATCCTCCAATCCTGTTTAGCATTTACATTTTGTCTTTTAAATAAATACCAAGGCTTTGCTTTTTGGAAAATATTTGCCTTTTGATTTTTTTGCAATTCTTCAAGAGACCAGCTGCTGTTGAGAGTAGCAGGAGTCTTCCTACGGCTCCAGATACACAGCAGCTTCCAAAAAATGTACTCAGTCCCCATACCGAGTCTGTGAAGATTTTTAAACTCCTGAATACCTCTCATCCTCTCCTGCTTCAATGTAGGCTTTTCCCTCATGATTTAACTCCTGAGCTGTGCATCCTCTCCAGCCGCTTAAACAGGGCTGATGTTGATGGGTGAAATCATAAATATCTAGTATTGAGACTGATGTCTAATTCTACCTCCTGTAGAGGTCTGTTGAATTCTGCTTTTATTAACTTTGACCTATGACACGTACGTTCTTTCCTATTAAAAAATACTTCATATAGATTCTACTGTGTGCTAGATATCAAGGGAACATATACACACAAATATATAAGCTATTACAAGGAAAGATACATCACAAAAGAGGAATTTTAATTTGTCAGGGTTATTGGTCCATTTATTTTTAAAATGACCTTGGGATTTGTAACTTATGTAACACTTCTGTGTGTAACTAGAGGATCCTGTGTCCCTTGGGGCTTGTTGCAGGTTTCAGGGGATTGGGGATCAGTGCTCTTGGGTATCTTTATTCTTGAACCTGTTTTTTTGGTATGTTTGTGCGTTTCCTTGGGCTTGCATCAGAGGGTGTCATCAAGCCCAAAACCTCTGAAATGCAGGGCTTCCTCAGAGGCTGTACAGCAGGATGGGGGACCCTGCTGGAGCTGGGAACCTGGAACTGTCCCTGTGGAACTTGGTCCCTCTGTCCCTTGAAGCTCAGGTCATGCTATTTTACATCCTCTGTAGTTAGTAGGGGCTGATGTGGGGGACTGCTAAATTACAGCTGATATCTGGTTTCTTAAACCCCTTTTAAATCTTCCTCTCACAGAGATTTGCCGTTCAGGGAAGAGTCAGGAGCAAGGGTAGGTGCAGCAAGCAGCCAAGGCCAGGACCCACTGCTCTGTAGAGGGCAGTGCCCCAGAGCTGGCATTGCCTGCAGCCAGGAGTTAAGCCAAGGGATTCCCGAGTGAATCATTGGGATTGAGGTTGGAGGGGACGGGAGGCTTGGGACTGGAAGCCTGGACAGTCAGGAGCGACGCTGGGAGTGGGTCCTCGTGGGCTCTCTGCATTGGTGTCATTGCAGTTTAACTCTCACACTCTGAACAAGCCCAGCATGGGGACACCAAGGCAGGAGGTGCAGGGTTCCCTGCAGGGCAGAGCTGGGGCTGGGGAGGAAGGGGGAGGTGAGATTTCAAGGGCAAAGAGGGTTGAGACTGTTGTGGTAGAGGCAGGGTAGGGAGCAGGGAGGGTGGGCAGTACTTAGGGCAGCAGGGGCACAGTTACTGGGTTACAGAGTTCTTCTACCAAGCACCTCTGAAGAGGTTCTTAGTTCCGTTTGTGCAGAGTTGCCACACTGTTCATTCTTGCCCTACTTGTTCTGGTTTTCTTCCCCCCTCTGAAATATTGACAGAACTGTGAGTTTTCATGATGCTGTTTGTATGCAGGCACTTCTTAAATTTTCTTTTTAGATTATTTGAGTTTTCCTTTTTTGGTTTTGTTTTGTTTCAAATCTTCTTCCCACCAGGAGGGAAAGATGTGGTTTGACCAAACAAATTTTTCTCCAGTTGGCTTAAACTGTGTAGAGAATGGCTTTAACTGTAAGAGAATGATTGATTCTTTCCCATCATCTTCATTTGAGAAGAAAAATCCCTTTTAAAAACCAGCAACAGTAATTGTTAAAGGAATAAGTACAGGACAGCACAAAGATCTGAATTGCAGCATGCAAAAAGTTCCAAGTGGCTTCCATTTTCATTGCAGTCTGTTCTTGCTGCACCGTTTTGAATGTCTGCTGCTGACATGTCTGTGTCTCCACACCCTTGCGCTCCAGCCTTTTAAACAGTCCTTTAAAAAAACTGGAAGGAAAAATGATTATAAATACCAGCAGTTACTAAACGTTTTTACAAATGTGTGGGTGGGATAAGTATGCTGCTTGAAAATGTTTATGGAAATAGTCTGTTTGGATATTTGTGTATTTTTATAATTCTGTTTTCAAAAAATTGAAGTGCTTCATATCTTAAAAAAGTCAAATTGCCAGCTACTGGCTATAAGTTATTTGATGTTGTACTGTGTTTTAGTAATGAATAAAGAGTTTTGAGTGAGATGGGGGAAAAATTACTGAGTTAAAAAGTGGAAAAAAACCCCTTTATTATGCTGAGTTAGTAGGTGTCATGTTGAAAAATTGAAAGAAAATCTCACAGCCAGTTTGTAGTAGATTTTTTTTTTACTCAGAATATGTGAAAACTTTTTCTTGCTGACACGATCATGAATACATTTAAAACTTTTTTTAAGGTTTGGGGATGGGTCATTGCATTCCTTTGAGAGCTTTCATTTCATTTCAGTCTGAAGGCTCACTGTTGTGCAGAAAACCTCAGAGCCTTGAGCTGCTCATGCTGGAATAATATTGAGCATATGATAATGGGACATTGTTGCAAGAGCTTTTTCAAATTGGAGAAGCCTGTTTGTGTACTGTAGAAATTAGGTCTGAATGTTACCTAATATTACCTTTTCTTCTTTTCATAGTCCTTGCAACAATAGCTTTTGCTTTCCTTCTGCTCCCGATGTGCCAGTACTTAACTCGGCCTTGCTCACCTCAAAACAAGTAAGGACTTGAGCAATCCTTTGCTCCTCTTCTTGTGTGTTGTATTTCTTTCTTGTAATGAGAATTCTTTAATATGCATTAACCTCAGGGCTGATGTTTGTGCATATTTTTTGTGCCAACATCATGTTTCCACTTTGAAAGTAGGAAGCACAGTTTCTGCAAGTCACTCGCACATGCCAGCCTGGGAAATGCAATACCATTACAGGGGACTAGATTTCCCAACAGTGAATTTTAATAAGTTTGGCTTGTTTTGGCTGAGATTTTAGAGTTTGGGATTTGGCGTTGGATTTTAATGTTTGTTAACATTGGACTCTGGATTTTAATGCTGGCGCTTCCGGAGACTGTAGTTAAACCAGTGGAAATTACAGTTGTTAATGTTATGTTTTGAAACTAATTTTATTTTTTAACCTTGTGATTGGTGTTGGTGTTGCTAAAAGCACTATCTTAGGTGATGCTAGGAGTGGTGGCGATTTCAAGAGCGGTGCCAAGATTTACAGGGTTTTTTCCATCTCTGCAGTTCACGCTTTACACACAGTATTTGAGTGTGAGGAAAGCTTTTATTTTGTTGCCTTTTTAGTACCTATTTGTGGCAAAGGAACAACTCTTCAGTTGATCTTTCAACAGCAGTTGAGCCTTGTTCCAACAGTGTCCACTTTCTGTTCTTTAAATGGAAACATAAAGTCTTCTAGCTGATGTTGTGTGTTGTTCTAGGATTTCCTTTGGCTGCTGTGGTCGTTTTACTGCTGCTGAGTTGCTCTCCTTTTCTCTGTCTGTGATGCTTGTCCTTATCTGGGTCCTAACTGGCCACTGGCTTCTAATGGATGGTGAGTATGTGAATTAAAGGGGTTTACTACTGTTTTGTGCCTGTTTTGACACATCAGTTGCCTGGTGATGATGGGTGAAATTTGCTGATATTAATGGCTTGGCTGCTGAGCTGTGTGGCAGACTCCCTGAAGAGCCACTGCCAGGAACATGCCAGGGGAGTGCTTGGGACACCTGTTTTTCTGGTTTGTAAAAGCTTCCAGGGAAGTGCCAGAACACTCATGAAAGATACTCCGCACCTCACACACATCTACCATGTGATGTAGGGTGAATAGCCAGATTGACTTAAAGATGTGTGGAGACAGTGTTTGTTTATGATTCATAGCTTGATCCTAAAAGTCTGGTTAATTTTTGCTGTGCATCTTGTTTATTGGTTCCAATGCTCAAATAATTTGTTATATGAGGCAGCTCACAGTAGCTGGTTGTCTTTGATCTCAGCAATGCTTGCCTTGGGTGGTGAGATGGCCTTGGGTGAAACTGGCAATTGGCCAGCTGGCTTGAGGGTGTGATTTATTGGTTTTTTTTCCATGGTGGTTGACCTGAATTCACAGCTTACTGTTCCGAAAAGGAGCCTTCGTCCTTCCCTCCTGCCTTCCAAATCTCTTGTGCTAGCTTTGACACTCACTTAATCACATGGTAAACTGATCCAGCTCACTAGAATGGCAGCATACTTGGGTTTTGCCAGCCTATTTTTCTGCTGCTGCAGTGAGATGGATTATTGTGTAGTCAGGTATGTGCAGAAGGTAAGTGGCAGCATGTTGGGATCTGAGGGGATGGAGTGGATATAATAGCAAAGGCATGAAGGGGTAGCCAGGAGCAGGACCTCTGCTTCTCAGCAGTGTCAGGCAGCTAAATTGGCTTAGGACGTGGTGTAATGGCACCCTGAGATCTTGGTTGCTTGAGGAAAAATTGCTGCAGCATTACCTGCCCTTGAAATTGTTTGTTACAATAGAAAACATTCATCCCATCAGCTTCCAGTTTCTCTTAAAGGAGGCAGCAGCAGCAGCAAGTCCTTAGTATTGAAACCTCTCATGGCACCTTCATTCTTTCTTTTGTACATGGGCACTATGCTTCATTCATGGTTTGAACTGCTTTGAAGGTCCCACCTGTTGTATGAAGGGAAATACCTTTTAAAATACCAGATACTAAAAGAAAAATTGCAGAGTCTGTTTTGTGATAAGCAGAGTAGCCTACCATGAAATCAAGGGTGACACTTGATCTGCAGTAGCTGCAAAGCTCAAAGGAATGTCAAGTGTGGATTTTGGCAGAATCTGAAGAGTTGTCTACATTGAGATATCAGCAGAAGCGTTTAGTTAAAAATAGTTATTTTTGTGAGTGCTTCAGTCTGACATGGTGGACTTTGCAGTAATTAATCTACAGAGCTCTGAGCTGCTGGTGCTGGGAGGTGTCTGGCTTTTATTTGTCTTGGAGGTCTTTTATAATTTACTGAATTGTGTTGCTGCTATCTCGCTTTGAATTATTTTATGTAGTTTATATTACAGGAGCTTGAACTATATAGGTGATCCTCCTGTCATTTGTTCAAATCCAGTTAAATTAGTGTTTGCCAGTGACACTAAACAGGGAATTGCTTTTATTGGCCTTTGTCAGGGAAACACACTGGAGCTTTAGTCCTCGTACTGTGCTGTTGCATGTGGGATCCCATAATCTCTGCCTTCTCTGCGGCTGAGTCCTGGAGATGCCAGAGACTCCTGTCTGGAGGGCAGCGTGGGCAGCAGCGTGGGCAGCAGCACCGCTGCCCACGTGTATCCAAGTGGACCACTCCTGTCCTTAAGGCAGCGCTGGCAGCTGCTGGCTGTGCCCGGCCCGGGAGGATCCTCAGTTTGGCCGACGGCAGAGAATGAACCAGATGTTGTGAACGTGCTGCTCATTGCCTGGGCGGGGCTGGAGGAGGAGCTGGAGGAAGGGGGCGGGTGTGCCTTCTGAGCAGCAGCACAAGGAAGGTCCTGGGTGCTCAGTAGGGGCTGTGCAGTTGATTCTCTGTGTGAAAGAGCGTTGCTGCTCGAGACCTGAGGAGAACACGGGAATTACTTCTTGGTAATTGCCAGGCCTTACAAAATCGAGGTGTGGTGGTTCCTGCTGGAACAGCCTTCGCTGCCCAAATCCTACCCTGCCCCTGCCTGCACAACCCTTGTCTGAAGTGCTTCTAAAGGCAGAGAGTAGAGTGAGCCCATGTTGGCAGGAGGTTGTTCTGGCATGTGATGATGCACATTTATAGGTATCAAAATGCTTATTTCTCAGAGCAGATTGATGACAGAATCACCGAGGATGGTCACCATTCCCTGGTAAAGCCTGGTTAAAATAAAAGCTTTCCTAAGTAGTGGGCAGAGCTGGAGATGTACAACAGGAATGCTATAGATGTATGGAATATCTGTAGCTATAAAGTGAACAGCATGGTCATGGATACCCTGGGAGCTGCAGCAGCAATTGGGCCTCTGTTTTTATTCCTTTCTTTTAAAATACACTGTGATCAGATCAGAGCTTCACCTGGTGGCTTGTGGGGGAAGTTAAAGCTTCCCCAGCTTACAAAGTCCTTTGTAAACCAGACCCCACACCACCAGCATCTTGGAGCTTTCACCTGCTGTGGATGCAGGAGAGCTGGAAAGCTGCCAGAGAGTCTAATCACATATGCAAGAATATTTTTAATCCTCAGAATATCCCTGTTCCATAAGGAGTATTTTTGCAGGAACTCTGGAGTTAATTTGTTCCATTAATTGAGGGTTAACTCTTCAGTGCTTTCTTATTCAGCCTTGTTAACCAATTGAACAGAACTTCCAAACCAGAGCTGCTGGTTGGGTGGCTGATCTACCTCTCTTTCTTTCTCTCAACTTTGACTATTTTTAAATGATTTGGATTACATTTCAGTGAAGATTTGCCTTATATTGTTTGTCAACACTATGCATGAGCTTGGATAGGGAAGCTGGCTTCCATTTAGAGAAGTCCATTGACTGCACTTTGGCCCGTATTACTTGTACTTGCTCTTGGGCATTCCTGCTTCTCTTGCTTTTTAAATTTACCAGTGTTTCTTAAAGCAGTTGCAAAACTGTGTAATTATTAGCATGTGTATTTCACTGTCAGCTCTGAAGGATTTTTTCCATTTCCTTTTCTACCCAGTATTTGCTTAGTTTGATGCCTTGGGCATGTGCCTGTGTTCAGTGAGAGAGAAATGGAGTGTGTGAACAATAGATAAAATTCACACTGGTTACAATATTTCCATTTCTCATTAATTATAACCTGTAAATCCTCTCCTAAATATAGGCTTGCTTGAGCTATTATTAACACTGGCTTTAGAGAAACCTCTTTGTTTTAAAACAGTCTGTTCCCTTGTATTTGCTCTTCTGCCAAGGAAGTCTGTAACTGAGGGCTATACTGAATTACTGAATGTAGTTCTTTTTCTTGCTGCTTTGCTATGTCAAATTCTTTAAACCTCAATAATTTGCTCATATTTTGTAGCTCGTTACAGTTGTGCAGTTTTATGTCGGTAATCCCATTGCTTTGTTCAAACTGGCTGCTGTGACACTTGGGGTTGTGCTAAGGTTGCCAGTTCTCAACAGATAAGGTGGACTTGGCAGCGTTGCTGGGATGCATCCCCTGGACACTGCAGGCAGCCACCCTGGCAGGAGGCCTGGGGCATGCTTATCCCTTGAATGTGTATGGATGTGTTTCCCTAGTGATTGAATGGAAGACCTCCCCAGCTTTCAGGTGAAATGCAAGTGTAAGGTGGCTTCACAGCCCCATAATTACAGCCTGAGATTCCAGAAGTTTATCCATTTTGGCTGAGTCCAGTTGTCACACTGGTGGGCACGTGCATAATGAATTGGCTTCCCCTGCAGTTCCAGTTGGCAAAAATGGGATTGTAACTCTTACAAATTCTGTCATGTTAGACAAAGACATTTTGTTGACAAATGTCTGCATGATTGACTGTAATCTGATCCCAACAGGGCTCCATTATTCCTTGAAAATAGACTGATACCATAGATGAAAGATTATTTGCTTTTTAAGTTTTTTTTTTAATTTGTTTTATTGTAAGTATTTCTTTGGGGATTTAGTTGTAACCAGTAGAAGTACATTCGGTTGTCACTTGAGTATCCTTGGTAGCTGAGGCTGGGCTTAAAGAAGCAGGCAATGACACAAATGTGAAGACTGTGTTTTTGTTTAAAATCTTACCTTTCTACCCTGACAAAATTCCCCTTGGTACAGAATGAAAATCTGAGCTGTGTTATGTTGTTCAGCTCATTGATCTGGCTGAAAACTCACCCTTAGGAGGGATTAGGAAAAAACGTACCCATATTTTTCCCCTAAGCTTTCACCCACATTTTGGTTATTGGGAAATCTCTCGATATCTAAATGATGACATTTCATGGTATTCAGGCAGCCTTGCACAGTCTTGCCCAAGCAGAAGTTTGGTTTGAGTGGGTTTTTGTTAGACCAAGTTCTAACAAATCACATAACCACTTTCTGAATTAAGAGTTAAGGATTTTATTTATTTTATGCATTTATTAGAAAACCTAATAGAGGAAAAGTAGAGGTTTGTGTTTGAGGAACAGAGAATTCAAAGTTGTTTTGTTGCTTCTGTTGTTAAGTGGGTAGTCAGGGTTGTACAGGGGGAGATGGAGACTCTAGGGCAGAGGACATGGAAACATTTCTTGGTGATGGGTGGTGGAAGTTGAGTGGAACAGGTGGTTATGCCTGCAGAGGGATCTCTGCATTATGGGGACATGTTTGCAGTTGGCTTCTGAATGTATTTTGACTTTGCTTAACCCTGTTAAGAAGAATTTCACTGTCTGGAAATAGTAGACAGTCATCTAGTGTGTGCTGAGCTGCACAGGTGCAAACAGAGGCTTCTTTGGGGTTCTGGGGGGAGATACTGGCTAGGGATTGGTGTTTTTCTGTTTGTTCTGCTATTTTTAATGAACTAATAATGTCTTGCATTTTGTAGCTCTGGCTATGGGCCTGTGTGTTGCAATGATAGCCTTTGTTCGGCTACCGAGCCTGAAGGTTTCCTGCTTGCTGCTCTCTGGGTTACTAATTTATGATGTCTTTTGGGTAAGTGTTTGGTTTGGTTTTGCTAAAACTGTTTTTATGCTTTGGATTTGTAATCGGCTTTGGACTAGTTTTACATGAATTCTACTGGTATAAAGTTGATGAAATCTGGCAAAGCCAAAAGATCAGCTCCACCACTCCATTCTGAGATGCTGAATTCTACAACAGGATACAGAATTATTTCCTTGCTAATTACTTGAAAAAAAGCAGAAATAAGATTAGAATATTTTGACTTTTGCATATTATTAAAAAAAAAAAAAAAAATGGAATTTGGACCTCAAATTTTGAAAGCCCTCTGAAGATGAGAACAAGCATTTCCCATGCACACAAAGCCATGTCCACACCAGCGAAGAGTGCACGTACCGGCTTCCGATTAGCAGTGAAATCTGCCAAACAGGAATGTGAATGGACTGGCAGCCAGAAAGGTTGGCATAAAATCCTAGTGCACTCCTACAAGAAACCTGACAGAATGTATTTTGTAATAGCAGGAAGGGTTTGTTTTACCTTTGCATAACACTGAGCACTGATCCAGGGCAGCACCCACTGACAGCTCTGGCAGCCAGGCAGTTTTCCAGTGGGATGGGCTGTAACATAAAAGCCTGTTGGAAACAAGGGCTGCCTCATTCCATTTATGAGTGAGCACCATGCTCACCTCTTCTCTGTTCTGCAGCTTTCTCCTATATTCAGGCTGCTGTTATCTGCATGTGTCATCCCATACTATGCGTGTTGTCCAGACAGATCCTTTGCCAAAGGATCTCAAGATAATAATCAGTGTCTTGGTATCAGAAAGTACATTTCAATTATTCTTGAGGATTAATAGTGTAAAAAGCTCTATCTGAATTTTTGAAATACATTTCGCCTTTCGTCATCATATATACAATGTGTGTATATGGAAAATTGGGGAAATATCCTTTCTTTTCTTAAATAGGCAAAGCAAAAATACATGCTGCTTGAGTTGCTGTGTAATTGCAGTTTGTAACTTCTGATTTCCTTGCTGTGTAGGTCTTTTTTTCTGCCTACATCTTTAATAGCAATGTTATGGTGAAAGTGGCCACACAACCAGCTGATAATCCCCTGGACGTGTTGTCCCGGAAACTTCACCTGGGACCAAATGTGGGCAGAGATGTTCCCCGTCTGTCGCTGCCTGGCAAACTTGTATTTCCAAGGTAAAAGCTTCTTTTTACTGTATTACATGAGGAATGTTTTCCCTCAATACTTAATAGTACTAATTCTGTTGGAAAATACCAACTTAGATCCCTGTTTAGTCATTCCCTCTTTGTGCTAAAGAGGAGTATAATGAGCAGTGAGGACTGGACTCCTTGCTCATTTGTAGAGAAAAGACCCTGACTGCGGTAAAAGGTGCCCTGTTCAGAGCAGCATACACTTTTCGACATTTGTGTGAGTTCTGCAGCCTGATGATTGCTAGTGTGACCTCACACTTAAAAGCAAAAGATCTGAGGTTTATTATAATATCAGAATAGTCTGGATTACGGCATAATTGCAGATGATTGGGAAGGGGTTGGAAACTGATCTAAGCAAGGGTGGCTTACCAGGCAAGCGTAGTGCTGGAGGGAGATTATTCCACATGTCCCTGCTCCAGATCCTAATGGCTCAGATCTATAAGCAGACATGCCCAGGGCCTGCTGGGGCAGTAAGCTCAGTGCAGCAGCAGTCAAGCAGTAGGTTTTGTTGGCATATTTATTACTCTGTTCTTGTTTCTTTAGATGTTGGGATGCTGAAATTACAGAGATTAGAAGATGATTGTCTGCAGTGATAAAACCAAAATTGTTCACTTTGTCAGCTTTGTGATAACTTCATTTGCCTTCATTTTCATGAAAAACATCTTGGGTTTAACATAATAGATTATTTTAGTTCTTAATCTTTTTCACAATTGGCTCTTTTCTGGGAATCCGGCAAGACTGTAGTTTTCTGTTTTGTCTGAATGTCCAAAATGGGTGTACTGCCTTGTTTTATATCTGTGTGTACGGGGATGAAGGTGCACTGCCTATCAATGGTAATCAAACAGGCAGATAAAAAGGGCCAGCTGGTCTCTCTCTTCAGTGCTGAGGAGGGAGAGGACTGAAGTACTGAGTCAATGGATCTGTTTCATTGAGTGAGTTAAGGGCAAAAGCAGTGTAAACACTACTGGGAGAAGGAAACTGGTTTGGAGCAATGTCATCCCTGCCCAAATGGGTTTGTGTAAAGCTGAGGTGGTGGAGAAATCACTGAGGAAAACCTCATTAGCCAGCGTTGGGTTCTGCTATGTGCAAGTTTGCCAGTAGAAAGAGGGGCTGTGCCAAATGAAGCTCAAAACCACAGTGGAGGAGTCTAGAGCTTGTCATCTTGTGTTTAGGGCATGAACCCAATTCCACTTGCTCTTTAGTTCCACAGGCAGCCACTTCTCCATGCTGGGGATTGGAGATATTGTGATGCCAGGGCTTCTGCTCTGCTTCGTCCTGCGCTACGATAACTACAAAAAACAAGCCAACAGTGATTCCTGCAGTGCCCCAGGACCAGGGAACATCTCTGGGCGTATGCAGAAGGTCTCTTATTTTCACTGCACACTTATTGGCTATTTTGTAGGTGAGTAATTAGTTCAATATGAAGAGCTGCCTAAGTGAGCAGACATGGGATTACTGTAGTAGGTTTAAAAGATGATGAAAGCAAGTGTAAAGAGGCTTTAAGAGGATGCTTGGTTATGTTCTTTTTAATCCTCCTCTCTTTGCGTTTATTGGCATGGTCTAGGGAGAAAAGACCTTCTATAGTCTTCAAGATTTTTTTTGTAGTTGTTGTATTTCATTTAGAGGATGAAAGAGATTATCAGTGTTTTTGTTAGTACTTGCACTTTGCTTTACTGGCATAGAAAGTGTCGTAGCTCATACCTGAGTGATGGGAAAAACATGGGAGTTTCCAGATGAATTATGCTGTGCACAGTACATAGCAGATCTAAGCAATTCCAGCATATTTGTATTCTGATCCTGTGACAAAGTAATACATACAGAAAATCATCAGTAGTTACAACTGGAATGCTGTTTATAATTTGCTGTAGCAAGCCCTTTCCTGCCTAGTATAAAATAGGCTTTTCCCTCCAGTCAGGCCATGCGTGTGCATATCCTGACCTCCTGTGGCCCTTCTGAGGCTGAAAAGGAAAGATCATTTCCTACCAATAGCCCTCCTTCCCCCACACCTCGATTTTTTTTCCCTCCTACACTCCCTTCTGGCAAGTGTTCAGGGAAGTCATTCCCGATGCGTACAGCCCTTCGCCTGAGCCCTGACTGCTCCGGCCACGGGCCACACACCAGCAGTATCAAGAGCAGCACTTCAGTGGGATGCAATCAGCTTCCCCCCTTCACCTTTTGTTGTATTTTGTCTGAATTATTCTTGGCTTAGTCTGAGATTCAAAACTGGACCAAGTGGCTCAACACAGCCCAATACTAAATTAGAGTATTTTTACACAGTTTTGTTTGTTTTAACTGCATTCAGGGAAAGCAATGCACAGAGAAGTAACTTTTCCTCACCTGTGTCTCAGAATGGGGGTGAAGGAAGCCTCAGTGGATGAAATGCTGAGAAACATCCACCTGCAACCTGAAGATATTTATAGAGACTTTTTTCTCTTACAGGTTTATTAACTGCAACAGTAGCTTCTCGTATTCACCGGGCAGCCCAGCCTGCCCTGCTCTATTTGGTACCATTCACTTTATTGCCACTCCTCACCATGGCCTATTTAAAGGTAAGAGGGGAGGACACGTGGGCAGCAGGAAGCTCTGGGCCAGCTGGCAGTAGGGTCAGTGTCCTTGCACTGGGCAGCACCTCTCAGGAGGATGATGTGTGTCCCTGGCAGCCCTGGCTCAGAACAGAGGGACCGCTGCTGTTGGGTCAGTCTTCATTTCAGAGGCCTGAGCAACTGAGAGATGAGTTCCTGAAATAGAAGATCATTAATGCGCATAAAGTACCAGTAACTATAAACTAAATAAATTCTGAAATATTAAGTTGTTTTAATTGAATAAATGAATTTGTCCTTGTCCAGTTGGTCATGAAATATCACGTGCACAAAGTTTGAACAGTGACTGGAGAGGCAAAACCTTGCTTGCCTCTTCCCAGTCACCTGTTCTGAGCAGAAATGTTAAAATTTACCTTTCCTGTTCCAGGGCTGTTGTTGAAGCACACATCTAGCACTTTGCAGAGCAGAACATAAGAAAGGGCAGGATTTTCAACCTGAATAGTTATTTCCTTCCCATCAGAAACCTATTTTGGGTATATCTGCTCTACAAGTAAGACATCCTGGCCTGAGAGGGAAAAGATTTATTTTTACTGTCCATTGTAATTTGCAAAACAGGTGAAGAATAGATTTACTTCAAGATGTGTTTGCAGTTCTCTGTGCATTTTAAAATGTGAATTCTAAGCAGAGTTGAGAGTTTCTGAGGGTATGGTCCTTGTGCTGTTTCCCTGCCCAGGGCGATCTACGTCGCATGTGGTCTGAGCCTTTCCACTCCAAGTCCAGCAGCTCCCGTTTCCTGGAAGTATGATGGAAAGGACAGGAAGTGACCTGAACTTCTGCCTTGGTCCTTTTCACTTTAACTTGTGGCTTTGTTGTCTCCTAAAGCTGGACTGGCTGGTACTTGGGAAGGTACCAGTGATGGGACATGTATGAACGGACTTTGTATTAAAGGAGGGACAGAAACAAAAGCTAAAATCCCAGAGCTCCATGTGACTCCGTATCTCCCTGCAGATGTGGAATTGGGGACCCTTTGTGCAACTGCAGCCACTTTCCTCTTTTCCTCACTCAGATGGATTAGTACCAGACTATTACCTTTGTGAGAGAGGAAGAGACAGACTTGAAACTAAAAACGGCTTGAAGTCGTTCAAAAACTTGTGAACACTAAACGCAAAAACGGTTAAGCAAACTGAGGCTTCTTCAGAGAACCCCTTGTGGACATTGGGACCAGTTTCCTGCAGGACTTACGTTTTGAAAAGAACTGAGACAGAAGGTCTTCTGTCACAATACTGGGTTTTTTTGATTTATTAAATATTTCCTGTGGTGTGAGGTTACTTATTAAATCCACAGACATTGAGTGACTTCTTGCAGTATACATATAAAAATTTGTTGTAACAAGTTACATTTCCACCCAGATGTCATATTGCAGTGAAAAAGGGCACGATTTTTATACATATATATATACACACATATAGATATATATATGAATAAATAAAAAGGAAAACCTGTTAAGATCATGCTGTGTAGCAGACAGGGGCTTGCTGTAATTTTTAGCATGTAGTGCAGTTACTCTGGCTTTATGTATATGGATCTACAATGAGCTGCTGTTTTTTCCTCCCTCCTACAACTGAACCTGCAGTTTAAAACCAAGTGTAGTATTTGTACTGGTTGTACCATGAACTTTAGGGGATATTTGATTTGATCAATGTAGCAAACTAGGGAAGAAAAACGTTCAAACCCAGCCCTGTGTGTCTGAGGGGGGAAGAGGTGGGGGTGTCTTTTTTCCTTTTTTTTTTCTCCTTTTTTGATTTTTTTTTTTTTAAAACAGCTCCCTTGCAGGTTTTTAGAAGTTTCTTCTTGACCAGTGCATGTATTATAGCAGCAATTGTCTTTGTGCTTTCTGATCATAGTAATGTATCACTTGTAAATACATTTTTTTTCTATTTTCTATTTTTTTGTATTTTTTGCATTTTGTTTCATTAGTGTGCTGTATTTTTCCATGCCCCTGCCCCTCAAAGAAAAAAAAAAGAAAAAACTGTCCTTTACTGTTGTGACTGGTTGGAGTTTGTGTGTTGACTGCTTTGTACCTGTAGCCTGTGAAAATGTGGATTTTATTCTTTTTTAAAACCAGCAGTTCCAGTTGTTATTTTAACTGAAAGGCTTCCCTGAGGTAACTAAACTTTTTTCCTTTCAAGCACTGTGCCAAGCGGGGTTTGGGGAGCTCTCCTGAGAGCTCATAGCTCTTGCTAGTTGATAGATGCTGGGAACTTTTAGTGGGATGGGAAAAGAATGAATGTTTGGAGGTTGACTCTGACCAAGCAGTGAGGTGACTTTGGGACCGGTTTTGTTCCAGATAAGGGGGGGGTGGTGAAACACCTGAAGCTCTCAGCACTGTCAGGTGGTACAAGAAGAGCATATTGGACATGGCAAGAAATTTTGCCCAGCCACATGTGTGCACTGTCATTAATGTCACAAATTAACCCCTTCCTCTCTTCTCAGGCAAGTCTGGCATGGGTGGCAGAGGGGCTGATGCCCTGAGCTGGCTGGGATGCACCTCCAAGACAGCTGGAATGTCCCAGGAAAAACAGTAAGGCACAGCTCAGCCCTCAGGGCTGGGGGGCTGAGATTTAGCAAATGTGGGTGGGTGTGGCAGGGGGGAAATTGTGACTTTATCTCTCATACACATCCACCCCGAGTCCTTTTCTTTCCTTTAGCTGAAAGCGTTCCCTCTACCATGTGCCTGCAGTGCTCATCCTCAGATCACTTTTTAATGAAATTAATAGTTCTTCATTGAGAATCTGCTTTTTCTGTTTGTGCCAGGTGTTAGGTCCCAGACTTGCTTGGGACAGTAGAAAGGCATCAGTTTTGAGCCATACCTCAACCCTAAGGTAAATTAAAAAAAAAATTGAGGACGGTATTTGAATAAAAAAGACTTTTTTGGTGGCTTTTGTGTTACTGAGAGGTTCCAGGCAGTGGAATAACAACTTCAGATCCATTTTGCTGCTGCTTTATCTTCCCAGCCCTTGCACCTACATGACAGTTATGCACAGGTCAGGTGCCATCAGCTTCACATCAGGTCCCTCCTTTAGAATTATTTTTTTTTTTTAATTCTTCTGGAATTAAAATACAAGGTTGTTTTCTGTTTTGCAGCAGCATTTTTATGCCATGCCTGCAAAGTGTCTTTATGAACAATTTCTACACTTAGAGAAGCATTCTCAAAAAAGTTCTAGAAGTGCTAATTCTTAAAAATACTTAATGAGAATTTACTTAGCTTTCCAGAAAAAGCCTGGCCTTCTTTGTTAAGCTGTATTGCCTTCCTGTACTCTGAGCCCTTCTGCACCAGGAGACCCAAGTGCTCCATTACTGAGCCCTCTGCCTCTCAAGACTGTGCTGCTGCCCAGCCCTGGCCCCGCCCAGGTGACCACACACTGCACTGGAAGGGGTTTGCTGCCTCTTCAGCCAGCAGGAAAAGCATTTTGGTGCTTGGCAGAAGTTCGCTGAAGTTTAACTGTCCTAAGAAAAAGTGCTCTCCCAGAGCTTTAAATTAAAGCTGCAAAGCTTTGTCCCACAGCTCTCCCACCTCAAACCACCTCAACCATTCAGGGGGATTAGAAATGGATTATGCCTGCCCTCCCTGCACAGATTGGGCCTTTGGTCCTTGTCTTTCCAGTCTGCTGTGGCTCCTCTGCTTGAGGATCAAGCTGTTCAGGCTGCTTTGGGTCCTCTGGATTTTGGGACATGCTGTAGGACCTGGGTTCCTGTCCCCACTGGGTCTGGTACAGTTGCTGATGCCTTCTTTGTTGAACTCCTTAATAAACTACTTGACACGAAGTCCTGCAGTGAGATTGCCCAACCACCTGCCCTTTCTTCTGGAAAGTTGTCAAAAATAACTATTTTAATAACTGACTAACATAAGCCTTCTTGCAAGAGGTAAAAGGCTGGCAAAAAAAGTGAAAGACTAGGGTGTGCTTATAGTGCAGTTGTCAGGACACGGACCAGAACTGTAGTGTACAAATTTGCTGACAGGTGTGATTCTATGCTGCATCTTTGGGAATAGTCAACTTAGAAGTGGTACTGTTTGTATGCTGACATTTCCCTAAAGTCACACTTCACCTTGCAAACTTGAGTTCCAAAACTTGAATTTGAAATTGGTTTTTTAGGTAAGAAGTAGTAAGCTTCATTTTTCATTCAAGTTACAGCACTGTCACATTTTTTTATCACTATTTCATGTCTTCATTCTACTATTCTTCCAGGCACTTTGATTTTTTACTTCAGGATGTCATTCCAATTTAGTATTTTCCATCTTTTCCAAATTCTCAACATAGCCTGACTGTTGCCAGGTCTGTGTTGATAATGAAGGCTCTCATCTTAGGTAAAACAAAGATCTAATTTAAAATCAGAATAAATTTGTCCTTTTTTCAGAACAGCTCAGCTCTTCCTTTTGTCTGTTGGGAACTCACAGGAAGAGTCTGAGCTATGTGATACAAGAGCTATCAGGTCTAAGGTGGGGCAGGAAGTAACTCCTAGTTACTGTAACTATGTTTTCTAAGAAAATATTCTAGTTCAGGCTCCACCTGCTTCATGCTTCATAACCAGTTTGATGTACTCTTAGAGCATTGTGGGGCAAAACCCACAAAGTCCTTGAGAACTGTAGCTTTTGTTCTTGAAGAGTGACTAATCTCCTTCCCCACTTGTTTCTAATTTATGTATAACCTGGTTTTCCCATCTCTATGCCCCAAGTTTGCAATGTTGGCTGAGTTTGTCAATTCATAGAAAGTTGTGGCTTCACCTGTGAACAGACCCTTTGCTCCAGGGAGAGCCTGGCCCTGCTTACACCTGCGTTTGTGCTGAGGGTGGCTTGGTAAGAGTTTCTGATTTAATGCTGCAAAACTTTTGTTTTGCCCTTTCAGCAGTTCCTCTGCAACAGCCCTGAGGAGCAGACACACACTCATCACACAAAGTTCTCTCAGCCAGCAGCCTGAAGTATCTTGCTCTGATAAGAGCCGTTGCTTTGCTCTGGGAGCTCTGTGCCTTTGTGTGTAACCATGCTGTCTTACCCCAAAGCACTGCTGTGGTCATTGCACTGTTACAGGGCACTGAGATCTCTCTGAATTTGTGGCAGCAGAGAAAAACTTTCAGAAAGATTTTGTTTGAAAGCTTTCTGGGGAAAAAAAGCGCCTTTTTGTAATACCTCAAGCTTGTAGGTTCTCCAGGTGTTCTCTGTCAGCTGAGGTGGTCACAGCTGCCGTGGTGGGGTACAGGGATGCTTTCATTCTGCTCTGGAGAGAAGCTGCAGCCAATTAGAGCTGGTAATGAGGGAGGCTGAGGGTGAAGAGGGGCAGGGCAGCAAGCACTGACAGCACAGTGGCACTAAGTGATGCTTAGATGAGAGGGGAAAGGGGCTGGCAGAAGTGTGACTGACTGTGCTGGCTCACTCCAGATTCAGCTGGAGCGCAGCATAACATAACTCCACATTGCTGAAGTCCTCCTGTACCTGGAGTTCCTGTTCTACCTCAGTGGCTACAAGAAGTTACTATAAAATGGTATCCCACATCCTCACGTACCATCATGGAAGTGAGCCTGCAGCAATCAAAGTGGAGACACAGGCTGAAATCAAGCAAGGAAAGTCTCTCTATCCTCTCATCCAGAGAAGCCTTCCCTAATTTACAACACATTCATGATCATTGGCATGGTTTTCCAGTAGGAATGTTCCTGTTGAATGCACTGCCTGGTATTTCTGTTAATCCTTACACTTGGGAGAGCAGCAAGGAGAAACTCAGCACTTGAGGCCCTGGCCCCAACATACCGCTGCCCTCCAGTGCCCTGCAGATGGATGACTGACATCACTGAGAACTGGTCGCACTGGTGCATGCAGGCCCTGCTGGTTTCTGGTTGTCTTGTGACTGGAAGAAATTATTCTAAATTAATTCACATCTGCATTAAAAAAAAAGGTGAGGGAGCGGTGGTCCTTTAAAATCAGGTTTTATTTCTCTGCTGTGTCGTGTAACAGAATACTGCTCTTCTTCTCTGCACACAAGTCTAAATAAATGGCACCACAGGAAAATAACCATTTACCTCTAGTGTATTTGTTTGGACAAGGAGGCGGACTGGACCACATAGGCTGTAGTCTTAATCCTCTCCCTCTTTTCCTGAGTTTAGAGCTTTTCCTTTGGCTGTTGACTCTTCTAAGAGTTAATGTCTTACAACAATCACTGATTGAGGATGGGCTACTGCTAAAGCTTCCTGGTGAGGTTTGTGTGTCATGTCTTCATTTCCTTGTTGCCCAAAACATGTAGACATTAAAGGCTGTTACTGCCCTTTCAGGCACTTGCTTTCCTGTTGATAGTGTAGCAGATTTGGGAGCAGAGGGGGTTTTTTGGTGGTTTCTTTTTTACAAAATAGTCCTAGGCACTGAAGCTTGGCTGTCCCTTTGCTTCTATCCCTCCATCCCAGAGCAGCTGAGTGAGCAGGTGCTGGGCTCAGATTGAGGGATTCTTTCTGATCTGTGTTTTCACATATATGCAGAGAGCAACCGCAGTCTGTGCTCAGTGCACTGTGAGTAGGTTGTCCCTGCATGTCCTCCTGTCTAGCTCCTCCCCTGCTGGAAGTGAGAAGTGCCCTACTGCAGGGATTACCTCAGCCCAGCCTGTGTCCCATTAGGAGCATCCCACAGCTGAACTCCATTGCAGTCTGATCTGCAGACTACACACGACCAGCAGCCTGGAGCAGGGCAAAGGAGTCATGGCTCTCAGCACCTCTAACTCTGGCACTGGTTATCCAGTGCCACGTAGTGCAAATTTAGCAAAACAGGCAGTGGCTGGGAAGTGCTGTCAATTTGCCACTACCAAGCCATTCCAACAGTCCAATGTAGGAAAAGCTCCACGCTGCCCTACAACCACAGGTTGTGTCCTCCCTCCTGCACTCACAGCCATCACTTACAAACCTCAGTCCAGCCTCTGCGCACCAGATTTTGTCCAAAGAAGAATCAGCACATTTTAACTAGAGCATCAGTTACTCATTGGTGAGGAACACCTCCATCATTAGCCTCAGTCAAGAGGGTCAAACTCCACCACTGCCATGCACCATCAAGAGGCACTTGGGGCAGTGTGTTGCTCCAGTCAGCTTCCTCAGCCTCGGTAGGCCTTCAGCAGCTGGCCTGCGATCACCAGTCTCTGGATTTCACTGGTCCCCTCATAGATCTCAGTGATCCGAGCATCGCGGTAGTGGCGTTCTGCTGGCATCTCTGTCACATAGCCCATCCCGCCCAGGATCTGGATAGCCTGAAACAAAAGGCAGCAGGTTTGAAAGGAAGTGAGGTCAAGAAATTTGTCTTCCTACAGAATGCACACACACACACAGAGCCACTTTAAAAGGAATTGAGCCTACTGCAAGTATAATGGGGAGGGTGGGACACATGGGGATGACTGCATCTTATTTGCAATCACAGGAATAAACAGGATTGATCTGGGTAGAAGTCGTATGGATATTCCAGATGGACAATTAATTGCTTCAGAGGTATCTGTTAGTGATCTGTATTCAGCTAAGATGCTTTTATTAAAGACGGGGACACTAAACCAAGGAACAGAGGATCTGATCCAGGTGCCGTGGTGATTGATGACTGGTAGCCCCATGTTCTCTCCCACACTGCTGCTGCTGCTCCTTAAAACAGCAGCAGGCACAGACCACTTTAATAATACAGCTGCCACAGGCCAGTATAAATCCCTGCCATCCTCCTACTTCCCCACAACCCATGAAGATGGTTGTGCTAATCCGTGTCCGCCATAGGGGTGATGGCTTGCTTGGTTGGTGTGTTTCAAATACAAATTAGTAAATTCCATCCCATCTTCCCAAAGCACCTGTGAGACATCCAAAGTCCCTTCCCACATGATGTATGTAAAAGTTGTCAATTGACAGTTACCTGATGAGCGATGGACGTTGCAGCTTCTGATGCAGCCAGTTTGGCCATTGCCGCTTCCTTTGGAAAAGGAAAACATCACTGAGGGTCCAGCTGTCACACAAAGGAACCCCTCACCTGCCCAAGGAGCTTGAAGGCTCACAGAGCAGCTGTGCAGAGAGACAGGCCTGATGATGGTGCCAGCTGAGAGCAGCCACCCCTTTCCGCTCGGCTACAACCAGTGCTGAACTTGGCAGGCTGCCCAAGGGTGGGCAGCAGGCCCGGGACCTGCTGGTGGTTACACCCCAGCAGTGCTGGCTGGGCAGGCGCTGAGCAGTGATGCTCTGTGGAGTGGGGTTCCCTGGCCTCAAGCCTGTGTCCTGTGCTGTGACTGCTGGACCAAAACAGGGCTGGAAATACCTTAGTGAAGGGCTTTCCATTGTCCTTTAGCATAGCGGCTCTCCAGGTCAGCAGGCGTGCACTCTCCAAGGCCACAGCCATGTCTGCCAGCTTGAACTGCAACAACAAACACTGCCTTTGGTCCAGGGCCTCTGCCTGCACAAGGGGACATAGCTGAATTCCCCTACCCCTGGAGCCCATAAAGGACAAGGAGCCTCTGTCCCAACAATTAGTTTTACCAGTGTTTGAAAACAGAATTATCACCCTGTTTATCCCAGACAGTACAAAGTGCACTGTATGCCTGATACCACGCCCAAGAGCACACAGACTTTCCACCAGCCCCAGCACCCTGTGGAACTGCTCCGTGTGCCCAGCTTGTACCTGCACTGCCTGGAGCTTTGTGATGGGTGACCCAAAGGCCATTCTCTTCTCAGCATAATCCACAGCACAGTCCAGAGCTGCCTGTGCTATTCCAAGTGCCTGTGAGGCAATACCAATCCTTCCTCCATCCAGAGTTTGCTGAGAAAGACATGAAATATGTATGTCAAGTCATACTTGACCAAGAATAGTACACGCACATTTCTGATGTTGCTGGAAAGCAGCTGTAACCTTAAAATCCTCTGGTCAAAGACCTCCTTAATTCAGAATGTTGCCACTTATGCAGGAATAGAGAGCTGTAACAGGCACTGGCAGTGCAGAGAGAAGGCTGGAGTACAACAACAGAAGCAGAAAGGAGAGGGGTTGCTTATTAGCTGGGAGAAA
Source organism: Monarcha castaneiventris obscurior (assembly GCA_026261815.1). Taxonomy (NCBI): domain Eukaryota; kingdom Metazoa; phylum Chordata; class Aves; order Passeriformes; family Monarchidae; genus Monarcha; species Monarcha castaneiventris. The sequence continues at coordinate 10,182,261 of JAMPIT010000485.1, forward strand.
AAAGAGGGTGCAAAATACAGGAAACAGCACAAGGATCTGCTCTGGAACGGGCTGGAAAGAACTCTTCAGGCAGACCTCTAACTCACTCTGCAGCTGATTTTACTTTGGAAATCTGGTCCGTTTTCCTTTTTTGTCCTCATCATTAGGACACACATGTGAAAGCATTTTTCAAACTGATTAGTGAACCCAGTCAATTACCTGACTTAGTTCGAACACCTGCTCTGCCCCACTATGCACAGAAGAAATTCCGGCACAGGGAGAAAAGGCTTCATCTTCTCAACCCTGGGCTGAAGGTCTTTAAAGGAACCTGTCAGTCACCAACCACTTTTGGTTCTGGACATAATGGAATGGGCTCTGCTCCACAGAGCTTAGCCCAAAATGTCAGGCCAACAAAGGGTGTTTTGCCCCTTCAGAGAGAACAGTGACCACTCTCAGAGGGCAGTGCCTCCCTGCAGGAAACAAAGCTGTTTCCAGCTGCCTTGATCCTCCTCAGAAGTCATATATGCATACCATAACTCAGCTGTCATTCACCTTGAGACACTATCCAGAGGTTGTCCTGGGCCTCCAGGACAACTTTCCTCTGCCACAGTATTCACATGGGGAAATGCCATGTGTTCCCTTCATCTATGGGTGCAAACTGGAGGAACAGAGGGTTCAGAAAGGAGAAAAATTAAAATATACTGCCCCTGTTGACACAGCACCTCAGCAGCATCAGCATTCCTTCCACTGAGAACCACCACAATAAAAGTGCTGTCAAAGATCTGTGTAAATTAAACATTCATCAAGCTCTGGGAATGATTCCTTCTATGTTGGCAAGAAGGGTCAACAGCTTAACATAACAGAACAGCTTATGCAAGCAGTCCTCACTGAAGTGACTGCCTCTGGAAATGGTTTACAAAACGGTATGCTTGGGAGCTATGGCTGTACACACCCACAGCTGCACCCAATCCCTCTCTTACCATGGCAATTTTGAAGCCCATTCCTGCTTGCCCCAGGAGGTTGGCCTTGGGTATCCGGCAGTCCTCAAATATCAGGTTGGCAGTGGAAGAGGCTCGGATTCCCAGTTTGTCTTCTTTCTTCCCCAGTGACAGCCCAGTGGTTGGCATGGGAACCAGGAATGCACTAATGCCCTGCAACAAGACCCAAACTCTTAGGAAAGGCACCTTACCTTCCCACTTCCTTGGCTGTCAACAGGCTTCCTCCATTTTACATAAAAGCCACATGTCTAGGTAACCAAGAGGAGGGAGGAGAGAGTTGACACAGAACAAAGCCAGCTCACATCAGCCCCTCCTCTGCTCAGTGCCTGCAAAGCTTCAAAAACAGAGTCTGTTTTTGCAACAAAGCTGTTGCAAGCTGCTTCTCCACAACTCCTTCACTCCCACCCCTTTTTCCTGACTGGTACAAACTATTGCACCTGGTGCTTCAGGGATTTATCCGTAGTAGCAAACACCACAGTGGCCGAGGCGTCCCAGGCATTGGTGATCCAGGCCTTGGTGCCGTTCAGAACCCACTCATCCCCATCCAGGCGCGCCACAGTGGAGGCTGCACCCGCGTCGCTGCCGTTTCCTGAGCAAAGCAGCAGCAAACAAACTTCAGCTGGTCAGTGACACACTGGGGGCAGACCCACTCCCCACATGCACCCCATCAGCTCATGGCACCTCCTGAACTGTGGTAGTGGCACCACTTTCCCTCCCACAGGATGGGGAAAGGCCCATGTGTGCACGTTGTGACCAGAACTCTGCTCACACAGGGAATGAGTACTTTCAGCAGGGACCATAGGTTGGCATTTCTGAGACTTCACTTGCACAGAACTGCTATAAACCACCTTTCTGCAAACTGTTCCAATTTCAAAGACCTAAAGTCCATCCTAAACCTGACCAAGTAAAGAAGCTATGCCACGTTCTTTGCGATAAGGATGGTAGGAGTCACATCACCTGGTTCACTGAGGGCAAAACATCCAATTTTCTCTCCACTGGTGAAGGGAGTGATCCACTTGTGCTTCTGCTCTTCAGAGCCAAACTTGAGTATAGGCCCTAAATACAGGGACTTTAAGAATTTAGTGTTGTTAGTGCCTCTTGAAGGTACAACCAATCCAGTAACTCCGTAATGTGCTCTCCAACACACCAGAACCCACCACAGGAACAGATTAACTTCTCCCGAACACCCCTCTCCCATGCCAACCTTACTCCATGCCTGCCCCTCACACTCACGTTATTGACACTGACGATGACGCCCGTGGACGCGCAGCCCCTGCTGATCTCCTCCACAGCAATGGAATAGGCCAGGTAGTCGAGGCCTGCTCCTTTGTACTTCTCTGGCACATCCATAGCCAGCAGCCCTAAGCTACCCATCTTCTTCACCTGCACACAGGGAACGGAGAGGTCACGTCCTCTGCAGCACCAGTGTGCCAGCAAACACAGACACGTGGAGAGCAAGACAGGTTATGGGAGGGCTCCACCCAGAGGAAAAGATGCACAAAACTCCTGGTGAAATGGGAATTGGTAAGTGTCCCCATATCCCAGTGACTTTGGCAGGAGCTGTGGTTTAGGCTCTTGCTTGTTTAAAGAGCTCTTTTCAGTACTGGGAAGGAGGGACACCTTTTGAAGGTGAAATAGGGAGAGAGAACTCCACCAGCATTTACTCAGCCTCCCACTGAAGCTCTCCCCTTGCATGTCTCCTATCAGTAAAACTGGAATTCTAGCTGATAAAAATCATCAGAAATTTACCTTTGAGTCTGCTGAGCTTCAGCCTAGGACTGCACAAGGGAAGAATTTTACAGAATGAATGACTGCAGAAAACAGTGTGCAAGGTGATTTTTTTCATTCCCAGTAAAACCAGATCTTGCTTCCCAGAGAATCTTCTGTTAGTTACATTGCAATCAATCTGCCCCAAGTTCCCCAGCTAGACTCCTTGCTTTGCAACCATAAGCTTCTGCTTGCTTTTAGAGGAACCAGGCAGAATTTCCCTCCTATATGGGCACCCAAAACACCAATCCTCCATACCAAATCCAGAGGATGAACAAGACAGCCACTCATTCTACCTATGTTGCTTTATCTTATTAAACACGTGTTTACATTTTGAATTTTCCCCCACACATTTAAGTCAAGACTCAGAATCAAATGTAAAATTCTCAGATGAGAACAGTAAGGAGTAAAATAATTTTCTTCCTTACCGTAAGTGTGACTTTCCTGGCTATGATCCTTATACATTACTAGAAAGAAGATTGTGACAAAACTCTCATGCCCCTGACAGAGACAGTGTTTGCTTGGACCCTCTTGGCTAATGTAACAGGATCTATTTTGCTGGAACTTTGTATCTCATTGCTTAACACGCACACTGCTGTGTCCTTCTCCAAGAGAAATCACAGGTTTGGCTGGAATTTCAATTTGTTCACAGCCCCAGAGGATGGTAAGCATTTACCTCCTGATCACTTTTTTCCACCATCTGAAATGCATTCACATCATCTATGCTTCCTCATCATAAACCATTATGTACAGTCTGTAAAAGTATTTAATTAATTTTATAAATCAATTCTATAATTTGTATTACAGCCCACAGGCAAGTCGGTAAGAGAACTAAAAACTCAGTGGTACTAGAGCCAGATACAGAGAAACACAAGTAAAGGTGAAGAGCTCGAAATGCCCTCTGGGAATTACAGCGTCCATATGCAGTGCAACGAGTTGGTCTAAACTTCAATTTTCCGCTAAACCGGAGTTGGATGCACATTTTGCTTCAGCCCGAGCAGTCCTGCCCCAGAGCAGCAGGAAGGGGGTCTCTGGCTGTGCCATCCCAACCCTCGCACCCACCTGCTCGGCCGGGAAGCGGTGCTCCTTGTCCAGCTGCGCTGCAAGCGGCATCAGCTCCTTCTCCGCGAAGTCCCGGACCGTCTGCCGCAGCATTTGGTGTGTCTCGGGCAGCTCCACGCTCTGGTATACGGTGTGCAGCCGGCGGCACCGCAGGGCCAGCGCTGGAAGCGGGAAGGGGACTCAGCGCCGCCGCTACCCTTCACACCGGGCCAGGGGTGGGTGCCGGCCCGTGAAGGGCTCTGAGGGCCCCCCCACCCCGGGACACCTTCCCGCGGCCCCGGGGCCGCAGCCGCAGTCCGGCTGAAGGGCGGCGCCACGCTCGTGCCTGAGGGGACTCGCCTCAGGCAGGCCCTGAAAGGCACCGGAACGCCACCTCCTGCGCAGGCCGCGGCCCCTTCCCGCCCCTCCTGCGTGCCTCCCAGTCCCCCCGAGCAGCCGCAGCAGGGCGAGGCCACTCCCGGCGCCCTTACCCCGGGGGGCTCCGCCGCTGCGGGCCACGACCGCCGCCATCGCCGCCGCCATCGCGCCGCCTGAGGGAGCCCGCGGAGCCCGCAGCGCGCATGCGCCGCCCCCTGGCAGGCGGCCCCTCCCGCTCCCGCCCCCGCCCCCGTCCCCGCCCCTCCAGGGCCGCCGTGCGCCGGGAGAGGAAGGTCCTTTATTCCTATTGCTGGTGACAAAATCACGGGTGTACAAATACAGCGGCACCGGGGCCCGCGGGGACACCCCGGCCACTCAGGACAGCCCCGCGGCGTTGCCGCGGCCACGGGAGGAGGGTCCGGAGGGGACAGCACAGAGGAGTCCACGCATCAGCAGCCCCAAGGCCACACTGTGAGAAATACAAATACGTGTCCTGTAACAGCACTGGGATCCAGGCAGGTGGAGAGGGCGTTTGCTGGTGTTCATTTTCCTGCTGCTGCAGAGGAAGAGGTGCTGACTCTGCCAGGCTGCCATTACTCAGCCCTGTCCTCGGCAAGGACGAGAGAAGGCAGTGTTCAAGTCCGAGGGTCACACCCGACAGCGAGCCAGGCTCTGCGGTAGCACAAAGTAGCTCCATGTCACAGGACAGCAGGGCAAGAAGACGGGGAAACAGCTGAAGAGGACGTGATGAAACACAGAGCTGAGAAGTAGAGTTGCTACATTTGGACCTTACTGCTTCACCACCATCTTTCTCCTTCATTTCTGACTCCTAAACACTTGTTTTATTCTTCCTGAACCCTCAGATAATGGAATAAGCATCCCCAAGCACCAGAGAAGAGGCTGCTGCTTCTCTGCAACAACAGACATTGAAAATCCTCAGCTAAACACAGAAAGGAAGACACCGCCTACCAAAAACAGAGGACAAGGATAGAAGTACCCAGTCCATACAACAAGAGATGACCTTCCTTCACAAGGTGCAGTATGTATTCCACACTCAAGTTATGAAAATAGCTCTCCAGGAAGTTTGCTGGCATGGATCCAAAACCCTTGCTTCAAAAATGGGAGAAAGAGGTCCTGGTACTAAGAGGACAAATACTGGAAAAACATACTATGAGTTTGTGGGTTTGGTCCCTTTTTAAAGTTCTGAGCAGAACTCAGTATGGTCCCAACTCTTTTTCCAACTCAGCACACAACCTGAGAGAAGTCATCTTTGATACCTTTTCCCTTGCTCAAACTCCAGTTGACACTGAAAGCATCTCCTTTGCCTGCAGCACCTGGCTAGGACTGACCATCCAACTGTCAAAGACGTGATCCCAGTGGAATTTCTTCCAACCTCACTCGCATGAGTAGCTTTGACCCATCATTAAAACACCAGAGCACACACTCCAGAAGGAAACTGGTCTGCTAAACCATGTACCAAAGACATCATCCCTGCCACAAGGAAAAGAGGCTTTATAGAAAGTACCTAAGGAATGCTAGGGAAGCTACTAAAGTAGGGACAAGAGTCTGGAAATCCCTGACTTTCTGGATTACAATAAACTTTTTCAGTGCTGGGTTGCCCTCTTGTAGGGACTTTCTTTTTCCTGCAGCATGATTTTAGGGCAAAGACTTTCTGATTTGGCAAAGCAAACAATCTCAGCTAAAAACCGCAGGGTGCTACTGCTGCCTCCAAGTCTCCCGTTTTTCCCATAGTTCTCCCTTTTATTGCTGAATAGCTGACACGTTCACCCACGTGAAAGTAACCGCCTCAATGCCGTTTCCTCGTCTCTGCTGATGGCCAAGGACAGGAATTCCGTTTTCCTACTGGGACCGAACACCGGCAGCGCCCTGATCACGGGCCCATCTCCCTTGGAGGAACATTGACAGCGACAAGAGAAACAGATGGGAACCGTCACTCTTGTAAGAAAAGCAAGAGGTTGCTTCATCTAGGAAGTGCGAGAAAAGTAACGTTTAAAGGCACCTGGATTTATACTACATACAAAATTCAGTTCAATATTCAGTTCAATAAAATTTGCCAGGGGATAACTAGTAGGCTCTTCAGACACTATTTCTGAACACTTTGGATGAAAAACACACTTCAGGCAATTCTGCCTTGTGGTGCGTAACTTAGCGCAAAGCAAATGCTTCCCACCTCAGCAGCACAGCATGAGGGCTGCTGAAGGTGTTCACTGCAAGAGGCATCTTGAGCTCCACCTCACCAGCTGCTTTAACTAATCCTGAAGATCCTAGACAAGATTGCATTAGTGCCTATGGAGATGCTGGAGGAGATCAATGGTAGCAGAATTGTTCTTCATCTTTCCATCAGGTAGACCTTGCCCTTCCACATTCCCAAGACATTTGCTGCGGTTGCTCATGATTAATGCTCCACCCAGAACAGGTCATTTGTTGTGGTTAATCATAATAAAATATCTTCCTAAGAGCTGGAGATTCTTTCATGGCTGCCACCCCACACACTCTGACTCTGATGCCAGCTGATCTTCCACACCCAAGTTACTTTCACTAATCTGGAGGTAAAGGCAGTGGTTTCCTATTGCTGTCTATGCATTAACAGGCTCTGGGCTCTGATGCCCACCCCAATCAATCCTGCTAAAACACAAACTACGCTGAATCCCTCTTAACACAACAGGTAACCACCAAGGAGTTAGGTTCTAACTGTCTCAAGAACAAATGGAACTAATATTAGGAAGGGTCTCTAGTCTAGACAGAGCCTAACTCCCCTAACAAGAGACACAACTAACCAGCCCAGCACAGGGACACGAAAAGTACCAGTTTCGAGAGCCAGCAAAACTGGCAAAAAAGGGTTTTGATACTTGAGATTTTGCACAGTTGGGAGCTGGGCCCCAGCACAGCGACTGGCAAGACACAGGTCCTCCTCCTCCCACTGCATGATGCTATCTCCCATTGCCAGATCCCAAACACAGCTGTGGTATCAACCTCGGCAGCATGACTTCCTGAACCATAAATAAGCAGCTGAGTAGGCAGAGCAGTGATGGGAACAATGAAAAAGAGAACCATATACATTCTCACTTTCCAAGGATTCCACTCCAATAACACTGAGTGATTTGACCTGGGAAGCTTTCAGCTACTAATACCTCCACTGCAACAAAGCAAGTGAGCTGGTGCTGCTCACAGCAACTCTGACAGACCAGTCAGGTTTACAAGTGTAGACTGAAGCCTAGGAAGCTCTGCTTCCTACTCATTTTTCAAGTGATTTTCCACGTTCTCCCTTTTTCCTCTAAGCCCCACTACACTGACACCTCCCCTCCAGCCCAGCCAGGCTGACAATGCGCTGTCCACCTGAAAAGGAATACATTCTGTAGCGAGAGCCGTAGTTCCTACACAAAGGGAAGAAGGAGAAATGGTAAATATAGTGAGATTAACTTCAGCTCTAAGGTTGATCCCTGAGCTCCAAAATGCAACAGTTTGCTCACAAAAGCTCAAACAGAAATGCCATCAGAGTGATAGCCCCCTTTTTCCACCTATCTCGGATCTCTAGTGAAATCTCTGGCAAAACGCAGATTAAATGTTCTTGGCGGCAGCTCCGGCCCCCAGAGGCAGATGGAAGCAGCTTAGAAGCTGAACTAGTCTCTTTCCCACTGGAGAATATTGGGATGCACCCTAAAAAGCAATGTCTGCCATGCCACAAACAAAACCACTGCCACTGAAGAGATCATCTATCCAACTGAACAAATGATCTGCTCTTCAAGCATCACTGGCTACTTGAAGGGGTTAAGATTTTCCTGCTAGGAGATAGCTTAACACAATCTGACCTGCTGAAAAAGGATATTCACCCAAGAGGTGAAACATCAGAAGCACTAAAGGTGCAACCTAACTATAAAGTCTAACAGCAAGAATTGTCTAAGAGTGCCTCTGATCACTGACCTAACCAAGGTTATCGGAAGATAGCCAGGAGCAGAGAATGAGAGGCAGGATACGCTGAGTGTCAGATAGAGAGGTGTTGCAGGGAGATTTCCTTTCAGGAGCCGTCATCTTTGCTTCATGTTCTCAGCCTCATGCACGGAGACATTGGCAAGAAGCCTTGTTGCATGAGACAGCAACTCCAGTCTACTCCTGCACATGTGGAATGGTTAAGGGCATCACAGCATCCAGCAGACAGAATGATTACTGTCCTCCATTGTAAGCATAGTCGGCCTTGTTGTGCATAATCAACTTGTTGTCCACAAAGTAAAAGCTGTCCGAGCGCGTCTCGTACGGGTTTTCAACCATCAGACGGACTGTGAAAGAGAAAGCTCCATTACATTCAACAGCCAGCCAGAGTCAGGATAAGAAGGACTCTGCCACTCCACTGGATTTACCAGGGTGATGCTCTGCCCTGCCCTACCCAAGAAAGAGAAGCAAACTGCTCTGCTCAGTACACTTCAAAGGCTGCAGCCTGCCCTTTCCTTTCTTCCTATTCACAGGACAACTGTTGTCAAAAGCAAACAGAGATTGAATCAAGTAATCTCACTCAAAATAAACTTAGAAACTACCAGAGCCATGAGTGGAGCTGAGCAGTCATCACATCTGTAAGCAGAAGGAGCTGGTTTGTGGCACTTCCCACACGTACACAGGCGGGGTGAAAACCTCACACCTTTCCCACAGACACGCAGCCCCAGCAGGGCCCCTTTGTTCCTGCTCTATCCACCCCCTGAGGTCAAACATACCCTGCGCAATCTGTATTTGCAGAGATCTTAGGCTCAAAAACACACCTCAGGGAAGAGCCAGTTCTGTTCCAAAGCAGGAGGCTCCAGCCCTAACAAGCAAGTGCAGAAAACAGATAGATGGCTATAAAAAGAACCCTTTCTTTGGGGTTTTGTTTCCTTCTAGGCTACACTACGAGGCATCAGGCATGTCAGCCCTGTGACTCTGATCAGTTCTTGCAGCCTGTGACATAGCAGAGGCCGTCTTAGGCTTTCATTTTCAAAGGGGGAGACTTTACAGCACAAATCTCTAATTCAGACAAAATTACGCACTGCTAAAATGGAAACCTGTATATGTTTGTTCCTGTCCTCTCAATCCCAGTCACAACTTCTTACACAAGTAGAGGGAGAGAACAAGCAGATACACATACAAACAAAACACCACTCAGTGTGGCAAAGAAGGTACTTACTAAGGTCTTCTGAGAGCTGAGGGAATTCATAAATGTGTTCACATGTGTTCCTGCTACTGGGGATGCAGAAGCCAAAATCAAAATCAAAGTTCTTCAGCAAGCGATCTCGGAAGTAATGTCTCTCAATCATTCGGAAGTTTGACACTGGCTTTTCTCCCACTGTGAATTCCACTCTGCATGGAAGGATCAGGAAAAAAACAGCTATTGGGAAGAACAGAGCCTTGGAGATAAGGCTACACAAGAGTTTTCTACAGAAAGAGAGAGTTTGATATTTGTACTCTAAGATAGGCTCTCTGAGTCTTTGACTCAATTTTGTTATGAACTGTCAAGTAACACTTTGTAAACATCCAATTCTCCCTTCTTTCCATGAACTCATACTCACGTTGCACCAACAGTCCGAAGACGGAGAAACGCTGGGGTAAACTGGTACCGAACAAAGCGACCTGCACTTGCGTCCAGTTCACTGTTGTCATCCTCATCCTCCTCATCGTGCTCTAGAAAATGCACCAGCCTGGAGTAACTCTGCTCATAGTGTACATGTAAGGTGATACTGGCTAGTGGGTGTATCAGGACAAGCTGCCTACTGCTTAGGTACCAAATGTAAACACATTTAATAACTGGTCTGAGACTTATACTGCCACTAAGTAAAAGAGAAAAGATTTCCCATAGCAGCTGGCCCAGCCTTGGTGGCTCTAGAACTGGAGCCACCCCTCAATCTCACAGGACACCCCCCCTCACAACTGCCAACACACATGAACTGATCTCTATTACAACCAGCCCAAAAAAAGAAGATTGCCAGTTGACAGTACTCTCTCATCCAACAATAATCACATTTTTATCACAAGTTTCTCAGCAGAGATAAACTCAGTCCTACGCTTAAAGGAGAGGAATTTAGTCATCAGGACATATATCAAAGGACCTTTCTGCTGGGCTTGCATGGGTTCTGCATTGCAACCTCTCAGCTCTCTGAGTCTCTCTATTCTCCTTGCAACGTTTGTATGCTGTACCTGAAGCAGATGGCTTTGCAATTTCAAACAGTACTGTTCCGGTTTCAAGGTCCCGGATCTTAAACCTGGTGAAGTCAATGTTGTAAATGTTGTCCTCAGGTTTGCATAAATAATCTAGACGAGAGAGAAAAAATACAGTAACATTTCAAAACACCTCTGATCACTTACCAAATGAATTTCCTTTTTTGTTAGCCCTAGCCCGGTAAGATATGTACTGCTCGTTGTTCTGCAGAAGCTTCATGAAAGCAGGACAAAATGAAGGATGTAAGAAACAAAGACATGTTAAGTGCCAGGTAGCAGAGCAAGAACGGGATGGGATCGGGACAGAAAAGCACAGATCATCAGCCCAGATGAAAATCAAAAAGCCTCAAACAAATCAAAACCCACAAACAACACAAAAGCCCCCAAACTTTCTGGAAGTTGTACGGGAGCTGCCGGCGGGCGCACCCCGAACCGCCGCGTCCAGCGCGCCCCAGCGCGTCCCCCGCCGGCAGCGCCGGGCCAGGCCCCACCGCTCCCACGCCAGGGGCCCGGCAGGCAGAGCCCCGCCGCTCCGGGGACCGGCCCGCACTCACTCTCCGTCACCCGGCATAGCCCCAAGACGTGCTCAGGCCGGACGGTCTCCAGCGCCAGCAACTCGGACTCGGTCCAGGGTTGCTTCGGCGGCGCATCGGCCGATCCGCGTCGGCCCCGCAGGCGGGTGAGCGGCCCCGCGGACCCCGGCGGCGGTTTCTTGTCCGGCCCCGCCGCCGCCGCCGCCCGCGCCCTGGAACCGCTCATGGCCGCTGCCAAGATGGCCGCCGCCCGCCTCAGTAGCTACGGGAGCGCGGGGCGGGGCGCCGTTGCCTGGCAACGCCGCGCCCGAAGCTCAGCAGGGCCCGCCGCGGCCGCGCCCGGATGGGTGACCCGAGAGCCCCGCACCGGGCACCGCCGGCGCGGCAGCCGCTACCTCCGGGGGTGCAGCGGGACAGGCCGGCTGGGAAAACTGAGTTACCCGAAGTAAAACTACACGAGAAACAAGCAAAACCAGCCCCTCTTCCCGCTGCCGCCGGCCGGTTGTCAACCCGCGTCCCGCTCCCGCACCACCGCCCAGTGAGCCGGTCGTCAGCCCTCGCTGGGCAGCTGGGCTCCCGGGCACTGAAGGCACGGCCTGAACCCGCAGCGCAGCCGGTGAGACAGAGCGCAGGTATCCCCCGAGAGCCCGGCTGCGTTCAGGGGACGGTGGCAAGCACTTGTCGGGGAGCAGCAGCGTCAGCAAGAGGATGCCGTGTGTGCACACCCCGCTCCTGGCCGGGGACACCCCAGCTGCTGTCCCTGGGGAGCGGGACAGCGACAGGACCGTGTGGCCCTGCGTCAGTCAGGTTCATGACCACACACCGGAGGTGGCAGTGGCAGACATTGGACGAGTCTCCCCAGCCTGGTGGGAGGAACTGGGGAGGTCCCACTTGGAGGGACTCACAGGAGCATCACATGGAAGAAAGAAAATGTGTTTCTTCCCAAAGAGGGGCAGCCCACCAGCCCGCAGTAGGCACGCAAAGGCTGCCAAGAGTCACCTCCAGTTCTCTGGGGAACTGGGGCAAGAACAACACACAGCTGCACCTTTTCTTCGGACTCCAGCCAACATTGAACATGCTCATGATGACCAAAAGCAGATTTTGAGCAGTGGTTTGTGACACTTGCTGTGGCTTTTGAGCAGCACACTCCTGCTACAGCCAGTCAAATGCTATTTCAAAAAACCTGCCCACACCAGTGCTCCTAAATCCTTCTCACTGCATGGGCTTGGCCCCTCCATCCCGTGCCCTAAGGAAGGACAGATGAAGGCCTTCTGGAAAAGCATCTTCTCTGCATGGGGCCAGGGTCCCTTTTCCCGAGGAGAAGGCACCTAGAGCACAAAGCTGCTGCTTCCTCTGCTTCAGCCACATCCACCTATGCACGGTTTCAAGCTGAAAGCAGGGCAGCTTGCAAAGCCCCAGAAGGCAGATTACATCTCTCTGGTGCTCCAGCTCTGAGCAGGAAGCAACAAGGTTCACATCAGCACTTTTAAGAGGATGTTGTACCATTCAATTTGCACTTAAAACAACTGGCTAGAGATCACCAGGGCTGTACTGGAGGCAGCAGTAGGATGTTACCAGGCAGTCAGCCAGGTTCAGCCTCCCTCACATGGGTGTAACCTAGAGTGGGATCCTCTGCCCCCTCCACCAGAAAAAGAGTGACCATCTCATCCAAGTGACAATATAATTTTGTTTATTTTCCTTTAGCACACTGCTGGTTAAATTGCCAGACAGTAGATTTCAGAACATTTTCTTAACCAAACATCCTGGGGAAATTAAAAAATAAAACTGCTACCGTGTACCAAAAATAAAATAACCCACCTCCATGTCCATCTTCTCCCCCAAACTAGTCCCTGCAAAGCCGATGCAATCAGAAATAGGTATCTGTGCTTTTCACCCAGGGCCCAAGCTTGCTGCAAAACAAACTAAAAAAATGTCACTACAAGTTGTTACAACACAAAGCAATGGGCAGTAAAATAAAAAATCCTCCTCAAAAATACTTTGTACTGGTGACATGCACAGATGGAGATTTCTCCCCACACTGCTTCAGCCTTTACAGACAGCTTAGACCGGCAGCTTTAAGTAGTTTGTGATGTGTCCTTAATGCCAGTGGCACAGGTCACTTCCACACATCCACAGTCAGGATCTATGGAATGGTGGGATCACGTGCCAACACTAACTGCTGCTACACCAACGGGAACCAAACACCAGCACCACCTCTCAGTCCTGGCTGCTGCCTCCTGGCATGAAGCACAGATCCTGCCTCTGCTCTCACAGGCTCCAGGGCTGCTTTACCAACCCAGCTGCTTGTCAAGTGGGAAAGCCCTGAATGCACAAAGCCCTCAAGGAAACCACAGAAAATTCAAGCCCCCACTTGCCATCAAGTTTCCAGCCACTGCTTCACTCCAGAACTCCAGCTCAGGAACTGCCACAGTGTGACAGAACAGCCATGGTGGCCCAGGAGACCACATACCCATGAAGTGTGACTGGAAACAACTCTAGGGCAGAGATCCTGCATTTCCTAGATTCACATGCTTCCCAGCTAGACTGGCTCAAGCTGTACTTTGCCCCTTCCCTTCAACTCTCCATCACATGAACCCTTTAGCAGAGACCCTTCACATTTTCTAATCAGCCAGCACAGTTTCTATGAGGGAGGAAAGCACTTGTTCTGTTGATTTTTTTTTTTTAAAGCACTTTTTTAGGAAAAAAAAATCAAAACCGATCCATAACCTGCAGTACCATCCCACCAATCAGACTGGGGACAGCATCATCACATCCCACCCCCCCATCATCTTCCCCTCAATCTCCAAAAATAATATTTAATATTCAGCAATAAACTCTGAGCAAGCCAGAGTCCCGGAAGACATGGACCTGCTTTCACCTCTCCCATCCAGCCCAGCACCTTTCAATGCTACAATACTCCTGGGTCAAATCCATTTGGATCCAAAGTGAATGCACATGCCCCAGACCCGCTGGGCAGCATAAAGCAGGGGTGCAGCACAGGAGGCCAATCCGTGTGATCACATTTCTGAGCCTTCACAGCTCCAGCCTGGTATGTTTGTGCTGTTGAGAATACCTGTGTGAGCCTATTTGGGACCAGCCAGTGGAGACAGACTGGCGGAACCAGGCTGACATTAAAATAGCATCCTTGAATTGTATTAGGCTTTGGCATTTGTTGTGGAGATTTAGAAGTGCCAGTAGGTAAATTAGCTCAGTGCTGGCCCAGTTCCCATTTCCCTTGGATTCTCAGCAAGAATATTTTCCTCCCCACCATAAGTGCAAGAAGCAGACAGATCTCTCCCACATTTGAGCACCAAACAGAGCCTGCAACACTTGATACTTTCGCAGCTGCTCAGAATCTGTCTCACATCAAGGGCTGAAGCTGCTCTCATGGCCCTCTCCCTCCTGCTGTTTTCTATCAGCAACAGGCTTGTTCAGCCCATAGTTCCTGTAGACACGTCCCTGGCTGTTGCAATCCCATTTCAACTTAAAGGCCAAGGCACAGGTCCCTACTCTGTTCAGACCTAAGCAGCATGGGGCAAGCCCTCAGCAAGTAAATTAGGGGTGCAGGACCCCCAAGTCCCACTCTGCACCCAGAAGCTGTGCCATACAACTACCAGGACCCAGCATGACTCACTCAGCTCTGAACTGCACAGACACCCAGGCACCAGACTGTCTGGAAGTTCTCCGTCCCGCCTTCAGATTTCTGGGGGAGACCAGACCTGAAGGAGCCCTTCCAGCTCTTCTACCCCTTGCTAGACTTTCCTTCAATTGACTTTAAGGGCTGGAAATAAAGATACTTGCTCACAGTTCTCTGCTTCAGCTGTAACCTCCAGAGATGGCACCCAGGGACAGGGAGACAGTCCCCAGCTGACCTCAAGGGCAGGGAATGCCTGTCCCTTGAAGAAAAACCAACAACTCAGAAGCTCCTTAAAAAAAAGAAGCTCCTTCAAATAGACTTTTATTTAAAGCCCAAGAGAAAGGCACCAAAAAGAGAAGGGAATTCATTTGGCTTTCTGTTCACTGCCACCTGGGACACTCAAAAGGGTCAGAGACGTTTAGTCACACACAGAGAAGACTTCATTGGCCTGGCTTGAAGGAAGGGCTGATGGGACAAATAAAACAAGCTTTGAAACCACTATGCTGAGGCTGGATCCAGGCCTTGAACATGACAGTGATTTTCCCTTTATTAAGTGGAAGCATTATTAAAATTGCTTTATCTGCCCCTCTGTACACAACCTGAATCAAGCCAGGGTCTGTTCTGACCCAGCTCCCCACACTGCTGCACTCCATTTGCCTGCTGATGGTGGGAGGAATCAGCACAAACAGGCTTGTCTCTAACCTATCTCAGTTAAACATGTCTTGGATATTCCCCCAAACACCCATTCTGGAAAGCTACAGCCAGCCCAAATTTTTCTTTCCCTGGGTCAGGACCAGGTACCTCAATACATCTCTCAGTCTGGCTTGCAGACACTAGACAGAGATGGCATGGGGAGCTGGAGTACTCCATTCCCAGCAAGGTGCTGACTGGCTATCCCCCACCATCCTCGGTACTCCCACACAGTTGGTTTGAAGGCTCCTTCCAAAGCAAACCTGTCAGGAGGGGATGGACCAGGAAGGAAACTGCTCTCAGTTTCCTCAACAGGGTCAGGAGTCCCCCAGAAACCAGCTCTGTAGTGAGAAAGATGCACAAAACCAGTCAAAACAACTAAATTGAAGCCATGAAGGATGAACTGTTTCTCCTCCCTATTCTTATTCAAGTAAGACAAATTCATTTGAACTGAGCAACTGGAACAAACCAGATCACACCCTGAACAGCTCTGCCTTGGGGCAGCTGATGGCACCAAATGGGTGCCCTGGCTGCCAGGAGAGGCCGGGATGAACTACCCTAGAAGACTTTTCTGCACATCTAAACACACACCCTTTCCCCCATGGTAGGCAAGGTGCTGAGATTACTGGGTAAGCCACAAAAAGCTGAGTGATTCCTTGCTTCAAGGATGCTCAAATAAAATGCACCCTGAAAGGCCTGGCGGAGAGCAGCTCCTTAGAGAGATGCCTGCTTTCAACCCCAGGTTCTTTGCTTAAGAAATCAGCACGATTCATGGTTCTCAAAACTGATAAAGATCTAAATGTCTCTTCGCTCCAATTAGAGCAATCCCAAAAAAGCTCAAGAATCCCTGCAGGCACTGTCACTGAACAAATCAGTTCATGTTTTATAAGTATTAGGATTTTAATAGTAGCTAGAAGATGAAGCAGACAACTTCAAGCTTACTACCTTTCATCCTAAGGTTTGCTCTTCAAGATCTGTTCTCTATAAAACCTGTCTTCTCCTTTAACTGGGGCAGGGACTCTCTTGCTTCTCTCCCAAACTAGCTGTTACCCTTTGTGTAGTTGGACAGAAGGTAATTAAAGTCCTGCTTGTTTTTCAGCTCAGATACAGAATTAGGGTCAGGCCTATAGCAGTGATGTGTGATCAGAAAGGCAAGGTTCAGTAGCACTGATGCAGAGAGCAGTGTTCTGTCACCTCCCCCAGCTCCCACTCTGGAGCCCCTGAGTTGACAGCTCTGATCACAGCTTGAGGGTCAGGAGGAAGTGAAGGCTTCAGCTGCCTGGGCACAGCAGGAAGAAAAGGCTGCTCCTCCAGTTCCCTTGCCAGAAACTCGGTAATTCTGCTGACCATGCTCAGCTCTAAGAAAGGCTGACTCACTGCAGGGGATCAAACCCAGGAACAACTGCTAGGAAAACGCAGACCCAGAGAGGCAGAGCAGCACGGAGGTCACCACTCAGTGCCACTGCTCCGGGGAAAGACAGAACACTTCTGAGGACAATGGAGAGAGCATGAGGTAAAGCGCTCTGTGAGCCCAGAGCTCAGCAACATGAAAGCTGATATGCAAAAACCCAACCCTGCCTGGGAGAGATCCTGCTCCAACATCTCCCTCCTGGCCAACCAGAAATGCTCAACATGTTGGAGGCCAAGACTGTGAGAAGGCAGTTCCTCAGAGCCTGCAGCTCTGGACCAGCAGGCGCAGCAGTGGCTTTCACTCTGTTCAGCCTCTGTCAAGCAGGCACAGGCTCTGCATGTGGAAACAGAAGCCTCTTGCAGAAATATCCCTGGGGGAAGCAGGTGACCTTGTCTCCAGTGCTCTGCTCACTTCCAGATCTCTGGATGGCAACGAATCCCCTTGTTCTGCAGGACTAAAATGTTGGACATCTGCCCCTTCGCTACAGTGCCTGGATATGCAAAAGGCCAAGATCACACACTGCAAACACCGACCAGCTCCACTTCTCACTGCCACAGGCAAGGCTGCTCCCTACAGAGGGAACAAGAGACCACAGGGAACATCC
Source organism: Monarcha castaneiventris obscurior (assembly GCA_026261815.1). Taxonomy (NCBI): domain Eukaryota; kingdom Metazoa; phylum Chordata; class Aves; order Passeriformes; family Monarchidae; genus Monarcha; species Monarcha castaneiventris. The sequence continues at coordinate 10,199,497 of JAMPIT010000485.1, forward strand.
ACCAGGTTGCTCTGCTCTGTCCTACGGCACAGGTTTCTTAGAGTCACGGAGAATGGAGCTCACCATTAGGAAGGTCAAGGAATAAGTCCCGAACTTCCTCTCTAGTTCACCTGATTCTCAGCTTCTTCCAAAGAAGAGGTCACTTACTAGAAAGGGCAAAACAAGGAACTGGGCTTAAAACAAAACCTTTGAAAATAAAAGGATATTAAAGGAAACAAAAGCCATAATCAATACAGAAAACAAGTGCATCTGATCAGACGCTAACAATGTCAGCCTCTTGCAGGCTACAGCAGAATCCCTCTGCAATGGAACAAACATTACAATTGCCAAACTAGGAAAATCTCTCCCAACTGGTGCAGCAAATCAGGCCAGATAAATCCCTCTGCTCCTGGCGCAGCTTGCAGTCTTAGGAGGGGACCGTCTCCACAGAGGCTGGGCTGGAGCCTTGGTATTTTTATGCAGGCAAGTACCATCCATCGTGTTGCACACATTCAGGGAGATGCTGAGCCAGGCTCTGTCCTCCGTAGTCACTTGACACCCAACAGCACCACACTTCCATGCTCCTGGACAAAATGTGTACCCTGGACTTGTTTTAAAAATTGTTTTCCTGCTTAAGGAACCATATTCCACCCAGTAAAGGCAAAGATCCTGCAGCACATGGCTTTCTCTCAGTGTGGGACATGGCCCAGGACTGGTAGCATCAGCTTTCAGTGGCCCAATACACACCCAGCCAGGACTCAGTTCACTCTTGGATGTCCCAGGGAGAATCAGAGGCTGCACATGGTGCGAAGGGGAAGGCAAGGGCCTTGCTGCTTGCTGGCAGGGAGAAGGTAAGCTCCCTCTTACCTGGACCTGCTATTCATTGCTATTCATTCCAAATGAATCTTTTTTTTTCCTTATGTTATGAACAATATGGAGAAATTGAAAGCAACCATATTTGGTCCAACTCCTTCCCTCCCAGCCCCTTGGCTGATGCACTGTGGGGCTTGCTCTCACAATCGGCAGAGGCAGAAGAGGGTAGGAATGAAGACACCAAAGGCCACCAATATAGGAAACATGAGGCTGCTGTTGTCTGAGGCATAGGGGTTTGGTGTGCGTGGGCCTGACTGAACCCGGTTCTTATTTGTCTGTTTTTTGACACTGGAGCCATCATCATATTCATCTTCATCATCATCTTCCTCTTTTTTCTCCAGACCTGGGTGTGGCTGCAGCTTTGGAACATCTGTTGAACAAGACAAAAGGTTGCAAGCAGGAAGGATATAAATTAGGAGATCACTCGACAAACTTCCTTCTCCTCTACCCAATCCAACATGAACATTGGCAAGAGGGCACTTGAGACCACATCAAAACCACAACCAGAACACACCATCTTCTACCACAGAGGATCACACCACTATTTCTTTTCTTTGCAAGGTAAGAGCATTCAAGGATCCAGCCTGCAGAAATACTAAGTCCTCCCATACTAGCTACGTGTCACACAGACAAGTTAATGCACAACAGCACACTTAGGGCACACATTCAGATACTACAGCTGCTCAGTAAGATGTAGTCAAGAACAAGCACCTGCTGCCTGCAGGACCAGCAGATACAGGTGCAAACAGGAATGGGAACAATCCTCTCCTTAAACAGTCCTACTTCACATCACTGCATCCCCCAAGCCTAGAGCTGTGAGAGCAGCATGGCCAAACCCCACTCAAATCCAGCCTTTTGAGCCTGGGGCCTGAGCTGCCACCTGGCCACAAGGTTCTTACCAAATCTTCAGCAGCACCTGACAATCCCTGACTAATACTAAAGCAAATTGATGTTTTGGTCAGAGAGGGATCCTAAACCCTCTCAGGTCAGGAGCTAGAAGGGCTTCAATTCCAGCTCACTTATAAAGAGGGTGATGAAAGAACAAGGACTTTTCCAGCACTCCCCAGAGCTATTCAGAGGAACTGGTATCTGGGAAAAAACACTGCCTTGTCCTCAAGCTGAGAAGGCAAAACAAAACTCCAGGTAAGAAATACTTAACCACTAGCTAAAATAACTGTAAATTATTTGTCTGCAGGGTTGCTGCTGACATCCAAGGCCAGAGGGTATTTATCTGTAGATAATAAACTGAGACTGACCAGACATGTTCCCTTCTCCCCAGCCTCATATACAGGAAATTCCAAAACAATTTGATTTTTCTCATTCCAAAATGACACAAGCTTTGTGACTTAGAGGAGAATGAGGACAGTACCCACCTACTTCACTCTGCAACTGCGCTCTGTGGGAACTCAGTGAAAGAGAAACAATTTTGGCAGATGTGGGACAGCAAGAGCTATGATCTCATAGTCTGAGAAGCAACAGGCTGCTCTCCAAGGGGGAAGAGCCTTCTGGCTCAGAAACTGTGCTTACCTTCCACTGTTCCTTGCAGGATGTATAGGGCACAGATTTTCGGATTGTCATAGTAGCCCTAGAAAAAGCAAAGGCAGCAGTCAGTGCTGCAGCTCTGAGACAAGGAATGGTCTCCCCACCTATCGACACCTCTCCTCCTCCAGCCCACAGCTGCACCACATGACTGGGGAAGAAGGGGAAAGAGAAGATAAAGGCCCTGCCCTGAAAAGCTTATTACCTTTACAAACTCAATGTGGAGCTTTCCTGTGAATGTTGAAACCTCTCCCTGGACACTCAGTTTTCCCTTTTTGATACTCATGGGAATGATCTCATCGTGAGCTGTGCTGTGTCCAACTCTGTCAAAAATGTCCAAGTCTTTCACCACCACGTGGCCATTCAAGCGAACATCAAACACCTTCAGGGTGGAAGAAATTACAGAGTCAGAACAGATTTAGGCACATGACAGTTGAAATGGGAACAGAACAGGAAACATCTCTGCTTTTTGTGCACCCAGGACCAGAAAGCACTGTGACATGCACTGGCCCACTCCGTTGGGAAGGATTCAGAGCCCAAAAGCAACCAAGACACCAAAGCATTTCACAATGCTTTCTAATACCCTGAAATCAGCCTCCTCCTTTCAAAACACCCCCTACACCTGCTGTTCAGACCTGAGGATAGCACAGTTTTATTCAGGTTTATTCATGCTTCTCTTTCACAACTTTTCTCCTGTCTGAAGACCTGCTCCTACCACCCTGGGGTGGCTGTGACACACTACACCCTAGGGAATGAAGCCATTTCTAACTAACAGCCTGCAGTAGAACAGAGAAGAGGAAACAAGCTGTTGAAAAACAAAGGGTTTGAAGGAGGTAAAATGTTCAACTGCTAACCACATCTGTGAATTCAGAGTAAACATCCTCCTCAGGGCTGTAATGACTCAAACTTCATACAGCACCTGGGGAATCCCAGCAGAACCACATGAAGGAAGAGGAACCAAAGATGCCTCAGCCCTTCAGTTTAATCTGAGACTGCTCATTGCATCTGTTTTGTAAGCAAGCCCCACAAGTTCTGTTCCCTGAAATACTTCTCTGGCAGGAAGGCAGCACAGTTCATAAGGAGATCAGCCCTAAGGAAGCTGATGGAGCCAGAGGAAAGCCAGACTAAAACACAAACCACTCCTACCCCATTTTATCACAGGGCTTTTGGTCCTGTTTGCTTCTGTTTCTACTCCTGCACATAGGGGATTTCAAAAGTGGACAAGGATTATTCTTCTCTGAAGAGCAAAAACCAGTTGAATTTAACTCTGCTTTCAGGATCAGACTCAATCAGTATCAAGTCTTATTACATTCGTAAAAATTGTTTTGAGTAGGCTATTTAACCCAGATCACCTCCCTGCTTCAATCTATGCAATACTTCCTCCAGCATAACTGTGCTGTCAAGTCAGAAGAAAGTGTTCAAGGAAAAGCAAAAAAAGTTCTCAAAGCCACCATAACCTAAAGAGGTCGTAAAACTCTATTGCTAGTTATGTTTAGTTGCACACATTTGTTTGAGTACTTTGAAATGAAGTTTTCCAGTCCAACTGTACAGCTGGAATGCGGAAGAGAGCTCTAAAGGTTCAGAGCCTGTGAGAGGTTAGGACCTAAGTTAACAATTAGTGCTTTACTTCACTCCTTCCTCCAGCACGCAAAGCAGCAGAGGCAAACTGAGCCCACACAGTCTTGGTCAAGAACTCACATCAGAGACACACAAGGAGCTATTGCTTACCTTCTGTTGAGACTGTGCAAAATACACCTCTGCAAACTTCAACACCAGCACATAGTCACCCTCCTCTTTGATGGGAACTTCATAGCCAAAGGTTTCCTCATTATAACGCTCTGTCTGGTACAGAATCTGGTCTTCCGCATTGGATCGCAAGATTGGCAGTTTCATGCCGTAGTCAGAAGCTGGGTTTTGAGCACAAAAGAGTGAGAGGAAGGGTTACATTCTGAGGAAGAAACACTTTATGTACTCTTGAAGTGCTTAACTCCATCAGTGGCACTAGCACTCACACGCTGCCAGACCCGTCTCCCCTGCTTGCTCTGACCAGGTGGCAGCAGAAGCACAGGAAGTCAAAGCCCTGAAATCCAACAAATGTAGGAAAACAAGTCTGGAGACCTGCTGCAGTCTAAGATACAGTAAGCTTACTCACACCATTTCAGAAAGAAAAGCCTGTTTCAAAAACATTACACAAAGCCAAAGGACTTGGCCACTGGCTCTTGCTTTAAAGAGGAAAAACACCTAGAATATTTTTACAGTATTTTCAAATTTCAAACTCCAAGTACAAAATGAAAATAGTTAGCATAGGACTGACTTAACTCATTGACACAGATTTGAAGTTAGCGGTTGATTGCATTGGGTTTTAGAGACTCATCTCCCTCAACTAAGAACCTGGGGAACGGCAGAAGGGTGAAAAGCATTAGGCATCTTACAAAGTCCTTTCTTTTCACCACAGTCCCACAATACCTGTCAGCATAAAGACAGGACGAAGGAAGCAAGAAAGATACACAAGTGTTTCAAGAGCACCAGCAGCTCCATCAGCTAATGCTCTCAGAGCCACCCAGCTGAAATGGGTGCTGTCTGCAGGCATCTGAAGAGCCCCCTGAGAAGGGCCCAAACACCACTCCCAAAGAGGACAACTGACAAAATAAGAGAAATCACAAAATTTGCCCCTTTCAGTGTTTCACCACCTCTACAGCAGCCCCCAAAAACTTTAACCCCACTTGGAATGCTATTGTGTCAGGGTTCCTGTATAATGCAAACTGATGCAATGCCTGCAGAGCTGCACACCAAACAATTCCCCAGCAAAACAGGAGAGAGGACTGTGGACACGATCTGTCCACTAGCACTTCAGACAGAAGTTGATCCAGACAAAGTTCTCAGCTGACACTTACCTCTTCCACCACCATTTCTATGGGAACAGACACTGCATTGGCCAAGACAAAGCAAGAACTACTAACCCAGTGCACATTACCAAAGACAGAGCCAATGCAAACAAGTGAGAGGAAATTAATGCCAGTTCTTAGTCTCTTGTTCCATGGAGAACTGCTCAGGCAATTTTCCACTTCTCTTTACCATTCAAACTTGGGCATGAAGACTGACCACCTGCATTTCACCAATACAGAGGGTGAAAAGTTTAACCTGTCCTCCCACACAGGTATTTCTGGCCAGCTACAGATTACAATGATAGCAAACCAAGGACTCCACAGAAGCCAGCTCCTATTAAAGGAAAGTCTGCACAGGAAGAAAGTCCTTTCATAGCCAAGAAGGTAACTGGAGAGGAAGACCTGTCACCTACATGTCAGAGCTCTGTTGACAGAGCTGTGGAGGCAAGATGGGTTTTACAGCACACTGGATGCTCATTGGGAGTGAGCAGTACACACTAAGCTGTAACTCAGCTATGTTTGGCACCTGCCTATTCTGTAATTGCCATCAGCACAGTCAGTCCTTTAGGGCATAGCAGCTGAATTGAGCCTTGAAAAAAAAAAAAGGGTTTTAATTTGCCCAAAGGCAGTACAGCCCAGAATTACTACCCCTAGGTCATTTCCTCCCAGTCAGCCATATATTTCTGCTGTAGCCCTTACATGTCTATCACCACAGAGAGGAGCCCAGAGTAAACAAACAATAGTGCAATAAAAAGCCATTGAGGGAAAGGCAGCTGAGAGCTCAGAGGGGTAAAGTCTCCACTGTGCCTGGCACCACTGGCTGAAGCAGGATTACTGTAACAGCCTGCTGCTCAGAGGAGACACCACAGGCTTTCCACAAAGGAAGCGCATGTCACAATGTACTTGAAAAAGACCATTTTTTCTCCTCAACTCAAAAATAAATAGTTCAAGTCCACAAGGACATTCAAGTCACACATGTGAGAGGCCTATGAAGGGAAGCTGACCTACAGTGATCAGGGCACTTTGTGTGACTGGGGCAGCAGCTTCACAGGTGTGAAAAACTGCATTAGAATTTAAATATGACTTCCACTGTATCCACTGTGCCCAAAAGGCTCTCCATTTGGGATGCCACTCATGCAGGGTAAGCAACAGCAGTTCCACAGGAAAATCCTCACCATCCTACACGGAAACAGCAAAGGTTAGACTCAAAAGCCAACAGAGAGCTCATCTTCTCCACATTCCACCACTCACCTGTAACCGGCAGCAGAGCAGCTCAGCATAGCTAGCTTTTCAATATATTAGTGAATCGACTAAGTTTTGGAGCACCAATTATCAGAAACATGCACAATTCAAACCGTGGTCCTCTCGGGGGAAGTAGGAAAAGGTAACCCAAGTGCAATATTAGTTCTCCATCCTGTCCTAAACGGTAGGCTGAAGATTTTACTGACTTGGTAGTTAGAGCAGCCGATGATATCCCATCTGCCTCTACTTCTGCTCGTGTCCCTGGCCTTGAATAATCAGCCACGGCTGGGGCATAGAGCAGACCAGCCAGCTGCACCTTCCCCCTACCGGGCCCAGCACCGGAGCTCCAGCGAGCAGCTTCTGCTCTTCGCTGTGGGGACCAGAATGCTGCAAGCATCTGCCCACATCGTGCGCGACCCGGATCCGGCTGCGGAGGACTGGAAAAGCTTGTTCCCACTGCACCGAGAGCACTGCGCACTGGCCTGCGAACTGGAGGGTCCTGCTGTGGAACCCAGGCTCTTCAGCGGAAAACGACAGAAAAAAGAGACCGGCGGGCGCACGCGGCCGGGATGGCAGCTTGACCGCTCCTGCCGCCGTTCCAGCCGAAATCCCACTCCAGCCCTCGCGGAGCCACTTCCCCTCCGGCATTACACAACTCCGCAGGCCGAGGCCAGGAACACCATCTCGCAGAGCACATCCTGCCGACTCTGGGGCCCCGGCCCCGCACCGCCACGGGGACGGGAGATACAGCCCCAACTGGGCCCGGCGGGAGGACGAGGGTGGCCGCGGTCCCGCGGGTGACAAGTGCCAGCGCTGCCTTTGGGCCATGACCGTCCCCGGGAAGCTCGGGGAGAGGAGCCCCCGACGTCCTGCGGGGACACCCACCAACCCGCCGGGGCTGCAGCGGGCAGGACGGCGCCGGGACGCGCGGATCCCGGACCCCGCCGGCACAAGGGGGCCTCACCGCCCCGGCGAAGCGGAGCCCAGCCGGACCCTGCGGGCAGTCCCGCCGAAACCCCCCGGTCGCAGCGTGGCCCCCACCCTCACCTCGGCCCACGCGGCCCTCGAGCGGGTCCTTGCGGAAGTGGATACCGTTCACATCCACATGGGCATCGCCGCCCGCGTTGACGGCCCAGACGACGCTGTCGGCAATGCCGCCCGCCGCGCCCCGCAGCAGCGGCAGCAGCAGCAGCAGCACGGGCGGCAGCAGCGGCGCCCCGCGCGCACCGGTGCCCACCATGTCGGGCTCCCAGCGCCGTGCCCGCCCCTTCCTGCCGCCGACAGGGGGGCGGCTTACCCCGCTGCCGGGGCGGGACGAGCGCCAACCAGTCCGCGCGCCGAAACGAGAATATTAATTACTTGCCCGCCTGCCATTAGACGGCCGCGGGCCTGTATCTACATATTCATAAGGCGGCGGGCCAATGAACGGCGGCGATGGGCGGGTTGCGCTGAGCGGCGCGGGAAGGGCGGCGGGAGCGGCGTGAGCGGCGTGAGGAGACGGTCCTTGCGGGATGGGGTGCCCGGGCTCGGGTACTGCCCGCCCAGGGAGCGGAGCGGGTGTGGAACCGGCTCCCCAGGAAGGAGTGGTAGGGACGGACGAGCGCCATGTCCGCAGCGGGGACAGCCTAGCAAGCTGCCCTGAGCACCGGCCGCCGGATGGCAGAGCCCGCCCCTCCGCGCCGCCAATCGCGGGGCTCCAGCGCAGCGGAACGCGGAGCACGGTGGGGCGGCGGCGGGAAGCGCAGACGGAAGGTTGCCGAGGCAACGGGCGGCGCTGCAGCAGCGCGGACCGGAGCCGACTCGGTGTGGTCTCGGTGTGGTCGGAGAAGCAGAGCTGGGGCAGCGGGAGCTCCGCCGCTGTCGGGGGCGGCTCCTCGCCACGTCCCGGTAGCTCTGTACCTGCTGTGCTCTGAATAGCAGCTCCCAAGCCCGGCTCGCTGCCTTGGCTGCACACGCTGGTTCTCCCGTACGCCTCTGCCTCTGAGTAAGGGAAAAAGCAGCTGCCGCCCGCCCAGGAAGGAGTGAAGCGGCCGGTGGCGTGGAAGCATCTTGCACCACAAAATCTGCCTGAGAAGCAAAGCGGCCAGTGAAGGAAAAGGCGGGGAGGTGACCATGACACTGCCAGCGACCTGATCCCTGGCTTGCACTTTATAGAGAATGTAAACCCCTGGGTTTTTTTTTCTGGAGGACCTTGGCAAGGTCTCGGGTGGCTGGAGTGAGATATGCCAGATGGACGTCGAATGAAACTCACTCCCTACACCGTGGGGGAACAAATAACAATGTTTGCCCTTCTGTCTGATCACGGTGTTCCTTGAGGCATCAGATACCAGCCAGGCCTCAGGTCTGTGCTCCTGGCACTGGCTGCATTAGCAGTGGCTGCTTCTAAGTCCCAGTGATGTTTTATTAATTCAAGTCTTTCACAAAGCACTTGCTTTTATAAATAAAGACTTGGTGCTGCAGACTGAGAATTAGACACATTTGTTGCTCTTGTAATGCACTTGCAGGCCTCTTAACCAGACAGTCTTGGAGAGGTGAACTGTTTGGGGGATGCGTTAACCACAGATGCTCCCCAGTCTGCTCTGCCCAGGTTGGAGTGGTCCTGCTGCTGTGACATCAGTTCTTGGGCTCATGGTATAACTGGGCCAGGGCAGACGTGGCACTGCTGCACTCTCACACCAGCGCTGCTGCCAGGAAGGGGTTTCTAAAACTACAGGGTGCCTTAGGAAACCACATCCAGATTAGTAGCATGAAACGCGCACGCTTAGCACCTCTCCAGATTCAGCCATCTCACGCTGATTCCTGGCAAATCATCTCAGCGTTACAGACCCCAGCCCTGATCAAATCCAGGCTAATCTGTATCCCTGCTGTGTTTGTGACTTGTTGGGTGTCCCCCAAGTTCTGTTACCAAAGGAGTGAAAGCAACCGTGGCCAGGACAATGCTGTCTAGTTGGCAAGGCCGAGGGAGGCCTCATTATAGCTCTTTTGTGCTGATTACAAATGATTCTCCCTAATCCTACACTTTCAACTGCAATGTGTGGGTCAGGAACACAACTTTGAAGCACATAAACACTTGAAGTGTTACCAGGTGTCCCCAGGTAGAGCATTTTCTAAAACCTAGCCTGGATTATCATTTCCCAAGAATCAGTAGTGCATAACAAAGCAAGAAGGATTAACAGCAGCAGTGAGGAGGGACGGTGGCTGTGCTCATCTGGGGCAAGAGGAGCCCTCACCCTAGCTCACAGGCTGGTCACAGCTCCTGGCAGAGGATGGCAGACATGCTGCCTGTGTCCGTGGTGTCCTGCACTGCTGCCCCGAATCAATACTTGCCATCACACCAGCAACTTGATGCCAGCTTGTGTCCCAGGTGTCAAAAGGCTCCATCCTGTTCCTAATCCACTGAGCCATCAGTCAGCCCCTTGATGGAGGCTGGATTTACACCAGTAACTTACAAGTGAAAAGCTCTGGGTCATCTCAATCCCTTGAACTCTCCGCGTCCCCTGGCAGCTGTGCCAAAATGACTCAGTCCTGCCTGGTCTACCTACTGCCCTGATTGTTCATGAACAACAAGGGGCACGTGTTTAGGGTATTAGCCATCTCCTGCTGGAAAATGGGATCAGGATTTGGAATGTACAAAAAGAGCAGCAAAGATGCGTGGGTCAGAAGCAGGCCTCATGGCTAATGAGACATCTAAGAAATCAATATGAGCCAGCCCTGCTGCCTGAGACACCTCGCAAATGACACAGGGCTACAAGGCTCAGGTGCCCACAAGAGACCAGCTGTGCCCTGCCGTGTAGAGCTCCTTGGAAGCCTCCCTGGTACCAAACTGGAGATGAGAGCAAAAGGATTATCTCTGGAATTAGATTATTTAGATTGGATCTTTAATCTCTGCCCCTGCCTACACAAGAAAATAGTAAAATTCCCTGGGAATATTTGGGGTTTGTTGTGAAAGTAAAATCAGACTAGCAGCAAGAGCTCAAGAGCTTCTGCTGGAAGAAAAAAAAATTAAGGCTTCTGAGATCTGCCCTGTCTGACCTGTTCACTGTATCATGGTGAGACCTGGCAGAAAAGAGCTACAGATGATTTGGCAGACTCAGCTTTCCTCAGAAGTAGCTGTGGCTCCAGGACTGCCTCTGCAATGACACAAAGGTGTCCTGCAGCCACCTTTTGCCTAGTATTCTTGGGATGATAGGCCCAGCTCTGCCACAGTACAAACACAGGGTCCTGCCTAAGCAAAAATGGCCGTAGTCGGCAGGGAAGATGCCCAGCTACTATGATGCTGCACTGGGGATCAGTCCAGCTCCTAGAAATGAGGTAGCTATTTTAAATAAAGACTGTCCTGCCATCTGATGCTGTGGGCAAAAGATGTGACTGTTCAGGGCAGGGTCTGGGAAGGAGCAGGCAGAGGCAGCCACCACGCTTGTGGCCTCTGACTATCCATTGGGCTCATGCAGGCTGGCTGTGGCATATGCCACAAGGCATATGCCCCGAGCCGCTTCTGGTGCCCACAGGCAGGCACAGCACTCTGCAGCACACAGGCAGCAGCACAACTGTCCTCCTGCTCCACATGCATAAGCAGCTCCTTCCTCAACAGGCTCCATTGTAAGTGAAGCATAGTTGTGCACCAGTACTGCCTTTGGCAGACACAAGCCTGCACATGGCTGCCCCTCCCCAGTATTACCCAAAACACATTTATAATGTACCAGGACTCTGGACTCTGTTTGATTTATCACCCTCATCTCCTAACCACAATACAGCTGCTATGCCAGTAAATGTGGAGATCTGTAAATACCCATTTTCCAATTTCTTGGCTCACACCCACATTTCCAAGATGGGACCAGCTCCATAGATACACACACACAGTTTGCATACACCCACTTGCATACAAACTCTTCTACTGCTGTACTCCCGGGTACCTATCTGCACTCCTCGTTTTTATGTGCATGCACACAAACCCTTCCTAGTGCACACACCTGTGCAAATACAAGTAAACACATACACACACAAAAATATAAGGCGAAACATAGTTTTTCCATTACTGGAGCATCAGCCATCACTGCAGCTACGCTGGTTGGCACAGCAACAGGAAAGCAGCAGAGAAAATCCTCCTCTGGGACAGGGATTTGTGGACCCCAAGAATTTGAAAGAGAACCTTGGAAGTGAAAGATTTGAGATGGAGGAAGCAGCAGGATAATGTTCTTGACCTCCCAGTTTGAGTAAGGAGGCAACCAAGAGGAAATCAGCTCCCAGTCTCACCAAGAAACATACAGTGATGATGGTGCCCTTTGAAGCCAAGCAGAAATTAATCCCGGCAACTTGTGACTGAGTCTTCGCATAGAGAAAGGAGACAACTGTAGGTCTGGTAGAGTAGGGGAAGGGAGTGGTAGGTTGGGAGTATCTTGGGGAAAGGAGGATAAGATCTGGTGTGTCTAGAAGCAGCTGGTAGGGCCTGGAGGCTGCTGTCGTGGTCACTGCTGCAGACATGTGCAGCATTTCTGAGTGTGAAGAGGCTGGAGAGCAGGGCACTGCCACACTAGGAGGCTCCCAGCCAATCCCCAGCACCAGTGGAATTACAGCTCAGCTGCCACAGTATGGCCCCACTGTACATGTGCTCACAGTTGTGTTTAAAATTATCTGGAAAGGGTGAGGTTGGCTATTGCTGCCTATCCCCTTCCCACCCAGCTCCCCTCTGGGCTGTTTCCCCATTGCTCCTTGCCACGATACTGCAGGGGCTCTCACCTGCACCCATGCCAGTGGAGGGGATGCAGAGACAGGTATCCTTTACACTGCCCTCACTGTGAGGCACCTCCAGGCCCCTTGACCATGGGGACAGCTGGAGGGAAGGCAGAGTCCTGACACAGGTTTAGTGGCCAGCACTGACACCCCTTCCTGCAGCAAGGGCTTGCCTCTGGATCCCAGTGCAAACACTGGGGTGTGCATCTGCCCAAGCCCTTCTCCCCCAGCCCACCCACCACCTCTCACAGGGACATCCAGGCTCCACATCATTTCAACGTGCATATTTATCACTTTCCCCCCACAAGACATGTATTTGAATTTACTCTTGGTAAACATAAACACAGGAGATGCAAATAAGTGTTGGGGAAGCATAAATAACTCCACACAGATAGACACACACTGAGACAGCAAACACAGACAGTGTTCACCAAGGGAAACCAAGAAGTGCAGAGCACGCCCTGAGGCTGCCACCATTCCCAATGGCTTTGCTCTCATCCACCAAGCCAAGAGGATTTCTCTTGCTTTTGCTTTGCAGCAGATGGTGGGAGAACAAAGCTGGGGAGGAGGAGTCTAAAGTTGCAAATATCCCATGAAAGCATCATGGCAAGTCCTGGCTCTGCAGTTTCCTGCAATCATCTTCAAGGAATGGTTCCAGTTGTAGGAAGTTGCAAGTCTTTCACAGTGTGAAAGGGTGGAGGGGCATGGGGACCACCATGAGGGAGGAGCAGCAGGTCATTTTGCAATGTCCTAATTGCAGCCAGCCGATAAACCTTCATGTAGGAACATCAGGGCTAGATGCTCCATCTAGGTCCTCTTCTGCCCTCTCTCAGATGCTGATTCTTCTTTAGCTGAGAATAATCTTCAGCGGGACATCATGCGAACAAACTCTGCAACCAACAATACAAGACAGCCCTGAACCAGAAGGCATCCATGGTCCTCAACCCAGCTCTCATTCCTTGAAGACAGCAAGCAGCCAGAGTGAGACTGGGAGTCCCCGGGCTGCCAGAAAAGTCTGTGTGCTCCAAGACTGGCCCTGAGAGCTCATACAACATGGGCTTTAATTCTTGCATTAGATATGGTGATAAGATCCCACTAGCAGGTCACGTCATTGTCTTGGACTCCTTCCCAGGAACCTACAGTCATGTTTGCACAAGCAACTCTTTGTGTGACATTACAGCAAACATTGTCTCCCTTCACTGTAACTTCAGGGAACCTTGATTTACAGTTTTGAGAACACGGTATGATTTCTTAGTAAACTTGCCACTTCACAGAGATACCAATGTTGTAAAGCACAAGAGTTTTGCTAGATATCAGCATTTTTGTAGAGAAAAGTTTACTTTGAGGGACTTTTTGTTTTTAAAGATACATGTTAACTGTAAGGATACCCTGGATCTATTTCTTGACCACCCTGTAGTTTGTGAAGTCAATTGCAATTGTTCAAATTGAGTGTAAATGCCATCAAATATAAATGTGTTTTCATTCTGCACTTGAATTGCTGAGGAAATAATGACTCTGCAAAGAGGAGGGCAGTGGAAATTACCCCCTTGACTTCTCCTTTTCCATTGATGGAGGTGTCCTTTGACAGCTAAAGTGGTAATTCACAGAGAAAATGATACTGGGGTAGCATTTCATGTATTTTAGCTGTCTAACATAATTTAGCTGTGGGAAACGAGGAGAGCTACTGTCATGTAATCAGCCACTGCATTAGAACAGCTACCAGATACTTTCTAGGAAGAAACTGGTAGTGTTCTAATATTTTCAAAGCCCTCAGAGGCTTCAGTAGTCCTGGGGACTGAGATGCCTTGTCATGTAGGAGACCCAGGAATGCTGCTGAGTCAAAAAAATTATGTCAATTTTACTTTAATTCTATAGTTCCTGTACTTCACGCTTACCGCAAAGGGACATCTGGATTTCCACCAGGGAAAAAAGCAGCCTGCCACACTTTCACACCTTCCAGCTCTTGTACCTTCTTAGCTGTCTGATATAAACTACTTCCTTGCCAGAAACCCTGAGCTCTATTAATATTGCTCCTGCCACAGCTAATGGCTAGGACAGTAGCCTAACCACTCTTATTTTTCAAAGTCCTTCTGGCATAAAAACTGTGAGAAGAAATTAATTATCTCTAGGATTTAACATGACACCTCTAGATCAGATATCTGCAGTTTTAATGAGCATAGCTGGCACGTGACCATCTTCTGGCATAAAGGCACAGAAACAAATTCTCTATAAACCCAGTTAAAAAAGGTGAGCCAGAGGAAATGGAAGGTGCAATGCATTCTCCAAAGCAATCCAGCCACCTCACAGCTCTTGCAATTTTCCTTTCCTAAAGAAAGGAAAATGCCCCATAAAACAATGGCAGGCACAGCATGTGTGGACCAGAATCTGCTTCTGTGTGAGGGGTTCTGTCTCTTACTATGCTATAATTACGGAGACTCAGTTGAAACTGAGATGCAGAAAGAGGTGATACACAAATGAACAATTCAGCTGACTGAAAAAATGGAATTTTTTTTCTCCATACTTCAGAAACCTGGGCCCTAAGCATGCAAATCTTTGGCTTCTGGTCTGAAACTCTGACTCACACTAGAGCAGATGGACAGCGAGCACTGATCCCTTCTCACCTTCAAAATCAACACGCCCATCTCCATTCAGATCCACGTCCCGGATGATCTCTTCAATATCCCGATGACCCACCTGCTGCCCTAGAAGTTTCTTCATGGCTTCTCGCAGCTCACTGGTGCTGATCTCCCCGTCACCATTGGTGTCAAACTGCAAGTATATTAAAAATACCAGCAGAGGAAATACAGTTAATAGAAACAGATCTTGCTCTGGGTTGGTTTTTGTATTGTTCTGCTCTTGAGCCTCCTATATTTTATCCATTTCTTCCATGTCCTTCCTTTTCCTCCTTTGGGTGTCTTTTAGATCCAGTCTGCCTTTTCTCCTCAGAAACCCCTTGCAAATACTGTGTCTGCACCAGCTTGCCTCTTCCTTGCCTCAAGGGTTCCCTTATCTTAGTAATGTTCTCTGCTCCTCCCTTATTCCATGTCTGACTGGGTTCTTTCTAGGTCTTCCACTGTGCTGCTCTCTCCTCCCCCTCTTCTCTTCTCTTCTCCAGTGGGTCTTCTCTCTATTGTGTCCCGTGTTGCTCACCTCTCTGGGGACACACAGAAGGGATCACTCACCTCTCTGAAGGCATCACGGAGTTCTTTTACACCAATCATGTCTGCAGTCTCTGCTAGAAGTTTTGGTCCCATCAGCTCAACAAAATCTTCAAAATCCACATGGCCGCCCACTTGGGACAAGATGAAAGACTGTGTGTAAGAACTCCATAAGTTAGCCAAGACCAGCACTCGCTCTGCATTTCTGTGTGCCCCAGAGAGCACTTGGCTCTTCAAGAAGCAAAGCACAGAAGGTATGGGACAGTGGAAGGAAAAGCAGAGGTAGTTTTACCCTGTGTTTTCCGGATTATGGGCTAGGCAGAATGAGCCCAAGCTATTCCATCCTAGGCTGCCATGGACTGTCACACCCTTATTGCATCACATACTACGTATTAGAGGCTTGATCGTTCTAGTGCTTATAGCAACTCTCTGCTGCGCCTGTGCCAAAGGGCACGGCAAGGGCACAGCATGATGTTCCTGCAGGGCCTAGGCAGTGCCCTGCAGCAGTGGTGGAGTCCTGCTCCATTACAGCAACTAATACATGTTCAACTGTTTTATTCATTGTATTAGTTCTTTTACTTGTTAGTGCCCTGAGAGCTGTCAGCAACACTCTCAAATTCCCAAGCACTCATGTACCAGGGTTATCAGCTGCTTTTGTGTGACTGGTTGTGTATGTCACAGCTGTTTTCCTTCCCTTGACCAAGTAACTTGTCCTTTTAACATAATCCTGTGTCACGAATAACCTGCACTAAATATGCTTTTCCCTGCCTGGCTGAGGGTGATACCCTCACTGCCACAGATGAGAGGTGACAAAAAGTGATGGTGAAAGACAAGGGCCACAAACACAGTTACAGTGAATCAGATGCATTTGTCACATCTTTCCATGACTGCAGCAGACGCTCCCATCCAATACTGCCAGCACAGCTCACTCGCAGCCCATCCCCAGGCACACAGCAGATACACAAAAAACCACCACAGAGCAACAGCCCATCCATCAACCATCTGATCAAAGCATCCCCATCTTCCCAAGCTCGCTCTTCAGTCTGACACCATCTGACAACAGCTTCAATGTGACAACACAGAACCTGTGCACCAGTGTCTGACTGCCCACATTAAGGGCAGTTTTATACCTGACAACATAAGCGTGAAGGACAACCCTTCCACTCACTGCTCCCATATATAGCACAGTCCACACAGTCCCTTTGATAAGCAAACACAAAGGCATCAACTTCTAGGGACCACAAACAAACAGGAGAGATGATAAGGAGTGAATATCAGAACCAAAGAAGAGAGGGGAAAAATCCAAAGGAAAAGAGGCAGCCAGAGACCAAGAGAGCCTGAGGCAATGATGCAGGGCACAGCAGCAACAGGCAGGTACAGCTGGGTGTGTATTACTCACGGTTCATGTTGATCTGCTGGGAGAGCTCTATTAGCTCCATCTCAGTAGGCATGTAACCCATGGTCCGCATGCAGTTCCCCAGGTCCCTGCAGTTAATAAACCCATCCTTGTCTTTATCAAACTCCTTAAAGGCTTCTCTTAATTCTGTGGGAATGGAAGAACAATATTGTCAGTGACATGGGTTTTCCAAGAAACCTCCCCAGAATCAACAGCACTTTATGAAGCCAGACTCTCTAAGATACTCAATATTTTCCCACCAGGTCTCCACGCATGAGGCAATGACTGGAGCAAAGTTAAGCTCTTCTGTCAGCAGCACTGCTGACCCATTCCTTATAAGAGAGCTTGCTTGGACTACAAGTGTCACAAACTGTTCATTGCTAAACTGTGCTCCCTAAAGAAATTGCAACTATTAAGTTTTTCCACCTTTTACCTCTGCACTCTATTATATACCACTCACTGTAGGGATTAGCAGGTAAAACAGCTTCCTTGGAGCCATATTATAGAATCATGCTCCACAACACCTTCTGTGGGAGCTGGAGGGACAGCAGTTCCCTAACAGCCAATATCCCATTACTTACTTAGCCTTCCACCCTGAAGAATCTGAAATGGTTGCAAACTCCTTCACAGTGAGAACTCTTACGGTTTTATACATTATTTCTTTTGCTGAGGTTTCCAGGAATTATTCCAGTAAACATCTCTCTTGATTTGCCCCAAATTATTTTAACCCATGGGGGCCAACATGGAAGGGCCAGCCAATAAGTTTTCACTGGGCAGGGAGAAAGGGGACACAGAAGGAGCAACAAATTTTACCTTCAATTTCTTCTGGACGCAGTTCTCTATCCTGCAAAAAAAGAACATATTATGTTAAATACATTTGTTGGCCACAAACATAGTTTCAAAATAGTACTTGTTGGTACAAAGAGTTCTGGGACAAGCCAGAAAGTGAGAGAAGAAACAAGAAGGTGATGACATGTTTAATACCATCTACCTAGGAAGGCTCCCCAGCTTTCCTTCCCAAAGAGAGGGGTGTTAACCTGCACACATTTCTCTGGAAGCCCCTCTCCCTCTAATCTGGTGGACAGGGGGATGACAGGTAGTCCCTGAACAGAATAGACCCGGACCAACACAGCAAGATGTGTGGCCTTCTCACTGATGGTACTATTGGCACCTTCATGAAGCTCCTACATCATTCCCCAGCATCAAGTTCTGGAGCAGAGACTGTCCCTGCAGAAGTTATGATCTCCTCTAGAGCTCTGATTGTATTTCTACTGCCGCTCCTGCTGACACACACAGATCAAAACAGCTGGAAGCAGTCCTTGTAACCAGCAGGTCTAGACCATCATCTGCTCAGATCACTGCTTGATCTCTGTCCTTCTGGCAGGACAGCAACAGCATGAGGTCTCTCATGAGTCAATGTCCCAGTGACATCTCCTGCGATCTGTACCCACAAAAAGGTAAAAACTTCCCCCTTCCCCCCAGTCTCAACTCCATATACAAGCATTTTGAAACCAGGCATGAAGGCAGACACACAACATATACATCATCAAGGTCATCTTCAAATGAAACAGAACAAGGATTCACCATGTTCAGGAAACACTGCAACTTCAAACATCCAATTTGAATTTCTTGGAAGAAGGGGGAGGATATAAAAGAGTATAGGAAAGTTCCAACACTGCACCAGGAAGAAGAGATGAGCATGGAAATGCACTGCTTTCTGGTTTAAATGCCCTTTCTAATTCCTCTCATGGCTCCCAGGCAAATCCAAAACATCTGAGAATTTGGAAACACAGAAACGTGATCCCTTTTGTTGTCTCACTCTCAGCTTTTCCCCTCAGCCATGCGGAGTTTCTCCTTGCCTTCCAGGTGTCCTCCGGCCTCACCACATGACCCTGGAGACTGTGCCTTTGATCAGTTTGAGAAGGATGATCCTTTGCTATTTAACTGCAGGCTCCTCTGGAAACTCTAATGGCAGCTGCTCAGAGTGCATAGCAAACTAGGACACACACTGGCTTACGTCTGTGCAGAAGTGGGCTGTGCCAGAGAAATGACCAGCTTGCCACTCATAACCTTCCCAGAGGCATCTCTGTGCTGGATGGAACTGTCGGAGCATGCTGGCTCTGCCATTTCATCCTTCACAGACCTGGTATTTTCAAACATGTCATCCCATTTGTTCTGCTTTCATCAACACCAAGTAATAAAACAATTCAAACTCCTTAGACCGGATGCAGGAGGCATAATTGCCCTCCTGCCTTAGATAAAATAACAGAAGAAAACCACCTGTGATAAGTTCCAGCACCTTGTGCACTTTATTCCAGCAATTGCAAAGACTAATCCCTGGAGATAGTGGCTGGGTGCACAGCAGGTGCAGGGCTGTGAGCACCAGCGCCGTGGTGCAAAGGGTGCCGTGACTCACCCACGGTAGCCACTGTCTTGTGAGAGTGGCCAGGGTAGGACCTGGGCCTTCCTCCAGCACAATCCTCACAAGACCATCCTCCTCCTCCTCCCCCGTCACTGAAGACCATGTTGCAACTGACATCAGTGACACTGGTCAGAACTGGGGGCTTCAGCACCGGCTTTAATTTTGCACACCAAAGTATTTGCATTTGCAGGGTTCTGAGCAGATTTTTGCACATGAAGGTTCTGCCATCAGAGAGCCATAGACTGCAAATGCAGAACGAGGGGGAGGGTTTATGTCCCTCCAAAAATCTGACTCAGGTGATAAGTAGCATCATGAAGAGGTTTTTTTTTTTAAATTTGAAAGAAGATCCCCTAAAATGATTAAGGAGTAAAATTGCTTGGGATAAAATGGGCTGAATCACTCTAAAGTTTTGGAGAGCATATGGGAAGAGGAACAAAACTATTCCATGAGTTTAGATCTAGATATGAGCAGAGGTGACCCCCAGAGAGTCCATTATACTTAATGATCTTACCCTCATTTATTTCTGTTCTACGCACAATAAATCCTGGCGGCCTAGAGAGTCAATAAAAGTAAAGCTGTTTATTAGATGCACTTATTCTACATCAGGGTACTTAGAAACATCATTAATCCTACTTTGAAGATCTCTTAGGGTACAGTGAGCTTCCATGGCCTAAGCAGGATGGACACTTGTCCAGCTGTCCACTAGGGAACTGGACCTATCTCCTGTGACAGGTGGCTCTGTGCAGGTCATCAAATGTACTTGTGTGGGAGCATGTTTCATGTTTTAGTGACCTGGAACAGGGACTGTGTGATCACTTAGTGGCTGAAGATTAGGAAGAACAGAAAAAAAAAAAAAGCCCTCTGATCAATAATAACATATAATGACTCTTTTTTGAGTTGCTGGTTGAAGGAGAGGTTTCAGAAATAAAGACCTAAAGATCTTTATTGTCTCCTATGGCTGTAGATTAACATATCAACACACAAGTAAAACAGAGGCTTCTTACAGAGGCAATAAAGCTCTGGTTCTGAGGTAACTGCAGTGAGCTTTGTTTCACCACAAGAACATGGAAGGCACTGGGTAAATACATGACAATTCACGTATTCACTCATCCATAAAAGGCGTGTTAATCATATGTTTCTGTTTGTCTTTAAATTCATGTTATTGTAGGAATAGAATGTTTGGGGGCAAAAATATGTTTTAGTTCTGGTAAAGACACAATATTGGAGTGCATACATAGAAGCACATATTTGTATTGTTTGTATATAAATGCATACATTGGATGCATATGAACACAGTTACAATAGGTGTGACTGAATGAATAAATATGGTTTTGCTATTTCCCTCTCTCTCTCTGTGGGAGGGTAATAGCATTTGGTAGCCTGGCACTATTTGCAAATACGAGGACAGCCTGATGTTCCTTGGTTTAACTGGCTGGGATTGTTGCAGTGTCAGGCTGGGTATGCCAGTGCACAAGAGATTGTGTTTGGGTATCTGTGAGGAGGCAGCTGTCTGCTTATTTCTGCTGATACTAGTGTGCTCACTGTGAACTGATAGGAAGAGTATCAAATATGGACAGCTTTTTCCCAATACAGATGCCCTGATTTGCATTTAACTGGCTATTTAGGCCTTAAATGCTAATCTGAGCCTCTGGGAATGAGAGGTGGGTGTCTTGCTAGAATAACAGCTTTGAGCACTGGACTCTTCCTGAGTCACTATGATTATTCAAGTCCTGAAGTCCTAAAAACTTTTCCTGAGCCCATATGATTATGGCTACTTGAGTGCAGGCTTGGATCTATCTTCCATAGCTGCAGTTTTAGAATCCTTCTTTCTTGGTGTTTAGGCACAAGGGTATCTGCACATCCTTCAGGTCAGGCATTTGCCTGTGGTTGTATTTGCACTTGGAGCTGGAGCCGGGATGCTCGAGACCCAGGACTGGGAGCTACAGAGCTCCACACAGACGGAGCATGGGGGCAGTTCCGCATCCCCGACTCGCGTCCACGTGGCTTTGTGCGTGTCTCGCCCCGCTTGGTTTGACTTACGTACAGGCTGCCTGTTTTCTGCGAAGCCCTTCCTCAGGAAGATGCATGCTGGCCCCAGCAGGTTGTGCATGACGGCGCAGTTCTGGGCCAGCACCATGAGCGGACCCTGGTATTCGCAAGCCGACGACCCCTCTTCACTCGTCTGGACAGCTTTATAGCTCGTCTTCTCGTCATGGCGGATCTTCCCAGCCAACCAGCAGCAAGCAAACAACACAACAGAGGATGTTACCTCCCCATCTCGTTCCTCTGAAGTTTTACTGAACCGCCTCGCAGAGACATAATTGCTAAATTTCTTTCATCTGGTGCACACAGAGTCCCCCCCACCAGCCTATTAGGATTTGTACAAAAGCAGTAAGTCCAGGAGTTCACTTTCAAAAGCTGATAGAAGAACAACCAAGCACGAGAATTTCACCTTGAAATTACATCAAACTTTCAGCACTGCTCACATCTACCCAGACACAGCCCAAAGTGCCACACTCCCACAATCAGCCCCAGAGTTAACACTGCCTTGAATGAGCCGCAAAGGACAAGCACATCCCAATTTAACAGTACGTGTGCCAGCTCATACCCCAAGCAAACCTGCCAGCAGAGCCGTGTTGGCCAAGGCATCCCCAGGAGACCAGGCAGAGCTTGCACAAAGCCACTGCACAGGCTCCACATTACATTTCAGCAACACAGCATCACACACTTTATCACATCATCAGAAGACCGTTTACAGGATCAGGTGGCTCTGCCAACTGCAGGCTCACACTGCTTGTCCAGCTACTAATTAGTTACATCCTCAGGGTTTGAGGCACTTACTGCCCTGGCCTCTTCTAATTACTGACAGTCCCAAAGTGGAGATCAGGCATGGGCACAACATTTTTGTGTGTTTGCATTTGCACATTTTCCTAAGTGCACGTGTCCTGCTAAGCTAAGGCTCCAGAACAGAATCCAGCATTGGATTTTATAAGGAGGCACTGCTTCCCTTTTATAGAAATGCATTTCTCTGGCTCTGCAAAAAAACTCTTATCCTGATATTCCCATGCAGCTATAAAAAGCCAACACAACCCACAGGACCCATGGTTTTACAGAATAAACATTAATCATACATCAGATTCCTCTTCAGGAATGATTCTACTTTTACAGCCAGTGTTCCCAGCGGTGATCAGAGAAGCTTTGTCAATTGTCATTGTCTCTATTAACCCTTTCATTAAAGCCTGAGGTACATTTTCAGGCTAAAAGACCAGACATAAACACTCCCCATTCACATGTGTCTGAGACTATTGTATCTACTCACTGTCTGCCATGTGCTATTACACTGCATGCATGGTTTGTAATTCGCCTTTTTGTACACAGTCTTACACCAATCTGCTCATGTATAATGTCATATGAATATCAAGCATCAAAACAAAAATAACTCAAAAAGCAAGCCATGGAGAAAGAAAATGATGAACCAGAAAAGCATTATCATTGCAGTCATGGATGAGAAAGGAATCTGTCTCTGATTAGTTCTGACACATAGGACACTTGTCCTTAACAAACTGAAAGATAAGCATCCATCCACAAATGGCATATTACTAACTCAGCTAAATGTCAAGGCATCTGTGTTGAACTACACAACTTTGTGACATCAGTGCAATGTATTTTCAAAATTATCAGCTTTATCTCCTGGCACATTTTTCAGTTTAATATACCAAATAATATGAATCACTTAAATAGCCCACATTGGTTCTGTGTTTAATTCCAGTGAAGCCACGTGAAGGATGCAAAGCCCCACAGCCCCAAATGTTTGTTTTCTAACACTTTCAGTAAATAGTTTATTACCAAGCTATACAGCAGTACCTCATAATAGTCATCCCATTATTTTTCTGTCTCAATAGAGGTTGCCAGTTTTACAAAACAGTTGCCAAGAGCCACTGAGGACTGTGACCAGACAAACTGCTGCAGTGCCAGAACAGCTCAGTGAGGCTCCCTGCCCTGCCCTGCCACTGCAGGATTTATGGCATTCAATGTTCCCTCTGCCAGGAGTCTCACAGGTTCTTCTGCAAATATCCACTCAAGTTCCCTTCACCATGTTCCTTCTACATCCCAGAAGAGTGGGGAAGGGAGCTGTGATACTGGTACAGGACAAAGAAACATCAGCCACCCATTACATGGGAAGCAGCAGTGTGCATGACAAAGAAAATGCAAGCATAGGACTGGGGAGATCAGGCTTTCCCAGACCCTTCCCTGAGCGAAGGACCACTAACCATCCTGGCCAAGTCCAGCCCTTGGCTGTGTCAGACCAGCAGATTATGGAGTGGGAAGAGACCTGGTTGATCTAGAGATGGCCAAAGTGGTGGAGAGGTGTGGTAAAGTGAGGGATCTTGATGCCAAGGCTTTTAATTTCTGAATAGCAGAAGCACACCAGGATTCACTTCATTTTCCTGCCCCAGTGTCAGAAGGACTTTGCAGAACAGCAAGCCAAGAGGGGCCTCCATCCCAGCTACAGTATCTCTTGGAGGGAAAAGCAGCCAGGATGGCTTCCATGATCACTGTGGGGGACACTGTGACAGTAGGAAACTGAAGCTACCAACAACAGACATGGAGTCAAAGCCTGAACAACAAGGTACCCCAGTGTCAGCCAGACCCAGACCAAGTCAGCTGGTGCCTGGGAGTGAATCCCAAATTTTGGGTTGACATCACATACTCAAGAGTTCAGACTGTCACCCAAGAGCAGCTTCCACACATGCTGTCTGCAGTCCCTCCTCTTTAACATTTCAGCAAGATGAGTTTGCTCAAGGTAAAATCTGAGAAAAACAACTGGGATCATATAACAGCCAAGTGAAGTTGTGCAATGTTAAGACTGATCTGCAAAGTCTCCACTATATTCATGTGTGTTGCGATCAAAAGAATGGCAGAGCACCAGGACCTGTCAGGATGAGTGTGCGAGGCCTTATTTCATAGCTCACTAGAGTGATGTCTGAGAAATTCTCTAATTCAGCTTTGCAACTTTTTCTCTTCAGTCCTGACATCCCAGGTCTTGTAACTAGGCACAAAGTGAGTTATTCAAAGCAGCTTTTAGGAAAGAAAGCATAAATTACCCAAAAGACTGATGACACAGAATTTACAGGTTTTTTAATTCATTTTGATTCAAGCAGCCTGGCTACATGTCAGACTTTAATTGCAAACCCCTTGCACAGCTGCAGCCAACTCCTTTTATTCCAAGTTGGAGGTGACCTACAAGCAACCAAGTTGGTTTTTCGTATGTATGACATTTGGGTGAACCTCAGTCATTTCTACATCTCCCTGCAGGTCACCCTGACCTAGGGACTGGTCTCAGCACTGCCTAACTGCTTGGTGATGAATTCCTTTATCAAGTATCCCAGCTCCCCCACAGCAGCACTGTGCCATTACCAGCTTTGTATACGGCAGCCAAAATAACAAGCAAATTGTGTTTCTACACAGAAGAGGCCAACATCCAACCAGAAGAAGCACTCTGTGACGGAGGTCCTCTCCCAAACAGCTCCCTCCCAGAGGAGCTTTCCCAGGTAGGAAGGTCTCCTGGCTGGAGCATCTTGATGGCAGTGGCATTTCACTGTTGTCAAGGTCTCCACCGAGGCATCATCTCATTGCAATACTTTGGATGAGCAGCATAACTTTATCGTTTATGGAGAGTGAACTGCAAAACTTTTTGCTGAGCTATTAGATTTGCTGCAATGCCAAGTGAGAACCATGAGGCTGACAGGTACACAGTGCTGTAAGATCTTGCTCAGTCAAACAGGAAATGTTTCTGGGGCATGTCATTCCCATTTCAACCCAGTCCATAACAGCAGAATTATTCCTGAATCTAATTTGTCCCAGGACCACTGTAAAACCTCAGCACAGAGCAGACTGAGCTGAAGCCTAACAGATGCATGCAGCAGCTCGCAGATGAAGTCCAGCTGGGCCCAAGCATGTAGACACATGGGCCATGCTGACGTGCAACATGATGCACGAACACACAGCCAGGGCCCAGTGTATCCACTCAAAAACAGACGCATGGACAAACACAGCAGAGAGGAAAACATGCTTCTGTACCCAAACACATACCAACAAAATTAATTGTGTGCATATGCAAGGATGGATAGATATAAAAAACATGTGCATGTCTACACACAGATTTCTGTGAGGACATGCACTAGCAGGTGAACACACACCCAGCACCATACAAGCACAGGTATGTGTGTGATACACAGAAATTCCCCCCTTCTGCACTCACAGCAAACCTGCTCAGGTGCTCAGGATGCCTATGTAGAGATGTAAAGCAGTAAGGACACATCTGTCCTTATCAGATGAGCCGATAGGTGTGCATACTCTTATACAGCAATGGCAACATGTACAGATACATGACCCTTCACACCTACAAGGATGTATGTCCCTACACCCTGGACACACATGATTACTCGTGCAGGTAACTCTCAACTGAAGCACGTGCACACACACAAACTCACACATACATATGCGCATCAAGATGCCCTGGCAGGAGTGTGCCAGCACACTGTGCACATCAATTAACACATACTTGCATACACCCAGAGGAGAGCTGTACATACACAGCGAGCAGGACACGAGCCTACACACACATTTATTTACACACATTATGGCTCTCAGCATCCTGGCCTCTACTGGCTGCACTTGTATGAGCAGCTCCTACAGAAAAAGTCTGGTGAAGAGAGCTCAACCCTTCATACTCATCTCTGTGTTTCTCCCACCTCCCATTCTCATCTGCCCACAATGTCACCCATCCACAGAAGCAGGACTGGAAATGCACAGTGCACTTTGATTCAGGGAACATACCTTTTTAGAGAGGTTTCTCAGTGGAGACTTCACACAGTTGCCCATAATATGTTGAGGCTGCCTTTCCGGTGGACTTGGTTATAAAGGAACTGAAGAAATTGATCCCATTAAAGGTATTCCTTGTGAGCAAAGCAAGAAAGGCAGCACCAGGCAAATCCAAACAGCTACTGCCTGCTGGGGCTTTCCCTCTTCAGGGAGCTTTTTCTCTCTCTGCCTCTCTCTCTCCGTATTTTACTTTATGTTCACTTGAAGAGATGAAGCAGGAAGGAGAGGGAGGGGAGAGAAACAGACAGAAAGAGAAGGAGAGAGAGGAAGAGAGAGAGTGAGTGAGAAGGGGGGAGAGAGGGAGGCGGGTGTATAATCTACATCAGATTAATGTTCAAATCCCTCCCACCCCCCTCAATCTGCAGGCAAGATTGTTGTCATAGGAGAGAGCTGTTTCAGGGAGAATTAAAACGGAGAGGCAATGCAAGAAGTGATTTTAGTGATGAGTTCAGTGAATCTAGCTAGTTTGGGTCCACACAGCCTCTGAACACTGCATCCCTACCCACCCCCCTTCTAACTCCTCTCGGCTTTTCAATCACCACAGCGCTAGGCTGGCCAGAAGGCAATCCACTTAGGGGCTTGGAGCAGACCATGGCTCGTTTCAGAGCAGAAATGGACCATTTATCTGGGTGGGACCTGTTTCAGCTCATAAATACCAGCAGACCTAGAATGTCTGATTTTTCTCCTGTCACGGTGGAAGCAAGTCTGGAGACAGCAGTCCTAGGACCCTACAACACTCTCAGCCCCAGGACAGTAATATTTAACCACAAGGGAGAGACCTTGAGCCAGTCTCGCAGTAAAGTTTTTCCAGCTGTAAAAATCAATTGGCAGTTTAACCTGCACGAGTCTGCCTCAGTAAAGTTTTTCCAGCTGTAAAAATCAATTGGCAGTTTAACCTGCACGAGTCTGCCAAAGATGGGCTCACACCTGAATCCTAAATCTAAACAGCCCCAGGTTAGATAATGTGAATCAAAGAATTTTGACATCAGATCCATCCATTCCATTTGCAAGAGCCCAAGTCCTGGAATAAATAAGAGGCACCTGAACCTAGAGCCGGCTCTAAACTTTGGACTTTATGCCTGTAGTGTAGAATAATCTCTGAAAGAAAAGGGGTGAGTCCCCAGTACATTTTCTCCTGATCTCAGGCTGAGCATAAGAGCATTCAGTCTGAAAAGAAATTTAAATTGCATAAAAAACACATCATCACACTCAGGCAACAGGATCTGAGCAGGATAGTGAATACACCTTTAGCTATGAAGGCACCACAGCTGCAGCTCCACAGTGATTAGAATTATGAAGAGCTACCTCCTTCAAATACTGTGGAGACCGGGATGACACTGATCTTATACCCTGTTATGCAGCAGGCTGGTTGGACACTCAGGTGTTCAGCTGAAAGATTTAATATCTTTGTTTGCAAGTGTGGTTCCAAACAAAAGCTTCTACAAAGACCTATGCCATGGGCTGAGTACTTGCACCGTATGCTTTTTGTGACAGAGCCCAGGACTCACTCTCCTGGCAGCTCTAGGGCTGTAGGACAGAGAAGGATGAACTAGCAATGTCACAACAAAGTGGGATTTCTCCTTCCTCTCTGATGGTGCTGTGGCAAATTAAGTAGTCCACAGCTTCTCCAGTTCCAGCCACAGACAGAAAGAAGTGCATGGCCATAGGGGATGGTGTTTATTGCTCTTCTTTGTACTAATGGCTTCCCAAGAGTGAAGGCAGTGGAACAGCCTCCTCTCAGATTCCCTCAATGCCTTCTTCATTGAATGACCTGGTTAGGAGCTGCACAAAGGTCCACGGGCTCTCCAAAACAAGAAGCTGCAGCAGCAGATGCTGGAAGACACTCCTTGTCTGCCCCTTGTATCCCAGGCTGACTGAGAGGGGGACAGAGGGGAAGACATCCATAGCAGAGCCTACCCACGCTAGGCTGGGAGGTGTAACTTCGTGAACTGAGCCTGTCTCCCACTGTCACAGAAGATGCTAAGGAAAAATACAGTCACTCCCTGGGGACTGTGCCAGCCCTGGGCCTTGCAGTAGGGGACTTTGCAGGAGGATGCTGAAATTCCCAGCTGCTCTCAGGCTTCCATCTTTAGCCCTATTTTTCTTTCCCCTCTTAAAGCAGCTAATGGGAGGCTGATCTACCCTCCAACAAAGTGCCAGTCATTAATAATGTCCTTTGTCAGCTAGAGCCGTTCCCCAGGCTCCTTGTTTATTGACAAAGTGCTTGTCTCCCTTGAGCAGAAGCTGCTGCACAGTGAGTGAGGTGCCTGGGCTCCTTCCTGAGACAAACGACTTCAATTCCAGAGCAGAGAGGAGAGAGAATTGCCTTTCTGCTGCTAATTAATCTCTCCCTGACAGGAAGCATGGAGGCCAGGAATGCCCTGCGATTGAGAAGTGCCCATCTCCCACACTGTCCCAGAGAGAGGGAAGGAAAGAAAGGAGTCAGACATCTCCTGCCAGAAAAATCCATCACAGTTCCCAGGCTGTTGTGAGACAGCTTTGGAATACAGCTGTGGAGTGTGTCTTACTGAGCTCTAAAAGCCTCTCAACGAGACAGTCACCCTCTAAGTACTAGCTCGTAGCAGAGCATTCAGAGCCAGCCACCGTGGTACATCACTGTGTTTGCCTACTCTCCAGCTTTTCTTCCCTGCAGTTACAGGCAGTTGTAGGAAACATGCAAGGCAGAGTGAGAGGGCTGAGACCTGCTGCCAGGCTTGGCTGGGAGTTCTCAATCCAGGAAGGGAAGAGAGAATGGCAGCCCATTTGCACCAGGTTTGCAGCACAGTCACAATCCTTCAAGTTCCGTAAGAACTGTAGTGGAGCTGCAAGGCCCCAAGAGATGCGATCATAAACAACTTTTTTATCTCCTTATTTACCCTGACTCTCTTAAGAGCAACTGGGCAGGACACCACAATCTAGCAGAGAGCCCCTGCTGAGTCCTGAGGAGGAAAATCTCTCTACAGTGGGATCTTGTTCCCATCACCACCACAGTCAGCTTAGAGATAGGCAGGAAAGTGGAGTTGGGAGAAAGGTCATTAGAAGATTAGGTTAGAAGGAACATATTCTCTCCTTTCCTCCAACTGAGGCTGCTGTAAGAGAACAGGATGCTGAGAATAAGTGTGTAAGGAACATTTCTGTGTAGGTGCTGATCTGTGGGTATGCCTATATCTGGGGTAGTCAGTATGCATGTGGGAGGGCTGCACATGCATGTATACTGGTTTTCCCACACTGTTCTTTGTGGCAATCGCACTGTTCTTTTAAGGTCTGTGTCTCTGTTGTAAACGTTCTAAAAACCTGTAGGAACTTTGTGAAATGTGAGTCTTGATGCTGTTCATGCACCCTCCCTTTCTCAAGTCCAAGGCGGAGAGCAAAGACCTCAGGGGATGTAGCCTGGCACAGAGCAAGGTCTCAGCTCACGGGAAAGAAGCATTTAGCACACTGCTCCCCTGAGCACAGGGGAGGGAGAAGGCTGGGTGGCTTGGCATTGAACAAGGAATTATTTAGGTGGTTTAAGATGTCTGGATACTTTAAAAAGCAGCAGTGCTGTGCTTTGGGCTGGCACCTTTGGCAGAAATGCTCATTTCATAGGAAAATGTTGGAACCCATCATAGCTAATTGCTTGGCAGCTGCTGGAAACTTTATCCAATGGCAGCAAATATCCAACAGACACAATAGAAAGAACAAAATCAATCCAAAATATGTGATTGCTTATCAAACCATAGCTTTGCTTGGCAAAAGATTTCAGTGGAAGCATGGATTTGTACAGGGACTGTTCAGATGCTAGGCCTGTTTCAGTGTACAGTCCGTCACATGCTGGAACATTACATCACTGTTTTCAACACAACATAAAGACTGCAATGTCAGTAGGTAGTGGGTAGTGTATAGTAAAGCAGGGAAAACTCTTTCCTAGCATATTTTCTCTGAAGTCCATAGTTCTACTAAGAGCCCATTAATTGCTTCAAACATTTAGTATTTTAAACCAAACCATCTTACTTGATTTATCCTAACAGGGCAGGAATTTTTGTTGTACTTTTTCCTATCCCAGAGTGGAGAGTGCATATATGGATTAGTAGCTTTCAAATCTGCTTCCAATCACCCTTTATCTGGTGCCTATAGATCTATGTTTTAAAGGAAACAGATAGTTCTACAAGAAACTATCTTGTTTACTGAATGACCTCAGATGAGCCTCAGCATTTGGATTAGGTAACATCCTCCTGTTGCCAGTGCTGTCAAGAACCTCATTTTGAAGCTCCCAACCACCGGAACATGCACTGGCACTCCAAACTTCTGCGACTGATTTCCCTTTCTTCTTCTGCATCAGCTCCCAAGTGCTTTTGCTGCACATTGAGTTGTGTCTTCTAACCTCAAATGAACCTTGGATGGTTCCGTAAGCCAGTCAGACAAGTACAGGTTCATCTCAAGGGGAGGCACCAGCATTGGTGGATGCAGTCCAGATTCTCATCTAGGGAGAGGAATATTTCTGCAGAGAGTTTGGGGACCTTCTTTGCTGTCAACTGTTCCAGGAAGAAAGTGTTGCTGACTCATGCTGTGAATAATATTCTCCTCCATTAGAGCAACTGGATCACAATCAATCACAAACAATAGAATGCTTATTAAAAAGACCAAGGATATTTTCTATCCCTCTCAAGGTAACAAAGCCAGGACTGCCTGTCCTAAACTGCCTAAACTGCCTGTCCTGCCTGTTCTAAACTTCTGTTTAGAACAGCTCTGTCTGTAAATAGCTGGCTTTATTTTGCATTAGATTAAAATAGATGGAACATGCCTTCTGTTGACACCTTCCCTGCAGATCTGATCCAAGTATTTTGCATTAGCCCAACTTCCAAGTTCTTACACAGGAGATGTGTTGGCCAGAGCACAATGTACTGTGGATATTTGCTGAGGATGATCCTAAAGATCATCAATGGGCTACAAAAAGACAAGTACAAACTTGACTGCTCAGAAGCTGCTGAGAGGATTTGTCATGTACAGAGGTTGTTTAAAATAAACATTATGTGGTCCCTTCTCTTTGCCCCAGAATATGGCGGGTGCCACTCTGTCCAACTGTGACTACTGCAAAAGCAGCTAATTCTGCCTGGCTCCCTATCTCTTTGGAAATGAGAGGGAAATGTTTGGCTGGCACACCGAGGTGCTACTGAAAACGTGGCTGATTATCAGATGAGCAGAGACCTGGAAACCAATATCAACCAAATACTCCAAACCAACCCTGCAGCATTACATGAGCTTTGCCACCACAAAACAGAGGTCTGCCTCACTTCTAATTTGAGTAAGGATCTGATGGCACCTTTAAAAGGGCCAAATTGTGAATCCCAGGTCTCTGGCTATATCTCAACACAGCTGGTCCCAAAGGACCTAAACCCTTTGTGTCTTATTTCAGCAGAACACAGTGGGGTTGCTGGTGTTTTTCTACTTCCTGCCTTCAGGGGTTGTGACATGATGTTTCTCAACGTTACACAGTTGCCTGTTTCCTTCCAAGAGCAGAGAATGTATTTTTTTCTGTGTGGGATGAAACAATGCTGTGTATTCTTTCCAAAGATGGTTGCAAGATGCAAAGTACTCTAGGGAAGGAATGGGTGGAAGAAATATTAGAATATTGCTAATGTCTTCATTCATGGATAGCATTGAGTTCATGGTCTTGTGCTGGTGCATAAAGCTACTAAAAATCTAAATATGACCATAGCTAGGACAGTTCTTTCTCTTTAAGTGGGACATTTGATTGAAATTTGAGGATTACTCAGGTTCATGGGCTCTGCTGCTGCTCTCTAAGGTCACAGGAATGTCAGAGGATTATTGAAAGGGAGCCCAAAGTTAGCTAGGCATCTTTTATTGAATGCACAGCATATAGCTGCTTGTTATTGGAAATCAATACCACTCATGGACTCATCAGGGAAAAACAGTTACAGAAGCTGGAATGCTACAAAGAACCACAGCTAATTCAGATGACAGCCTGCAGCCCAGCCACTACATCTAAAGCTAAACTTCCCTGACATTGTGTTGAAACCCAGGATGGCATGAAACAAAAATCAAGGTGGAAAAGCTTAACAAAATGGACAGTGGACTTACATAAATGATGATTAATTTATCAATGAAAGCTTTTTTTTTCTCTCCAAAGATAAGCTGAATCTAACCAGAAGGTTTGTGCATTTTGGTGCATTAGATGATACTGCTGTATATTTAATGAATAGAATATTTAATAAATGTTCTTTTCGCTTGGTTTTATTTTGATGTCTTTCTATAGCATTTTAAAAAAGATTTGTTTAAAAAGTAAATCACTGACAGAAATTAATGTATGCTGGCAGACACCCTGCAGGCAGGAGGCTTATCTATTGCCCCTTAGTGATTCTGCATGTCTGGATCAAATCCCTCAAGCTCTTTACAAGCAATAAATGTGATAAACTTTTCTCCAAGCTGAGCAAGGGGGGAATTGAGTGGATATGCTCAAGTGGAACAATGTTGCTCTGTGTCTGGGTTCGTTACA
Organism: Monarcha castaneiventris obscurior; assembly: GCA_026261815.1. Lineage (NCBI taxonomy): Eukaryota > Metazoa > Chordata > Aves > Passeriformes > Monarchidae > Monarcha > Monarcha castaneiventris. Next base: position 10,232,102 of record JAMPIT010000485.1, read on the forward strand.
TATAAAAACATGAGACGTACCTTGGAAGGTGTGGCGGGTGTCAGCAGGCAGGTGTGTACACAAACGCCAACCGATGTTTTAAGCACAGGAATGCATAAGCGTGTACAGAGGTGGTTGTGTAGCCACACAGAAGATTTAGCAGATGCTGCACGAGCAGGCTGTGTGTACATAGACAAGACATGTATATGAAGGCTTTTTATGTCAATCCACATGCATGGACACGGGCTGTGGCAACTCATGCAGGGGCAGAAGCACGGAGGTTGTACGGGCCCCACGCAGGTAGCCGGACCCCTATGAATACGCAGCTGGGAGCGGCTCTCGACTACATCACGGCAACAGCGGGGCTCTCCCCGGGTCTGACACTCTCACTGGGCGGCCCAGGGACAGGGCATGCCCCGGGAGCCCAGAGCGCGGCGGGTCCGTGCCAGGGCGGCTCCGCCGGGCGGGCAAGGGCCCCGGGACAGAGCGGCCGAGCCGCGCGGGGGCGCGCCGGGGCCACCCGAGCCGGGGTCGGGGCCGCCGCCGCCACCGCTCCGCTGTCCTGGAGCCCCGCGGCGGAGTGCGAGGGGGACAGGCCGCCACGGGGCAGCGCCGTTCCCGGGGAGCCCCAGCGGGACGGGCAGCCGCGGGGGGAATACTGCCGTCCGCGGGAGTGTCCTCTGCGGCCACAGGGACTGCCTTCCCTCTTCGCCCGCGCCCTTTAGGGACCCTTTTGGGGCCGGTACAAGCCTTCAGAGGTGCCATAAATCACGGAGGAAAAGTCGGTGCAGGATACGGCATTTCTCCCGGTTTTTTCTGCCTCCTAATCTGTGCACCCACGCTCCATACTCCAAGCCAGCCAAGACTGTGCCACGGGAGCAGCATCACTTCGGCGGTCAGTCATGCTAAGCCAGAAGTCTATTCACCCCAAACTACCGTGCCGATTTAACAGTGTTAATGAGCAGCTTAGTTAGACGGTCTGAGTTTGTCACGAACCCTGACATGCCATTGCTTCACCTGCTTCACGGGCACAACACAGCACGCGAGCACCTGGAAACCCAGACCTTTCACCTTCACCTCACCACCCCACAGCGTGACACATGAAAGTTCCCATTGCTGGCATCACTGCTTCAAAGCAGCCCAACAAGCTGCAGCCTCCCTCGCTAATACACAGGGCCAGCTGAAAACTTCCATTACTGAGCCAGGAGCCACTCTTCCCTGGCAGGGCTGGCCAGGGCTTCCTCGTTCTCCACGGGTGGAGCTCCAAAAATGGTCCTGATGCAGTGACCGCTCTTGGGCAAAACTCCCGTTAGAATCAGCTGAAGCCAAAGACATTGGAGGGAACAAAGTCATCTGGCAGATGAGAAGATGAGAAAGGTGAGAGGCTTTTTTTCCTGTATGAGGCACCTTTTCCCTACACGCTCTTGGCTAGTGAGAAGAGAACATTCTTGACACATACTTTCCACACAGGCAGCCTGAGGACACCTCCTGCCCCAAAATGGGGCCACTTCTGTCATCCCAGTTTGCTGTAAGGTCCATTAAAACCTGTTACGAAGAGCTAAAGCTCAAGAATAAAGGAGGATGGAGCAGGACAAGAAAAGGAAAATTTTACAACAAATGCAGAAACACTCCTTCCCTATTTCAATGGTAATGTGGATGTGAACATTAAAGTAGGAATGGGAGATGGTGCAGGAGAGGCTTTAAACTCCCTGTACAAATAGAAATACAAAAGCTCCTTTGGCCACAGTGCTAACAGCAGAACCCTGTAAATATTTCATGATTCTCTACAGCAATTGTTTGACCCCTTTGATCCCCATGCTGCCAGAGGCAATTGACAGAAAACTGTTGGGGAATCACTTAATTGAAGAATTTAACAGTCAGGCAGGGTGTGAAAGCTAAACGGCTCTGAAAACGTTCAGGTCTCACATGGCAGGATTGCATACAAATTGATATTGCATAGCAAATGCCTGGAAAAAGCTCTTCTTGAAGGTGCCAGCTAGGTCAGTGCTGAGGCACAAGAGGAATGAAGCGAGGAGAACCGGCGGCTCTCTGTGCTGCAGTCCCCGTACAGAGTTGTGGTGAGCCAGGTGCCAAGTGGCTGCTGCACTGTAGGCACTGCAGCCACATCACCTCTGCCCCAGGAATGCCACAAAACTTGCACTGTGGTCCTGCTGCCACCGCACTGCTGTCCCGGTCTCTGTACTGCTGTTGCTACTGTTGTCACTTAATAAACTGTCTTGCTGTCAGGCTGCCACCTCACCGCCACCCCAGCTGCCGAGGGGTCACCACTCCTCTTCTGTTCCTGAACTGTGATCTGTAGCCATGCTAGAGACACTACAAGACCCTCATACTCTTCTGCTCTGTAGGGGTAGTAAGCATGTTCCCTTACGCTTCACAACACTTTTGCCACTTGGCCACTCCAACACTATCCTATCAGGCCAAAATTATATGAAACATCCTCCTCACGCTCCCTTTTCTTGCCACTTTCCCACTTTGCTGCATTATCACACACATCCCTTGCCAACTACACCCGTGAGTCACAGCACTGCTCTCACACTGCACTGCGCTCCTGCCACTGCCGGGCCACTTTAAAACACGGCTGTTCCACTGTCCTGCACAAAACCAGCCCATACTCACACTGCACTGTCACCAGGTAAGGCGGTGGCATTGTACTAGTGCTAACTCACAGCCGTGCTTCCAAAACTGCGGCATGGTGGTAATACTTCACTTGCTGCCTTCTGCTACAGCAGGATAGTGCTGTCAGATCAGCGCAGCCCTTTGCAAATATCACACCAGGAGCGACCACTGCTGTATAGAATGGCTCTTTTCTGGAATATGGTATTACTACATCAGTAGACTGCTAAATTCTTCTGTCAGGCTAGAACACTCCACAATTATCACACCTGGGCACTGCCAAACTCTACCACATGGCACCAGTATCACATCTCTGCTCTGCTCCAGGATTGCTTTACCATACCACTGCATTGTCAGTGCCGTGTTCTTCAGGCACTCAGAGCTGCACACACTGCATCCTAACCCAGTATAAACTCCACAGCAGAGTGCTCTTCTGCAACTGCTGCGCCGAGCCAGTGTGCAAACATGTCATTATGCTAAGATGACATCCTGGCTTATACTTAATGCATCATTACACTACCCTACTTCTGTTAATTCATGTACCACTCAATTATAAAATGGTAAAATATCCTAAAAGAGTATTACTGCTTAATGGTATTAGAACATCACTGCACCAATATAGCATAAGCCTAATTAATAAAATATCACTGCATCCTGTATCCTGGCAGTATCTTAGCATTCTCCTGGAGTACACACCCACAGTGCACTATATTGCTGTGCTGGTTATATAAACACAGTGCTTCTTCCTTCACTCCGTCTTTTTTTGTGCACACCTACAAATCTGTCTCCCTCAGACACAACCCCTCTAGTCCTGGACTGCTCCTTTTTGCTGTTACTGCAATAATGACATCCTCCATGGAGTCATCCCTGCAATCTTTTCTGTGTATCTGATTGTACCACTGTAGTGTCTGCATCTGCGACCACATCACTGCACCACCATGGAACAGGGTGATGATGTTCCACATCTGTAGAGCTGGGACAAGAAATACCAGTGCTGCTGGACCACAGTGGTCTGCTGCTGTGGATATGCATCACTGTGCTCCTCTCCTATGTACTGCAAAATTACTGTTTCAACTGTTTCACAGTGGGCTGTGTGGGCTAGAAAGAAGTTCTTGTATTAAATGAATTATCTGCTGAGCTGTTGCTGTCTTCTAATCACAATGTGGAGCAGACTGGTGTTACAGCATCTGCAGCCTCGGACCACAACCCTGGACATGGCTGCACCTATGACCCTGCCACAGGGTCTTGCAGGTGTAAGTCCTTGCCTGTCTCAAACCTTCATGCATATTTTTACACAAATGGGCATTTATTTCTTCATTCACAGAAACAAAATTTGTATCATTCTGTACCATGACAGAATTTCCATACATCTTACTCCTGGGCTTTTATTCATCCCAGGATTTTGACATCATTACAAAAAAAAAAAGCTTCATGTATCACTTTCTATAACCAGCTCTTCGTGTATCCTAAATTATAGTTCCCCCTTCTTGCCCCTGTACAGGGGGATCTACTACAGCCCACCTCTAAAAGAGAGTCCTAAAATCTCCACTAAATTTTCATTCTGTCATAGTTACTTCAAAGAAAGCAAGTGAGAGGTGAATACAGAGAGAAAAGGGAATAAATAACACTACACTGTAAAAGAAAGATGCTGGTGTGTGTATGTGTAAGCACTGGTGCAATGTACTCAGTGAAAAAGTGAAAACTAGAATTGTATCTCTCTCATTTCTGTAAAGGGCATTGTTCAACACCACAGATAAATTTTGCTACATTTACAGCTTTCAGAAGTGTCTTTTGACACTGGAATGTGAGCAGCAGAACAGGTAAAATAAAGATGCTGTTCAGGTAAGGATTGAGTTCAAAACCAGAGGGGTTTCTGTGAGTGGGAGACTGGGCATGGATTTGTTTGTATTTCTGATGCTTTGGGGACATACAGCTCCACAGACTTAACATCTCTTCTCGGATACATCTTCACTGCCCTCAGAACTACAACGTAAGTCAGAGCCAAGACCTTGCATTTCAAAGCCTGGTGCTCAAATATTGCTTTTTGTAACCTGGTTGAGCATCTATCTCTGACCAGGCTCTTCCTTAATGTTACAACAAAATTTTAAGCTAGACTTTGGGTGCACCATTGGCACAGGGACGGTAACACTCATTTTGAGTTAAACATAACCATAACTGTCCTAAACAGCAGACTGTCAGTGAGGATGGAAAACTGTTGTGCTTTGGAGAGAACAGATGTACTTTGATTTTTATCTGGAGAAGTCAAGATGAACAGAGGTAGACAACACTCCCATATTAAACATATAGGTGTATCACCCAATTACAAAAATTTTTCTAATTCTCTCCATAATCTCAGTCTGAATGGGCTCCCTGCAAAGCCTTCCAAGCATGCATTAAAACAAAAAAAAAAGGAAAAAAAGAAAAAAAAGAAAAAAAAAAAAAGAAAGAAGAGAAAGAAAGAAAGAAAAGACTCAACAATAAACTCCAGAAATCATAATTCTGGTTTAATCGATCATTTCCAGGGCTGGAACTTAGCCACCCAGGCTACTGGCTATAATTGTGCTTCTGGAAGATTGCAGTTACATTAATCTTCCCAGAGATTACATTTTCCAGTAACATCCCTAGATGTCTCTAAAAGAAAATTTCAATCTAGTCTCCCTCTGCCTTTTCATTTTTAGAGGGTAACCCTGTTGGGTAATTTCACTACCAAAAGCAGCTAAAAGTGACAGCTTTGTACTGAAAGAGCTTGCAAACACCAAAAGCATCTGTTCCATTCTAACATAGTGACTGGGAAAGCTTCGGAATTGGGTCAGGATTTTTTTTTTTTTTTTTTTTTTGTCGTCCTCCCCACTACCTTCTCCTGACAGCTTCTGCCATCAGAAATTATTCATATGCTGATTGTACAGAAATGTACCATAAGGAGATGTAAACAAATACAGCAAAGCAAGGCGGGGAGCCAGAGAGATGGAATCTAATAAGTAAATAGCTTTTAAAAATCCGCTTCTCTGACTCTCACCCTCAGCAGGCAGAGCCACAACTTCCCCCGGCGACAAAGCACCGGCACGTCCCCGTCAGCACCACCGAGAGCGCCCTCCGCAGCGCCCGGCGGGGCCGACGGGCGCCGGGGGCTCTGACCCGCGCCCCGTTCCCGGCGCGGAGCCCTGCTCGGGGCCGACCCCGCAGCGCCCCGGCCGTGCCGCAGCGCCGGGAGAAGTTCGGCAGGGGCGGCCAGGAAGCAGTGCATTTACAGCTGTGGGCTGCGCCCGGGGGCGCGGGGGGCTCCGGAGCGAGGAGCCGGAGGTCCGGGAGCCGCAGGAGGAGGAGGCGCGGAGGGAAGGTGGGTGGAAAGAGAGGGAGGGGTGGGTGGCGAGGGGCGCTTTGCCCCTTACCTGGCCAAAGACCGAGCTGAGCATGGGGTGCAGCTGCTGGATGAGGGGATCCGCTTCCACTGACCGATCGCTGCCGCAGGACTTGGTGGAGCACCTGCTGCTGGATTTGGACAGAGGTGAAGCGCCTTCCGAGAGCTTCAGGGACTCTCTGCTGGACCTCTGCCTGTGACTGAAGAAAAAGTCCTCCTCTGCCTCCTCCCCATCCCTGTCTGAGAGCTGATGCTGGTCCTGGGGGTGACCGTGGCAGGCGTGCGGCGGGAGGTGGTGATGCTGCCTGGATGTCCGCACCGGTTCCTTGCCGCTGCCTCTCCTTGGACCTCCTTCCGCCGGCTCGGGCTGGCTCTCCCCCCGTCCATGTGACAGCTTCCCCGCGCCCCTCGCTCCGTCCTCCCGGGCGCCCGGGTGACAGAGCGGCCTGCGGGCACTAGGCTCCCCGGGGAGCTGCTCCTGGCTCAGCTCCCTCCCCATCTGCCCGCCTTGTCCTTTGCCGTCCCGGACGCGGCTGCCGCGGGGCTGGGGTTGGCCGCCCGCCACCCGCCTGCTCCCCGCCGCCTTCAGCAGCGAAGTGCGGGACTCGCTCTTCGCCATGGAGGAGCCGCTCATAGCGGGGCCGCTAGAGCCGCATCCCCGGCCGGGCGGAGCACTGCCGCTGCGGGCAGGGCTGCGGCGCGCCGCTCACGGCATGTCCTGCAGAGACCCGCTTAAATCCCGCACCGCGGCCCATGTGACAGCGCAGACAAAGGCCGCGGCAGGGGCGCTCCGGCGGGGGCTGGCGGGCACCGTCTCCCCCTCCGGGGCTCCCCCCCACCCTGCGCCACCGCCGCCGCCTCTCCAGGTGAGCCGGGGCCTCCCCCTGCCGGGGGCCGGCTCGGACCAGGGTGCGCCGCAGGCAAAGCGGCGCCGCCGAGGGGTGCGGGCGGCGGCGGGCGGTGCTCCCGCAGCGCGGCGGGCGGGCAGGGCCCGGCGGCCCCGGGCACGGCGGTGTGGACCGCCGGGCCGCAGTCCCCCGGCGCGGCGGCGGACGGGAGCCGCGGGAGCATCGCCCTCGGCGGTGCGGACGGCGAGGTTGGCGGCGGCGTTCCGGGGGCGACGGTGGGGGAGGCCTGACTCCCGAGGCTCCCAGGAAAGGAGCTGAGTGCCTCCGAGGGAAGAGCCGGGAAGGCGAGCACCCCTGCCCCGCGGGGTGACCCACCTGCCCACACGTGTGCCCCTCGGAGAGTTCCTCCGCGCCGCAACCGGGACCCAGCACGTTGTGGGAGTCGTGGCCCACCTGAGTGCTCCGCCTGTGTGCTCAGCCTACCGACACGGGCCCCATAGGTCAGCCCCATAGGTCTGATCGCTATAACAGAGAGGATTCAAAGTCTTGATCCAGATTTCACAGAGTTCAGGAGAGGAGGCTGGGCTGCTGCATGCCTGACAAAGCTCACAGAAATTTTGATGCAGCCTGTGAAATGGACGTAGAAGTTTTGCTAGGGTACGTCATGAAAGGATATAAAAACGAAGAAGTTTGTACCTAAAAAGGCGATTACTTCTTTGTAATCAAACACAGGTAAGTAAGTGGCAACAGGTGGTTCAATAACAATGTTCTGCGTAAAAACAGAGAGAGATATTGGCATCAAATCAGACATATGTTTCCAATGGGGAAAGGACCCAGTTGCTTCTTGCTCATCCTCAGACACTGATTGTGCCTTACTGCCAGACTTGGATACCTCAGCAGTTTATCTACCCAGAAAGATGAAGGTATGATTATCACATAATAAGCTTATTCATGCTCAGTCTGCTCTTGCTGGCACATGCACAGCAGTTACTCTGTGATGACAGCCTTCTCTGCAACAATCCAAGTGCAACTTCTCCGCGGCCTGGGATCCCTTTGCAGCCTGTGCCCCCATCTCTACAGATACATGTGCTGGTCAAGGCAAAGCTGCCATGAAAAGAGGAAGATGCTGCAGCCCCAGCTCAGTGTGCTCCATCTCCTCAGCTGCGCTATCAGCACCAGATGTGCAGCACCCGTGTGCAACTCCTGCAGAAGGTGCCATCCGTCCACCCTCAGGATGGCAGAGAGCAGAAGAGGCTAGCCTCTCTGCCCCTTTTGCGCTTAGGACTCTCGGCAGCAGCTGTTGTGGTGGCTAAATGGGCTGTTGAAGGGGTTCATGGCAGGGACGTTTGTCAAGCACCAACTGTCCACTCAAACCTGCAGCATCATTTCAGCTCTTAATTATAGCCAAGCTACCTTTTGGGGTTTTCTTGTGGGTTGTTTTCCATTTCAGAACAGGCTGCTCCTGTTTGTTATCAGCAGTGCAGAATCACTAGTCATAGCTGGATGAACAGGACTCCTGGCTTTCCCTACTGCACCTGCATTGCTGGAGCCATGGCTGCTACAGGGGTCGTTCTACCAGGAATCTCAGAGGTAGCAGGAGACTGAAATGAACATTTCTCAATAGCTCCATGTCTTGAGAAGTTAATTGCACCAGGATGTAGCATTGCTTCTAGAGAAGCTGCCATTTTTGGAGTTACAGCTGGTGCTGATGAGGCATTGTTGTGAGAAAGTTCCACAGTTAAGATTCCTCTTTAGTCTGACTAACACTGCCCTCACCCTCCTTGGGGTCTTTTGAGCTATTCCTGAGGACTTTAGTGCCATTTCTGTCTACAGGTAGGTTGTAGCTCCTTGCCTCAATCAACTGAGCATTGCAGAATTTGGAGCATATGCCTCATTAGTGAGAAGGGACTCCCTAGTGCAGGTGTGATTCATCACTTTGGAGAGCACGTCAGGGATCAGGGCATGAAACAGCTTGACTAACAGAGGCAATAACAATGCAGGCAGGGGCCGTGTTACAGAACTGGGTAACAAAACAGCAGCAGCAGCTGAAAAAACTGTGTAATGGAACAGAGTGAGAGCACAAAGCAGAAACCTGTCTGTCCTCCCACGAATTCCTTTTGGAGGTTCTTCATGTATCTATTTTTCTAGACAAATTAATCTTGGGATCCCAGTGGCTGCATAGCATCCACTGCATACTAAAGAGCTAGTTATTCTGGAGCCAAATGCCAGGGAACAACAATGCCCCGCTGCACGAGAAGCACATTAATTCCAGCACAGCTGAGCAGCGAGATGTGCAGGGACATCTCTCCAGAGATAGCGTGGCTCCTCTTCCATCTGGCAGCACAAAAGAGGACAGGCCTGAATCCTCAAGACATGAAGATTATATTATGTAACATGCACGCTCCCTGCTTCCCAAGACAGAGCTAAGTTAAACTATCCATGTGATTCAGTCCAAGGCCAAGCCAGAGAGGAGCTGCGCTTCCCTCCCGAACCTGGGGGATTCTGGAGCAAGTAAGTAGCCTGAGGCTGGTGGGGGAAGGTAGATCCAATTTCAGCGTGCAATGACAAACAGCACTGCCTGCAAGTGTAAAATCGTGGCTTTCTGTAAGAGTGCTTATCATAAAGCATGGCCATGAGCATATGCACAAGCATTTTTGGGGGAAGGGTTTGGTCAATCCTTTTTGGCTTCACCTGTGCATAGAGAAAATTTTTGTCAAAAATGAGAATACTGTTAAAGCAAACAAGAGCTGCATTGCCTGCCCTGAATTCAGGAGAGTGTATTTCCATTTCAGTTAAAGGCCTAGAAAAGGAGTTTAAGAGTAAAATGTGTGAGCACTGCCCATAAAAAGAAAACGTCTTCAGCAAGCTGTTGATGGGAAGGCACAAAATGTCTGTGATGTTTTGCAGCAGTTCTCTTGGTTCTAGTTTCGTAGTCTTTATTATTTCTCTCACCTGCATTTTCAAGAACATAATCATCTAGGGTAAGTATGATATAATACAAACAATTTACTAAAGTAAACTAAATCCTAAGCTGGTCTGGGCTGAGAATCAGGATACTAATCAGGAATCTGTCCTGGAACAGATTAACTGCCTAGCACTCATTTATGGCCTTTTCCCTCCACTGCTTTTAGAGGGTTTCAGAAACACATCATGTTTCAATAGTCATATAGATGCCAAGTGTTGGTCTTCAGGCATATTGTATTTGGACAGGCATGTGTCTTCTCCAGAGGAAGCAAAAACACTGACAGCTGGAGATTCTGTTTGCTTGAAGACTTGGTATTGCTCTTCAAGTTTTTCTCCACAGGAGAGGAATAATCCTGACAGCATTACAAAGGCATTACTGTTCCAGCTGTAATCCCTGTGCTCAAATCCACTCTTCAGGTTACTTGCATCCTGATTGCAAAGAGAGAACTTCCCCTTTTTGCTTTGGAGGGTGGCAGATTTGTAAGGACAGTGGCAGATAGATTGATTGTCACTATTTTCCATGGTCAAATAGCATTGAAAGTGGAAAGGCTGCAGCATGATCCTGTAATAAGCCTACAGGAATGGGAAAGGAGGATGAAGGGCAGTGGGACAAAAATAACAGTCCACAGGAGAAATGGATGAATGACAGGAAAAACACAGTTGTAGAAAAGACAAATGATGGAGAGATAAGGGGCAGAAGAAGTGTTTAGGGACAAAGGTGAAGCTCCCTATACATTATAATGTAAATATACAGGACTGGCCAGAGGGCCAGGCTGTGCCCACAAAACATTGGGAAAAACAGGTAAGTGCAATCATCAATGTGGAAGAGGGGATTTGTTTCAAAAGAGAAGCAACAAACTTTTTCACTGAGATGCTTTGTGAGGGCACAGACCTGGGCTTGCCTTTACAGCTCCATGTTGTTGGCATATAAGATATCAGTCAGAGAAGACCGCATTTCACGCAGAGATGATGCCCCAACCCTTTCTTAGCTTGTAAAACCAAATAGCATGAAAGAAGATGTAACAGAAATTCTGCTTTTCAATGGGACAGATACAAGTGGGCTCCCTGAGCGACCATGTGTGGCCTAACTTTAGCCAGACTCCTATGAAGGGATCCAGCCTCCCATACTCCAGGCATGTAACAAAATAAATAGTTTTCCTGGAATTACTCCTCACCCTATCTCCTTCCTACACACCCTTTTTGAGTCTCAGTCTCAGCTCACACAGCTAGGAATGCAATTAATTAAGCTGGCTCAGCTTTGCAGTTGTAGAGCCCATGGCTGGCAAACGTCACCTCTTTCATATCAGATACCTCTGTTGCCAAACTACAGTCAACTTCACTGTCCCATCTCTGTAGAAAGCACTGCTGTGCAAGTGGAGGTGAACCACAAGGCAGGCAGGAAGAGGACATTAAAGGAGAGGTCTGAATACAGGTTCTAGGAAAAAAAAACCCCAAACCTCTTAAAATCACTGAAGCAAAACTGATGTGGTTTTAACAGTGGCAGTGGTCTCTCTCTCCATTTGACAGTCTCGAGGCATAAAATGATAATGTGACAAATAGTAAATAACAAAGAAATGCTCAGTTGGTCAGCTTGTCTTTGGCTTACACTGAGAGTGGCAATTAAGTTAGGAGGGAGAAAATTAAATCACTTCATAATTTTCCACTTTTCAGAAGACCTGAGCAAAGCTCTTCGGTAAGATCAAAGTTTTTCACAAGACCATGCAGATGTTTTACAAGCACAATAAACTATGTACGTGATGGAGTTATCTCTTTCTGAAATGTGATCTGGACTACAGGATTATGGCTGCTTTTCAGAGAGACAGGTGGATTCTTCAACTGAATTAAAAAGGATCCCTGATTATCAGCTAAAAAGCCTGCCTTTTTTTTTTCCCAACTAGGAACATTTCATCTTTGCCAGTTAAAAAAAGAAGAAAAAAGGTTATTTATCAACTTCCTAACGAATTAGGTCAGGGAATGGAAAGAGAACAGCACTGAAGGCCAGATACTTGCAATATGGCTTGGAAGTAGTTTAGGGACAAAGCTGAATAAATTGTTATTGCTTGCTCATTGCCTGGCAGCCTGATCTCAGGCCAGTCTCCTGGCAAAGAAGACCTCTTGTATTTATTTTGGAAGAGGATTATTTTCCAGTGGGAAGAGTATTAAGGTGTATCAAGATTATCATACATCAGTCCTCATATTTTATTCTGCCACTTTTGATGCGCCTGGGAAATCAGAATAAAAGTAGGTGCTGCTTTCATCCCTTGACTCTTTCAATACCAACAACTAAAATATGAGCTGAACAGCTCAGTATGTCATGGAACAACTCAGTTATACAACATAAACTCAGTTACACAACAAACAGGCAAGGGTATGAAATAACTACAGCAAGTTGAAATTCATTTGGGATCAACTGGAGTGAATCACTCATTATCTCCAGGGCAGCTGTTCTCTCTCCATAGAGCTGCTCTCTCTCAACTATTTTATTTAATGAACATTGATACTGGTACATAAGCAGCACAGTTATAAGTAGACTATAGCTCCAGGGAGAGATAGGGTTTGGCACATCTAGTTTATAACCAGGAAGAAGGCTGTTGCAAAGGAAGCTGAGTTACAAAATGTGGTCAGGTTTCCATTAGCAGCCAGTAGCCTCTTTCAGATGACAAATAGCCCTAGGATGCCAGTGGAGGAAGGACACAGCTCCTGTGCAAGCATGCCCACTTCCCTGCTGAGCCAGCAGGCTCATGGAGGGAGAGAGGCAAGATGCTGCTACCAGTCACACTAGCACAAGAAACTAGACAAAGGCACTGAGAATTCCTTATCTTGGATATATATAATTTTTTTTCAATAATTAAATAAAAGACCTGATGTCCTGAACAAAATTACAGCTTATTGCCCTGCCTAAATTACTTCTCAATTTCAGATAAAGCATTTTGTTAACTGTACAAGTAAGTTTGTTGCAAAATGCTTTGTATTCCTCATTTCAGAGGGCTGCTGTGTTTTGGTAGTGGATCTAACAACATCTCATTAGTACAATTATCAAGTTATATTGAATAATGTAGGTTTTCAGTAATTTCCAACAATTCCTTTAAACATCTAGAGAAGCATTTCTATTTCATAATTATTAAAGGATCAAGTAACTCACACAGAATATGAGTTATCAGTTTTATCTGTGCAGTGGCAAAAATCAGCTTTGCAGTTTTCACACTGTCAGCATACACCAGTGTGTCAGCAGGGAACTGATGTCAAAAGATGAGTTAATGACCATCCTGACTGCCCATGATTTTGCTTAAATCACAAATGATAAATCCTGGTATTTTCCCCCCCATGAAGAGTTCCTACAGGAATTTCAACTTTACTGCATTATGGCTTAGTTCCTTTCCACGTGAAACGTAGGCATTAACACCCACTTTCCAAAGGGGTTCTCAGGCTTTTGGATTTAAGAGTCTCTGTTCCTATACAAAGGAGAAAGTGTTGCAGACTTCTAAAAATCTTTCAACATAGCATGTATAGATGCCTCTGGATATGACTTCTAAATGCAGACTGTGGACTTATGCTGTAATGACCTTTGTCTTTTGAGGCGGGTTTTAAGGAGATGTTAATACTTGCTGTCTGAAGCCCAAGTTTACATCTCTCTTTTATCTGCTTATTAATAACATCAAACTGTTTTAAAACTGTGTTTCCTGCATTTGTTTACTGGAAAGCTCTCACTTTGGGCTATCTTTACACTTTGGGCTTTGTTTAACCTGAACTATATATGTCTGAGCTGAATCAATCCCCTGAAAAACGTCCTTCAGTAAACATGAAGGGTTCATATTCTAAATATGCCAGTTTTAGTGTGAAAGCTCACTCCCTAGCCTTTACTAAAATATATAAATGTTGGGAAGAGCTGGCTAAAATTGCTGAATTGGTATAAGAGAAAAGGGAATGTTCATTTACAGTTAATTAAAATCCTAAAAACCATAATTCAAAAATTTAGTACTGATCAGTAAAAGCATCTCTCCTTTATTCCTTTTCAGTAACTTTGCGGGATATCCACTGTCAGGAAACAAGTAGTTGCCAGTTTCCAGGTGCTCTCACCTGTTTACCCAGCTGAGGAAAATCTAAGGCATAGTAGGATCTTATCAACGCTGGTACTGGATGAAATGTCTTCATTACCTCAATTTCTTATAGCTTCTTTCACTTTCCAGATGATTTAGAGCCGCAAACAAGGCTCCCAGAAGACTTTATAGAGACTCTGCTCACGACACCTCTTAAATATATATGTGACAGCAAGTCATACTCTTTCTAATAATATCACATATTTAAAAATATGCATTGTCTAAGCTTAGACATTTGAAACATATTGTTAATTTCCAATGGGTTTATGCATTAAAGGCGTGAAGACTAATGACAGACTGGGCAGATCAAACAGAGGTTTTTCCTGACACTCCAGCTCTGAAGGACTCAAGTGTGGATAAGACTGTTATGTAAGACAGGCTTTTGGATATGACTGAAGTGCTTTACAATTAAGATTGAATATTAATAAAAGACTTAAACTGAAAACCTCCAGCTATTAGAAGGATTAGAACTTTGCAGCGGGCTAGGGGAATACATATGATGTCAAAGCCATTTTCTTGGTTGTGATCAAAGGCAGAAAAGGCGGTGGTAGAAACAACATCTTAGAAGAAGGGGAATAGAGCTGCAGCTTCACATAACAGTACTTCTTCTTCTTCTTAATATTATTATTATTATTATTATTAGCAACTACTTGTGCAGACGAAAAAGGACAAAACTTAGGAGTGCAGCCTAGAGACTCTTGCTCAGCAATGTACCCTCTGACAGAAGGTATCTGCACAAGAGGGGAAAAGCATCTGCTCATTTACACCCCTATGGCTGTACTGGCTGTCCTGGGAAGAGCATGTGAGAATGGAATTCCCACTCGATGCTTTTGTCATTCAGTGGCAATATCAGCTCCTCACACCAGAGCAGTGGCCAAGAGGAATGAGCATGGATGTTTACAGGGCTCAATGCTACATAAACAAACTGAGGTTTATTAGATTTATTTTCTGGAGATTGAGTCTATTTTCCAAAAACAATATCTTAAGGAAGTGCCCTAAAGGGTATTTATTTTGAGACCCCAGGTCATTTCTCTGTGATTCTCATGGGAACAATTGTTCTGATAGTTTTATTGTGTTCTACTGAAATATCAGGTTGTAATACACTGTAATCAGGCAAATAGTATTGGCTGCCTTTTGAATATATTTCTTACTTAGAAGGTATCCTCCTTTTGGGAAAACCTGGAGACTGACCCCCTCTGCCAATGTGTTATTCCCACATCATGACTTCTACTGCAGGGACTGCCTGTAGTGTGTTCCCTCCCAAGGCATGGCCCTGGCCACTCTAACTGTAAATGATTCAGTTGCCCAGGCTCAGGAGCGGGGACATGGCAAAAGCCTTCATTGGGTTAAGTAGAGACAGCTGGAAATGCGTCACTAATAAGGAATAACTTTGAGAGCAGTTTGGGTGCACAGGGATTAAGGAATGCCATATGGTATCAGGAATAAAAAGATGCCAAGCAGTGTAACTTCAATGGAAAAGAAGAAGCTACCGAGATGTCCAGAAGTGCTGAAAGTCTGGAAATAAAGAAGGCAATTGGAAAAACATAAATTGCATGTGTATGTTCTATAAACCCATGTTTATCTAAAAGCCATGTATGCCAGTAAAAAGGAAGACAATCAGAAGCTTTATTTTTCTTAAAACTCAATTTTGATGCATTCGAAATGTTTAAGAGGTTTCAGTCAATTCTGGCAGTGAAAACTCCTTAGAAATCCATATACACTATGAGATAGTGCACTTCACATAAAAATTAAATGTAAAGATTTATTTTATTTAGGTAAATATAAAAATAAGGAAAGTGAAGGTGAAGAAATGCATGTGCCTGTCTGATTCTTACCTTTTCAAAGATTACCAAGGGGTGTCTCTCCCGAGCTTTTTCAGAAAATTCAAATTAAGGGCTGTCCTCTTAATAGGGAATTGATTCACCCTCAAAATTTTCAAAGCTGTTAGAAGGTCAAAGAACCAGCCTCTGGCAATCATCCAGTCCAGAATTAACTGCAACTCAGATCTAAACTCCATGAAAACACAAAATATGCCATACAAGAGAGCTGAGAGATGTAAGCACATTTAGCTCAAAGATCAAATCATGGTGGTTACACATGCTCTATGATAGGACAGACCGAGAAAATATTTGGCATGCAGAAGAAGGCACCAGAAATGTCATGGATCAGCTTTGCACATTTTGCCAGCAGCAGCAGAGCTTGCACAATACAAATGAGACCTCTGGAGTGCCACTTCCAGTGATCTGTTCATAGGGGGAAAGTGCAGTGTTGCACCAGGAAATGAATATGCTATCAGCTTTAAAGGAAACGAAACATTTATTAAATTGGGCAATGGCACACAAGTACCATGCTAGATGCAGTCTTATATGCAATTAAAAAATAAAACAACAAATAGAGCAAGGGATATCCAGGTAAAATTCAGAGATTATACTGATAAGCCTGTCACTATTAAAGGATTATAGAGACTAGATACATGAGTAAATAGGAGACTGAAAAACAGTTAAGGGTAATGGCAAGAGTATTGTTTACTGTGCCAGAGGCACAGCAAGCCCTAGACTTGAACAAATGGCAGCACAGGTAGGAAAGTTGGTACAACATGGAATGCAAAGAAAAGCTCGATACTGATTTTCCAGCTGAAAGACATCAGTTGTATCTCTAAGACTTTCCAGTGACAGAAAGGTTTATTGGTCTCAATCATCAAGTAAAAAAGACAAGTGACAGAGAAAACCCAACATGCTGCTTTCTCAGTGGTACTGACACCGTATTCTCTCACTGTGGATAACTTCCAGTCTCCATTATCCTGACTTCAATGATGTGGTGAAAATCAGTATTAAAATAAGTTATCATTTGTTGGCAAATCCTCTTGATAAAATTGTTGTGGTCAGATGGTAATATGTATTTAATATCAGATAATTTGATCGGAAGCAAGTAAATCCAAATTACTCACAATGAATTAAAATTCTAATTGATCCTTAGGAAACTGCCAGTTAGATTTATTTCTTTTTTACAATCTAAAGATACATAAAAGGAGACTTGCCTGTACCATTGCTGTAATAATTAGCTGAAGCTTTCAGGCCAGGAGTATCTATTGGTTCATAAATTAGTGCCCTCTTCCACCTAACAGACTTTGCATCATTTTATTTAAAAAGTTCCAAAGTTCATTACCACTTCAATTTACCATCCCTGTCTTGAAATCTTGAGGATTATTGACAAAATAGAAATAAAAATAGAATTACAGGCAAGACTATGTTAACTAGACAAATAATTCTTGAAATACTATTACTGCATTTACAACTAAAACTTCAACACATACTTTATGTATAATTTTGAGTATTTATAGTGCAAGCTAAGAGTCTCTGGTGCAACCTATTAGAAAACCACACTAACAAAATAGGGCTTTTCACCTGTAGACAATGTTTTTAACAAAATAAAAAATGAGAATTAGAACTCTTATACTGAAAAAAAAAAATGAAGTTAGAGGAACTGGGGGTTTGAAATAATATAAAGAGATAAATTAAAAGGAAAAAACTCAGAAATTACACCTTGTAGTCCTCAGATCCACCAGCTTTACAAGCATGATACAACACGTGTCATCATTTATGACAACCAATAACTAACTCTAAGCAAATACTCACAGGAGGCTGTGAACACAGGAGGTTGTCCTAGAAGATAGGCATATGTTGTAAAGGAGCACAGAATACATTTCCAACTCCAGGAACAGGATTTTTGCCTTGACTGACAAAGTGACATCTTGGGAGTTGAAACAACTTAATCTAGATATGGTATCACCAAGTGGGCTCAGCACACCCTAACAACAGTAGTTTTATACATTGACAGACATCATCAACTTTATGCTACACTCTAAATTCTTCAGAGAATAATGAGGATATTTAGCTTTTATTAGTTATAAGTCCTTATTAGAGCTGTATCATAGAGCAATTGTTTTGTTAATTTTGATGATGATGATCTGGTTTGATTAGAAGGGTGAGATACTGAGCATTTAAAGAGCTTAGTCTCCCAGACACAGGAACTCTGTGGAAGAAGCCCAGGAGAAACACATGGTCGTTGAGCAGCTGAAATTCTGACTGATTACTGAATGTTATGCAAGCAGAGCCCTTGCACAGCTCCCTGCAGTGATTTCTGCTGGCAAGAGAGCCTGGAGATGGTAATAAAAAGCAACACTTGTCCAATACAATGGCATTAGGGTGAATTGTACACATGTTCAAACAAGATGTCAATGCTAAACACTACTGATTACCCAGATAATGCTTCAGTCACGAACCCCATCCCTCAGCCTGTGATGTTGTCTCACTCCCAGTGAGAGCTGGGGAGTATGAAAGTTTTCCCGTAGTTATTCCCCCCAAAGCAGTGCTATTCCTGGAAGCACAGGATGGTCATATTATCTGAATCCCCACTTGCTGCAGAAACACTGATCTGGAGCATTGCATCCTGTACCCCTTGGAACAGCAAATGTTTTATAGGTCCACCTGTGACCCAAGAGCCAGGAGGACAGCATGGGAGGAATCATCATCAAGAAAGCCCTTAATGAAGAAATGAAATAGGTCTCCCTTGGAGAGGAGGCTTACTGGAGCGTAACAAAAACAAGCCCCATCCCTCCTCCCCTGTGCACACATACACACACCCTAGAGGCTTTTGCAAAGCCACAGGAACAGAAATAATTTTGTTTGAATCCATCAAGCATTAAAATCCGTTCACTGAGGGATTGAAGTGAAAAATGAGCTGGAGACAGGAATTAGAAGCTCACCGCCTGGGCTGTCAAAAGGGATTTTCTCCAGATAGAAAACAAGCAATTGGAAATGCAGGGAAGTAAATCCTTTCAGGCTCTGATATGTATGCACACTCTTCATTTCCCCTCCCAGCCCTCTTGGTTCTGGGTTCATGAAGTCAAATCTGTACACACCTCCTTGTGCACTCTCTGGCTGTATTGACCATCCTTGGGATCCCCTTCTAGGGGCCTGCTCAAGAATGTTGCAAGCCTCGGGCCAAGTGGAGTGATGAGATACCCAGGGGAGCCAGCTGCACTTCCATACTCATGTACTCATGGCTACCTAAAGTGCCAAAGGGAAGACAGGGCAGCTGCTGAAAGGATATGCCAACACCTCTAAGAACCATTTTATCTACTGTGTAAAATTTGTTGAAGATGAGGAGCAAAGTTAATATTCTAGTTACAATCACTTATGAGTTATAAGCACCTTAGTTTGCCCCTCAAAAAAAACCCCCCAAAACACTGCACTTCATGTTCCTGAAATACGGTCTCTTTTTCTCAAGACCAGTACAAATATCTCTGCACCAATTACATTTTGTTGATGTTTCATAGGTTTATTTGCAACCGTAAAAGCCAAATGTCTACTTTTCCCAAAATGAAACAGACATTACAGAAAATAATGTAGCAGCTAGGAAGAGTTTGGACTACTGTGCAGAGGCAACCACCAGTCCAGGTCATGAGGTGCATGTCACATATCTTTGCAGTCTTATAGCTGGACTTCAAGAAATAAATCATCATTGCAGCACTGTTTGGTTCATGCAAGGTAGACTTCCCCTTTAGCTGGTTGCCAAAGCTGAAGGCAAGAATTATTTATAGCAAAGCTTCTCTATGAAGATAATCAATACAACCCATTGTAGAAAGGCTAGTATAGCATTGGGTCCATAGCATAGGGATGTAGGGCAGCCAAAAGAGAGACCACCAAGGAAACCTATCTGGATCTACCAAATGGCCTTAACACAAAATGTTTACACTGATCGAACTGTGCAACACCTGCACACTGCTGAGCCAATTGTCTATTGAATAAAGAACAGAGAGGAAGAAGGAAGCAAAGAGGTAAAAAAGAGAAGATGAAGGGCCAGATATGCAGCATTTAAACTACGGGAAGAAGCAACAGACTGGCAGGAGATAAGGAGCCATCTAACCGCAGCCCAGTTCTAGACATGCATGCAAATTGGTTTAAGAATAGGACAGAGGTAGAACAAGAACAAGGTAAGCATTCACGTAACAGGATCCCTGGTGCTTTGTGGCTTTGAATTCAAAAGCCAGTTAATAAAACAGACAACTTGAAGAAGTTTAATTTGACATAAAATTTTTATGTGCTAATATGCTTCAAGATAAAGTCCACAGTTACCTAGAAACAAAGACATATGAGTTTGTAGTAAATATTTTCTTTAACACATGCCGTCCTCTACTGTTGAGTAAAATGCTTTCCTATTGTACTGTGACTCTGATAATAACACCACCACTCAGGTGGTGTTTCATCGCTATAGATCACACTGTGCTGAACCCAGGGAGTATCATTATCTCTGTTTCACATGTGAAGTCATGGAAGCACTTAAAGATGAAATGAGTCCACAGCAAAATCAGGAAAATACAGTTATATAGGGTTAGCTTGTATAGAAGAGAAACCTCAAGAAGTTTAAATGGGATTTGCTGGCAGCATAAAGCCTGTTTGAAAACACCCATGACAAGAGTTCATCTCAGTGGTGAGCAGGGGATAAACACGGACAGAGAAAAGATAGAGGTGATAATGCTATGGCCACGAGTCAGAGAGAATCAGCAAGTGTCAGCTTCGAAGCTACCGTAGAAAGAGTTTGTGTTTTGTTCACACTGATGATATTCACAGTTGTCTCCCTGCTCTTTGAGAAGCTGATGAGTTATCACCAGAATCTTGCACCAGGACCACAGCACCCAGACATCTGAGCAAAAGACCTGGAAAAGATGCTGGCTGAAGTCAGCTGGTGGCTGTGTGGCTCTAGGGACAATATTGGGGTGGGGGTTGATCTGCATCTGAGAAGTCTTATGTGACATCCCCATTCTCGTCCCCTTCCTGCTGAAGATGCTGCTGCACTGAACCTGAAAGGTCTGGTTATAAATAGCTTCTCCCTGCAGCTCCTCAGTGAGCCACTGAGGCGGAATGAGTCATCTCTGCCAGCTCCGTGGCCCCCCCAGAATGACTGCGTCAGGTTGGGAGCGTGGCTGCCAAACACAGTGGTACACACTGTTCTCTCTCAAAGGGCAGTGGCCTTGGGGGACAGGGACACTAAACAATCCAGATCTACTCATTACTCATAAGCACCCAAAAGCCACATCGCTTTGTGAATAATGTAACATCCATCAAGAGGGCTTAGAAATGTTCACTGGCAACAACTCCCTCTGTCCACACCAGTATCCACACCACTCTGATTTTCAACTGGAGCTTCTAACCCATTGATTGGTTTGTTATGGAAATGATTGAGCAGATCTCTGAGAGTGAACCTCTCATTCTGCTTACAAAGAACTTTTTTCTTACCAAGATTTGGTGACATTGTTCAGCAATTGGGCTCAGCAACAAGCAAGTGAGCTGAAACCCTCACCTCTAGGTGAGGTGTGCTACTAGGCACATCTCTGTATTTTCTATGATAAAATAACATGAGAATTTTAACAAGAAAAGTCTGATTTGCTTATTCCATTGGGAGAGAAATTAACCCAGCTGATAAACAGTTGTATCTCTTTTCGTTCAGCTGCAGGAAAATGGAGCTCTCCTTGGTGTGATTTCCTGACCTTGCATAGGACACTAGGTGCCCAGAGTAAAGAAATTCTAACAATTATTTGTTTGTTCATACTGACTTTATTCAGAGGCAGATAGAGCTCTTCTGAAACATGTCCTTTCTCAAACCTGAGACAATAGATGTTTCATGAATTTTAGGATAAACACCTATGTAAGTAAGTAAAGCACAAGTCCTTGCCAAGAAAATCACACTAATTTGCTGTGGTTAGCAGAGACTGGAGGGGTTGGGCATGAGTACTTGCAGTGGTGGAAATAATTTAAACCAATCGTGGGTTAAAAGGAAGGAAAAGAATATCAGAAAGGGAGGAAAATACAAAGTCAATGCTAAAAAAGAACACAGAGTCCAGAAGCCAATATTGCTGTTCTTAAAAAAACCCAAAAACAAACAAACAAAAAAAAAAAACCCCAGAAAGCAAGACAGAACATGAGGAAATGTGCTACATTTCTTTCACACGGAGAGTTTAAGACAATGTGATCAAAATAATTGTGGTATGTTTTCTATAAACTAAGTTTAATGGCTGTGTCCCGTGGCTCACTCAAGCATTGTGTGAGAAAGCAAACTCTGGACAACAGCACACACAATCAACATAATTGAACAGTTCAGTTAAAGTCAAACTTTTGCAAGTAGAATCTTGAAAAATAAAATTCACAAATAGCTGTTACTTGAACTGAAAACAAGTAAAAGTGATGAAAATCCACACAAACAGAATAAACAGAGCAATGTATTTCAGTTCTCTCTGTTTGCCAGCGTTCAGTGGTGCTGACAACAGCACTGCTCCCCAGCCCTGTGGCCACTGCCAGTGGTCCCCAGCACTGCACTGTGTGGTGGCAGGAGGTATGTCTGCTTTCAGGTCATGCTCTGATGCCAACAATGACAGAGCTTGGCAGACTTTTTGCCACCAGGTGAGATGATACAGTGTTGTCTCAACAGAGGCAGAAGATGATGCAGCTTTACATGAGCTGCCTCTTCATTTCCCCTCCAGTTTATAGTTCATCATCAAACCAACAAGGTACATTCTGTTAAAAGTTAATGACTTTGTTCTGATAAAGTTTTAAAACAGACCTACTCCAGAATTTTATAGGTTCATCATATGCAACTTCATCATTTTTATATTCATGTCTGGGAATATTTTATCCTTGGTGATTTTTTTTTCCTAAACAAGTGATTTACTCCATAGAAGACTCTCAACCTTGAAAAGACCCCAGTCCTGCCTTCTACCACCTTCTTAGCACTTAAAAGTTATTTACTGGTACCTGGCTCTCATAAAAGGACAATTCTCCTTTCTGCTACTACCTCTAACCTGTCTTCCATTTCCTCATTATTACTTTTTCTCTGTGTCCTAACAAGGATACAGAGAACAATACCTGTTTTCTCCTACAATGTTCCCGTATCAGTGAGCAATAACACAAGAGCCTCATGTCCCTACTTTTCAGAAACTTAATGCTTTGGTCCTTTGCTGTATTTGAAACTCAGTGCAACTTATTTTATCCATAGCTGTAGTCCTGTTACTTGCCAATTGGATGCAGAGATAGCAGCCAGTGCAAGATGCAGGACACATCTCAATACGTAAGAGCAAATTCTGTGCTCATTTGCAAAGTACAATTCCAATTACTTCCAGAGATATGGCCAGTGTACCCAGAGGGAGCATCTGTCCTAACAATACCTGAGAGTGCCAATGGCAAAGGCTAGGGTGACAGTTTTATGGCTAAGAGAATGGTAATTCTGATATTTAAGAAGCACAATATATAGTTTTATTAATGAACAAGAAAATAGTTAACAAAAAAGAAAACTAGGAATATGGGAGGCAAGAGCCTTAGTAAGGGCCAAGATGCTGATGGAAGAGGGGAAATGCTAACAAAACACAATCTCTTGCTTTAAATATTTGTAAAGGCCAACACATCCCAAAATACCCTGTAGGACATGGAAAAAATCCCAACAAAACAATTCCACCAACACGTGTCCTAATTGCCCCAGAACTGTGAGCTGTCCTCTTGTCACACACAGCAAACTTGGAAATTAAAGCTACTGAAACCAACAGGAATGAAATAGCTACTTCTAGAAAAGGATGAGAACTTTGATAGAGCAGCTGAGCGATATAGCTGCTACTTCCTGGGACTGCCACTTACAACCATCAAACAAAAAACATAGTTCCTTTGGTTGAACTGGTGCTTGCAGGATCCTATCTATATTCTTTCTTACCTGAGACCAGGTACCTCTCTAACATCCAGGTCTGTTTCATCCTCATCAATGTCATTCTTTGGCTACTCTGAACAAAGGGAATTCCAGCTCCTAAAGACAAAAAGTGTACAAGCAATGAACCCAAATACACCAGTGGGTTCTCTGTCTTTTAGACTAGGATTATTCAAAGTATTACACATATTTCCTAGAAAAGCAAGTCCTAGAGGCTGTCTGCCAAACTCTCCAGAAATTTATAGACTTTCCTTAAACATCCCAAGGGAGGATGTTTTCTGTTATGTCTCACCTTGTGTAGTTTTCCACAGAGCATGGTACACAAGGTGAACAGAGATAACCAGTTTTTCATAAGAAACATGCCCTTGCAATAGACAAAAATTCATGCTCGTCAAGTTCCAAATTGAACACTCCACTTGAAAACTGATCAAGGAGATATTTAAACTGAAAACTTCAAGGCATAGGTGAAGCAGTTAAAAAATCCCAACTCAACCCAAAGCAGGTTCAGGTAAGAATAATGCAGGACCCACAGTTCAACTCTAATTTCATTCCTGCATTCTTTCACCATCGTATTTTTTCTCCTTTCTGATCCACTTTGCTTTCCCCTCTGCCTATTTTACTGCACTGAGCAGAGATGTAGTAATTATGCAGCAAGATTTTTCTTAAATTGCATGGTGGAACGATTAAACTGTGTGTATGAACAGAAGAAAAATGCTCCTGAGGGAACTAAAAAGTTAAGAACTTTTTAGAGGTAGAAAGGTGCTGATGCCCGATGTACATCAATTTCTTGGCCATGCTGTACAGGAAATGCCACAGTTGAAGTGCACTGTCATCCAACTCAGCTACAGCAGAACTTCAGATGATGATCAGGACACAGCATTTATATTTGCTGTTATTGTTGTTTAAAAGAAAAATATATTCCTTTTAGCCTGCCCAGACATTTCAGTTTCTCTTAGGATGCAGTTTAAGAAAAATAAAAAGTGAAAGAAACTGATTATTCCACTGTGGATAGCTATATGGAGGAGGTCACCATATGTATAGGATAAATATCCTCCTATTGCAAACATGTATCAGTCAGTCACCATCATCTGCTCTGTGGGATAAAAATGCCTCAGACACTGAGCAAACATCAGAATTTCCCATCTAATTTACAGTGCTTACTGCTGTTCAGCAGGATCAGCCATGAAGATTAAGGTGATTTCTTGCTCTTTTGCCAATTGCCCTTTGCTTTCTTTCCTTCTTTTTTTTTTTTTTTAGTTGAATGTTCACCTCCTCCCTTTCCCCAATGTTAAAACTGAAGAGAGATCAACAGAGTCATGAGATTCACAGAGAAACTGATTATGCTAGGGTTAAAAAATGAGATTGCTCTGCAGAATTTTCAGCAGATGCTCTCCAATACTGCTTTTATGCCCATCTTTCATTGATTTTGTTATACAGTATCAAAAGGGCACTGTAGGCCCCCATCTGAATCTAATGCCAATGCACTGAACAAAAAGTCACTCTGTCCCAAGGGAGAAGAGAAGGAATGGGTAAAGAGGAACAATGTGAGGAAGAGAAAGCAGCACAGGGAAGAAAAGACCAAGAAATAGTTGAAAAGAAAAAAAATCTTTCTTTTTGCCCCGCGTACCTTCTCTTGTTTCTTTACCGTACTCGAGTTCCCCTTGTCCCCTCACAGGGTAGTGGGTTAATCTGGTCTGTGGTATGATGGCTTTAAACTGAAACCCAGTCGAAACATGACTTTTCAATTTCTAAAGTTCTGGAAGGGAACAGGCAGGAGGTAAGAGAATTCCAGAGGAAGCAAGGCTTCTCTGGCAGAGCTGCTGCAGCAGCAAAGCTATTAATAAATGTTTGCAATCTTTTAATCACTCTTCTAAATTGCCATCATGTTCTTGCAAACTCTGTAGTGTGTCAGTGCAGCTGCCTCCTCCCGCCTGCCTCCCCGTGTTCGTGCATGTGAGTGAGGGGGAACATCAGGAACATGCTCAGATCCAAGGGCTGCTGCAGCATTAGAGGGAAATGATTTTGACAAGTGCCTATTTAAATCTTCCCTATTCCAAAGAAAGCCACCCTATTAGTTACATCTATGAACCATATTTTCACCTGGTTTTCCTTCTCCAGCAAGTCCCACCTCCTCGATTAAGACACTAAACTTTTTTCATTAAAATACCACATCTGATCTGTCAGGCTTGGGACCTGCCACCCAAGATGCCACGTCTTGTGATGTGATAGCACTGCAGACTCAATCACAAAGCAATCACTCTGGCTTAAGCAAAGATATTCTTGGCCACAGAATATTTTTGTACATTTTATGAGCTGCACTGTGGAGCTTATAGTCACCAGGGTACAACATAAACATATATTGCTCTTCAGGCTTTTCTACAGGGTCAGTTAGAATGTAAGTGGACTGGAGAGCTGTTAGCCTATTTTTGGTAAGAGATAACATTTCAGGATGATAAGGATTAATAATTTTAAATAAATTGTCTATTTGCCTCTTCATGTTTCTAAAGTGTATCCATTATGGTCCAAACTAGGATACAGCAGACAAAGCCACCTTCTAACGTCATGGTGGAGATCAGCTTAATCCTTTCTCTGTTCCCTCCCCCAGCTCAAACTCTCATCTTCATCCTAATTATAATAGCATTTGAAATTATCATGGTTTAAAAAAAGATGCCAGCTTATATAATATTCTTATTGCTTATTAATGATTTCAGAAGGAAGAGCAAGTTGCCTTGCATTCTGGGAATTATGCAAACCAAGGCTGAGCCGTACCTTGTTGGACTCCACCAGTTTCTTATTTGGAAGCCTGATGCATGAGGATTACCACGTAATAACAGATGCTGAGGCTTTTAGTGAATGACAGGCCTGCTGCACATACTTGAACAAGAAGACATGACAGGAGTCACATTTCACAGCGATTAGCCTTGGGCACTTTTCAAAGGCAGAAGACTCGAGGCAAAGTGACTTTAACCGCCCTGCAAGTGTGATAATCCCCAAGTCGGCACAGCCTGAGGAGTTTGATTGCTGTTTGGCATGGGAGCTTATGAATAATGATAAAGAGAACAGCAGACTGCATATCAGTGACATGGTTACTCGGCACTGACAGCCAGAAAGACGGTCTGCTTGCATATGAAGTTCTTAAGTCCATTACTTAATCTAAAGGGACTTAAACCCTGTCCTCAAAACATCACCTCCTCTATAAAGCTATAATGTGTGAAAAGCATTAAAAACTGAACTCGAGATTTAGTATGTGCCCTTCAATTTCTTGTCTTTGTCACTGTGGTATCTTTCTGTTGGATAATATGGGGTGGAGTAGGAGGGAACATGAACGGGAGCAGGAGCTCTGTATCCATGTTATAAATCGCTGCAATTTTATTAAAAAATGAGCTTCAATATAAGATGACACCATCTGTCTCTGATACTAAGAGACTATTAAAAGACTAATGAAGTCGCTTGCCCCCACACTTACAGAGAAAGACCTGCACCCTGCAAGTCCCAAAATAAAAGAGTTTAGTATGTATAATTTAAATAAATTAATTAAATAAAATAATTCTAAAATTATTTTGTTACTGTCTGACTCACAGGTACTGATCTTACAATTCTGGGTAACATAAAATTAGAGAAACAACAGAGAGTATATATTCTTTTTCAAGCAATAAGTTTATCAATGTAGCAATATACATAAAAGTGTTGAGAGCTGAAGTTGAATGTATATTTAGTGGAATCTAATAAATACTCAAAATCATCTTTTTATGCTTTTTAAAAATCCTACATCTTACAAAACAAGAACTTCATATTTATTTATTGAATAGCTGTCCCTCTGTGCGCTACAAACCAAGCTAAGAAAATTTTTGGTTTGGCCAAGTGTTTGGGGTGGGGCCAGGGAAGCAGAAGAGATAGAAAGAGTTAAAAGAACCAATACATCTTCTGGAGACAAACCATCACATCTAAAAATATTCCCATGCCAGCATCTTCAGAAATAAACACGGATGTCCTGCAGACAATGCTGGACATTAAATTGCAACGTTGCAAGTGTGGCGCGATTACATCAGCAGTGTCCCTCCCTGGCACTTACCCTGGAAATGGTGTCCCTTCAGTGTCTGTTTTGGTATTGACAAATAGAAGCCACACTGCAAAAACACTGGCTTCTACAGGATGAAAATCTTGCTACCTCTACACATCCTACACAGAGGAAAAAAGCCCCACACTTAACTGGCTCCAGCTTAGTTTCCTGACCTGTTAGCAGGTTCTGGTTTTAAGCTACACACAGTCCACAACAATTTCTGATGTGTCTCACATCCTGTCTCTACACCATCTTGTGGCTTCCTGGCTGGAAGAGTGGTACTTGGCTTAGCACGGACATGCGGGCAGCCCAGGATGCTGACATACAACAAGCATATGCTGAAATGTGGGGAAAAGTGAGCTCCCTTAGGAAAGATGGAAAATGAAACCAGATGCCACCAGTACTGAGAGAGAGAAGAAACCAGATCTGATCCTTTAGATGACTTGATGGAAGCTGCTCATGTTCAGAGACAGTAGGACCAAACAGCTCTAATTAAGTCACTAATGTTACAGTGGGATAAACATGATCTTTTAAGCATCATAGGTATGAAACAGGAGCACAGAAGGTCACATAGCAAGAACTTCTTGACTTCCAGCGTAAACACTGGAATTTTACTGAGGGGGCCTGAGGGATGTGCCCTGGGTCAATTGCCCCTGAATCATCTCACTCTGGCAGATGCTATCAAGCACTGCAAAAAGGTTATGTGCATCACCAGGAGCTTGAGCTTAGAATCAACCAGCAGGCAGAAGGCATCTCAAGAGTAGCTCAAACCCTCATGCCCTCAAGGCAACTGGTGGCAACAGCTTTGAAAATACAGCAAAGTATTTTTTTGGTTTGCTTTGGTCTTCACTGTGAACATAGTTAAAAAGGTGGCAAATATTGTCACTCTTTAACTCACATGCAAGCATGTCTTTAGAAAAAAAATTGAACAAAATAAAAATAAAAAGCCCTAGCAAGCTTCCCAAAATAGGCTAGACACTCCCAGTGCTTTTTGTCTTCTGTGATCTGTAACAGCCATCGCCTCTGGCAATCTGTTTGCATTTACCGGTCTTTATGAGCACCCCCAGTCAGCACAGCAGAAACAGTCACTCTTGATTCTCCCCACCCAAATCACACCACACACTACACCCTACTCTGCTTTTGAGGGGCTTTCACCTGCTGCGCTGGGCTGTGGGACGCTGCAGCTAAAATTGGATCTAGGCAAGAACAGACGGGTGGGGAGGTCTCTGTCAGAGTGGGTCAGGCAAAGAGCTTAGACCCATGTGCTCCAGCTAGGCAGTGACTGACACACTCCTTGCACCAAGCTGACACCAGTACAAGCCGAGACCCTGCAGCTGCCAAGGGATGCCCTGGCTGTACCCCACCGAGCAGCTCCAGCACAGCCCCCCTTCTCCCCTGCACGCGCTGCTGCTGCCCAGCCCGAGCCAGGCAGCAGGCACGCATTATATAAGGTTGCTCCAGGATGCCTGTCCTCTCGCCTCAGCACTGAGTGATGGATGCACTGGAAAATGTTTTTCATTGCCTCCCTCATCAGGGAGACAAGTGCTCTGCGAAACTCTGATCCTACGCTGCTCCTAGGCTGCTGGAGTTAAACGTAAAGCCATGTAGAGAAAGGATTATTCAATATGCAGCAACATAAGCAGATACATCTTACTGTAAAATAGGGCCTTGGCTTAATCTGCTCATGGGAATTCAGGGGAAAGGAGAAGCAGAGAGCAAAGATCTGCAAGATTACAGCAACACCAGACACATCATCTTTGTTTCAGAGTGGCCCCTCCACCGATTCATATGTGAAGACGGTTACTCGGGTTAGGCTATGTTTACGTCATACGAGTTTATATTATCTCATTTATTATAGTACTTAAGTGCATAATAACTCACTAGTTTATTTGTAGCACTCCTTGAAGTAGATAAACATCATTATCCTCATTTTGCCAATGTGAAACTCAGGCCTGGAGAGCTTAAAGGCCAGATTTTTATGCATATGAAGGTGCCCAGCTCCTACTGAAATTAAAGGAAGTTATGTACCTACATATTTTGACAACAGAAATCAGTGGGGCTGTTAAGAATTTCAGGCCATGGGCAAACCTATCCACTAATTTTATATAATTGAAGGTGCTCTGCTCTTGTTAAAATTCCAATGTTCCTTTTCTTTTTCAGCTTACTTCAAATATCTCAACATAGTCTCCACTCTGTCAGACACCTCTGCTGTCCATGCTTACCCACAGAAGATGTATTGGTTACTAAAGAGTCGTGGGTGGGTTTTTTCTGTTTTTCATAAGTTTCCTCCCCAGATAGATAATCTCGGGGTTTGCTTTGTTGTGGTTGTTTGTTGTTTGTTTCCCTTTGGTGGTTATTCCACGGGTTTCTGGAAATTTACTGAGGAAAAGTCTTAAACAGCATCCTCAATGACAACCAGCCCTTCAAACTGCACCTCCTGTTTCAGTGCCATTCAGCACAGAACAAAACACGAGTCCTGTCTCCCAGGCTGCTCTGAGATCTGCTATCTCTGAAAATCCTGATCTCAAGTGTGGGCTGGAAAGTAAGACTTGCTGACACCATTCTTAAGTTTATGGCAGTCTTTGCCATAACATTATGGAATGTTGTAAGACTCCCTATAGGTAGCAATAAGCTAAAATCCTGCTAATGCTACTGGATTCTTTGTGAAGGAGCAATTTTTCAATTACATATAATTAATAGTAATTACCCTTTATCTTCAGAGACCAGAACAAAGAATAATTAATCCATTTTAACATCCCCGTTAAGGAGGTATTAAATATGGGGGTTTTACACAGCAGATGACATAGTAAGTTATGTGTCTTACAGTTGAGTCTGTGTTCCCTAATATAGAAAGGAAAAAGAAAAGAATCCTGAACCATCTGAACTAATATCCTAGTTCTTGCCTTAATTTAATTAATTAGTTTGGAAGCAGCCGTTTTCTTCTTGCAGCAGCTTGCTGCAAATGAATTGTGCACCCTACAGACCTCTAGTATAGAGCAGTAGTTTTACCATATTTGATAAATAGTAACATTTGAGTGGACAGTTTACTAATTTTTAACATATATCTATGAATAAGGTATTTGCAATTATCCCCATTGCAGAGCTGGAGAAAATGAAACTCAGAATTCTAGGGCCAGCTTCTCACTTGGTATATCACCTTTTTGTACTGCTCTTCTCTCAAACTGGTTTTTGCTGCACAGGGAGACTCCTGATTCTGTGTTCATGCTGGATAGCACGTGCCAAACTCACAGACACTTAATGTCCTTTATCAGATCTTAATATTTGGCTTAAATCTTCCAATGTGGCTTCCAATTTCCGGTATCTTAATGGAAGCTCACCTTATAACACATGGGATGTCTCTCAGAGCATATGTCCTGTTCTTGACTATTAAAAAAAACAATCAAAGAAATATGAATTTACTATTTTGAACTTAAGCAAGTACTCCACCATCATGCTACCAGCACTCAAAGAAGCAGCAGCAGAATTTGCTTCAAATGCATAGTTTTGCAAGACAATTACTCCACGTGGCAGGATGACAGCAAAGATGAGGGCAGTGCTGCAGGCACTCATGCGGCAGCTCTGACAGACCAGCAGCCTCGGACCCATGACAGCTTGGGTGTCCAGAAAGCTAATCATTAATGATTATATGTTAGGGTGATAAAAAAAAAGGGGAAGCTTTTAGTCTTATGTGTATTGATCTGAGGGAACCTGAATTCAAAAGGGAGGAGTAGAGAGACATAGAAGATGAGGGAGTAAAAAGGAAGAGACCAAAGGGAGAAGGAGAATGTCCCAAATGTTAAATGAAAGCATCTGCATGAAAGGCTCCAGGCCAGCATGCTCAGAGAATGCACTCTTCTGTCTCAGTGACCTTGTGAAGATAAACTGAACAAAAAGCTTCAGGCAACATCAGATGGGATTTAAGAAGCAGTTTTAATTTTAGCCAGATTGTTTTGTATTTTCAGCTCTGAGGTTATCTGGGGATGCAATGTGCATACAGTGGAACAAAATGTAGTTGTCTCCCCCAACTCTGCTACCACACCTGATGGCAAATTCAGTTCTGTGCTTCCAGGGAGAAGCAGAAAATCGTTATTTGGGCTACATAGGGAAGATATAATTGTGATATCACAAGGATGGAGTGGCAATGCATCCTAATTTTACTCCAGAATGTAATTACTTGGCTACCTCATGCATGAGCAACATATCAGACCTATACTCCAACACAGTATGGTGCTGATATGCCACTTCTTTCTACTCACTTTATGTCATTGCTATCTCAGACTCACAGCTATTTACCATGAAGAAACTGTTTACTCCCCCTGCACCTCAGTTTCCTCATCTATAAAATGGAAGCATTCTACCTAAAAAGAGTGCAAGGATTTGCTAAAATATGCAGGGTGTGTGTGCGCGCGTGTTATTGAATACATTTACTGGTAATTTTAGTTACAGCAAATACATACAAACTCTAAGGAACTGACTGCACACAAGAAAATATGCATTCATCACAATGTCTACTGCAAATTATTAGCACAATTAATTCCATACGAAACAAATGCAATCTAACCTGCAACCTGGAGATTACAGATAGCATGTAAATACAAAGTGAGGGTCTAGACCTTCAAACCTGTAGTAAAATGTCAAATAATGAACTAAAATGGTAATAAAACCAACTCAGACCGATTGGGAATAGCCCCTCTGCAGGCACACTACCACAATAACAAACAGCAGCTGGGAAAAATAAGACCTCAGTATTCCTCCTGCACCTCCCTAGCACCACAACTTTATCGGACAATCACTGATGAACACTTGCACTGACAGAGAATCTTCTATTGAAAGTTCTCAAACCGCTTTACAAATTGTCTCTAATGTGTATAGACAGTGCATGTCATTCCCCTGTCCTTGCATGCTCTGCTCTCCATAATCTTTATTTGATAAGATATCCCAAGTTCACATTGTCTCTCCTGGTCTGCAGGAGACACATCCATCCTCTCTCTTGGCAGGTCTCTTGACCCATTCTTCCATTGAAATAGCATTTTCTGATTTTTTTCTCTCTCAGATCTTTTCTTAGGAGACAGTTCTTTCCCACCTTGACTGTATAACTCACCATCGCTTGCAACGGTTTCTTGAATCCCTGACATTGGAATCAATAGCTGATTGAACCAAGAGCTGGCAAAGGGTGAGAGTGAGAAGGTGAGAAAAAAAATCTGAAGATGTTGTAACCTTTTAGTCCTGTGCTCAGCACACCAGGATGCCCGACTGGACTCAGACACCTTGTACTAAGACAGACAGTGACTGTGCAGGGAGCTGTGGTGACTCAGGTCTGCTCTGTGCATCCTCCAAACCAACAACAGGGAACGAAGGCAATATCCAACGTGAAATGAAGCAGCACGGGGGCTATCTCACAACACTGCTCTCTGCACCATATCTCTCCTAATCAGCCTTCTGGACTTAAAACAGAGGCCTGAGCTGTACACAGGGCCCAGCCTGTAGCATGCACGGTGCACATGTCCTGTTGGATTACAGGGCAGAGTGCACTCACATGCTCTGCTTGTCAGAGCTCACTGTGCCTCTGCAAGAAAGAAATAAAGGAGGGCATGGATAAAAGCAACCTGAGCAGCACAGGGCAACCCGAGCCCTGTCAGAAGGCAGGATGGGGGATGCCACCACAAACGCAGGGGCAGCAGGGAAACATACCTGGCAGGCACACTGTAAGGCTAAGATGGAATCTCATTCTGCAAAGAAAATCAATGGAATCTTCATGGACTCTAATATTGTTCAAAAATGTGAGATTAGCTTATCACCTAGGAGCTCATTGTATTGACTAGTGGAACAGATGACAGTTAGATCCCCATTTGGATACTAAAACACAGAGCAATATGGCAAAGATCAATGTAATCCAGTCCTCTCATCGAGAAAATGCTTCTATCTGCATTAACTTCAAAACTGCCCTCAGTCCCTTCGATCGTGGCCCAAGAGAAAAAGTCTCTTACAACTCCATACTGGGCTTTGTGCTTTTTTCTCCTCAGGCAACTCGTATTCTGCAGTTCTTAGAAAAAAACCACAACTCAAAAATGTGATCACAGGTGAGGGAGAGACGTTAATAGCCAAAGAGAGAGCAGCAGAACAGGCATCTGTATCAGAGGGCAGAAGTTTATCACCCAGGACAGGATTTCCACTGGGTTTATCATTGTTTTCTGTGTCTAGAATGAAGGTCATTAAAGATGCTTCCACTCTGAATTAGCAATGAGTTCCCACTTAATCTATAGTGTCTCAGCACTCCTATGTGACTTGGCTCCAAGAACCTCGGTGAAACTCTACCATCTCATACTGAGATATCTACCTCACACCTTTTCCCTTATTCACCCTATTCCTCTCTCGTCAGTTTATTCTCCTACCAGATCTTTTCAAAGAGCACTCCCTGCTTCCTCGACCTGAGTCACACATGAGTTTGGGACACCACTACAGAAATATTTATAGGGAGTAGCTCTGTTCCACAATTTCCTTAGCTGTTGTCATTAATTAGCACATATCCCCAAACTCCCGATACCTGGAGCCTGAGGAGCTACAAATACTGGAGCAGTTTTCTGAGGTAGCAAAGACAGAGCCCTTCCAGGAGCACCGGGGGCTCTGGACGCTTTGCTGAAGCTTTCCAGAGACAGGTACTCGCCAGCCTCCACCGGACCTCCCGCGGCTCCTATCACACGGAGACGTCCCGTCTCCCTCATTTGGACTTTTTAGGCACAAGACAAGGCGGGCTTGGCCGGGGAGGGTCGGTGCAAAGCAGCAAAACGGACTAAAGCCGAAGCATCTGACCTTCTGCAGACCCCGTGCTCCCGCCGCCCCCTCACGCCGACCCGCGCGCCGCACGCGCCCCCTGGCGGGGGGCGGCAGCAGGCGGTGGGGCGGCGCGTGGCCGCCCCGAGAGGGACACGGAGAGGAGCGGGTGGGCGAGGGGGACAATGGGAGCAGGCGTGCGCCGGGAATAGTGCGGGCAGCGGGACCAGGGAGTCATCGTCCCCCTGTACTTGGCACTGGTGAGGGCGCGGCTCGAGTGCTGTGACCAGTTCTGGGCCCCCCAGTTCAGGAAGGACGTTGAGGTGTAATATACCCCAGCCAGAATGTGCCAGGATATCCTCCACTAACAATGGAGCAGGTCCAGAGGAGGGCAGCGGAGCTGGGAAAGAGTATGGAGCGTATGTCCTGTAAGGAGAGGCTGAGGAAGCTTGGGATGTCTAGCCTGGAGGAGGCTCAGGAGGGACCTTATCGCTACCTACAAGTACCTGAAAGGGAATTTGAGTCAGGTGGGGTCGGGCTTTGCTCCCAGGCAACAAGCGACAGGACAAGAGGACACAGCTTTAAGCTGCGCTAAGGGAAGTTTAGGTTGGACATGAGGAGGAATTTCTTCACAGAAAGGGTGATCAGACATTGGAATGGGCTACCCAGGCTGGCGGAGTCACCGTCCCTGGAGGTGTTTAAGGAAAGACTGGACGTGGTCTGGCCAACATGACAGTGACTGGTCATAGGACGGACACGATGACCTCATATCTTTTCCAAACTAAGCGATTCTGATTCTGTGACTCCGTGACCCGCCGGCGGCTCACGGCAGTATCGCGCATGCGCGGCCCATGGTGAGAGGCGGGGCCACCCCGGCAGCAGGGGCCGACCTGTCCTTCCCTTTTCCCCGCCTCCGCACGCCGGCGATTGGCTAAGATGCGCGGTGGCACCTCGCCCATTGGCCGGGCGCGCCGTCCGTCCGCTTCGCGCGCCGCCGCCGCCATGGTTCGGTTCAAGAACAGGTGAGGCGGGCGGGCAGCGCCGCCGCGGGGTTTGGGGCCGGTTTCGCGCTGCGCTGCTTACGCCGCGCTGTCCCGCAGGTACGTGCTGTGCGAGGTGGTCTCGGAGGACCCGCGGTGTCGGCAGTGCATCGAGGACCGCACGCTGGGCCTCGCCGTCAGAGACGCCATCGCGCGGGTGCACGGGGACTACGGCCTGGCGTGCTGCTCCATCTCCTTCACAGGTGCGGGCGGGACGGGCGGCCCCCGGGGGTGCGGGGTCCCTCCGGGTCCGCTTACCGGTGCACGTGTCCCCCGCAGTGAAGTACCTGAACGCCTACACCGGGACGGTGCTGCTGCGGTGCCGCAAGGACTCCTACCGGCTGCTGTGCTCCGCGCTGCCCTTCGTGCGGTACCTGGAGAGCCGCGCACAGCGCTACCCCTGCTTCCTCAACACCCTGCATGTCGGAGGTCAGGAGCCCCCCGGGCCTGGGGGGAGAACGGAGCTTTAATCATGCTTGCTACGACCCCGTGGTGCTGCTCTGAGTGCGACAGACATTCCTCGTGTGTTACTAACGTCAACTGCTTTCAGCAGATTCAAATAAGAAACAGGCACCAGCAGTTCTTTTTTGAAACCGTCGTTAATTGTGCTTGGAGTTTCATTACATTTTTCACAAAACTAGAGCAGCAAATACAATGTTACATTTTCTTTTTAAAATATATTTTCAATGTATAGTATCTTCTATATCGTGAAAATGAACCCCCAGGGCAACTAACAGGCACTGCATGTTAGAAATTACTACTCCACCACTTAACCTCAGCAGTGCAGAAATGAAGTCTACAGCCCCTTCTTAGCATATGCATTAACAGACTTGTTTCCTGGGGCATTTGGCACTTGATGCTCTTTGGGAAATGCTCGAGCAGCTCTGAAACATTTGGTTGTGTAGATTGTTACATACTGTTCTTGTGACTTCCACAGGTACCATAAGAACATGTCAGAAATTTCTGATTCAGTATAACAGAACACAGCTGCTGAGGTTGTTGCAAAACTGTACAACTGAAGGTGAGTTTCTCAAACCACTTTCCTTAACCGAAGCCTCAATTCCTGGAGATTTTGTAGGATATGCTGGGCTACTTCTGAATTCTTGGCCTGAGAAATGTTTCTTTCTTTAGAAGTGGAGAATATTCCAGTGCATGTGAAGAGATGAAGTAATAACCCTCTGTTGCTTTCTTTATTGCAGAGGAAAGACAATGTATACAGAAGTCCTTGTTGAGTTGTTCCCTTACAGTAGAGCAGTCTCAAAGTGGAGAGGAGGAGGAGGATGATGGCACAGAGACAGACTGAATGTGATTTGTTACTGTTCACCTCCATTCTGCAGTTATTTAATCAAGATGTGACTGGTTATCTTCAGTGTTAAACAATGCAGAGGACAGAAAAAGCATTTGTTCATATTTAGACTTAATTCCCCATTCCAGGTATTCTTAAACAAATTTTAAAAAAATAAAACATTATTTCACTTAAGTAGGCTGCTTGCCTATTTCACTCCAGGAGTCAAAACCACTTGCACTCCTGAGGAGTGCGGCAGCTCAACGTGTTCTTCATGCTGAGGTAGAAGGGATCTTTAGGCAGTTGGCACAGACAAGGAATGTAGTTATTCTCCTTCAGCATACAAAAGGCATTAACATCTGCTTTTTACCTTATCTTTAAGTGCACTGTTAGTCACAGGGCTATCCACTGTTTTGAGTCAGAAAAGCACCAGTGTGGACACAGAAGCAGAGAGTACAGGGAATGTATGGCAGAGCTGCAAGGCTCAACTCCATCCCCCCATTATAAAACTCATAGGTACAAGTACTGCTTAGATATTTATTAAGTTTACACCAATCAGTTACAAGAAAGTAGCATTGCTGGTATTATCTCGAATCCGTAGGAAAACAAGATACAATTGAAGATGCTGTCCCTGTGGGAACTGCCCCTGCAGCAGGGACAGCCTGCCCTGCCCGCATCACTTCCCTTATCCTAGTGCCTGTGACATGTGGAGGCAAGTTACACCAGCTCCAGTTATTCTCTCTTCCCAATGCAAAGAACAGTTGACTATAAATGTGCAAAGATAATAGAACACAACAGATACTGGTTAGACACTTAAATAGCTACTCCTGTTCCATGGCTTAAAATGACTTGCTGTGAACACAGTTAACTGCATATTTGAATCTTAGTTGCTTTCTCTGCCCTCACCAATTGTTTTCCTATAAGCATTTAAAGTATTGACAGCAAGATGTGTTACCACTTTCAGGCATCTTGTCTTAGTTTCTTTGCAGTCCCGTGACAAGCTGTATTGTCTCTCCATCAAGTGGAGTTAATTGTGACCAAGCATGAAGTCAAGCTGCTTTCAAAGAATGCTCTGCAGCTGTTTGTCTGTCCTCCTGTAGCAGCTGGAAGTATACTTTACCTCCCCCCCACCCCCTCCTTTCTGGTTTACAGCCACATGTGATGTACTCTTTGGTACCAGCTTCCCGTGAGACACACATCTGGATGCTGGTGCTTTGAAATCAAGCACCCATGTATTGACATCAGCTTTTTAAACAGGGACACAACCACTGACTGCCAGTGATGCTGGAATACCTAACTCCAGGTGCCTCAAACACACACTTCCTTGCTCAGATCTGTCTCGGTGACAGAGGGACAGAGCACACTGAAGCCTGTGCCAGTGGAACCAAAGACAACAGAACACACTGTGAGTCTCCCTCTCTAAGTTCCGTGGTACTTTATACCAGCACCCTGGAATTAATTCTGCCAGCAGGAAGGTAAAATTTCAATCTGCAGTGGAGGTTTCTAGGGCTCCACACTGCTACAAGAGTTGAGCTACAGCTGAGGAAGGGTGCATGCAGTACTCTAAGTGCGTCTGCATATGATTTATTGCAACTGTTGGCCTTGACTGGTACATTACACCTAAAATTGATTTTATTCAACAAAATCCACACCACTTAACTCATTAGCTCAAATCAGCTTAAATCTGAGAACCAAGCAGATACAGGCCCTTATCCCAGTACAAGAGAATCCCAGTTTCTTGCTGAGGTATAAAAGTTACCTACAGACTTCAGCTATCAATTGTTCTTCCAACTCAGGAGCAGCCAGTGTCAAACCATCATTCAGGTGGCTACCAGGAGCCCTAGAGGGGAGTGTTTATGCTAAATGACCAGATTAAAAAGAATGTGTAGCCCATGGTTGGCAAAAAACAAAAAGTAGCAGCCTCACTCACGGACATTAAAGCAGACCTGAACAACTGAGAGAAGTCAGGAGGTTCCTTCTACCACTAGTGCCAGTTTGCATTTTGAAATACACAAATCATCAAGCCACTTTAAAACCAAGTAGCCAAGTTCTGCTTTACACTCATCTCAGCTTTTTATCTCTCCAAGCCAGGAGAACAGGAGGAATTCTTGCTCTTTAGAAAAAGAACAGATATAGCAGCTAACACACTAAAGCCAGTAAGCTCTTTTGCCTGTTTCCAGTGCAGCCAAAACCAGTTTCTCAAAAGAGCAGTTTGACAGCTTTACTGTAACAGCACTACCATCAGTCGGATGGACTTCTGCCCATTAATAACTACAGGGAAATAAAGGCTCTCTGCATTTTCTCTTGGGTAATACTGCAGTACTTTGGCAGTGCCACACAGCTCTAAGGACTTTCACACTGCTTATCAGGCCCAAAAAACTGACTCAGCAACTAGAAGCCTTGGTGGATTTGTCTCTGGGTTGTTACTTCCAAAACTCTGTTTCACTATAAATTCATTAAGCAGTTGGAATCGAAACATGTTACTTCAACACATACTGTCATGGTTTCCTCCTGAAGCCCCTAGAAGTCCTGGAAACACAAGTTTAGGCTGTTCAAATTTAAATACTTAAACTATAGCAGTAAAACAAAGCAAAATTAAAAGAAAACCAGGAGAGGAAACTTCTCTTGAATAGCAGAATCACTTTGTGTGAACAACAGAGGTGCTGAACAATAGCTTCTGCTTCTGTTTCTTTCTTTTCTTGCCTCCCTTTTCCTCTGTGAAGAATTAAAATGATACTGTCATTCTTGTAATGGAACAGGAACATCACACACAAATAATAAATGGTCTTCCCTAGCCTAAGTGGCTTCTACAGATCCACAACACTTCCTATAAACTTACTGAATACCAGGTAGTTTAACAAAAAAAATACTGCAGATGAACTAAGGGAGACTCCATCACACCTGAAACACAATTACAAACATGCCTAAATGATTGTAAAGTTGCTGTTGCAACAGCAGACCCTAGGACTGCAGAATCCAGCAGTTTGCCTTTCCAACAAGTATCACTATCATACATGTCCAAAAAAACACTGCAACTGGAGCAGACACTCCACTGAATCTCCCAGGCCCTCCCATCCAACTCTCTCCATCATCCAGTGCACTCTCCAAAGAGAAGCCAAAGCTAACCATCAGAACTGACCATTAAAAATTAGTTTCACCAGCCAGCACCAGGCTTAAGTTCACCTCAATTTGTTTCACACTCCCTAACTTGAAATTTCAGCTAGCAGTTACCTCGTCATTTTGGTCAAACTGAAGTGGCAGTTCAGCAGCTCAGGTATTTTTAATTTAGAAATGCATAACCTGAACTTCTTTAAGATAAAGCTTAATTTAGGTTCCAGTAGAGACATGGCCAACACGATTGTCAAAAGCCATCTTTGTCCTAACAGGATTCTTTGCTACTTGGAGATCTCAGCTCCCACTAAGAGGCTGCTTTAAGCTGAGAGAAGCCCTAGTCAAGTTGTTCAGAAACCACAATCAGACAATTTTCAGAACTGTTCTCTCTGGCCAATTTTTGGTCCCCAAAACTGCTGCTTTCACTTCTCCCAGAGGAAGACGGGGAAATACTAAATTTTTTTACTTCAGGAAGTTTTCCTGTCTTTCCCTCTGCCTTTTACCTGATAAATGATCAGCTGTGGACGGTTTGTCCAGTTTCAGGAGGGCTGCCTCAATAGCTTGGCTGAAGGAATTCTGGAAGCTGGGCACAGGTATCCGGTCAGAGCTGTCACTTTCTCCATCACTATCTACAGGCACAGGGAGTGCCAGAGTGTTCTCATCTGAAAGAGGGAAGGACATGCAGAAGGCTGTGTAAAACTTTCACCACACAAATGCCCCTCCAGATCCTTCTTTTGAAATTACAAGATTTCTCACATTTAGACGCATGGTAAAGAAACTGAAGTACTACTACCAAATTTTCCTACCTCTTATCTTTGGAGCAGGTTTAGGCCATGTTTCTGGTTTTGCCTTTCCAACTCTCAACATCTATCAAAAAAGTTGTAGGATACGATTAAATTCCACATACTTGAACAATCCTGCATACCCCAATCTAGAAACACCTTCAAGCACTCAAACCTTAGAATGTCTCCTTAAGATTTATCCCACATTGCTTTTGTAGGGGAAGCAATTGTATTATCAGCCTAATCCCCAACTAAGACACAGGTGATTCTGACAAGATTCACTCTGCTAAATGGTTTACCTGGGCAAAGGAAGGGAAGGGAGACTCTTCTTCCAAGCTTCCACAGAGCAATGGGCTGACCTGGCTGGCAGCAGGTGACAGCGGAGTTGGAATAGAGTCTGTATACACAGAAAGGAGCTGAGATTTAAAGCCAGTTGCATTTGGCCAAGGCAGTCATTATGCTGCTCATCAGGATGTAACAGAAATAAAGTTTTGTTATCCTATGTAATTCATCATTTTTATCTCATTGGTTCTATCCATCAGTCACACACAGTGGGACCTCTCAAATTTCCTCAATCTTTTTATTTAAGGGAAATTTAAGTCTGCTTGTGGTTTTCTTTTGGTTTTGTTTGTTTGTTTGAGAGGTTTTCTTTACTTATTTTGGGAAGGGGGGGGCTTTTTGTTTGGCTTATTTTAGTATAATGTGTTGGAGAAGATGGAGATGATAGAAAAAATGCCAGTAGTGCTTTCCTGGCACACACTCTCTTCTTCTCTTTCTGGGGCAATTGTTTCCTTTCTTCTGCCTCATGTAAAAGATGGGGAACTACAGTGCAGATCTCATATTGTCAAAGTAGAGACAGTAAAAGGAAGAAAAAGGAACAGAATGTTTCTTAGCCATGTCTGCCTTTTGTGTATGATCTCATAGGCATTCTAGGAAAGAATCATAGAATCACTGAATGGTTTGAGTTGGAAGGGACTTGAAGACCATCTCAATCCACCCCCCCTGCCATGGGCAGGCACCCCTTTTACTACACCAGGTTGCTCCAAGCCCCATCCAACTTTGTCTTGAACACTTTCAGAGATGGGGCAGCCACAGCTGCTCGGAAAAGAAGCTGTCTTTGATCAGTATTGAGAAAATTTTGCATGATTACCTAAGCAACAGATCCCAAAAGAATGATCAAGCGCTAGATGTGATGTGTTTTTCCACATGCTCACCTGTCTGAAACACGAGGCTTCTGCCAAGTGGAGACTGACAAAAGCTCTGATGATCAGTGCTGGTAGATTCTCTGGGACAAGAGGTAAAAGCAG
This sequence comes from Monarcha castaneiventris obscurior, assembly GCA_026261815.1. Classification (NCBI taxonomy): domain Eukaryota; kingdom Metazoa; phylum Chordata; class Aves; order Passeriformes; family Monarchidae; genus Monarcha; species Monarcha castaneiventris. The sequence continues at coordinate 10,274,085 of JAMPIT010000485.1, forward strand.
GGAACTGCTGCAGATTCTCTAGAGCAATATGGACCTCTGGATCTAGAAAGAGATTTTAAATTAAAGCACTACAAAATGTGGGGGAGGACTGTCAATATGCAAGTCATTTCAGGAGTCTAGGAGGTGCCAACTCATTTCTTTCCACTCTGTTTTGGAGACCAATACAAGCCCTGCTGCTGGATGGAAGCAGTTTCTAGCCCTTTTTCTGCCTTCTTCACTTTTCACCTTACATCGTGATTACTATAAAAACACAGAGCTATGTACACCATGGAGATAGCTGTGCCCTTGAATGCCCTCCATCTCTCCCAAAATGTACAAGTATGCAGCAACTGCATACCATCACTTAACATCCTGACTAAAACAGCTAATGTTTTTCATTATACAGACATTGTTCCTAACATTTTGTAATCTTGTTCCAAGTACACACTACAAACTACAGGCCTCAGAGTTCATCCTATAGCTAAAGAAATCAGCTCAGCAACCAAATATGACTGAAAATCCACCAGTTATGCACCATCATGACTTACATTTGCCCTGTTTCTTGTTTTCTTCTATCTCAATCCTGCGTTCACGCCGTTGTTCCTCACGAGCTTTCTTCTGCCGTAGACGTTTCCTCTTTTCAAGGTCATCTAGGAGCAATGCACAACACTAGATATCAAAAGCCCCACACCAATAATCTGGCAAGGTTTCCTCCAGCTCTGAGAACAACCTTATAACACATTAGTAGCAAAATATGCTTACAAACAACATATGCTCTTCCAAGCAGTCGGGATGTTTTATTCCTTTTGTAATTATTGTCTATGAAACAGTGAGTTGGGGCTAGTTGCTAGTTGCTGTCTAAGCAGTCATCAGACAGTTCGTGCAAGAGGAGTAAAGCTCTAATGTATGTTCTTTTTTTTCTACCATTAAAGGGATAAAAACAACTTCCCCTTCATGGAAGAACCTACTAGAAAGGTAGTACAAACCTGAAAATAACTCTAAAGTCTCCTTAGAGATGACAGGTGGCTTCAGAGCCAGTTCACAAATGCTGAACTCACAGGTGAGGGGCAAGTGACAGAGGTAGCGATGACGCTGTCTTATATCCTGATAAAGAGAGAGTGATATGTCACCACAAGGACTAGAGGCAGCCATGGTGATGAATGGAAATAGAATGCACACCATTCATCAAATGAAATGGAAAAAAGTAGCACCAGTGACACAATAATTACTTCAAAAACTACAAACACATGACGGATACCCTGAGTCAGAATCAAATGTTCCAAGATCTCCACCAATTACATCATAATCAGACTTGGATACAGTTACTCCAGCTCACTTACTGATTTCATGTTCTTCCTCCCTTCTCACTCACATCACTGGAATAAAATTCTGCAATACCATACTTGCAAAACAATTATTTTTGTACCGGACCTTCTAGGAAAAAACAAAACTAGACTGCAGCCTACTTATCAAAAGCAACATGCAGCCCAGCACCTTCCACAGATGCCCTTCACAGATTAGCATCCCTACCCATTCATGCTTATTATTTCTTACTAGTGAGGAGAATCAAGTCTCCTCTATCAGCTACAATGATCAATCTGCTAAAACAAGGCCCTTAATTAATAAGAAGATAAAATAACTACCTCTGTCATGGAGTAGCCAGTTATCTCCACTACAGCTGCAGTTATCTTCTCTGGACTCTTCTCCAAGCTGCCATATTCACGCACAAGGCATCGAACATTCACAGGGTGAAGGTACATGCACTGTCCATCCTCCGCTGAAAGGCAAGACATCATCACTCCTTCTTTGTCTGTTCATTTTCAGTACCCTTCTCCCTACCTCAGTACATCCTCCACTAATAAAGCTTCTTTCTGAGTTCTGGTGGCCCTTTTATTTCACAGGGGTTACCTGCATCTAATGAACTGACAAACACATTTTTCAAGGAGGGTTCCAAAGAAGGCATCTCTGCCCCTACGATTCCAGGATTTCACTCCACTGACCTTGATAAAAATAGTAAAAAGGAGAGTTGCCAAGATGTCCACTGCTAATTGTATCTTTAGATTCTTGGCAGCTTGTTTCAGCTGGATTTGGTTCTTCTATAGTGTTCATAACAGGTTCTCCTACAGTGTCCACCTCAGGTACATCCTCCTCATCCAGCACTGCCTCTTCTACTTCCGCAGGAGGTGAAAAGGAACTTGCCAGGTCAGAGCAAGGCTCCACAAGCTGCTCATCGAATGCAGAGAGATATTCCACATCACACTAGCACAGAAGAGAGGATAGAGTTAGTACCACGTCACCTCCTTCAAAGATTATCATCTCTGCAAAAATCTTTGGCACAAGTTCACTGCACGCTGCAGTGTGAACTGGCAGAATTAAGTGTCAACACGATCTGCCAGAGCAGATTTGTCACCCACCTTTTTCTCTTGGGAAACAGCAGGCTCCACAGCTTTGGAGCTTTCTAGGACCAATTCTTCCACAGCTGTGCTGATTCCAGCAATGCCATTGTTTTTATCCCGGTCAGCAGAGAGTGCTGTTTCTCGCTCCTGCAGATCATCCAAAGGGATCAAGTTTCAATTTGCCATTTAAGCCAGGAGACCATCACCATAGTTATTTTTAGCCTTGCCCTCATATTCCTTTCCTGGAATACCATCCACTAAAAACCATTCTGCTGTGTTATCCTGAACACCACACCAGATACCTGGGGTCCAAAGGCTACAGTTTCCTCCAAGGTGTAATACTACTCCAGCAGCAAACACCAGCAACTTGCTAAAGACCAGAATAATCTCACACAACCATCTATGCAGCAGAACAGGGATGCTCAGCACCTGGCATACTCTTTAAAATAAAGCTACTAAAAGTCTCGCAAGAGGTTGTTACCTTCAGCTCCTGGATAGCTGCCTCAATGAAACAGGCTTCTGGGGTGTGTTTTTCTTCCTCATACTGTTTCAGCAATGCCGCTTTCTCCTCCAGAATCACCAGCTGCAAGACCTGCTCCCTGGACGCCAGAAGCAGCTTTGAATACTGACTGTGCTGGTCATCTGCAAAGAAGGAGCACCAAATCATTAATATCTGCACACAGAGCCACCAGTTTGGACTGCTGCTTCTTCTGAAGTTTTGTTACTGCTCACTTCTGTGAGTTAATCCCCCCGGGCAGACAACACTCAGCAAGAGTTTGATACAGACTCCACAAATTACCATTGTTATCACAAGCTGGTGTCACATAGCTGCTCTGACATTTATCTCCCCCACACAGCACTTTATCTGCCACTTCATCACTGAGTTGCTACACATCAGTAAAAATCAAGCCTGAACTTCTACACTGTAGAAGCATCACCTTTGAGAAGCCTTGGCGGCATCAAAACTTCCTGAAACAATGCAGTCTGCAGCTTCTTCCTCTTTCCTCAAAAATACTGCAGTTGGAAATTTCTGCAAAGCCACCCTAGTTTGGCTCAAACTAGTTCATAAGACCATATGTATTAAAAATCCATACAAAACATTATTATGAATGAAGAAGCACAGCAGAAATAGTAAGCTAAAGAATTGCAAGTTTAGCAAAAGGTGACCATTGTGATTACTTTACAGCAACCACAGCATCCCATATTAACACAGTCCCTGTATTCACTGCTCCCCAAGGGTCCAACCTTGTCTACAGACAACAAGTTAATGGTGAATTTCCTGACTTTAGAATGTTCTCAAATCCCATATTTGTTCTTCTGTTTGTTTTATGAAAGGACTACAAGTCCTCTAGTTTCAAATACCGAGCAACACATAAGACCGCAGCCTGCATGCTGGATATCCATCACACATTAGGAAACTTGACTTTTTCCAGAGAGTTTAAATGCATGCAGCCCTTCCTACGTGTGACTGCAAAATGAAGGGAGCCAAGACAGCCCACCAAGCAGCAATGTTCAGTAAAATTACTTCTTTAGTCACAAAATTTTTGTGATACTAACAGATAAGATGATGATGAGTTAGTCACACTCTTGACTGGAGAAAACTGAAGATGTCAGGCAACAGATGTTTGGAATAGGTTTGCAATAATTTTGATTATTTCCCCATAGCATTCACTGACTTCAGTTGGCAAGTGCAGATGATGAAAACCTTGTTGAAGATTACAGCCTTGAAATAGTTTAGACACAGAGACAGTTATTTTTGTGAAGCTGTATAATGAGGAGTCAGGAGGAAAAAAGTTAAGGACACTGAAGAGCCAATAAAAGCAGTAAGAGTCACACCAATGACTACAGATAAAAAGTACACATCGAACTGTAAGCAGTGACTGAAAAGGCAGGAGTCTGAAATGCAGTCACGTGAAGGGACACAGCACACAAAGCCTTACAGAAAAACAGTGTGAGTAGGAAGTTTACTTCAACATGTGGTCATTGAGCATTTCAGCTGCTAAGCTCCATGTTTTGCAGACTGATGTATTTTAAGGTGACAGCATGGCATTGCCAGGGTAAATTGTCTCTACACAAATCCTGGTCACAGTTAGGAACCAACCACCAGGATTTAGATACACTCACCTCTGATGTAAATAGGTTGAACCACATTCATCCACTGGGATTTGGGCAGTGCTACCAGAACACCTTTCTCTCTTCTCATAAGTTGCATCGTAATGGTATCACCAATTGCATATTGACGTGTTTCCATAGCAACAACACTGCAATTTATGGAGGAGGTTAGCAGTGTAAAAATAACATTTCAAGAAGATGCATGATTTAATTAATATTGTCTCACCTCTTGAGGTCCTTCTTGTGAACAGAGCCATAACAAATAGGACACTTACTCCAGGTCTTTTCACTCAAGGAGAGATAGTGAAGGATACATGCCCAGCAGAAGATGTGCCCACAGCGGGTGATCTTGGCTGCGGTTGGTGGGTACAGACATATGGGACAAGAGGGCACTTCATGGCTACAGATTCGCTGAAATGGCACATGAGAAGGACAGTACAAGTTTTAGACTTAGAAATCAATTCCTGGGATACAGAATAAGCCACCTGTAAGACCTGCTCTAACATATTATCTTCCAGCTCTTTAGGCTCTATTTATTTACCAAGAAATTAGTGCACTGTGCACTAACACCTTCAGACTGCACATTGAACAACCTTCTACACCACCCATCCTATGTCTTACTTCTACTCTAATGACATTAAAAAGTGAGTCTTCTCATATTCATCACCTCACGTCTTCATCATCTCTAAGAGTTAGCAGCATCTTCATCATCCAAATTCTGACAGTGAGAACATGGCAAGCGAGCTCTGTGGCCTCTGACACAAGCAGACTTGTGCAGCCCTGTGTAACTGAGAGACTGAACTTACCCAATTCCATGAACATGCTAGGTCTAGTCAGACATTCTGGTAGCATCTCTGTGTGGCAGAGACAACTGCCAAGCAAGCACCTAGATTTTTTCAGCTCTCTTGTAGTGACAGGTAACAGGAAGCCTACCTCCTTGCCACCTACTCCACACACAAGACTGTCTTGGCAGATATAATTTTCTGCTTGAGGCAACTCAAAACTTCTGACCGCAAATCTCAAGAGATTTTACATTCTGTTGCTAAGCAAGATAGGCCACCTATGCACAGAATAATTCTTCAAAATTCTGCACTCTAGTCCTCTTCCATGGACTCATGCCCAAGTTTTCTGTTAATATCTCGATCACAAGGACTATGTCTACAGAATGCCAGATTCTATTTTTGATTAACTCCCATCTGCGAAAGCAAGAAGAAGCTGCTAATTTTCCTAATAGATTTTAGCACTTCTCTTTTCCTGTCATGAAAGTATTTCATAATATATTCCATGACGGATCTTTCCCAGTATTGTGGGAGTGACAGAAAAGGCCTCAACTCAAAAACAGCTGAGTTTTATGTAATATCACAGAGGGAAAGAGGTAGTTAAAGACAGGTTGAGGTTCTTAAGAAGGAAAAAAAAATATAGCCCATCACAACTGACCACTTGCTCCACAAAGTCCCAGTTGACCAAGGTATCTGGATCAGCAAAGTGGACTGTGTAGTCCTGTTCTTCAGAGACGACAAACTGGCAGCTGGGGAAAGGCAAAGAGACAGATGATCTACTCAGTCATTTCTAAAAACTTTTTGAGAACTATCCTATAGGATTCTCTGAGCTTCTTCTTTGTCCAGCAGAAAACTGCTGGATGCAGTCAGTAACTTCTATCAACAAAAAAACAAGAGTTCAGTTCACAACCAGAACAGGATACAGGTGTGTCTAATTTCAGTTAGACACAGCATCATACAGTAAGTACAGAATGAGCCAGGCATTACACGTTTCTGGTTTTCCAGAAATGTGTAAGAAACAGTCAGCTGCAATGGGGATCTATTTAAAAACAGGGAATCCACAAAGGGAAAAATATTGTCACAAAAACTATAGCTACTGGGGCTCCTGCAAATAGACTTCAATACAATAAGCCACAAAACATTATGGAGAAATCGGAAGCATCAAAGCTGAAAATAATTTTTATCTTTAAATTTTATCTTTAACATTATCAGAGACAGGAAGTCCTGAACACACTTCAAACTCTGGGGAAATTTCCAGTCAAAAAGGAATTTTGCTACTATACTGATCATCATTTGGGTTATACTACATACTTAGGGGCCTGCAAAATAATCAGCATTTTAAGAACTAAGACCCATATAAGTAATTGCCTTTGGGACTTATAAATTCAGATTAGCTTTCATCTAGCAACTGCTATCCCTTCCATCTCAACATACCAACTTTTGGAAAAAACAACCATCTTCTATAAGGAACTACACAGATATTCCCAAATAGGAGTGTCATGTCCCAAAGCCATGCTTGAAAATTTGAGCAGAAGATTTTTGTTTGTATCTATCACTCCATCAGATACCTTGCAAATAGGGGAAGACAACATCCCTTTAAAATACAGTCATTACCACTAAAAACACTACAGAAACGTAATTTCGCTCTGGAAAAGATAATACAATTAGTCAAGCCCAAATACAATTCCCTGGATTGCCATCCCTTACAGCTCCATGTCTCTGTAGAAGAGCCCCATGGATCTCCCACTCACTTGGCCTGCAGGAAGAGCTCCTTGTTGAATGGTTTATGTCCCCACTTGTTCCTTTTCCCCCAGTTGCCATGTCCATTCCCATCAAAATGTCCTGCTTGGCCACGGGGTTCAAAGGTGAAGTTCAGTAAGTGGTTCAGATTAATCTTCTTGGGACCAGAGAATTGGGCAGGGCTGAACTCTGCCCGTTGAGCCTCTGCTACCTAAGAGAGAACAGCATTTGTTAGAAATTGCTGGAATTTACAGCAAAAGCATCAGTACAGGTGGACATCCAGGCCCCATCAGTGATAGCACACAGAACATGCAGCATCTACTCACTCATGTTCTCCCATCCCTGTTCTGCAAATCAAGTAGTGCAGCATTAGAAATGCATGAAAACTTGAAAGTCAAAACTCAGTGGTCTCACCCCACACTAAGCAAAAGGAACAGAGAGTTAAAACAGCCACAAAGACAAGTAAAAGCTGGCAAAACATAGTCAAGAAGTTGTTCAAATCCTCTTTTAGACAGTAATACAAGCCTGATTACTGTTTGCACAGGTTGTACTTGTTTTGGTTAGTTTTCATATAATGAAGCAAAGAATCAGAATTCAATGGAGGCAGCAGGTAAATTTTGAGCAGGTGATCTAGGTGAGAAGTGCTGCTTATCCATCAAAACTGAAAAATAAGAGTATTGGCTAAAGCCCACAAACACTCTACAGTATTCAGATCCACACCAGCATAAAATCCTCAGACTAGTTTTACCTTCATATCAGCAAGGCCAATACAATTACTTTCTAACTACCATTATCACTTATAAATTTGTGTCCTGAAGTGGTTGGACACAATCAATCTTCAGAGGGCAAACTCTGGCCTGTGTATGAGACTGGTTGGCAGAGTCCCTTAGGAGGCAGTGCTGAAGGGCAAAGAGTCCAGGATGACTGGACATTCTTCAAGAAATCTTAAAGGCACATGCTGTCCCCTTATAACAAAAAATGAGCCAGTGGGGAGGACCAGCCTGGCTCAACAGAGAGTTTTACCTGGAACTCAGGAAAAAAAGGGAATTTATGACCTGAGAAAGAAGGGAGAGGGAACTCAGCAGGACTAGATGGATGTCATGAGTTTATGCAGGGAAAGAAGTGAAGGGCCAAAGCCTTACTAGAACTTAATCTGGCCACTGCTGTAAAAGAAAGATGTTTCCATAAATACATCAGCTACAAAAAGGGAGCTAAAGAAAAACCCCATGTTTTATTGGGTGCAAAGGGAAGCATAGTGGCAAAGGGTGAGGAAAAGGCTGAGGTACTTAACGCTTTCTTTCCCTCAGCCTTTAATAATAAGACCAGTGGTCCTCAGGGTACCCAGCCCCCTGAGCTGGATAGGGAGCATAATGAAGCCCCCATAATCCAGAGAAACAGTCAGTGACCCGCTGTGCCACTCAGACAACCCCAAGTCCATGGGGCTGGATGGGATCCACCCAAGAGGACTGACAGAGCTGGCAGCAGTGATCATCATTTACCAGCAATGCTGGCAAACTGGGAGGTCCCAGCTGACTGAAGTAAGCAAATATGACACACACCTACAAGAACGGCTGGAAGGAGGATCTGGGGAAATTACAGGCCTGTCAACCTCACCTCAGTGATGGGGAAGGTTATGGAGGAGACCATCCTTCAAACCATGACACAGTGTACAGACAACCAGGGGATCAGGCCCAGCCATTAACCCAGTGGGGGCTTATGAAAGGCAGGTTCTGCCTGACCTGAACCTGATCTCCTCCTATGGCAAGGTGACACACTTAATGCACGAGGGAAAAGCTGTGGATGTTGTCCACCCGGACTTTAGAAAAGCCTTTGCATAGTTTCTCACAGCATTTTCCTGAAGAAACTGGCTGCCCACGGCTTGGATAAGCACACCATTCTGAGTAAAAAACCTGTCCAGACGGCTGGGCCCAGAGAGTGGAGGGAAATGGGTTAACATTCAGCTGGGCCCCACTACTGGGGGTCCCCAGGGCTCAGTATTGGGGCCAGTCCTGTTTAGTGTATCAATGATCTGGACAAGGGAATTAAGGGCACCCCATGCAAGCTCACAGATGACACCAAGTTGGGCGGGAATGTTGATCTGCTGGAGGGTAGGAAGGCTCTGTAGAGGGATCTGGACAGGCTGGATTGATGGGCCAAGGCCATAGGTGTGAGGTTCAACAACACCAAGTGCCAGGTCCTGCACCTGGGTCACCTTGGAATGCTCCAGGCCTGAGGAAAAGCAGCTGGAAAGCTGCATATCACGTAAGGACCTGGGGGTGCTGGTTGACAGCACCTGAACATGAACGAGGTGTGCCCAGGTGGGCAAGGCAGCCAATGGCACCTGGGCTGTACTAAAAATAGTGCAGCCAGCAGGAACAGGGCAGTGAAATCGTGCCACTATGTATTTTCTATGTATTATCTGTGTCATGAGATGGGTACATGGCCTCTCTTGGCACCCATTCCTCAGATGGCATTTTTTCCTAAAGCAAAGAGCACTCCTCTTCCGTAGCTGCCAAGTTGCTCTGCTCGCACTCCCTCTGGCATCTCAACGATGTTAGCTCTTAACACTCTATCCCTTCCCAGCCCAGGAACTGAACACAGCAGACCTATCTAGGCAGGTCAGGGTGATCCTCTCATCCCAAGAAAGAAGGCCTTGGAGGCATGGCATTACACTTCTCACCTCATCTCGTCTTCCACCATTAGAAGAGCTAAAAGTTTTGCCACTTCCGCTGCTGCCTCCCCTTTGAGGGGGCATCTTGTTAAAAGCTTTGCTTTTCTGTGAATTGGAGCGACGGGACTGACTGGAAAAGTTCTCATTTTTTGAATATGAAGTTTCTCTTTTACGATTATAACGTTGTTTGGATCCACTCGCATTCTTTCCATCTGAAAGGAAAATAAAAGAAAAAAAGGATCAGCAGCCTCAGAGTTGGCCCCATGTACTGCACCTCAGCTAACTTCACCTCAGAGATGAGCTCACCTCAGCCACTATCTTAAGGACAGCGTTTATCAGGACATTAAATCCCCCCAGCAACCCAAACCATTTCATTCCTACCATTGCCCAAAGAGCTGGTCAAAGAGTTTAAAAGAATGTATTTGCTGTGCTCTACCTTTTATAAAAAAAATAGTTGAATTTCCTTTTTCCAGATTTCGCATTGCCACCACCACATATTAGCGTGTTGCCTGGTACATTAAGTTATAAATACTAACATCACATACCACATCTCCATGCCCCATTACAAGCACTGACAACAACTAGTTCTTTTTTTTCATTTAATTTGCCTAAAACACACAATTCATATTTATCACTACACTCAAAATACACTGTATAAATACACTGCTGCCTGTGTTTTTCTTGAAGGCTTCCATTGCCTGTTTTCACTCACTTCTGCATTCTACGCTTACAAGATCCCAGCAGATCTAATTCTGTTCAAAAAATACACTTTTATGTCATCAGGCCAACAAATGCTAATTGATCTTGAAGTATAAACCACATGCTTTGTGGCCTTGCAGGGCACATACCTAAGATCTAAGTATTAAGTCCACCAACAAGAACTGTTTGTGAAAAGCATACTTAGCACACCACTGACCCTAACACAGGATGCAGTGGTGAGGCACAAAGCAAAACACTGCAGGAATAAAGTTCACAAGAGCAGAAAAATCACTCCAGCTCTTGAGAGGGGTTTTCTGTGCCTCAACAGCTGCTACATCAAACTTCTAGAACAGAGCTAATACTATGAAGGTATTTCCAGTAGTCTTAACACAAGATCAGAGTTGCCCAAGACACAGCAGACTGCTGACTGGTTGCTTAACCTGGCACTTCCACCACCCGCCCTAAGTTTTATTTGTACAAGAGGTATGGTGGTAAGTTCAAAAACAAAACTCCTCAGGCCCCACAAGACATCTATCCACACCAGCCAGCCCCAAAGTCACTCTGGATACTCAGTAAACATTACGCAAATAGCAAGGCCTCACACAATATCTAGCTGCATTTTATAAAAGCCAATTAGTTTCCCTGTTCCTAGTATTCCTACTTCGTAGTCTTCCTCCCCACCCCTTAACATAAACCTTACATGGGAGGCAAACACACCACTGTGATTCAAGATCATGTTTCTCATATGGGCAGTTTCATTGCAAGTGCTTCCCGTTTTCCCCTTTCCCAGCACCACTTCTCATCTACCTAAGCATTTACAACAGCTGGAATGGCATCATCCACATAAAGGGGTTGTTTTTTTTTTTTGGTTAAGTTTTTTCTCCCACCTGCGCCCCCCAAAAAAGGTGAGCTGAGGGCAGGATGGTTTGTGTGTTATTGTATATTACTGAAGATCCAACTTCTTAAAAAAAGTTAAAAGTAATAGAAGTGGCTGGACCAGGTTCCGTGCTGTCTGCTGTTTCTTACACTTGCCAGACTTCAGTCTTTGCCTGCAACTACAGCTAAAACAGGACACCATCACTACTTTCACACAGTGTGACAGGCCCATTTTGCAGACAAACTACATCATCAGAACTGGCAATTTACTCTGCTATTCAAAAGGTTGATCCTTTAATTCAGAATTAAACCAACTCTGTCAGAACCACAGCTGTGTAACTCAAACACATGCCTGCATAGCTGGCAGTGCTTTAACGCACATTAGGCTAAAAAGACATGGCTTGAGCATTATCAGGAAAAAAACACACCAGAAACTGCCAAGTACTGAGGGTGTGACCAGGTCTGGCTGAGTGATTAGGCAGACCTTTTTTGAGAGTGTTTGTAGGGAAGAAGGAATAACCAGCACCTCAGAGTCTCTGGTAAAAAATTAAGTCATTTTGAAGAGGTCTGGACTACTCCACAAGTTACTCAGGAGCAGAACTTGTCTGTTTAGAGCTCAACCACCCCCTTAAATCTGTAATTTCAGCAAACGTGCTAGAGGGACACATGCCTGCTGTCTGTACCACTTTGCAGTTTCTCTGCTATCTTCAAATGGGGAAAAGAAACAACTCAAAAAAAGTCAGTCTAAAGTGGGTGTTTACAAGGCCCCAGAAAAAGGAACAGCTCACCCCTGCAGCTGACAGAAGAATTTCCTACCACTTAAAAGTTTTAATCAAGTTACTCACCATCAAATTTGTCAGTCAGATGGTTTACACACATTCCTGTCATACTATAGGTCCTTTCAAGCCACCTCCTAGAGCCTTTAGGAGTCACTTTAGTGACTCTCATATTTTATAGGAAAGAACTCTCCACTTGTACCTTTTTTAAAAGGACCCTACAACAGTCTAACAATGCTTCAAACCTGATTTTACAGATTGGTAGTTTCACACCTTCCCCCCCGCCACCACGAGAATAACTGACCTCAGTAGAAGCCTGGTCCATCAGAGTAGTAATGAAATTGGTCAGCAGACAACCAGGAGCTCAGAGAATGCATTTGTAAATTGGAACAGCTTTCCCCCATCCTGAATCTAAGCAATGCTGTTCCTTCCAACCTTTCCAGCATGCCACATGTCAGGGAGCTCTCTGCTTTGTATCATGCATTACAGCACTCCCACAAAGAGCAGGACAGGACAGGCTGCAGTCAGGCACTGAGACAAGTGGAAGACAAGTGCCATCCTCTCTTGTGAGATCCCAGTTTTAAGTAGCGTAAGTTTGAATTTGCTAGCTTCTTTTTCCCCTCTTTTCTTGGCAAATTAGGAGTTAGCAACAGCAAGAGTGCTGGTGAGGTACTTTTCACTAAGGGCCTCAGTCCTTTTACTGCTTTCATGGCATCTAACCTATATATACACAAATTATGGGATTTATCTACCCATTTGCAGTCCAAAAGACTTATAAAAAATACAGTCCATATAATTTAAAAACACTAGCAACAAAACTGTTTTTGCGTTTTGGAGCAAGCCCTGAGATTCGTGGTTTCTCCTGCTGCTACGGGACCTCTATCTCCAAAGATCCAGAGTGAGGAGATGAAATTCATAGTGTTAGGAGCAGCTCTAGGTGACCACTTGGGCACTGGAGCTTCAGTACTGGTTTGCTACTGGGGTAAGAACTGCTGTTTCCTTCCATCTTTTTTCACCTCTTTTCTGCTGAGCTGTGCTGAAGCTAGCAGCATTGCATAAGGGGTCTGGATCACACTAAAGCCACAGGGTTGTTTCATGAAAACACACTGAGGCTATTGCTGCTGCCAAGGCAAACATCCCAGTGAACAGGAGGTGACTAAGCTCTCACACAGGCCCAGCCAAGCAGGCTCACACTGGGTCTGATAAGGCCCAGGAATGTTTGTGACAACTAATGCTGTCCATCAGCTCTTGAGAACTGCAGAGAACCTCAACAAGCCTGTTTTGCCTTAGCTACTTTATTCCACTCTAACTGGATGTGATTCCTGTTGGCACACTAATACAACATAAAGAAACTTTTCTGTTGGAAACTTTCAGTTTAATTTAGTCTCTGAGGCCAAATTCGAAAGACAGGAGGAATCAAACTTCCAGAAAGACAAGGGAATACAGTGTTCTATTTAACCCATTTCCAGCTGCACTGCAAGAGAAAGAAAAGCTACCATAAGGATTCAGGAATATCCATTTCTTCATTTCCTCATATGGACAGTTACAGCAGGTAACTCTGGAAAGCATCAAATGGCTAGTGCTTGACTGCATTTAACCCAGTGACTGAGGGAGGTCCATGGTTCATAAGATTACCTTCCATATCAGAGGAGACACAAGATTTTCAGAATACATCCTATACCTGTCCTTAAAGGGATGGACCACATCAGCTACAAGGACAGTGATAAAGGAACTCAAGAAAAAGATTCCATATGGTGACATGCCAGTATCCTACATGCAACAGCTATGAAAATATAGCCACGATTTTACCCAGCTGCATTCTGTGTAGTTGTTTGCCCTAATTTCACCAAGGGAATCTTTTCATTTTAGTTTTCAGTACACTCCAGTTAAGATATTCCTAAATAAACGTCTACTCCTATGAAGGGATTGTAATTTTTCCAGGTCTCTTCGATGCCCTGTAAAGGAAGCAACTCATCCCTTTGCCCTCCAGCGTAGTTCAGAAGCAAGTATCATTGAAGTGGAATTATGCCATGACAAAATTTTCCTGTTTTATTTTAAAAAGAGGTCTGAAAAAGTCTTGGGGTTTATTAAATTAAAAGTATCAGAGTAGAAGGGAACGGTAATCACAATTCTTCTCCCCACTGTTCCTGTGCTACCAGTGGCACTGTTTCAAGCCTGTCAAAGGTGACATTCCATAAAAACCACTTAACACTTTTATTCTGGGCTGGAATAACAGGCCTTTTACTTCCTTCCTCAGTACAGATACTGTGTCTTCTACACGAAGAGATATCAGCCACAGTACAGGCCATCTTAACTCCTTCCTGAAGGATGTTTGTATTCTGTGAACAATCCTCCATAGAGCATCACACACTACTACAAAAGAAGCTGGAGTGAGGAGGTGTCTCTTGGGAAGACAGGGACAGAAAAAGTTCTTCTTAAAAAGACTTCCAAGTGTTTGAATTTGGAGTTAAAATTTCACTGTAATTGCACAATCCCACAATCTGGGGAGCTGTGCACGAGTCATCTCCCATGTCCCACTTCTGTCAATCCTGTGGAAGGTCAATTAATACAGGTGAAGAGCAGGTTACCCAAGACTCATGACCATGTTTAGAAGGTCCAAAAAGGAGCCAGCAAACACTGCCAAGGTACTAATTTTGTTAACCCTCTAATTACTGCTGCTTTCTCAGAGGCCTGAAGTAATACAGCTGAAACAAACCACTGAGGAGGAAGGAAATTAGTACAGCAATGGTGGTGTGGCAATCTGTTGACACTCCATACTTCCAGGACTAAAATCACCAATTTTAATTACTACTGCCCCATTTCTAGGTTTTAGGAAAAAAAAGGTTGCCAGGAACACTCTTCCTAAACAGGTTTAGAGAAATAAGGGGGCTTAGGTCTTACCTTAAAATGACGACAGGAACCACACTGGCTCCTGACAAACTGCTCTGTCAGCAGAACCAGCTGTTTGCAATGTCAGGTGTGACACTTGAGGTTGAATGCCAGATGAGCAAACTCTGAGCTCAAAGCAGGTCCCTAAAACACCGGGGCAAGGGGAATGCTGTGTACAGACCTCCTGGGTGAGGTGTAACGACAGGTATAAGATAAAGTTAAGGGCTCTATTCATAGGCACTGGTGAATGTATGTTCTTACTATAGCACCCAAGGCTTTAGCTCTCAAGCTGGTTACTCCAATACTAATGAAGATAAAGCAATAATCCTTAAAGGAAGAGGAGAACAGAAATCCCAGCTCACCCAACAGCGAGCAGAGCCGGAAGAGGAAGGAGAAAGAAACCAAAAACAGACAGTGACCTGAAACGCCGCCTATTAAACGCAGCTGAGAGACAAACAACCCGACAAGGCGAAGCTCAGCTTCACTACAAACCCAAGGGCGGCACAAGGCCTTCTGTCCCCGCAGCCCCACGCTCACCCCCTCCCTCCCTCCCTGCGGAGCCCCCTCCCAGCTCTTACCGCCTTTGGGTTTAGACTCCCCCCCGGCGGGCCCGGCCGAGGCGGACCGTGGCTGCTGCCCTTTGCTGCCGGCCGAGGATCCGGGCGCACCGGAGCCGCAGGGGCTGCTCTTGTCCATGGCGGGGGCTGCGGGGGTCGCGCCGGGCGGGCTCTGCAGCATCAACGGGCGCCCCGGGCGAGCGGCGGCCCTGGGCGGGGGGGCACGACGGGCGCTGGCGGAGCCGGCGGGGGCCCAGGCTCATGGCCCGCGGGGGCGACCGGCGGGGGCGGCGCAGCGCGGACTCGGCCTCCTTCATGGCGACATCTTCTCGCTGCTCCGCTCGAACCGGGGAAGGCCGCGGGAGGCCGGGCCGGGCCTGCGGGGCTCCGGGCGCAGGGGAGAGAAGAGCTGCTCACGGAGCCCCGCAGGGCCCGGCACTGCTGCCGCCCGAGGGGTCGGCACCACCCCGGCACCCACCGGCTGCTCGGCGCCGCACCGGCCCCGGCACGGCCGCCGCTGCCCCGTAATGGCGACGAGTCGCCCGCAGCAGTGGCCGGACCCGGATGCAGCCGGTCCCGAGCGGGCTCGCGGGCATGCCGGGACTCGTAGTCTTGGGCCGCGCGGAGCGCGCCGGGAGCTGCGGGCCGGGCCTGCCCGGGGCCGGCGCACCGAGCCTGGAACCCGCCCCGCACCGGAGGGATCGCCCCCACCTTCAGCAGCGTCCGAGAGGATAGAAAATCATCTGGTATAAAATCATTGCAACCGATTTGTGGCAAATAACGGTAAAAGTTAAAAAAAAAACCAACAACAAAAAGTACCTCATCAGGCCTACTTGAAGTGATATTTTTTAACTTTTCCCTCAAAGCAAAAGGGGGAAAAAAACCGCACGAGGCAACCCGGATCCTAAAAGTATTTCTTTCAACCTTTAAAATAACAAAGATCTTGAATGCCTCTCCTGATGCCTTTTCCATTATTTTATGGATGAAAGCTTCAAGTTCTGTGGGAGACCAATTCCCAGATTCTTAAAAAAAATATGGGTGGAGCATGTAAGGGTATCTTTACCCTCATAATTCATACCATGATCTGAATCTACAGCCCCTCAAGTAAAAGCTTCGCTACTGGTTTTGTATGCACAGGCCACATGCTCTGTAACACCAGTATGATCAACGAATCTAGGAATTTGTGTTTTACAAATTTCGAACAAATCCTCTATAAATATTATTTTAAGAAAAGCCTCATAAAGACCTTATTTTAACACCTGATTGTTCCCTATTTAGGTCTATTATTCTTAAAATTACTGACCAAACTGTGAGTGTAGTTACCACAGTGTTTAGATCTTCTGGATTTGAGGGGAAAACTTTACTAACAAAGTTGCAAAGTTGTTTTCTAACAAAGCTGCTCCTCCACATTTGAAAGGAAATAAGAACTAGCACATGCAATACTAGAGAGAGACTACAGAGACAGAAAACTTTTAAAAGCAAAATACAACATTTTTATTAGCAAATTAGCTGTGGAAAGAAAATAAATATAAGGAAGGCTTCTCCCCCACCCAGTACCGAAACAAAAACAACCGTATAGTCCAAATAGTGTTTAATAGGAAGATATTAGGAGCAAACAATTGTCCTCATTACAGGACCTGCAGTGCCACACTCCACACTGCATTCCTCCAGAAACCGACTGGCACCCTGCAGAGAATCTCTTTAGACAGGTCCGTATCCTTTATCACAGTCCTTTATCACACATGGTCACCTATAATAAAAAAGCATTCAGAGTTGCAGGAGCACCAGCTAGAACAACCTGCCAAGCAGCCCCACAGGTATCGTCATTCCCAGCGCGCTCTCGGGCGCCGCGCGGTGCCACCGCAGTGGCCGGGCAGCGTTGGCCGTGTGCCGGGCACAGGAAGGGCGGGGGTTATCGAAGGACTCGCAGCTCCCCTCACGCCCCGGTCTCGCTCCGCCATCCCCGCCCGACGGATCCGGCCCCTCTCGCTCCGCCGCCATTGCGCCGGAGCACCTCGACCACGCCCCCTGCGCGACGGCGGCCAGCCATTGGTCACCGCCGCGAGTTCGCCGGGAGCTCATTGGCTGCAGAGCGGGAAGATGGGCGGGGCGCTCCCCCAGCCCGGGGCGCCCCGCGCCCGCTCCCGTTTCCATGGCGACGGGAACGCCGGCGGCTCCGCTGCCACTGCAGCCACGGTGACCGGGGATACCGGGGGGATCGGCTGCTGCCTAACTCTGCCTAAAGCAAGTGTAATGCTGTGGACGCTGCAACGAACAGGGAGGGGATTCGTCTAAAAGCTTCCTGGAAGCACCGTTTGCAATACAAGAGCAAGAGCCTGGCTGGGTGCTCTCCAGTTCATCAAGGAGCTTTGAGCCCACAGTGGGAAGAGTTTCTGAGTTTTTTCTTAATAAGATAGCTGCTATCAGCAGAGCCCGTGGTTACTGGGAAAACACAGAGGAGTCTGGGCTTATCTTCAAGGCTCCACATATTTTCCGTGCCTGAAGCAAGTCACCAGGAGTAGGATATGGGACAGACAGATGACCTTCAACCGAGGCCAAGGGCTGCTGTAGCTCCTACTTGTCCCTGAAAGAGCACAAGCCTGTCTAACCACAGTGCTCCTTGGTGCTGCTTTGGGTTACAGACTTACTTATTTAGCTCAGCATTCAGGTATTCCAAAGTTTGGAAGAGATTTCTTTAAGAGGTGACACCAGGCCCCAGGAAAAGTCCAAAGTATCTTGTGACCATGGTATTTCACTTTTCCAAAGTGTTGTAGCACCTATCCCGCTTGATGTCTGGTGTGGATATAGTGTTCAATGAAAGGATATTACAATCATTTACCATCTTTATAATGGCTATGATTTCTCTTTCAACTTCCTATTTCTCCACAGCCCAAATGGACACTGCAGAGGCTGCTGCTGCATCTCTTTGGACATGTCTGTATCCTCTACCATGACTGCCTGATCATACATGGATGTCTGCATCAGGGAATGAAGAGGGTTCAGTTGCAGGAGCAGCCCCCTGCCAGCATCACCTGCTAAGCAGCCCCACAGGTACCGTCATTCCCAGCATGCCCTCGGTGCTGTGGCCGGGCACCACTGGCCAGGTATGCCAGGCATGGGCACAGCCCAAGCAGAGGCGGCTCAAGCTCACGTTAAGAACCCACCCTCACTCTCCGGCCGGCAGCGACACAGGCACTGCAGAGCCCCACCACCTACACCGGGTTCTCACGGCTCCGGGGCTCCCTCTCCCCCATACCAGCCCAGCCCAGGCAGAGCACAGCTGTTGCCCTTCGCTGCTGGGCCCACAGGGGTGGCTCTGCTCCATGCCGGGACCACACCGATACCTGGTAATGATGATGAGTTGCCCGCAGCCAAGGCCAGATCCGGATCGAGCTGGGCCCAGGGGCACCCCCGGGCACAATGGGAACTCCTAGTCATCGGCTATGACAGGAACGCCTCGGGCCAGCATACCCCCTTAGGCTGCACTCCCCGCAGCTCACCCGGACCAAGTCATCCACTGTCACCACATTACAAATCAGCCAGAAATAACAACCTGGCTGGGGTAGAACTCGGCTTTTATTCTCCAGCACACTTCTCCAGAGACAGCAGAAAAACAAACAGCTCAGGTTTTGGGATAGCACATCCAGCAAAACAAGAGGGGGAAAATTATCTTATAAAAGTAAAATCAGAAGAATAAGAGAAGTTTGGAACATAAAGAGCTAAACACTGACAGTACTTGCATAGCACTAGCAGTAATTGGGAAATACAGTAGATGGCTATAAAACTCTCAAAAGCAAAACTGCTCCAACAGCTCTAGTAGCAAAGGATGAGCCTTCTGAAAAAAAATAAATACAAGGAAGACTTTTTTGGTACTTTTCCTTTTTATATCCACGATGTAATGTCATCTGTTACAACATAATCCCTGCCATTGCCCTTGAAGATCAAGGCCTGTGTCCTCAGGAAGGCTGCAGTAACTAGTCAGAGAGTCCTGTAACTGGATGCGAGTTTCAGTAACAGTCCATGGTTCTAACCAGACTTGAAAAGAAGAATAGCAACTTGGCCGAGGTAGAAGTAGATGAAGTGCTTGGTCTCATGAGTCACATAGCTGCCAAAGTTCCTTCCCACGATGCAGTGCCACGTGGGATTGTATTTCTTGTCAAACTCCTGCAAAACAGATCACTACAAATTAAGAACTCTTCTAATAGGTTTTCACTTTCTGAGCAAGGCAATCAGAGGAAGAACAGATGTTCTTAAGTACTAGAATTATCTTATTTACATCTTATTGTTCACCTGCTGCTTAGTCAGACACACAAAAACCCCACAGCGCTTCCCAACTGAGCAGTAGCAAGTTTAAAACACTCCTTTTGTTGCAAGCAGTCTTTAGTCCTCCATAATTCATAACATGACTGAATCTACAATCCGCAAGTAAAAGATTCACCATTAGTTCTGTACTCACAGAGACAAAGCCATCATTTAGACTTCATTGTTTATCAGCAGCACAGCTGCTAAACAGAAAATTCTCTGCCACATGCTCTGTAACACCGGTATGACCAACAAATCTCAGCAGTTGTGCTTTACATATGTTCAAACAAATCCTCTATAAATTCCCAGTAGTTGCTGCAAATAATATCTGAAAAATATTAAACTTTCTTTTTAACTTTCTTAGGTCCTTTCTGCATCTGGAGAAAAAAAGGCCTTTCTGTATTGTGGTCATAGAAAACAAGTATTTCTTTAGCAGAAGCAATCATTCTGCATAGCTGAATTACTTCTCATGGTAGAGAAGCTTCTCCACCCCAAGTATCCTGTATTTTAAAGTTATCTCCACCCCAGGTGTCCTGGAGCAGAGCCTCAGGCTTTGAGTGGTACAGTGGTAGAACAGCTTGAGCTGGGTACCTTCAGAAGGACCTCAACAAAGAAATTGCCAGGCAATTACACCCTCCCAATCTCAGTTCCCCACCCTTCACGGTTCAGACCAATAATAACATTAGGGTCTGGGGACTTCTTGTTCTTTATTGGCTCTTTTCATTGTCTCTGGACAGTTTCTTATCTCTCATACTGTGGTTTCTGCCGATAGTTATAGCTTCCTTATTTTCCAGCCTGAACTAGGTCTTGAGGCCCTTTTTACAGTGCTAGGTAAAAGTTAACATATCTGTGTGAAAGTTCTCAGCTTGCAACCCAAAGCTTTATCACTTTAGCTCCTCATGCCAAGCAGTTAAGTCCAGACAGTTTCAGTCCAACTGGCCTTAACATTTCCTTCCACTCAGATCAGTTTAATGTCTACTAATGCACTTTGATTTCTCCGTTCTCCTGAGCTGATGAAGCAGGAAATATAATCTGAACTAGATCTTTCTCATGCATTGTTAATCCTACATAAAGGACAACACAGATGTTGCAAACAACAGAAAATCAGTGCCACCAGGATTTTTTTTTCTTTTGTGCTTGTATCACTACATAAGGAGAGGTGTGATTACAGAGAATTGCAGAAAATTACTTTTCCCTGCTATTTTTGATCCAGCTGGCAAGAACTGTAAAGCGATCCTTAAGATTAAGTTAAATACAATTGAAACCAAAGAGAACAGGCTTCCTCTCAGACGAAAACCACAGGAGAGCTCAATAGAGTCCCTGTGTTTTGTACCAGCTCATCAGACACAGGGACAGTCAGGTGCCACTCTGTCCTCACGTGGACAACGGGACAGTGGCAAAAAAGGCCTTCAGCAGAACATACTGCAAGAAAAAAGCAGGACACAGAAAGGCCCTTATGTAGAAAGGGCCACATAAAGGGTGGGGAAAGGAATACATGGACACCAGCCTAAAGAGAAAGTCCAACTTTATTATCTAGTGTCTCTAGAACTTGTTTTTCAAGAGCTACTTGCCTAGCAGCGTTCTCCCCAATTGATTTTTCATGCGCATAGAGATATCACGAGCACTTTACAAGCTAACATCTACCTTCTTTATGTGAGCAGCGATGTCCTTCTCAATGTTGTATTTCTCCAAGGCCTGAGTAGCACATTCCACAGCATCTTGCTGCATCTCCTCTGACATGTCCGCATTTTTGATCACTGCCTTTCGATCACTCATGATTGCCTGCTTGGAGAAAAGAAGGAGGAAATTCAAAGTTGCAGGAGCACCTGCCCAGAACCACCTGCCGAACAGCCCCACAGGTATCGTCATTCCCAGCGCGCTCTCGGGCGCCGCGCGGTGCCACCGCCGTGGCCGGGCAGCGTTGGCCGTGGGCTGGGCACGGGCAGAGCCCGAGTAGCGCCGGCTCAAACACCGGCTCACGTTAAGCACTCGCTCTCCGGCCGGCAGCGACACAAGCACCGCCGCCCTCCCGGCCCTCCCAGTCCCGCTCCCCCCCGACGCCGGCCGGAGCCCCGCGAGAGAACGCGGCCGCTCCATCGCCCGGCCCCGACGGCCCTTCCTTCCCCTGAGGGAGGCGAAGAAAGCCCGGCACGCGCGGCCAAGGGCTCGGAGCCCCGCGTGGCCATAGGGTCCCGCTGGCAGCTGCCGGGGATGCGGAAAAACCGGAGGCGGCGGCCGGGGAAGAGCCCAGGCACAGGGGCTGCCCCGTCCCAGACGTCTTGGTACCCGAGCCAGACCCAGCCCCTCTCGGCAGCTGTCCCTGCCCAATGTTCAAGGCCATCAACGCCTTGCCCTCACCGTCGGGCGGACGCCGCGGTATCGGCGCGGTGCGGATGCAGAGCCGGCGACAGTGCAGACGGCGCGAAGCAAACCCCACACTCGGCTCCGCCGCCGCAGCTGTTTAACCGACCCGCGCGCGCCGCCGGCGCCTCCGAGCGCCCCTCGCCCCGCCCCCTGCGCGCCGGCCGCCAGCCATTGGTCACCGCCACCAACACCCCGAGATCTTATTGGCCTTAGTCCGGCGGTCTTGCAGGGTTTTGCCGCAGCAATTTCTTTCAGCCCGGCATGCCTTGCGGCCGTTACCACGGCGACCGGCGGCCGCGGTGATGCGCGGCGGGGCATGGTCTTGGGGCGACCCGGGAGCCCCGCCGGGCCAGCGAAGGGCATGCCAGGACTGGTGGCAGCCCTTCCCCGTCGCTTTCTTTCTTGCATCACGGCAGAGCTGCCTGAACGCAGGAAGGAGGGAGGGGAAGGAATAACCCCGAGCACCGGTACAGGTTGGGGGCCGACTGGCTAGAAAGCAGCTCTTTGGAGATGGAACTTGGGGTCCTGGTGGACAACAAGCTGTCCCTGAGCCAGCTCTGGAGCACAGAGCCAGCACTGTGCTTTGGGGACCAAGAAGGCCAGTGGAATCCTGGAGAGCATTAGGACGAGCATTGCCAGCTGGTCAGGGAGGTGATCCTGCCCCTCTGCTCAGCCCTCGTGAGGTGTATCTGGAGTGCTGTGTCCAGTTCTGGGCTCCTCAGCACAAGAGGGGCATGGAGCTCCTGGAGCAGGTCCAGTGGAGGGCAACAAGGATGATTGAGGGACCAGAGTATCTCACTTATGAGGGAAGGTTGAGGAAGCTGAGCCTGTTCAGCTTCGAGAAGAGATGGCTAACAGGGGATCTCATTAATGTGTATAAATACCTAAAGGGTGGGTGTGAGAGGGTGTGAGAGGGTCTTCTCAGTGGTGCTAAGAAATAGGACAAGAGGCAGACAATGAGCAGAAACTGATGCACAGGAAGTTCCACCTGAGCATGAAGAAGAACTTCTTCACTTTGAAGTGACTGCACTGGTACACGTTGCCCAAAGAGGTTGTGGAGTCTCCCTCAGTAGAGATATTCCAGAACCATCTGGACATGATCCTGTGCCATGTGCTCTGGTATGACCCTGCTGGAGCAGGGAGGTTGGACCATATGACCCACAGTGGTCCCTTCCATCCTCACCCATTCTGTGCATGCAGCTGGTCACTGGTGTTTGTGCAGTGTTAGTGACTACAGTGTGAGAGGGACTCTCCCAGTCACTGCTCTGGTAGGCAAAGGTCATCTGTCACTAGAGCTGAGGCTGAGAAAAATACCCAAGAAAACCAAATATGATGCTTTGGAGGACATCCTGCTGCAAGGAACATAGAATTTAAAAATATTATATGAGAAAAATAGGGGAAAATCATGGTGTGGTCTGAAGACGGTGCTACAAGTCTCAGCATGGCAGGAAGGTCCTGGTGAGGGAGCCCAGCTCACGCCCTGGGAATGCAGTCCCTGGGCTGATTTTAACAGCATGATGTCATCTCTCCTGAGAATGGGTTAAGTAACTTCTTTGTATCTACAAGCTGGCAGAACTCCTGGATGATTCAAATAAAGTGATAAGCAGGGCAGGGTTGGGGGGGGGGAGGGGGAAGTGTAGAAAAGGTTTCTAATATGTCCTAATGCCCTTGACAGCAATCAAGGCATCTTTCACTCCTTGCTCTTCATCAGAACCCACAAACTCTCCCTCCTGCTCCACACGAGGCTTCACTTTATGTGAAGGAAACTGCAAAATTAGAAATCTAAAGAAAAACTAAATAAAGTTAAAGAAAAGTTAAAGAAAACTATTTGCAAAATTACTCAAGTACACCGTGAGGATTGTGTTGGGTTTGGGGTATTTTTTTTTTCCCCCGTCATGTTAGTCCTCGCAGCACAGGCTCCGTTGTGCGGCGAAGCAGCGGTGGCACCGAGGAGGGGTTCGGTGACCGTGTGCGGGAGAAGTGGCGTCCCCTGCGGCTGTGGAGAACGCGCCGCTCGCGGGTACGTGCCCGGTCGGAGCGGACACTCGCCGCTCCCGGGTACGTGCCCGGTAGCAGCGGACACTCCCGGAGCGCGGCTCCCGCCCCGCGCCGCCCCCGCCCCGCCGCTGCCCCGAAGATGGCGGCGGTGCGGCTGTGGTGGTGCCGCTGTTGGGCGCTGCTCTCCCAGCCCGCCGGGAGACTGTGGGCGCGCCGCGGTTTGGCCGTGAGGCCGGAGATGCACTTCGGCTTCCAGACGGTGACGGAGGAGGAGAGGAGAGAGAAAAGTGAGGGCGGCGGCGGCGGCGGGAGAGGGCGGGCTAGGCCCGGAGCCGAGCTGGGCTCCCGGGGAGCCGGTGATCGTTCTCCAAGCTGCTGGGAACGTGTTTGGGGCTGGGCCCTTGTTTGAGGCGATACCGGGAGTCTTGGTGAATAATATCACTTTTACTTCCCTCAGCTCGGGAAGGCTGTGTTTCTCCAGAGACCTTTTGTCAGGCAACAGGCTCTGTAGGATTCAATCATATTTTTTTTGTAATGAGTTTTCCTGTGGTATTTTTCAGCTCCACATAGTGACAGACCTCCACAAGGCAATGAAGGACACATTTTACTTCGACATGAGCATTTTTAAGTAAATTGCATCTCATTCCCATGTCCTTTCTTTGCAGTTTATCAGGTCTTTGAAAGTGTGGCCAAGAAATATGATGTAATGAATGATTCAATGACTCTAGGAATTCATCGGGTGTGGAAAGATATCCTCATGCATAAAATGAACCCTTCCCCAGGAACACTTCTCCTTGATGTTGCTGGCGGAACAGGTAAATAATTTTGGTGAGTTCCGTATGATGATGCCACACTGTTTTTCAGCTGTTTGAGTCTGCTCAGAATTACATTGCCTATTGGGGTTTTTTTCCCCCCCTTAGCTCCCTGTCTTTAAAACTAGTGAAGCATCTATTTGACTTTCCCAGAGAGGCGTTGAGAGCTAATATTTTCGTGGTTTTTAATATCTTGCTTTAAGGGTCTGAGAGTGTTATAGTACTGCCATGATACGTTGTGGAACACTGTGGGAATTTGTAGAAAGTCATGGACTCTTTGATTTTAGTAAGTTCCCTTTTTATCTATATACATGCGCACACACTCTTTCTGTGTCTATACAGTGTGTCTGAGGGGGTGTTTTTATAAATATATATGACTAAAAAGAAGTATTAACTCAGCTGGATGTTCAAAGCCTTATGTTTCAACTTCCTGGAGTCAGAAAACATTCCAAAATGTGTTCCTTTCCTTTAAAACAACTGCAGGTGACATCGCCTTCCGATTCATTAATTATGTTCGCTCTGTACGAGAACGCCAGCTCCAGAGGAAGCTCAAGCACCATCAGAATTTGTCATGGCAGGAAATTTTTGAGAGTTACCAGAAAGACAAATTTAACTCACTAGGGGATTCCCAAGTGGTGGTCTGTGACATCAACAGAGAAATGTTAAAAGTTGGGAAGCAGAAAGCACAGCATCTTGGCTACTCTGAAGGTAGGAAATGCATTGTACCGTGTTAGTAACATTCCTGATAGCAAGAAATTGTAAGGAGCAGAGTTTTTTTCACTGTTTCCCTATGTACATTCACCAAGAGTGAGAACTGTGCACAGGGAGAAGGAACTTGAGTTACACAGTTATTGTGCATTTTGTCTACACAAGTGGTGGGCTTATCAATAACCTGGACATCCATGCTCCACAGATAGACATGGTCTTGATCATTTGGAGACTGGGAAGCAACACAGCTGCAACTGCATCACATACTGATAGTCCTGATGGAGGGAGTGTGGCTTTTCATGTTCCTCAGTCTCTGGAAGCTTTCTAGCAAAATGTATTAAGTGTTTTGGTCAGTGTTGCATGGCAAAACATTGGTAATTGTCTGTAGTTACACTTTGAGCAGAGATTCTCTTTTTACAACTTTGCCATAAACAAACGGCAGCCAACAATGCTTTCCATTATAATGAAAGTTTTGGGTAAAATCTTTCTGGCACATACATACTATGTGTTTATGCAGAGCAGTGTTTTGGCTGATCTGCAAAATTAACTAATCTGTCATGAAACATTTGTGAGTATAGGCCAAGGTGTCTTTCCTCCAACAGAAGTGCAAAATGGAAACATTTGGTTTAAATATCACTTTAAAAATAATGAATTCCTTCTAGAATGGGTAAGTTCTAGTCTTTGTGGAGCAGTCTGAGTTCAATTCTGGGACTTGTCTTTCACTACAGGCTTGTCCTGGGTACTTGGGAATGCTGAAGAGTTGCCCTTTGATAATGATAAGTTTGATGTTTACACAATTGCCTTTGGAATCCGAAATGTAACTCGTATTGATTTGGTAAGTTACTGAGTGTATCCTGACATGGGGTCCTTATGATTTTTTATTTTACAAAGGAAGCAAAGTAGGAACTCCTTTGGATAAAGGAAAGTCCTAGTCTACTCCTGAAGGATTTAAAATAAGTGGCATGTAGTATGCAACTTGTTTGAATGGAGAATGCAATCAAGTGCCCCACCTTTGTAATAAAAATGTAGATTTATACCAGTTGCACCCAATCCTTCCAGCTTGGCAAGCCACACAGTCTCTTCCTAAGGCAAAGGGCTGGATGCTATAGTCATTCCCCACCTTCTCCTGACCTATGACATGGCTGGATCTATACATGCACAGTGCAGTAGTCTATATATCTCAAATCTTCCTGAAGCACCTGATCTATATCCCACTGACAGTGGGTCCAATGCTTCCTGTCCCCTTCTGTTTCCCTGCCTGAGCCAACAGAACTGCCAGAGCAGAGTGGGAAGGAGGCTGCTGCCCCCACTGCTGTTGAACTAACTCGTTCAGCCCACTTCTGCTCAGTGTCTTTGCACTGGCTGGTGGCAGAGCTCACTATAAAGAGCAAGTATGGTTTTAATTAGGATAAGTCATACCCTTTGTTCTAAACTATCTCTGTCTTTTGAGAAGGACTGGCTGTAGTGGGGATGACACCTGACTGGATGCACTAGTTGTCTGTTTTGGAGGAGTGTGTTAAAACCTTGGCAGAGCTCCTGTGGAAGGTGTAGCATTTGGATCCAAACCACCTTGCCTTTGAACTTAATGTGGATGGCTTCTCCTGGTGCTTTGTCTGCACCCTTCCAAAGCAAAGGGTCTTTGCCTTCATGCATACAGCAGTCTGGTAGCAGAGCTCCCTGGAGACCTGGTACAAAACACACCCAAGCTGGCAACTCCTTTGCAGAGCTCCTGTGTAGTGTTTATATTTTATCCTGTAAGAGCATGACAGTTGAAGTCAAGCAGATGTACAGCCTTCAAAGGTTCTGGAATACAGAACCTTTACTCTGCTCTTGTATGAAAGAATATACAGTTTTAAACAGAATTTTGTCCAGATTCTTGTTAGAATCTATTTTGATGCAGGATGGAGTTTTCGAAGTAACCAAAGATTTTCTTCTTTCTTCTCCTTCCTTCCTGTTCTTGAGCACTGCTCATCCAAAACCCAGTATTGTTCCTTCTTTGAACCTTTGGGTGTGCTTCACAGTAAAATCTTTTCTTTTGATTAAAAAAAACCTATCATGCCCTTTTTTCATTTTCAGTTTCTTGTAGGTGAGTCACCTTCTCCCTTTTCTGTTTGGTCTGTAATTACAAGAGCTCTGCCAACAAACTTTCATCAGCTGGGAGTAGGGAAAGAAAAGAAAAATTGCAAACCTGACATCACAGTTTTGACACAAAGCCTTGTAAAAATCTATTTATGTAGCAGCAAGAGGATTTGTGCTTTGGGTTTGTGTCATGTTTGGTTTTTTTTTTTTTTTTTGACTTGTCTTGGGATCCTTCTCTACATTAAATATTGCAGATTGCCAGTCAGGATACTCTTCGTTCCCCTCAGTTCATTAGAGTTGCATGATAATGTCACATGGCATGATAATAGGCAGGTGCTATTCTATAGAAGCAAACTTACCGCATCTGCTTTGTCTCAGGCACTTCAAGAGGCCTATCGTGTGCTAAAACCAGGAGGAAGATTTCTCTGCCTTGAATTCAGTCATGTTAGCAACCCTCTTCTTTCCAGGTAGGAACATGGTGACACTTATGCTGTGTCTCAATAATAAGATAATAATAATAATAATAAGACTCTCTTATTTGTACTCAGACAGAATAAGAGATGGAGACACTTTGAGGCTACATCTTGGTGCGCTTTTAAAATCAGCTACAGACTGCATAGCATAGTGGCACAGAGACCAGCTCATGTTAGAGAGGGTTTAAAATTTGTTTCTATTAATCTGTATTTGTTGTCTCTCTCTGCAGGCTCTATGATCTCTACAGTTTTCAGGTTATCCCTGTTCTGGGTGAGGTTATTGCTGGTGACTGGAAGTCTTACCAGTATCTTGTCGAGAGCATCCGACAGTTCCCCCCTCAGGTAAGGCAGTATTTCCCTGAATTCATTAACACACAAAACACAATTCCAGCATAATCTTGTGGCCAGCTGGCTTACAGGTCTTCAGGTTGTTAATAATGATGGCACTTATTTTTCAGGAGGAGCTGAAGGCAATGATAGAAGATGTAGGCTTTTTCAAAGTGGATTATGTGAATTTAAACTTTGGCATTGTTGCCATTCACTCAGGTTTCAAACTGTGAATCTGTGTAGCAAAACACCAGAAGTAAAATTTTCCTGAGGGTTATGAAAGCTGTGGAATTTTAAAGGTATCAAGAGGAGTTCCAAGAACTTGCGCAGCAGATATTTGCTCAGCAGCCAGACTCAGAAGAACAGAAGTTACCTAGCCCCACCAAGAAACATGTGGAGTGACTCCAGTGGTGTTTCTTACACTTGCATTTCCCTTCAAGTGCAGTGTAAAAGACATGGCCAAAACTGAGCAATGCTAACAAGTGAAGCAAGTTGGCATTGGGTGTGGATACAGAAATAGACAGATTAGTCTTCAAATACAATGCCTTTTTTTTTACTAAGCTTTAAGGAGGATATTATACTTGTGAAAAGTAACTTGGATTTATGAAGTAACTATGGACTTTTATGAAGCTGTTATTATCTTTGTCATGTGGAGTTTAAGGATTTTTTTCCCATGACTCCTCTACTTCTTTCAAAGGCAAATGGAAAGTCTTACGAAATAAAAGGGCTCTGCATCAACTTTTTTCCACTTAAATCAGTCTTGTAAGAAAGTTTGCTAAGAAAGGATGGATTTGGGTGTGGCAGTAGAGGTGGGGATGTTCATCCTTCATTCACAATGCAATAAAGAGGGTAATGCAAGAGGGCAAAAGGATAAACTTGTTCGAACAGTTTTATTAGCAAAGAAGCCGTCTTTTGAAATAAAATAAATACAAGGAAGACATTTTTGCTTTTTTATATAGCCACAACAAAAATACCAGCTGCTACAGCAAAATCCCTGACCATTAACAATACAACAAAAGACCTGAAGATCAGGATGTGTTTCCCCAGGAAGGCTGAAGGTGGGAGTCAGTGTCCAGTCCTGTACCCAGGTGCAAGTTTCAGTAACAGTCTGTGGTTCTAGCCAGACTTGAAAAGAAGAATAGCGACTTGGCCGAGGTAGAAGTAGATGAAGTGCTTGGTCTCATGAGTCACATAGCTGCCAAAATTCCTTCCCACGATGCAGTGCCACGTGGGATTGTATTTCTTGTCAAATTCCTACAGAAGAGAGAATTAGAAACTCAGCATTTTCATGGTAATTATACTAATATTGTCTAACAGTTGGAGGTTTTTTTGGCAATGATTTGTTACTTGTTAACAAGCATCACTTTGGGAAGAAGGCAATTAAGGAGCAGCATATGCTTTTAAGTACAAGGATCATCTGTCGCTTTTTAACTCATCTGCTGCTTAGTCATACAAAAAAAAAAGTGCTTCCAAGAAGAGCAGGAATAAGCTTAAAACATATGGTTGGGGAAGTAACTTTTCCCCTAAAGTCATGCCATGATCTCAAACCATAACTTCTAAGAACTTCACTGCTTGTTCAGCATCACCAACAAAACTGGTATTTTGACTTCATTAGCTGTTTTTTGCAATAAGGATGCTGAAAGGACACTTGATGGCAAATTCTCTGCCACATCCTTGACACCTGGTCATGAGATGCTGTTGTGACAGACTTGTCAGGAACCTGCTACAACTTATCAACAAACTGTTGTGTCCAGGTCTGCAGTGAGCAAACCCATGCAGTCAGTGGATTTATACTTCAGTACCTAACAACTGTCAGCTGAAGATATTTTTGTGAGGACATGAGAGTTTCTGTTCTGCTCAACCAAAACCTTTCGGTTACTTGCAGCTCAGTCAGGCTCCCAGTAGGAGTGAAGAGAGAAAACGTGACGAACTGGAAGCTATGAACCATCTGTTCAGCGTTAGCATGAACAGCTTGTCTTACATGTGGTGGGAAAGGGAAAAAACCAAACGCAGTTATTACATGGTTGG
Source organism: Monarcha castaneiventris obscurior (assembly GCA_026261815.1). Classification (NCBI taxonomy): domain Eukaryota; kingdom Metazoa; phylum Chordata; class Aves; order Passeriformes; family Monarchidae; genus Monarcha; species Monarcha castaneiventris. The sequence continues at coordinate 10,304,650 of JAMPIT010000485.1, forward strand.
CAAACCACCACTCTTTAAATAGGCTACAGAGAGCCTATGTCTTGTACCAGCTCATCAGTCACAGGGACAGTCAGCTGCCACTCTCTGCTCACCTCGACAATGGGACAGTGGCAGAGAAGGTGTAAGGCACTACAAGAGAAAAGCAGAAAGACCTAGAAAGGTCCATATAAAGGGTGGGGAAAGGAGCAGAAAGAAAGTCTAACTTGATTATCTAGTGCCTCTAGAACTCGTTTCTCTGGAGCTACTTGCCTAGTAGCGTTCTCCCCAGTTGATTTTTCATGACTAAATTACAGGCCAACATCTACCTTCTTTATGTGAGCAGCGATGTCCTTCTCAATGTTGTATTTCTCCAAGGCCTGAGTAGCACATTCTACGGAGTCTTGCTGCATCTCCTCTGACATGTCCGCATTTTTGATCACTGCCTTTCGATCACTCATGATTGCCTGCTTGGAGAAAAGAAGGAGGAAATTCAAAGTTGCAGGAGCACCTGCCCAGAACCACCTGCCGAACAGCCCCACAGGTATCGTCATTCCCAGCGCGCTCTCGGGCGCCGCGCGGTGCCACCGCCGTGGCCGGGCAGCGTTGGCCGTGGGCTGGGCACGGGCAGAGCCCGAGTAGCGCCGGCTCAAACACCGGCTCACGTTAAGCACTCGCTCTCCGGCCGGCAGCGACACAAGCACCGCCGCCCTCCCGGCCCTCCCAGTCCCGCTCCCCCCCGACGCCGGCCGGAGCCCCGCGAGAGAACGCGGCCGCTCCATCGCCCGGCCCCGACGGCCCTTCCTTCCCCTGAGGGAGGCGAAGAAAGCCCGGCACGCGCGGCCAAGGGCTCGGAGCCCCGCGTGGCCATAGGGTCCCGCTGGCAGCTGCCGGGGATGCGGAAAAATCGGAGGCGGCGGCCGGGGAAGAGCCCAGGCACAGGGGAGCCGCCGGGACACGCGGGATCCCCGGGTACTGGGATGGCTGAGTCTCTCTCGGCGCCGCCCGCTCCCCGTCACTCACCGTTCGGGTGCTCTGGGACCGGCGCGGTGCGGAGCGAACGGCGCTGCGCTCTGACCCGTGCGCGCCTCGCAGCGCCTCAACCCCGCCCCCTGTGCCCCGGCCGCCAGCCATTGGCTACCGTCACCGCCCTCCGAGCGCCCATTGGCCATCGCTGCCGGCCCCCGAATACCTATTGGCTGCGGCGCGGCGCCCGGCAGGCTTTTACTGCAGCGTTGTCTTGCGGCCCGGAATGCCTCGCGCCGCGTCCATTGCCATGGCGACCGGCGGGATGCGGGAAGGTAACGGGAGCATAGGGCGCATGTTTTGGGATGATCACGTAGATTTGAGCTGTGTATGCAAAACTTCCAGTACTGGCTCCCGTGCTACTCTTCTGCTGCGCGAAGGGAGGTTCAGGTTGGACATTAGGAGAAATTTCTTCACAGAAAGGGTGATTAGACACTGGAAGGGGCTGCCCAGGGAGGTGGTGGAGTCACTGTCCCTGGAGGTGTTCAAGGAAAGACTGGACATGAGAGGTCGTCTGGTTGACATGGTGGTGTTTGGTCACAGGTTGGACTCGATTATCTCAGATGTCTTTTCCAATCTTAATTCTGTGATTCTGTGTGGCATCATCAGGTGATCCTGGGTAAAAAACTTGTTCCTTAAAGTATGCTCAGTCTCCAAAGCATTGTAATGTGTCCACCAGCTTCTGTAAAACACCTTTCCATAGCTGATATGTGGGCCCCAAAAGCCATTTCATTACTTGCCCTAGCCTGAATCACAGAAACACCGAGTTTAACCAATAGTCTCTGCAGTAGACTTTGTTTCTCTTTGAAACAATCTCCTGTTGCCCTTTCAATAGTATGTGATATTACTGAAAGAATACTGGGATATTATCTGGGGTAGTTGTTTCAGTAATACGCCCTTTACTGAGAGTGAAGCCCACCCATGTTGAAGGAAGGAGTTCTATAGCTTGTAAATGACACTTGATCATCTGTCCTGTTCACCTGTTTTCAGTTGTATCTTTTGAATTTAGACTAAGTGACCTCTGATAGAAATCTCTGACCCATATTTACTGGGTATGATCAAGTCAGCTGCAAACTTTATTCCTTTAGTGAAGCAAATCTATCAGACCTTTACACCATCTTTTGCAGACCTCACTACTTCTGCAACTCTTGCCTTTTTTTGATTGTGTTTGGTTTGGGAGTTATTTTGGTTGGTTGGTTGGGTTGGTTTTGTTTTGGTTTTTTTTGTTTAAATGAAGCAAGATGTTTTGATAGATCCCCAGTCGTCTATTTTCTTAGTTTCACTCTCCCTGGGGCACTTTCTACTTACACTCTTGTCAGCAGACAGAACATTGCTGTTCTGTCTTCCACATCTGGTCTTTCACAGCTGGTGATCTGTTAATAACAGGACTCTGAACCATGTCTATAGCAAACAGCATAGGAATAGAGATTCTCAAATACTGGTTGGCAGGACTCCGATTTCCTTGTAGAAATTGAAAAAAAACCCAAAACACCTCAAGAGCATTCACCTCACTTGAAATGTAAATATTTTTCATATTCATACAGTGTAGTTACCTGCTAAGTGCCATTCAGAGCAAAAGCAGCATAACTGCAAGCAAACCTTTGCTTTTGCAAACTCTTAAGGCAACCTCAGAAGAATATACTGCCCCCAGAAATATTGAAACTGGATAATGTAAAACTTTTGTCACTCTAGAATATCTCAGGAATAACTCCTGACTCCCAGGTTTTAGCATTCCAATTAGGAGAGATACAGTTCACAACTTTGCTTGTGTGCTAAAAACATGAAAAAATTTCGAATGGTCTTGGGGCCACAGTAAGTAATTAATTTACAGAACTGTGTTCAGTATCTGCAGCATTTGCAGTAGTTCCTTGAGTACTGGACAGTTTTGTGCTGACAGAACAGAACCATTTAACAATCTTCCAAGTGCTTACACTGAACTTCAGAAACACCCATGAATCTCTGAGGAGGTGGTTTTGTTGGGTAGCTGCAGGCAAGTTTCTCTGCATTTATTAAGAAATGGTTTGCTGAAGGAACAATTGTGATGACAACTGCAGGAAATGTCAGTGTGGGTGAGATACATGTCATTAATGAGACACATTAAAGCCTGAGATACATGGCTTTACAGAGAGACATTAGAGTCCTGCTTGTTAATCAAGAATATAAAAGTACAGTTTCCCTCAGGACAGAGCTGCAGGGAAATGCAGAACAAATAAACACAGGAGATGATAGCTGGGGTAGAGGAGGTGCTTAAGAAATCGGGGTATTGGATAAGGCATATCATGAGATTCCTCTCACAGATGGAGGTTAGACTGTAAGCACTTTTCGTGTGAGCTGTTTTTTTACTCTGTGTTGCACAATGTATCACTGTATTAATAGAGATTTTTACTGGGGCTCCTAGTTAATACCAAAACATAAAGTCATCATTATTAGCAGTAAAACTATTTCCATTTTCTTTTTCTTTCCACAAAAGTGAAGCAATCCCCATGCTGAAATTTTCTTTGTAAATCTGGGATTTATATGCAAGGGCTTCCAATCCAATTTTATATGTACAGATTTGTGGTGGTGGAAAAATGTTAGCAGGTCTAAGTGAGGTTATCTCCATGGCCTGCAGAGAAACTGGATCCATTTACTGAGTCCTGCAGTGAATGCAGGTGAACCAGCACATGAGGGGTCTCTCCCTCTCTCAAAGTGCAGCCAGCCCGTGGGGCTCAGCACCACCATATTAGACCCACTAAGTCACTGACACACCCTGCCCCACAGGCAGCTCACCTGCCCTCTGTGAGCTTTTCTGTTTTGGTGGTTGCAGGTGTCTGAGTCAAGGTTGCAACTCGCGGTCAAGTTGCATCACACCCCTTCATTAAGGAAATGTGCGTTTTCCACTTTAAATGCAGTTTGGGCTGCAGGGAACAAGCATCAGGCAGTCTGTTCTCTCACTGGAGTGTGTGGGAGCAGCACTGAACTGGCAGTTTTAAGTTTAGCCTGTGCTGCATTGGGAATGTGGGATCATCTTGTCCAAATTGTTGGTTTAGTTGTTGCCTTTAAATAGCTACTTGATGCTATTTTGGGTTGAAAGTTCCTGCAGCCATGCAGTTCACTTTCAAATTCCTCTTCCTTCTTCTATGTAAATAATATCATCCCCATTCTCTCTGATGGTCAAAGGAGGAGGCCAAAATGGATAGAACAAGGGTGAACTTCTCAAAGTGGGAATTATCTGCTAATATGATTGTGGTATCAATCATATTGATTGATTGATTGATACTTTGAAGTCTTTCCTTGTTATGATTTACATAACATTATGTAAATACATATACATTTACATATATATATAAATATAACATTTCCTTGTTATGATTTACACATTATGCATTTCTTTTAGGCTGAGCTTGTATATTGGTAAAACTTCAGCATCTGCAGGGTCTGAATCTTGATAGTCTGACACTAAAGCAATAATACAGTGTCACAGCTTTGCAGAGGATTGGATTAGTTAAACAAAGGCTTTATTTTAATGCTCTTGAAAGAATTCAAGTATCATAGTATGTACATGTTTTATGCATATGTGTGACTATATGACGGATGCTTAAATAATGAAGTAATTGCACAATTAAGAGTGGGACAAGGGTTTGCTCTCACCTCCAGACAGCAAATTCACTTTGCCAAATAAAAGCACCAAGGTCATCTGCCATGCTGCCTTCCAGCTTCACAGACATTGAATATTTCAGCAGCACTACTAAACTTTAACACGTCAGTTCTTCTGTCTTGCAAGTGCTCTTCTTTTGACCAAAATATGTGCCAGGATGTTTCAGCTGTGATTGCACAAAACTTTGCTTTCCCATATAAAATACTGAAAGGGCATTTGGGCTCTGGGCTGTCACTAAGAGCCCTGCAGAAAAGTGTCTCATTCTTCCAGCTTTGGTAAAGGGATGTTACCTGAGAGAAAGCAAAAAACAAGTTGTGTGGGACCAGCTGTAAGTTACCTTGTGGGCAGGACACCCTGGCATGGAAGTGCTTCTCCAGTTCACTCCATGTACACGCAGCCTAAATATCCTGAGAAAGTCAGGAAAGTAAGTCCTGTCTGACTTCCTCTAAGGAATTTCACATCATGTACAGTAACTTCAGAATCAGGTCAGCCTCTGTACTGCTTCTGGACCATAAATTGCACATTATTTTACATAGATGGCTACAGTTATTTATTTTAGTACTCCCTATTATTAACTAGTATTTCTGAAAGTAAATGCAGCTATGGCAGGTTATATTCTTCAGGTTAATTGAGGTGAGATTAAGAGATTTTTGTAAGAAAGTTAATACCTGGTGGAGCTACAAAATACTCCTCTACTTTCTCTCTGGCGTTTTGCAGCAGGTCTTTGGTGCAGTTACCTTCTGTCACATCATCTTCTCTGAGATACAGACACCTGAAGTAGAAGGATTACTGGTTGTCTTTAAGCTATTCTGTAAATATGAGGTAGGAAGGGTGGCTTATCTCTAAACCTGGTTTTGGTCTCTTAAATAAATACTTGGACGAGTACTGGAACATTCTGAAGCACCCAAGAATGCCACTAGCAGTTATTTGGGGAGCAGTATGACAATTAACACAGATTAAAGAACTGCAGTTCACCTTTGCTTTGCTCACACATAAAAATCACATGTCCCGGTGACAACTTTCTCCCCCACAAAACCACAGTAAGACATTTTGAGCAAAGTGGCCACATGCATCATGATTCCCAGGTAAAAAAGGTCACAAAAGCTAACAGCTCGATGCATTAACAGATAAAAGGAGACTGCTGTGATTCACCACCTGTCCTCCAGCACTGAATCCATCGGTTCCACGCCGTCAGTGTTTACTTCATGAAGCTGATCAGCAAACTGGATCGCTTTCTGCAGCCGCTCCACGCCCTCCAAATCCCGGAAATCTACCAGGGCCAGGTGCTCCAAGTGGTCCAGCTCTTCCACCGACACTTTCTGCTGTACGAAAGCACCAATATGGACAAAAAAGTCAGAAATTAACAAGTTTAACAGTGCTACTTTTTTTAAAATTAAAAATTTAGTACACGTCAAAACCAGGGTTTACAAAAAAGTCCTAAAATCGTTAAGGCTGGAAAAGACCTTTAAAGTCATCCAATTCAAGCTACTGGTAGGGACCCGTTGATTCCTGTTACTTTCATGAAAAATTAACCCTCGTTTTATCCCGTTCCTACTGTCCTGCCTGGCGAGGGGCAAACCGTCTCCGCGGCGGTACCTGCGTTCGGGCCCCGCTGTGCCCCCTGGCCGGCCGTGAGGGGCCTGGCGGAGGGGCCCGCCCGGCGCGGAGCCACCGCCCGAGGAGCAGCGCGCGCACCGCGCCCCCGCCGCCTGACGCCATCATCTCCGCGCGGGCCGTCACCCGCGCGCCGGACGCGCGTCACTCGGCGGCGCGCCCGGGCTGTCCCGCCGCGGCCGGCGCGATGAACAGCGTGGGCGAGGCGTGCACGGAGCTGAAGCGCGAGTACGACCAGTGCTTCAACCGCTGGTTCGCCGAGAAGTTCCTCAAGGGCGACAGCGCTGGCGACCCCTGCGGGCAGCTCTTTAAGCGCTACCAACTCTGCGTGCAGGTGCGTCCAGGCCCCCTTCGCTCCCTGCCCCGAGCGTCCTTCCCCCGCGCTGACCCTTCTTACCGCCGTCCTGGTACCCCAGGAGCAGCCTCAGCCCTCACCAGTGACCCCGACACGCAGCTCTGGGTTTATCTCGCCCTTTGTCTCTCGGTCGTGACATGGAATATTTTACAGGTGTCTCCTATTTTTGTTGTACATAACTTCTTAAGGCTGCTTCTGTAGAGGCTGCAGCACGTTTCTGTTACACGATCCGGACTGTAGTTCACTGAGTTCTCAGTACGTCCTTCGTTAACTCTTAACACTGAAGCTTTATTCAAACCAGATTTAAGACTGCTTTTTCTAGATCGTTTCCTTTTAGATAATTTCTATTCAGGCAGCAAGTGATAGGACAAGAGGTTATAGACTTAAGTTGCACCAGGGAGGTGTAGGTTGATCATCAGGAGGAATTTTTTCACAGAAGGGGTGATCAGACATTGGAATGGGCTGCCCAGGGAGGTGGTGGAGGCGGCAGTGTCCCTGAAGGCGTTTAAGGAAGGACTACGCATGGTCTGCTTGACATGGTGCTGTTGGGTCATAGGTGGGACTCAGTGATCTCTGAGGTGTTTTACAACCTAACTGATCCTGTGATTCTGTTTTTGTACCAAAGATTATATCATGTAGCCCTATTAAAAAGTGTCAAGTTTAATTACTCGGTTTTCTTTTTCTTCTTTTCAGAAAGCAATCAAGGAGAAGGACATACCCATTGAGGGCCTAGAGTTCATGGGCCCGAGTAAAGGAAAAACTGAAAACTCCTCTTGATGTTGGCTGTATGGGTGGAGTCACTAACAGGAGCCTTTGGACTAAGGACCATCACCAGCTGTACCATAGATGCCACCTGGATAAGACCTTTAGACCTTTGTTAACTCCTTTCTAGGAAGCGAGAAATGTTCTCTGCTTGTGAAAACAAACAGCTAAAAAAAGACTGGATCATGTGATAACTGCTGCCTCCTTTCCAGTGAAAATTGGTGGTGGTTCAGCATCTAATGGCTTAAAAATCCATGTGAACTAATTTCCTACTGAATGTAATGGGGGAATGCTGGTTGGCTTGGGCTGAGATAGCATCTTTGTGAACTGATTTCTTTTGCTTATTTATATAACACTTGAAAGTATATGGAGGCGGTTGATGTACTTTGTATCATCTCTATGCTGCTAAATTTTGGTGAAGTTTGTTTCATGTGATCCTGAAAGCTGAAGGGCTTAAGCACTGTTATGTGTCAGCAACAGAGATGGTTTAAAAGCACTACCGGACCTGCAACAGCTTGGCTAAAATAAATATAACCAGGTTATATTTTGTTCAAGTAGGTAACTGTTCAGTAGAGTCTGACTGTGACCTCTAGGAGTGATGGAGGTGGCCTGCTCAGAAGCTGAAGAGAAGACTTTTAATGCAGAGGTTACTTCAACCTTTTCTGAGGTACTGACGCAACCATGAACTTGAATTCTCTCTCCTTTAGCATTACATGTTCCTGTGGTTTGATCCTCACACAGGGATGGGCCAAAGCCTGCTCCTGTACTTACACCAACACAGGTGAAAGAGTAAAAGATACTGTGGCCTAGGGACAAAAGATAAGTCAACTTCGTAATTCTAGAATTACAATGAGGAAAAAAGAAAGCTTCACTCTCTGCTTTTAATTACTACTAATTATTTAAAGGTTTTACTTTTAAAAAAGCCTAAAAAAGGTGCAGTTCTCAAACATTATAGCTGGCCTGCCCACACCACAGCCCCTTCACAGACCCCAGACACTGAGTCCTGTGGGCCTTGAGCAGAGGATCAGGAACTGCTGCAGCCTGAGGCTGTTGTCCCTGTGTCAGTCATGTATTCAGGTGAGCCACACTCCTGTTCTCAGGTGTCAGCACAGGGGTTAAACATAGCACTGAAAAAACAAGCTGTTGGCAAAGTGCTGTCACTCAGGTATAAATGAAAACAGTGATCTAAGGGAATGACCTATAAATAGTATTTTGGAGACAGTTAATTATGTAGCTTTTCTTTTTTAAAGAACAGCACACAAAACCAGTTTGCTCTTCTGTGATCTTCATGTAGGGCTAAATGTAAGATTTTGTCAGCTTTAAAACAACTGTGCCCATCTGTGCCTTGTACTTTCAATACAGCAAAACTTTTCTCAGCAATCTTTTACTGGTAAGCAGATGAAAAAAATCAAATCGAAACATGGGGAAGGACATCCTGCAGTACTCACTTTGAGATTCTCTTTTGCTATCCATCAGTTCTTTCAACAGCAAGACGCCAAAGCAGCTGCTGCATTCTACCTTCTGGGAAGAACCGAATTAGTGATAGCTGAGAGCTCAGTTTCATAACATCCAAAAAATATAGAAGTTATAGAAAGAACTGGAAAATGGTTGACTTGTAGCGAGCAAAAACTTGAAAATGAAGGTTGTACTGGCACAGGCCCATTATGTTGGCTCATTAATCCCTTCTACTTTAAGCAGCTTCTGCATGACACAGTACACATTATACAGACATAAGCAGTAGAGCCAAAATTGTGTTTTCTTCTGCAAAACCTGTGTGCGAGACTTTGTACAGACTGCAGCTTTATGGAAAGCAGAGTGGTGAGCAAGATACATGCTGATGTACCTGAAAATTTCAGAGCTAAAGCTGAACAGTGCGAAGGCAGAGCTTAGCTCAACATCTTTGCTGCCACTCCTTCTGCCAGAAGGGACCAAGAGAAAATCACTTCCATGACCGTTAATAAATACTGTAAAAGCTGATGATGGAGAATGTGCTTCAGTATATATTGAATTTTAATCTACATATCTGTTCTGGCTGTGAGTTTAGAGTCATCAGTTAAACCAGCCATGAAGAATATGAAATTGAGTCATGTCCTATTGTGTTCTCAATTCTTGTTGTGTTCTCAGACACAGGACATTTGTTAACATTCAGGTAGTCAAACCCCTTTGCTCCTACACTGTGTCCTCTGGGAAATCTTAGTGCTTTATGCAAACACTGAACTAAAAAACTTCTAAGGATTCAGGTTAACAAACAAGTCAAATCCCAAATTCACGTTCAGAGTTGTTTATTTAAAGGACCCCATCACAAGTACACATGGGGGCCACAACACCACTCAGCTTCATCGCAGAAGAAACGCACTTTCTGAAACTATGACCCCAGAAATGATGGTTCCCACTCAACATTCTGGTTCAAGATGGGGAGAGCCAAAGTTCTGGCTGTGGTCAGGATTTTGGTTTTAATCTTCATAACCAGTTGGGAGAGGGTTAACATGGGGGTTGTGAAACAGAGTTTTATTCCCATCACCCCAGGGGAAACGCTGTTGAAAGAAGAAAGAAAATAAGCCAGTGGCAGCTCCTGAACAATCCCTAGAACACCAGAAACCAAGAGCAATACAGACTCAAACATCAATTTTCCCAGGCAATTAGTGACAGGACAAGAGGAAATAGCCTCAAGCTGTGCCAGGGAAGGTTTAGGCTGGACATCGGGAGGAATTTCTTCACAGAAGGGGTTGTTAAATATTGGGATAAATTGCCCAGGCTGCTGGGGTCACCATTTCTGGAGGTGTTTAGGTATAGACTGGATGTAGCACTTAGTGCCATGATCTGGTTGACAGGGTGGAGATGAGTCAAAGGCTGGACTCCATCTTAGTAGTCTTTTCCAACCTAAATGATTCTATGATCACACAGCTCAACAGGCTGGTGAATTAAGCAAGCTGGCTCCCAGGATGTAGGAAGCAAGAGGTGGAAAACTGTCTCCCTCAGCTGGGAGTCACAGTCTCTAAATGGCACAATCTTTGCTCTTACTTAAAGATCAACTATGCTGTATTATGCGGACCCCAAGTTTGAGTGTTTGGCATCTCCAGTGCTAGCTTTTAGATCTGTATTAGCTTAAGTACAGCAGCTCTAGGACTGAAACTTTTCAGCAAGACATTAGGAGGATCACTTTGGGGTGGGAAGGCCTGTGAATACCACGGGTACTTCATCAGAGCTGTGACAAACTTTTACTGCCTCAAAAACGGCCATGAGTTGATATCACAGCCAATGTAGCAATCGAGAAGGAGATGCTGTGGCAATCTCAGAGGAAGCTCTGCAGCCATGAAGGAAACGAGGGCTCTAAAACATCGCAGGCAGAAGTACCTTGGTCCTGATCCGGAGGTGCGGGTAGGGCACAAACTCGGGCCTCTCGTGCTCCCCGTGCTGTGCCTTCAGGTAGCAGTTCAGCATGCACACCGCCACGCCGGGCAGCGCCACCACGAAGGTCAACGTCTTCCACATACGGGCTGGGCGAGGGGCAGCGGGACAGCAATTAGAACAACAATCATCATTTTCATTAGCATTACTGGCCTGACAGCACGTTAAATACAATTAGCGCATTAACGAGGCACTAATGAACGCTGTATCCCACGCTCGAGCGCGGGTCCCCTTCCCATTTGTAACAGGGATCCGGGCTCACGGTTCAAGCCCCGGTGCCCCTGAGGGGGCTCACACCAAGCGCCTGCTATGCCCCATTCCCACAGCGAAGGGCACCGGCCGTCAAGGGCAGCGCCGCGCGCCCTGGCTCCGCCCCCGCCCCGCAGAGCCCCGTTACCTCCGCCGCCCTCGTGTGCCGCAGCCGTCATGCCGCGCGCCGGCGGGGAGCGCGGAGCAGCGGCGCCGAGCAGCAGGCGGGACACCCGTCCGAGCGCCGCCATGTCCTCCCCGTCCGCACACCGGAACCGGAACCGGAACCGGAACCGCGCTGGGCACAGCCGCGGCGGCAGCGGCCGCGCTGACCTTGAGCAGCGCCGCCCGCGCGCACGCGCCGCCCGGGGCAGTGACGTCACACCGGGGTGCGCTGAGGGGCGGGCCCGCGCCTCCTTGGTGGTGAGCGTGGAGCGAGGCTGGTCGGCGTTTGGGGAGTTTGAGCTGGGGGCCGTGACAGAGACACAGACTCGCTTAGGTGGGAGATGACTTTTGAGAGCATCGTGTCCCTTCTATGACCGAGTATCACCGTGTCAACCAGACTATGGCACTCAGTGGCACGTCCAGCTTTTCCTTAAATACCTCCAGGGATGGTGATTCCACCACCTCCCTGGGTAGCCCATTCCAATGGCTGGTCACACTTTCTGTGGAGAAATTACTCCTGGTGCAGCTGGAGGCCATTTCCTCTTGTCCTGTTGCTATTGCCTGGGAGAAGAGGCTGATCCTCACGTGCCTACAACCTCCTGTGAGGTAGAGAGTTAAGAGAGTGAAAAGTCCTGGGGATGTGAACACAGGGAGAGCGCTGGGGACGTCCCAGGCATGAGGGGATCAAAGGGCCCCTCAAATGGAGCAGTTCTGTTACCACTAATGTGCTTTTAATTACATGTAATCCTGGGATGATTCTGTTGAAATAACAACATCACTTGAATGAACACAAGATTTCCAGGAAAAAAATTTAAAATACCTAGGTTCTCTTTTCGTTCTTTATTGGAGCCTTATGGTTGGCTGTTTGACTTTTGGCAGAAGCTGTGTAGGTGAAGAGTACATTTTTCAGCATTTAAAGCATCACAGCAAAATGAGAGGGTTCCCATGGTGGATGTAGAAACTGTAACAGCAGAAAAGCAAAGAAACTTAGCTTTTGGGAAGGATGGTGGTAGGGGCATGTCTGAGAAGAATGACATGAAGGAATTGTGTTTTATCCAAGACAAGGTTCAGTTGTTGTTGGAAGGAGGTGGTTTGTTAATAATGTCCACACCTTGGTCCCATGGAGTTGGTCGCTTATCTTTTGCCAAGACCAAGACATGCAGTGTGGCATGGCTGTTAGATGGTGGAAAACTGTGTTTGCTGCTGGGGAGCAGGATTTCTTTATCCTTTTTCGCCTGGAGCAGGGCTTGTGTCCAATTAACTACATAGCCTTGTCGTGGTTTAGCATAGCTGGGAGTTGTAGTTAAAGAAGGCTGCATCTGCCAGGAAGTGATTCTTTGCAAAGAGGTGCTTACAGCTTCTTCTAGACCCAACAGAACCAATCAACTGGCCAGGCTGAATATTGGCAACTTTTCTAAACCGCTTAGAGACCTTGACACGCCTCTGTGATCCACATTTTAAGAAGGAACAAACCCCAGGAAAGCCTCTCTTGCTTCTGGTGGCTGAACAGGTAACAGGGAGGGGGTGGCCGGGCCGGGCCGGGCTCTGCCAGCCGGGGGCGGCTTGGCTGAGATCGCAGCCGTTCTGCTCGCCGGACACCCCCAGAGGCCAGGCTGGCCCTCACCCCTAGAGCGGCTGGAATTCATCTGAGGCTGCTCTGGCAGGATCGTGTGACCGAGAGATAAGAAAAATTCCAGCTGCAAGGCCCGGGTAACTCTCTTAGTGCTGTAAGATTCCTCCAGGCCAGATGAAGCCTGCAGACATCAATCCTCTCCCAGGTCAGAGGAAAGGGAAAGGTGAAGGCATGTGAAGAAAACACTATAAAGATGCCCAAGTCAGTGAGGAAGAAAGAGCTGAGACCCCAAGAGAGGAGAATGAGAAGATGCTTCAATCCTAGAAGCTGAAATTCTCTTGCAAAGCTATGGTGATGGACTATGATATATCAGAATACCCGTTGTGATTTCATGAAAGCATGGGGGGGTGGAGCGTTCAAACTGCAACCATGAGCAAAGGTACTTGTGCTAGAACAAGCAAATGCTGAAGTAGCTGTGTTTTGCTGTGAGCAAAAGTACCTGTGCTGGAACAAGCAGATGCTGAAGTAGCTGTGATTTGATAAGAAACTTGAGCAGAGATCCCACGAAAGAAAAGGACCTGTGTTCCTAGAGATGAAGATACTCCCAGAAATAGTGTTCTTACGTCTCTCAGGCACTTTGATAAGTGAAGAGAACTTTTGTTTCTGAAGCTCATCCTTAAAATGGTACCCCATTAGCTAAAGAAACCCTTGAAAGCAGCTGTGGGGAAAGCTGTAAGTCGGGGGAAGGGACTTTCACATGCAAGCAGAGAACCGTCCCAGGTGGTGGCCTTGCTGTGACATTAAAGCTACAAGAGACTGTTTCTTGTGGAGATGTCTCCATAGCATGAGCAAGAGAGACTCCTCTCCCTAAGGGAACTGAAAAAAAAGAGAAATTATTACATAGGTGGTGAACTGACTAGAAAATCTCAAGGATTGTGGGTTTTTTATGTTGTCAGTAGAAGGGAGGAGAGGTGGGGGGAGAGAGGTGTTCTGAAGGTTTAGTCTGGCTTTTTCTTTTTCCCTCTTTTAAGTCTATTAATAAACTTTCTTATATTCTTTAGGTTTTGTGTCTGCTTTGCTTTTCCTCCTAATGCTTCTCTCACAGAAAGGACATCAGGGAGGTAATGCGTAATTTGACCTAAAACCACTACACTTGATTGGTGTTTCTGCCCAGTTAACGAACTGAACCTGCTACAAGCATAAAGGAACAGTAAGACGGCCAGAACCTTGGAAGGCTATTGTGAAACACACCTTAACATAAAAATATTGCTACAGTTGTTTACTGTATCTGGGCACTGTAAACTGTTAAAAGTGCTTTGGTTTCTTTGTTCTTATTTTTTTTTAATTACAATTACCTCTTTGAGTAATTTGTTTTCGTATTATTTTATTTAATAATTTTAAGGACAGCTTTGCTTCCATAGTGAAAGAAGTTATTCCTAGGTGGTACTGTGTATGTCTGCAGAAGTGTTCTGTCATCATGGACATGATTCATTTTGTACAAAACAGCCCTCAAACCACTGGGGCTTACCACATGCACACACACCTGCTTTGCTAAATCCACACTGGAGGCAGGTTTTGCCTTTCCACACCTTCATCCTTTGATTCAGGCTTATGAGATGTCTAATATATCAGACTTTTAATTTAAAAGGAATTTGCATGCGTTTTTTTGGGGGGAACAGAGGATCCGAGAATTATTTTGTTCAATATTTCAGTGATGAAAACAAGATTAAGTTCTGTATCCTAAAGCAAATTTGTTGTGGGAGCTGCGTAAACAAAACTACTCTTGTTTGTAGCAAAAAGAACTTTAAGTAAGCAACAGACACTAATGCTTACGACGAGAGAAAACGAAGAATCAGCAAAACAAGCAAACATCTGTAGGATGAGGAAAAATTCTCTCTAAAACAAAACAGATTTGTGAGCTGTGCTGCTGCTGCAGCAGCCTCAAAACACAAACATGTAAGTGTTCAGCAGGAGGTGGGAGCAGCCAAGGTTTCCTTCTCCCTAGTTCTCCCTGACACCTTTACTCCTGTAACAGTCTGGAAAATGCTCTTTGGAGAAGGCAGTAGTGGCAACTCTTAGCATAGATGTCCCAAGTGCACATGGGACCCATGGAGCTCCAAGGGGCTCATGGAGAGCAACTGAAAATGGGGTTTGAGTCTGTCCTGAAACTGAGCATGGTAGCAGGTTCATTACAGTCCTGAGTTACACTGATTTAAAATTGGTCTGTCTTAGTCTTTATAATTCCAGCAGCTGTGATTAATCTCTGTATGAGGTGTATCGGGAGTCTAAGGGGTCTGATTCACATCTTTAAGTGTAGATTAGGAGTGACTGCTGGGAGACACAAAAGATTCCAGAATAATTTCTTTTAGCTGAGGGAAGAAGGCAGGTATTGAAAGAAACCTAGATATTTTAAGAGCACTGTGAATAATGTTTTGATGTAGTTGTATGAAATGTGTTTAACTGTGCAACATGTGATGGTTATTATCACTGTGATGATTGCAGTCCTCCTGACAGCACGTGTTTTTACAAAGGTGTGTGGAAAATGAGTGAACAGTCAACTCTGGCTCTGCAGCTCTGTCTGAATTATTGACCCATAGTGTGGGAACCCCTCTTGTATTCACTATTGTGCCTTGCAAGAAAGGGCTTCAGGTGGGTTTTCCCCAAGCTGACCTGAGGACCTAGAGCTTGATTTAGAAAATAGCTTATCACCTTTAAAAATCCAGGCCTAAATCCAGCATTTTGAGGAATTTTCAACAGGTATATTTTTACAAAAGATCCAGCATCCCAGGAAATTTCTGAGTGCAGAAATGCTACAGAGTTAGCTGTGAAAAGGAAAAAAAACCTATATATATATATGTATGTATGTGTGTGTGTGTGTGTGTGTCTATAAAGTGGTAGTATCCAGTCACCGAGAGAAAGCTGTTTCAGAGTAGTGGTGGGACAGGTGTAGGTCAGGCCAGAACTCCTGTAACCTGACTTGGCTGCCCAGTACTCCTCTCCTGCTGGGTGTGCAGCAGTGACATGTGACACTTCGGATCATGTCGCTGTTCTGTTTAGCACAATTTGAATGACTGCAGCAAGCTAGTAGAGGTGGAGTTCAGTAGAGGGGAAGCTGACACACTACGGTGACAAAGAATGTTTGTTGTGCAAAAGCAAGCTCGGGTTTATATATGGACTGTGCACAGAAATGCTTGCAGGAGCAGAAAGCTTTAGCTTTCAGGTAATGGCCCTAAATGTAGTGAGTTTTAAGAACCTCCATTCCACTCTGATTCAGAATCAAAGGCCACTTGCCAAAGACTCGTCTTTCACCTTTCTTTCTGTTACTTTTCTCAGCTGCAGTGATGGGTGGCAGAGAGAGGGCACGGATCCCAGCGTGAGTCACGATGAGATGGGAGGGGTGTATCGCGGGCGCTCAGAGCAATGCCGGCCCGGCCCGCCTGGTGGCAAACTGCTTTCAGTGGAAGCGCCTCTCCGTTCAGGTGGTCTGGGAGCAACAAAATGCGCTCTCTGGGATTGCAGGCTGTAATCTCATCCCTGTGCATTTTCGCGTTTTGAGGGCCCTGCTCATCTTTCTAGAATAGCAATATTGCCTCCATCGGATACTGTCTTAACAAACGCGGAATTCGTGCTGCAGAGATAGCGTCTGTGTCTCAAACTTCACAGAGTTTCTGGGGGCAAAAGTTTCTTCATCTTCTCCCTCTAGTCCTGGAACGTCAGAAATCAATATTCTGACATCTGTAAATCCTTTGTTACCCTTTTCACCAGGGCTTTATCAGCTTTGGGAGGGAGGGATGGGGGGAAGAGGGCGTTGAGAGAGCCATTGTCCCTTCTCTCGGGAATGATCTGGAACTACTATGCGAATCTTCATTTGAAGACCCTGGGAACTGGGGAAGGGCTTTAGCTGTGAGCTCAGTGGGAGGGGAGCTCTGAATCCCTGCTCACGCACTCCTGCCTAGTGCAAGGAGCTGGGAAGAGTCTTTTGAACGAGCAGAAGAGACATGTTGTGCTTTGTGCGCTCCTGTGAGGCTTCGCACTCTTTATGTCTCCTGTTTTGTGCCTTTTTTCCTGCCTACTTCTTCCAAATGTTTGCATAAGAATTGGCGCGCGGGGCGGGGGGGGGGGGGGGGGGGGGGGGGGGGGGGGGAGGGGGCGGGGAGAGATCCAAGAGCTGCGATTAGCAGTGATGAAGCCAGAAGGGTGCAGGGTGCAGCATCGCTCCTGCCCCGCTCTCACACCCTGGAGTCTTCCACCAAAGCAGTGGAGCAGCTGCAGTGGTACTAACACAACTACATCCCGATTGTTAGCATTAGCATATGGCACAGGCACAGTTTCAGTAAAGCAAATGATTCGGTTGGTCAGGAGTAGTGGAGTAGAATAATTTGCAGTTTTGAAATTATCACGTAGCCGGGTCTTAAAAAGCCACCTCTTACAGGGGCAAAGACCCACAGAGCAGAACTTGCTTTGTGAAACCCTGTGGTCTGTCCTGGCTTGGCTCTGAACTCCGTGTCACCTGTTTTGTATTAGGTGCAGGGTCACAATAACTGCCAAGTTTCCTGGAAGTTATGTAGAGTCCTCCATAGGCCTCATGGAAGGGGAGATATCCTGACTTTGTAGCCACATGGATGAACAGGACAGTGGGGGAGGGAAAGTTCGGATACGTATCTAGGCATTTTTGTGTTTATAACTACTGTAAAAGCAGCCATAGTCCTTTTGATTTCCTGACCTTCATTTTCGGGTCATCTGTCTCGCTGTTTGTTTTTCAAACTTGGAGGGGTTTAATGTTCCAGAAAACTAAAAATTACTTTTGAACAATGACAGCTCTGGAAAATGCAACATTACTCTCTCTCCCGAACAGCTGAGAAGATGTGGCCGTTTAAAAATCTCACATTCTGTCAAAACCATAAGAACACACGCTCTGAGACCTGATTCTATGCTACCTCCCTCGTTAAAGCCAAAGCAGTGTAAACCACTGGTGTTTGTCCTCCAAGTACTTTACTGCTTTGTGGAGGGAAAGTGCATCACAAGCATGGTCTCATGCACAATTGGGTCTGAATCTGCTCTCGTTTTTCCATGTGTAACTCTAGAATGACTCAGCTGACTGGGGCAAACCCCTGGAACTGTGCTAGCTGGAAACCAGCCTGGATATGCCTTCTGGCTCCTGTACGTGCCCCCAGCACCTGTGCACGCTCCCGCATCCATGCAGATGCTTTTCTGAGTACACTTGTTTGCATGAGGGCTGGTGTGTGAATGCACATTCTTCTCACCCACGCCTCACATGGGCATGCAAACACACATCCTCGAGTGCACACAGCCATTCCCTTTCTCTCATACACATTTGTGCACATACACAGACCTTTTTGAAAGCTCCTGTTTTCAGAAAGGTTTTATTTATAGGTCCTGCCTGGTTGTGAATGTGAAAGGGAGAAAGCCCCTCAGAGGGTTCCTTTCATGTGTAAATCAGCCAAGGCTGAGAGCATTGGGGTCACTGAGAGGAGGATTTCACTCTTAATTACTCAGAGAGAAAGCAGGCAGGGGACTTTCTCAAACTAACAGGGTTGTTCTCTGCTGGGGAAATCAGCTTGAGACGCCCAAATTTCTCTTGCGTCAGACTTCGGGCTCTGATTCACAGGCCTCTTCTGCCAGTAGCAAGAGCTGTCTATGTGGCACTTGGAACAAACAGTTCAGCTTCCAAAACAGCTTAGTTATTAAAGATGGTTATGCTGACTCTAATAATTGGGTGTTCTTTTGAGACCAACAGAAGAGCTGATCTAGCTTGCTTTGTTTTTATGCTACTTTTATTGACAAAGATATTAGTCTGTGATACATATATCTGACTCCATCTGAAGACCTCAGTATTCTTTCAGACCTGACAACTCACACTGCTCTGCCAAGTAGAAAAATGTTGTCCAGAGATTAGTCCAGTGGACAGCACTGAATTTTCAGTTCAGTCACCGAATGCCTTTGTATCCTTAGCTGTGGAATGGAGTAATCTCTCTAGAATGGGGCTGTTAAGAACAAAAGTCAATATGTATTGTGATACTCTTGGTAATAAGGCTGTGAATGCCAAGGTAAACGGGTGTGTCTGAAGAGATGTGTCTTTTTCCTGGGATGCAATACAAGCACAGGGATTCCTCTGCTGAAGTAGCAATGTCATCTTTCATCCCTGGTCATAAACTGGTCATAAAACTGAGTCTGGAAGTCTACTGCAGAGGTGAGAACTCCCAGTCACAAGTCACTGAATTTTCTAGAGTGACTTCAGGACCTGTTTGAGGCACCACACACTAATAGGAGCTGTAGCTGTCAGTAGTTGCCGGGAAGAAATCTGTGTTGTCAAGTGCGCACTCATACAACCATGTGAGTGTGCACTTACATGTTTTAACTTCACTTGACAAAGAGAAATTTACACCTCCTCATCTGTACCTCCTTTCATATATGGCCTCTGCTTTTCTGAACAGGAAATAAATCAGTTGAGGGCTGAACATTCCCAGCCCATGCACAAATAATCTCCTGAGAGCCTTGATTGGGGATTTTTGGAGCTGTGTTAGTTCAGGTTGCCTGGGAAGGTGGAGGGTTTTTTCTGGGAGCACCTGTTTGAGGATGCTGGCTCATAGTGGTGGGAGCCATCGGCAGATGAGGTCAGCAGTCTGAAGTATCTGCAGAGGTCAGAGGGAAATGAATGGGTAATTTCTTTTGCAAATGAAGAGCTGCAGCCTGGAGCAGCCTTAGCAGAGCCCAGCATGTGAGTCCAGGCTCTTCCTTTTATGAGCTGATGGAAATGTGGCCCAAAAGGACTTCCCTGATGGAGTTCTGTCACAGCCTTTGTTATCTTTCCCTCCTGCACCATGCACTGGGTGTAGACTATGGATTGGTTATCCTGGCTACCAGCACAGTCAAGAGGATGAAGGTTTTATGGCTGCATAGAAAACTTTGGGCTGTAGGGTGTCCTTACTGCCATTCCAGGAGGAAAGTCTTGGTTTAAGATGCAGAACACATGTATATTTCTGCTTTAGTGCTCCTTTTTACCCAACCTCCACTAAAATGAGTAAATCTAAGGGCTGCTTTAAAATAATGCATGTAACTGACTAATGGATTAAAAAGCCTGGGTTCTCTTCTTCATTCTGGTAGCAAATTGTCAGTTAATCTGCAAAACCCTATGAATGCCTCACTTTTTCTGAGGAAAGGTAGTGGGTTTTTTTTTAACATCTTGAGGATTTGGGGTACAGAATGCTTTATATATACAAAATAACACTGTTAGCACTGTCTGTCAGTGAAATCTCTTTTGGTCTACTTTTATGCAATGTTACTTTCTCTGAATTGTTGATTTGGAATTAATTTTAATGTTATATAAACAATGTCAGTTCTCTCTTGCCATTTGCTGTTTTGCTTCTCTGCAGACCACCGGGGAACTCCTTTAGCTGTGACATTGTAATGGGAGGTGGAGACACCTCGAGGAGAAGGTCGACACAGACAACAGCAATTACACTCAATAACATCCTGATTTGCCTCGATTACGGGTTTATGTGTGCTCTGTGCATGTCATCTTTCCTGTGCACAGGTATTTGCAATGAGGCAGGACATGAAAATAACTGTTTCCTTAGTAGGAGCTCTAGGAGCAGCTTCCTATTATTATCATTGTCTTTTCATAGCCTCAGATAGAGTAGGGAAGGGTAAGGGTTTTAAGGGAAGGCAGCTAAGGTTGGAGTAAATGTACTCAGGGTTTTTTCTCACTGCTTTGGTGTTACAGCCATGACAAGCAGCTAGAAGTTAGAACAGTACTGGGACTGCTAGAAATTACACTAAAGGGAAAAATAAACTTACGTTTAAATTTTACTTCTCAACCTCTGCTGTGTGTGGAGGGTTGTATTTTATGGCTTTCATCTCTGTTTTCCTTTAGAAACCTCAGGAGAACTGTCCACCCTTCAAATCTGTTTTGATGTGTTTTAAATGCATTATATGGAGCACATCCACTCTCAGTAAGTTGCAGAAAGAGGCCCTAAAATCATAACACATCTTTGGAGGGGTAAGCTTGCTCTATTTCGTAGAAGCATCAGCTGGGTTTACACCACTTTGTGTAGGAAGAGCTGCAGGAGAAGATGAATGTTCCTGAGGGCTCAGAGACAGTTTCATGTTTGGGTTAAGGCTGAAGTTAGCTGAGGAACCTGTGTCCAGGCAGTGATTTGACAGCAGATATGGGCACACAGTAATGCAGGCTCTGAAAATCACAGAAGCCTGCTGAGTTATTGTGAGCTGGAGGAGCTTTTCTGTTTGTGGGCACATGGGTCTGCCTACCTGACATTGTGCAGGCATAACTGAGACATAAAGGACACTGGCAAATTGCAGAACACTGATGGAACGGGGGACAGGGGGCTGAAGAGGAAAAGTTAGGAGTTTGTAGACAAAGGGCTCAAGCCTAGTTATGAATTCCTAGCAGGTACTTAGTCTTTAAATGAAAATGTTTGTTAAGCAACATACTGGTTTAATGTGGTAAGTGGATAGATACTTGCAAAGGTTTCTTGGTTTGTGGTGTTCCTCGAGGAGATTTAACAGAGAAAGCAGTTTTACTTTCTCCCAAGGTATGTATTTGTTCATGTACCAAAACTATATAGGCCAGGCAGTATAGGTGACATCACACAAAGTGAGACACAGATGATACATATAATGTTTCTACAGTTTTGGACTGATTGTAAATAAGGCATATAATGTGATTTCCTTCTGGTAGTGTCTGACCATACCATCAGCACCATTGTTGGAGTATCCAGGGCCTTAATCAGCTGCACTTTGCTACACCTGGCTGCTGCTCTGTGTCCCCTGTCCCACAGACCCACTTCTCTTTTACCTGGGCGATGCACCTGGCATTTCCATTTTGAGCAGCACCTTTCTAGGACCCTTCATTGTGTCCTGTCACTGCATTGCACCTCAGTGTCATGATGTAGTGCCTTGGCTGTATTCAGCAGTGGCTGTGATCAGGCTGCACTGCACGTCTGTGCTGTGCCCAACACCGAACTGCTGGGACAGATGCATTCCACAGAGCCCAGCCAGCAGCTCTGTCTGGGCTGTGTGTAACCCCTTTTGGTGCCTGTCGGGAATGTAACAGGCTCTGCACAGCAGCTTGGTAGGAAATCCCACTACCACACCTCTAGCGGATGCACAGGCTTGTAGTATTTTTAGATTTGACCCTCATTTCAAGTTTGTTTTTGTTTATTTGTTTTCTTTTTTAAACTTTCAAAAGTTTTTTCTTGGATCCTGAACCATTCCTATGCTGGAGCCTTGTGAATTAGTTAGTAAGGACTGACAAGTTTTTGGTAGATGTGTGCAGAAAGTAGCTACAGCATTGGTCATTCCTGTAAATCATTGAACTCTTCATAAATTTAATTCTGGACTTTTCCTTAAAAGCCATCTCCCAAACTGGACACAAGACAATGGGCACCAGCAGGCACAGCTCCCAGTGACTAGGATATTGTCACATATCCAAAAGCTTGGTGGGGAGGAGCAGACATTGGGTCTGAATTCATCCTGGCAGGGAGATTTGGCTGAGAGAGAAGGAAAATAAAGTCAAAGTCAGCTCCAAGGAAACTGCTTTGGTTTAAAATGTTTCATTAGAGTTTTCACACTGGAAATATAAAGTACAGGAATACAATTACTTGGCAGAGAAGCCACATTTAGTAACAGTCCTGTATACTTTCAGTGCTCTATATGGAGGGAGACACAATATGTCCCTGGCCACCTCAGCAAAATAATGGGTTCCTCTTCATAAATATGACTTTTTTTCCAAAATGTTTTATATAATTTGGAGGGGTTTCTAATCAATATTGATAAAATATGGGGTTTTTTCAGTAGACCATTGCTCTCTACTGTATCCACGTAAACTTTGCAGGGCAGACTGACTTTATCTGAGCAGTGTATCAGTGTCAGTGCAGCTGGGAACACTTTTGGTATGCTCACTTCATGCTTTTTCCCGTCCTCTCTCTGTCTGTCTTTAATTTTTCCTGGTGTAACTCAGTGAGATAATCATGGACACCCTTTTCCAAAGCATTAGTCTTTCCTTACTGATTCAACAAGTTCCCTTTTTGAAAACCATTCTTATCTGCCACTTGGGCTTTGATGCCTCAGGAAGTTTCACCTGTCCATGCAGGCAGGGTTAGGAGTTTGGACTGATGCACATACCTGCAAGACCTGCCAGTGCAGGGCCATGGCAGATATCACCTGTGAGGAGGTAAGAAATGGGGTACCAGTATGTCTTGCCTGTGTTCTTCTTTTGGGACACAATTTGACCAAAGAACTGAGCAACTGAAATGTCACAGAGGAATATATGGTGTGGGTGGCTTTTTTAATGGGAAGCCAGGATTAGTTTACATTTGCTTTTTTTCTGGTTTAAGTTATAAGCTAAAAATGTGGAAAGGCTTTGTCATTACATATCAGTGGCAGTTTTCTTTATTCTAGCCTAGAAAGAAGGGTTTCCCAACAGACTGGCAAAACATGAGTACACATACAGTGCCCTGCAGAGGTAATTCCTTATCACACCTGGAAACAGCTGAAGTACAGATTGTCAATCTTGCACACTGCTTGCTAACTTCTGTGGCATATTTGTACCCAGGTTCCTTTGTCAGCACTTTGAATAATTTTTATGTTCTCCCCTGGCTGTGCTGGGTAGTGTGTTGACAGGGCTCTGAGTGCACCAGCTGATTCTGCAACCTCCTACCCCTGTCCTACAGGTTTGGCTGCCTGTGTTCGAGGTCTATCATGATACAGTGGAATGTAATCTGGGATCAGAGTGCTGTGAAAAGAGCTGTCTGCCAAAGAGCCGGGAGAAGCCAGCTGGGGCCTCCCCACTTCCATTGGGAGCCATGGCACAGAGCTGCCCTTGTCCTCAATCCTCATTTGGGGTGGGCTGTAGAGGTGTTTGTGCCTGACTGTGGACCTGGCTGTGGTTGATCCTGATGACTTCCTGGCTTGGCCTCAGACCTGGCACATCCCTGTGGGCTCACTGATCTCCTGGCTATATGTGGTCACTGTCACCAGACCTGCTCTGCTCTTCTTGCTTGGTCACTGTGTCTCTGTACCCCTTTAACCGAGGTCCCTGCTGTCCTTGCTGCCAGCCCTGCTCACCTTTGCTCCTCAGGCTTCCCAAGCTCCTCTGCAGCGGCTGCTCTGCCCAGCTCCTGGCGTGGACCACAGCACTTCTGTGTGTCTGAGACCCCTAGAGGGGATCGGCAGTGATATGGAGACATTATTGCTATGACAATAAGGAAGACGTGTCATTAGCTTTGCCTCCCTTCAGCTTCCTGAAAAGCCAAAGCGAAATTCAGGTCTATAGGCACGAGCCTGGATGCTGGGAGAGCAGCCGGCAGGAGGAGCTCGCTGGACACGCCGCTGGATCATTCCCAGGCAGTTACAGACGCATGTTTCAAGGGCATCGCTTTAGATCTGCCTTCTTGGGACTTTCTTGCAGACAAACCACCAGCAGCAGAAGACAGAGGAAACTTCGTGGTATTGCAACCGAGCAGCCCCAGTGATTTATTTTAATTATTTTTTTAGACTTCTCAGCTTGTTTCTTCCACCATGATGCTTTTATCTGTCATTATTTTAGATACTTAAGGTATTCAGAAAGATACTGAGGATGCCTTTTGGTCCCTAGAAGTGGCCAAGTGTTTTATTTTCCAAGAAAGCTAGTGTAAGATTTCTTGGACAGCATCCTAACCATGAAGTAAAGAATTCTGAAGCAATATTTGTTTTAGCATAGGAAGATATCCTCCTGAAGTCCTCATGACCCCTGAGGGGACCTGCTAGCAAAAAGCTCTGAAATGTATCAGTACCACTCTGATTATTAGTCCGACAAAGTTATTCAAATAATTCAAAAAATACTCAAAGTTCTGCCTCCTTGTATGCAGTTCACCTTTGTCTTCTGTGACAAGCGGGTACAGAGAACAGTAGTAGCTCTTTTGCACAGCACAGTGTTCTCATTACTTAGGTGCAAAGTATCACTCTGCTTCTTAGGGCCAGTCCTGCAGCCCTAAATTTCACAACCCTCATGGTCGTGCCTCTGCACCACCTTTAAAAATAATGAAGACTTTTTTTTTAATTGGTGAATTCTTTACTTTTCTAAGTCTGTCCCTCATTTAGTTACTAAATGGGAACTGGGTGCCTTCTGGTTCTGAATGTTGCTGTAATAATTATTTTGATTCTGAATGTGCCAGAAACTATTCTAATGCATATCAGCATAAATTAAGTCAATAGAGATTCTTCAAATTTATCCTGGTGTTCAAGAGAATGGAATTCATGCACTTCAATTTACAGCTTATTAAGTGATCAGAATTAATGAACTCACAATGACCTTTTCTGTTCTTGTTTACACATTTTCTTCCTATTCACTCATAATGTACATGATTTAGAAAAAGCAGAGAGCTGAAAAGGCAGCGTGTGGGTCAGATATGTCCCATGGAGCACAGTATTGTACTTCAGGCTTTAATCATATTTTCAAAGCTGCAGTTTAGAAATGGCACCTCTGTTGATGCTCAGAAACCCAGCTTGATTTTTAGAACCCTCTCTGCATTCTGAAAGCTAGAAAAGCATTTGTACTGAGAAACGGGGAAGGTGTTCTTCAGAGTCACTGGAGTTTAATAGATGCTGAACAATTCCTCATTTTTGGTTTGGTTGGGGGTTTTTTTGTTTGTTTTGTTTGTTTGTTTGTGGTTTTTTGAGAGTTATTTTTCGGTGTAGTACCATATTTCAGCCTGGAGGCTGGGAAAAATACAAACCATTGGATCCATCTTTCCTTTTATTCTGAGATTTGGAAATCACTTGGGATGTCACCAAGAAAACCTCACATAAACCCTCTTTTTCCCAAGACCAGCTGAAGGTTATTCGACTGTGATTCAGCTCAATGTTTGAATGATGAAAGCTTCCCTTTGATTTTCATTATGTCCAAGGCTAAACTTGAGAGGCTGTGTGCTCATCTAGTCATTGTTACTCTCTGACTTCATGATCTAGGATAACTTCTAAATGATTCATCTGATCACTTACAAAAATTTCAGCGACTTCCTATTATTACTGTGAGAGAGAACACCACTAATTTGTGAAAATACTGGGAAATCAAAAAAGGAGAATTGGGAAGCAGCAGTAATTTAGATACCACTGCACTTGTAGGTGTGAAGCAACTGGGTGATAGCTCTTGCATACCAATACCTTTATCTCATCTCTGTCTATTGCTATAGAAAAATTATCGTGAGCACACGGAAAGACGTGTCACCAGATAAATACAGGGCTTGTATGCAACCTCTGCCGAACTGGAGGAGAATCGAGATACAAAGTTAAAAGGCAAAAGAAACCCTGATGTGAGGCAGTTCAGGGTGCCCTGCTAAAGCAGTGGTGTAAGCGTCCACAGGAACCCTGACAGTGACATTTAGAGAACCCATTTACTCAGGGAATGGAGGTAGATGGGGCATTAAAATGCTATTGTAAGAGAGAATGAGGGATTCCTGAAGAGGAAAATGCTTCGATCACAGCAACGCGTATACAGCCTGCTTGAGGGCATGTACGTACCCCAGACATTGCCAGGGGAGCTGAGAAGCTTGGGAAGGTGGCATATGAGGCATTTGTGCAGGGAGGTTGTGAGGCTTATGGAATAAATCCCTGTATGGGAGAGCAAAATTTTCGAAGGAATGGCTGTAGATAGTGAGCTGCCCACAAGAAATGAGAAGTAGAGGGCAGGCAGCCACCTCACCCTAAGCAACTCTGCTGATGGCTGCGGAGAGTGAGGGGGCCATGGCCGCAGATGGAAAAGGAGGTTTCAAGCCATGTGGGCTGGTTCTGGCCATGTATGACTTGCTGGAACCCAGAGAAACTGGTTAGTAACTCAAGCAAGCCAGGAGCCCAGGGCTGGACAGAGCTCCGAGCAGAGCCACACAAGTAGCTCCCCCTGAACGTGGTCCCTGCAGAGAGCCAGACCTGCTGTCTGGCTGCTCCCCTCTGTGCTGGTGCCGAGGTGGTGCATCTCAGGGGCTACTGGGCACTCCCTATGCCTGAAGGTACCATGCAGAGACAGGCAGTCCCTGGAAGTTGATGTAGTCCTAGTTCTTTTTACCTCTTTTTGCTTATGTGCTTGCATACCAGTGTTAAAAGATGAGAGAGACCTTGAAAGGCAAGCATAGTGAAGTGACACAGTATTCACTGAGGATTTGTAAAAATGGGGGGAGGAGAGCCCACAGTTGCATCCAAGGAAGGCAGAGCATGCTAGATTCACAGGACTCAACTTTGAGTACCACTAACATAAAAAATTTCCAAATGTTTGGAAAACAAATGCAGCTTAATGCAAGTTTCAAGTACTGCTCTTTTTCTGAATTTGTTAACTTTTTTCTTCTTCCCTTCTTAGTGCTGAGTATTCAAGCCCACAAGACAATAACTTAACAACAGTGTTAGTATTTCCAAGTTCTGTTTCTTTAAAAAGTTCATAAAACTTGTCACAATACCCTAGTAAAGCTCTTTCTGCTGTGCTATCTAATCCAAAGTAGTTTGTATCAGATTTATGTTCTGGCAGCTCTGTGATAAACTTGGACTCTACCACACTGCAAACACAAAAGATTACTTAAACTTGTTGTTATTGAATTTGAAGGACTCTTTTGTTTCATGGATCCGCACCCTCGTACCAAGTTTGTGGTCCCCAATGGCTCTGTACCTTACAAACTTAGGCAAGCTGGAATAAAGACATTTCCACCAGTGACATTTTATTATTTTGGTAGATATAGCCTCTTCTTTTTGTTAAAATTGTGCATATCAAAAAACACAGTAGAAGATATAAAGTATTGGAGAATTCAGTGAGGTCTGGTATTTTGACCAAATGGTCCTTGAGATGTAAAAGGTTTCCC
Source organism: Monarcha castaneiventris obscurior (assembly GCA_026261815.1). Lineage (NCBI taxonomy): Eukaryota > Metazoa > Chordata > Aves > Passeriformes > Monarchidae > Monarcha > Monarcha castaneiventris. The sequence goes on from JAMPIT010000485.1 coordinate 10,332,276, forward strand.
CTCTCTCACATAAGTCTCCTTAAACCTGATGTCTCAATTCATAAGGCTGCCCTGGAACTTTGGATCAACCTGGTAAAGTTCCTAGAGAAAAACAGTTGTGCAGAAAATCATCAGACTCTTGATTCCCCTGGTGTGAGGCCTTGCAAACTTGAGCCTGAAAACATAAAAGACTGAAACTGATGTCAGTCACACCCTCAACACAAAGATTATAGGTGTAACTAGAGGAGGAATTCATCACAAAATCTCTCTGATCTGAAGTCAAGCAGAGCCCTGGAAACAGCTGCTAAATACCCAAGGCCAGAGACCTCTCCCAGGGTCAGTTCATCACCTGTGTTATCTGGTGCTCAAAAAGCTTGTTCTATCCCCAGCTTGTGGAAAGAGAAAAGCTTGCTGACATCCTTTTCAGAAATTGGAGTGTTTTATTTGTGGGTTGTGTTTGGTGGGTTTTTTGGTTTTGGTTTGGGTTTTTTTTTTTTTAATGTTAAAATGAGTCAACATTTGTCTGAAGAAATAGTAATTTTTTTTACTATGACTCCAAGAGAAAAATATATTTACTAACTCCCCACTTCCAAGTGAGTTCACCTCATAACAGCAGGTGTACCTTGGGGTTGCAACTAACAGTGATTAGCATCTCTAATAGAACAATGGTCTGTACTGTCTGACTGCCCCTGGAGCAAAAAAATCAGTTCAATCATTTATAATTCATCTTTTAATTACTTGTCTTGAAAAGGCTATATATTACTGGTGTATGACCATGCAATCTGGTATCTATGTTGTTTCTGTACTCATGACCATCACTATTTTGTGTGTTCATTGCCTGATTCTGCTGACATTTTTAAAACATTCATGAATTTTGGGGGTTTTCGTCTAATGTTATGTCTCAAACACATGACTAGCACAGTGGCACTCTGGTGGAGGGTCACTCTGCATTTTCTGAGACCTGCTGGAAGTCCAGGCATGCACAGGCAGCAGCTGAACAGGGCAGGGACAGGCAGAGGACATGGTGAACTTCTCATCTAGGTTTTGGTTTCCAGCCCCCTACTCTGTACTGTTGTGTTCTGCTGTGAGAATCCTTCAGTTCTTCTTCCCTTTGGGTCTTTAATGCTAGCAGATGGAAATCCAGCTCAACTTTCAAAAACTCTGAATAATTTATTAAGAACAAAATTGTTGGGTCTGAGAGCTGGTTCCTTTCTCTCTTTCTTTCTCCTTTTCTCTCTGCAAACTGCCTTTCAAAACCAAAGTTTCTAATTACAGGTCAGGGAGGCAGGTTTAATCACACAGCAGAACCCTTGATGCAGCATTAGAGAGTGTTATTTATACACCTGAATTAATAGGGATGCAGCATTTCAGTTGAGAAGAATAAGGTGGTTTTCAATTTCACTCTTTTTATGTGAAACAAACCACATCAGATTCACTGGGCTTTTTGACCTAAATTATTGGGATTCTGAGTAACTAGCAAGTAGCTGCTATGCAGAGCTAGAGAAAAAAAAAACAAGAATAGACAGAAAACTGCTTACATAGCAGAGGAACAACAGAAGCAGGATCTATTGGAAAAAGCTGGCAGGGAGTGGAAAGAGGAAGCCATTGGGAAAACTGAAAGGGTAGAAATGCACATATGCAATTGTCTATCCCAAGGAAAACTTTTGTAGAGCAGTGGCATCCGCAGAAACTGAAGGGCAATGTCAGTCTCTTGGCACACACTTAGATACCTCAAAATATTATGGTACTTTTAGGGCCAAGAATAGGAGAGATGGAGGTGAAACATGAAGCATGTGAGGGGTCCCTGTTGCAGGGAATGGGATCCCTGCACCATCATCACTTAGAGTCACCATCAGCTTTTGCTGGAGGTATTTGTTCTGTAGTACTGAAAAGAAGTGGGGAATCCCAGACAGAATTGTTCCTGTGGTGCTGCAAGCTCCAATGTGACTGTTTTACAGCAGCACAGAGATTAATTTTCCTTGCTAGTTTGGATATGAAACTCGCATTCACTGTGGTCTTTCATCCAGTTTTATCCCTGTATCTAACTTGTATATTTTGGCTTCATGTTTGGTTTCTGCTTAGAAAGTCTGTGAAAATTTCTAGGAGCTTTCTGGACATTTTTTTCAGGGTGAAAAGTTGGGCTCCTGTGCCTATGCATCTGATTCTTTAAGTTACGGAACACACTGAGTTGACTGAGATCCTAATTGGCATTGTTTGGGCTCTGAGATGGGTTTGTGTATCTCCCACTTGGCAGCTCCCACATGATGGGGAAGGGGGTCCCCAACACCAGGCTATTCCTTCTGGCAGCAGTTTTGGTTTTGGTCCATGGATGGGACACCTCTCCCACAGCAGGCCCTGCAAAACCAAAATACCTGCCACATAAAAATCCCAAAGTGACAGAGAGGGAGGGTTGCTATGCTTTGAAACAGCTAAAATGCAGGTTCTGTGGGTATGGAGCAAAGAACAGCAGCAAGAATACCAGATCTTAAGCTCAGTATGTGAGACTTTGCATGCCCTTGAGCTCCTTGAAGCTGCATTTTGCTGTGAGCAGTAGATTTCTAGAAACTGTACCCAGCAGTCTCTAAGCTTAGCTAAGAGACAGATGTATGCAACACAGCCACTACCTATATGATATATTACTTAAGGAAAAAAAGTTTATCTACTTCTGTAAATTTACATTCAATCCCAAGATAATTTTTTGTTTAGTATACTTAGACTGTGAACCCTGTCCTCTTGTATGTCTGTAAATCATTACCACAGTGCTGGGGCAGTGTGTGCAGGGAATAGGAATTGATTCACCAGGTCCAGAGCATCACAGTGCCCTGGCCATTGAATCTCTCAGTGTGTGTCTCCAGCAGTGTGTCAGGATCCAAAACTGGGCTGTAGGCTGGATGGAAACTCAGTTGCAGAAAAGAGGTCAGAAGCCTGAGAGAGCAAGCAAAAGAGAAGTGTTCAGCAGAGAAAGATGGAAACACTGTTCCCCTGGACACAGTGGGAGCAGCCAGCTATGCTTCCCAAGCTTTGCATTGCCAACAGGAGGTTTTCTACCAGGCTGCCAGGGAGGAGGATGCAAGGTCTGTGTGTGCTCTCCCTATGACATCTCTGTTATTACTGTCACTTGCAGGTGGCTGGCACCCGCCGCAACAGAGGCAACTGAGGTTTGGTGTTGTGCTGTACCAGACAACTTGTCTCATGTGATAGTCAGGCTGCCCTTCCTGTGGGAGGAGATTTAGAGAGCACTGTTGCTTTTTGGTATATATGTGGGTTTTCTCCTCCAAAAATAGCTACCTGTTGAAGTGGGAGTATTTCAGAAAGGGAGAGGATTAGCAGAGATGACATGGATGGTCATATTTCAGGGCAAACACCTGTAAATTGGCCTGTAAGTAGCAACCTATTAAACTGAGTTCACCTCAGCAGCACTCACCCTGTGTCTGCTTGAGAAGGCTGGATCCAGTTACCCAGCCCTCTGAGCTGCTGCTCCAAGCTCAGCCTTTCCCCATCTTCTGTACCACTGCAAATGGAGCAGCTATGGATGTTAACAGCTGACAAGACAAAACACATTAAAGAAGTGATGACATCTTTTTAATATATCATCTGTATTTCTACTTCTCTCTTATTGCATTTCTGGCCCCTCTTGGAGCTCTGAAATGCTTTTCCTCCCTGTTTTGCTTTTATGGGCTTTTTAGTAGAGAAATTCTTTTAACATTAGAGATGTTAGATCGAGTTTTCACATGCTATCTCTTCTGTTCAGCAGAAAAGCAGCCAGCAGGGATGTGTTGCCTGCTTTTCTAGAGGGGAAGTATACAGCTGTTGTAACATCCCATGCCCTTTCCAACTTGCAGGTGTGCAATGAGAAATCAGGATATTAATTTGAATCCTCTGTTATTGCCACTGGCTTCTGGTCTTTCAAAAAGGACTTGACCATGTGGAATTTCTGAATGAACTGCTGCAAACTCCCTTTTAATGAACTTTGCATAACAAAGTGCTAGGAACACACTTCCTACAGATAAATGGCTTAACCACAAAGTATTAAAAGTTACTTTGTGAACACACATTCTGTACCTGTGACTTGGCAGTGAAAATGTTGCAGGGTCACAGAGCTCAATCCAGTTCTCTCAGCGACTTCCAGAGTGATTTCTGACATTACAGTATTTTGTCCTTGGGTTCCACTGTTCCGTAGAAAATAATAACCACCTTACCAAGGCTCTGAAGACATGTGAGATCTTTGTCTAGTTTGTGTGTGCAACTGAGATTGCATAAGGAAAGTATCCTTGTTTTTTGTGATATTTAAATATTCTGTTAGTCGCTCTCCTTTTTGTATTTTACGTGTGTGTGTATATATATATATATGCACTTTTATATAACCCACTTTGTATAATTTAACTTATAATCTATGGTGAACCTACAAAGTTCTTAGGAGTCACTACTTCAGGTCAGTTACATATATCCTTGTCCAAAGAAAATTAAAAATTTGCATTCAAAAAAATTTGCATCCAAATAATTACAAGTGAATATTATCCCTTGTTTACAGATTCAGAAAGTAAGATTTCAGCGAGGATTTATACATATGAGAGAAAAATAGAAGTCAAATGTTATGCAAGGATGTTTCTGTAAGTGTGTGTCCTGTGTTTTCAGTAAGTGTTCAGAGATGCTTCTGGCTTTGGAGTTTGGGAATTACTGAGAACAATCGATGTGCCTCTGAGATGCTGCATTCATCCCTTCAGGATTGTGCTGATAGTCACTTTCCTGCTGAAACACCTTGCCCTAGTTTCCTTCCAGGAGCTAAGAGTGTTAATTTCTTAAGAAACTTTTGCTAATTGTAATGTAAGCAGTCTAGGGAGAGGGGAAGACTCAGCTGAAAGGAGATCCAGTTCTGCTTGTACAGAACAATGAAGATATGCCGGCATCAAAATCCTATTCCCAAATTTTCTCTAGTGTTTTTGGGAAAGACTGCACTGCTGTGGGAAGCATTGTTGGCCTGGGTGAGTTGCTGGCATAAAGCTGTTGATAAAAAATGCACTCTGTGCCATTGCCTGGGTAAAGAACATTTCATTTTCTGGTGGGCATGAAGAGTTGTTAGTGTCATTGAAATTTTGTAGCTCTGAATAGTTGTTGTAAATTTCATCTGGGCAATATCCCCAGTTGTGTTAGATACAATTACATTCAAAGTTCTTTTTAATCATTTATTTGGAACATGTCCCAAGATTCAGCAGTTTTGGATTGGGACAGAAATTGAATTATTTATTATCAATTAGAGGTTGTCAGAGCCTTTGACACCACGTCGAGCTGGCATTGTTTGGTATCTGTATTAATGATCGTATAGATAAAAGCATGAAATTATTGGTTGGAAAGCTTTTATTCTAGGCTGAGAAGGCTAGTTTGCATACTTGGCTGGATGCTTCCCTACACTCACTGTCATTATGGCTCTGTTTAATCAAGTCAACGTTGCCTGTGGAATTGCTTGCCCATAAATTGATGAATTGAGTGTAAGAATAATTCCCCCTAGATTGAACCCAGTTGTGACTTCCCTTGTCATTCCAGTCCAGCACATTTAGACTTCTGCTTTGGCTGTGGTCTGCTACAGACCCTGGAACAATCTTTGTCACATCTGTTCTTTTCTTAGAAGAGCAATTTATTGATGACTCTTGGTGCTATGACAATGCCGGATGCTGAGCCTTTGTTCCTCCAGGTGAGGGTTATGGAGCCCATAACCTTACAGGTGTTCCTGAGCTCTCTCACAGCTCTCTTGTGCATCCTTCTCTCATCCATGTCAGTCTTAACAAGAATTTTTCTTACTGTGTTTTGGCACTTTGCAAGAAACCTCAGCTTAAGAGAGAGATCACATTACAGAGGAGCATAGTGTGGTCCCAGAAACATCACTGCAGAAAGGGAAACAGTCATAGAATCAGAGGAAAGGAGCATGGAGAAGATGCCACTTGTCTCCTTGAGTGGCTGAGGAGAAAGGATGCTCATGTGTCATTGTCTCATCCCCATACCTTCTCGATTTTGTTGCCAAAGTTAGTATAGCCTTAGTGGGAGAAAGAAGTGGGGGAAAACCCTTCTGAGAACATACTTGCACCATTTTTTGTAGCAAATAGATATTTTTTCTGCCTGCACTCTGAGCTGCTGAAAGCTGTGTACATTAGGCCTGTACAGAGACGGATCCAGTATATTACAGGGTGTGATTTGAACAAGGTTATAAGAAGTTACATGCTAGATGTGAGGAGAGCACAGGAACTTCTCATATGATAACAACAATAATTCATAATTCCCTCGCCAGTTCTACTGTCCATTGGAGTCAGTTTCCATTGTCTTCTGTGAATTCCAGTTTCTTGAAATTTATGTAAATTTCTCAGTGGGATCACTGATCTGGGGTTTTTCTTCTTCTGATTTTCTTTTTCCTGCTTCACAACCCACTTACCAAAAGCAGAGTTGTCCTACTGTCACAAGGAATTTTTTTGCATACACAACTTTTACAATTATTTCATTGCAGCAAAGGAAACCAGGACTAGAGAAAGAGAGAAGTTTTCATTTTACTGGGAAATGTTGAGATTTCAGAACCATTCCAGTATGTACCACATTTTAGATTGAGCTTTCTTACAAAATTTAACTCTGAAAACATTGTCTTCTTTTGATCAGAAAAGTTCCTTTGATTTCAGTGTCTTTAAACTGGAAAAAAAAGTTATTTTATATAGCTTCATCTAACTTTATATAATTGTATATATTTTTTTATTTTGGAAAGCTTTTCTCAACTATGTCCAGTACATCAAAAATGCCAATATAGGCATTTTTGACATTATTTAAATACCTCAATAATTTTGTTAAACAGAGAAATCATAAGATTTTTCAAAACAGTTTGGCTTCAACAAACATACTTTTTCCTTTAGCATTCCTGCACACACAAACACTCATTATCTAGACAAATATTTTAATACTATGTAACTCTCATTCTTTTCAAATTGGTGACTGTGTGCTAAGAAGTACCTCTTCCAGTGATCTCACTTGGAAGAGCCGAAGCTGCATGTATCCAACCTCTCAGGCTCAGTACTGACTTCCACAGAGGAAAGTATGCAACTGGAATTCCTGGGACAGATCTCTCTTGAAGTATGTGCTTTGTATCAAAGATGCTATTTCTCAAGGGAAAAAAACCCAAACCAAAACAAAACCCAAGTCAACCAAAGCCCAGCCCATAACAACGAATCAACAAAAATAAAGCCACTTTTGTTATAAACCATCTTTTGTCTTGACTTGCAGAAGATGCAATGATCCCTTCATCTGCTCAAATCCTTCTACTTAGAAATAAAAAGGTGGAAATGGAGAATGTGGCCTGTCGAGCTGCGGTATAATGCGCCTCAAATCCTGCGAGCAATCTTTCTTTCCCAATCTGTTAGTGATGTTTCTGACTCCCAGCCTCCCTCTCCAGAAGCTGTCGAGCAGCAGCAACTCTCTACTGAGGCAGACTTGGGAAATGACTAATTAAGCAGTGATTGCAGGATTGCTTCCTGCCCTGGGTATCAGACCACAAGAGTGAAGCTTCATAAAGATGGAGTGACTGCAGGAAGAGGTGCTGTGCATACTTCCACAATGGGGGCATTATGGAAACATGCCCTGGAGGCTGCCGGAGACCGAGCTGAATGGATCCCGATACCATCGGGGAATGGAGTACCTGCTAGTTCAAAGCGAGCCTGAATGCAGGTTTTAATCCTTTCTGACAATTGTTGAGAGGAAATGGCCTTTCCTCTGACCTTATCGTTGTAAACAACAACTAGTTAACAGGTTTGTCCTACTGAGGGAATAGTCAAGGTCTATGCAAGGATTTTACTTCACTTTTTTTTCTTCTCTGATTACAATGGTTTAATTCTCTGGACCTGAAATGCATTCTCACCCCTTAATATACTGACTTCATGTACATTCTTTCTTAATTATTGAGTCCATACAGCTCGGCCTGGTTCAAATTAGCTCTTTGGAGCTGTGGGCAGACATCCCATGGCCATTTTCGGTACTCAGCCCTGTGGTTGTTTTTATGATGGGCTGTTGAGAGATGCCTTTTGGATACACCAGTATCCCCAGAACTGGGTGTGAGACAAGCTGACAAACTCTTCTAGCATGACAGAGCTATTTTCACATTGGTCAAGAGGCAGGATGGGGAATTGCTGCTAGGCATCATTAGTATGGCAGTTTTAGTATGATAGAAGGATGCAAACGCTTCTGGAATTGCAGAGGTGGATGGATTTATCGCTGTGGATTCATATGGCTTTTAGAGCTAAGACAACACAGATGACAGAGGAAATGAGACAGTAGCTTTTGCTGCTCCTGGAGTTCAAGCCAACTGTCTGTAAACAGCTGGACAGAGTGACAATGCAGAAGAGGGTTGACCTGCTGCACTGACACAATTTCGGAGTGTTGAAATCCACCTCCCCCCAGATCTGTGCAGGACTTTGCCTCTGGCAGGGCCCCAGTATTGAGATGCACATCACGATCACGGGGCACCACCTGTAAGCATCCCCTTCCCTGGTTGCTGCTCATCAGGTGCTAAATGGTGTCACAGTGATCAACTGTCAGAGCCTTTCTGAAAGGGAATTTGCAGAGCTATTAGGAGGGCATTTCTGTGCCTGGTCATAGACCTTGGCAGGGTACAGGAGGCTACTGATGGCTTTGTATGAACGGCTTTTTAATTCCAGTGGAGTTTATGGGTAGCATTCACATGTGTGTTCTTTGGTCCCCTCTTCCAAGACAGAGTAAGCCAGAAGAGATTTCTCCCTCGGACTGCATAGCCTGGCTGATCACTGCAAAATGAGAGATGGGCTACGCAAGTCAGTGTGCCTAAGCTCTCTGCAATTCACAGCTTTTTTTTTACTGGAACAAAGGAATGTTCCTTCCCTAGGTAAAGAGGATGAATTGTAATCTTTTCTTGTTGTCCCAGTTGACCCAGCTTAATATCTGCTTCTCCAGCCTGTAAGGATTCTTGCTACATGCTTGTCAACAGAAATGTGGTGTATTTGCAGCAGGCTGGAAGTCACTGTGTATAGGTCCGTATTTCTAGTGAAAATCCTGTAAGGGTCTGCAAAGGAGAACAGATTAAAAGCCGCTTTCCTTGGATTCGTAGGGAATATCTGAGTGTGCTGTGGTAGGCTAAAGGGAAACTGGTGGATTTCCATAGAGAGGATGTCTGGTTTTCACAGCTATGAAAACCTGTGGTAACTTTGGGCAGTGTTTTGTGTAACATACTTGTGAGCAAAGAGAAAAGCCTGAATACTGCAGAGAGCAACCTCTGAACACCACATACATCCTCTGCCAAGTGAATGATCAAGGTCAGGGTCTCAAGTGGTGAAGTAAAGAGAGCTGGATCTGTCCTGTGCTTTGTCTCTGACACCCACATGTGCTATGGCCAAGAACAGGCTGTACCCAAGGCATGGGTTTCTTTGATTTTCATCAGGATGTGGGGCTGTGGGTGGAAGACGGTGTTATAGTAAATATTTGCAGTCTGTCCTGTAGCCATGTGAAGTTGTTTTTCTTGCTCCATACCAAAATGAGTTGGAATCACTTTGCTTCCAGTTTTGTTCAGTAAACAACTATGCAAGGCTGTGGCACATGTGTGCCAGTGGGACTGAGACTTAAATAAGTGGGAAGGATCTCAAGAAGATCTGATGTGATATGCCTGAAATAACTTCCTTTCCTGGGGGTTGACCCCTGTGGCAAGGTTGTGTAAATAGGCTGCTGGGAGATCTGGTCGCTGGGTATGGTGTGTACTCCAGAACTTTCAGGAGGCCAGCAGGTTGGTGGGGCAATACCACCATCCCATGTGTCTTGTGTGTGCTCTCTGCATCACCTGTGCATTTTCTGCATCAGGGTCACATTGTCACAAGACTGAAAGAAAGGCTATTAGAGGAAGTATCCCCTTTCAGTTGGGATGAACACAGTATTTTGTGAGAGAAATGGTCTCTCTCCATCCCACCCCTTCTCCCCTCGGAGATTTACTTGTTTATATGATTGCAGGAGGTAGCTCTTTGCCTTGTTCTGGTATTACCTGTGCTAAGGAGGATCATAAAAAGCTCAAGCACTTATTGATTCAGTAGTGGGAGCTGTTTCAACAGTGATAAAATGGTGCCTGTCCCTCAGTTATGGAATGCTGTCACATTTTCTCTTTCCACTCTGAGGTTCCCTTTAAGACTTTTTGAATTATTTCCTCTGCTTTATAGAACTGTAACAAAGGATGAGTGGTTGGATCACTGTGCCAGCTTTACCTGAGTAAAAGGGGCCACAGACAGGCTGAAAGGGCTCCTGTCAGCAGGCTACTAATTGCATGTGTCCATCAGCAGGTCGTCCTTCTACCAAAGAATGTTATCTTGAGATGAATCCATAGGCAGCACAGAAGGATCTTGTTGAGAGAGGCAGAGCAGGGAGCTGTAGAGTGCTGCTACTTATTGGGATGTTGTCTTCACAGCAGGTGCAAGAGTGAAAGAGCAGCACTGGCTATGTGAGAACTGCTCTGCCTTGCAGTGATCGTTTTAAGAGGGAGTACGCTTTGCTTTTCTTCCTCACAAGGGGCCACTTGCATTGTGTTTTGCACTGCTTTGCAACATTTCTGGAAGTCTGCAGTAACTACTTGGAATTGAATTCTGTGGGGAATGAATGCTGCTTTTCCTGCTTGTTTTGTCCATGCACATGAAACCATGTCCTGTCTGTAAAGAAGAGCAATCTTTGTTTCAGAGCTTAATGAATGCCATAATGGACTGTCTTGGCAATCTGCATACCTGAGAATTTTATTTTTTCTTCTGCATAGGAGCAGCCCATTTTGCTGTTCTGCACAACCCAAGTTCTGGAGGTGTCTTAAGTTTTCTTGTACAGTTCAGATGTTACCTGTGGCCTGTCTTGAAAGCTTCTCACTGAGGCCAGGGAAAAGGGCAATTACTTAAAAGTATTTGCACGTGGTTAGACTTTTTTCTGATCTACTGAGAAATAATCACAATCACTTCCAGATTCTGTGACTCAAAGAAAGCTTCATTAGAGCTAACAAGGTCTTGTTCTCCATATGTTATATACTGTAATTTGGATGTATATTGCCATCGGCACCCCAAGACCTCAGGAGAACATGAGCTGAGGATTTTGCTTGTCTGCCCTTACTGAATGCATGTGAGTCTCATGAATATTTTTGAAGCAGGTCAAATACTTGCCTTTGCAAATCTATAGAGGCCTTAATGAAAGCAATCCTTTGAGCAGGAGTGAAGGTGGATTTCTCCTTCCTTACAAAAGGGCTCAAGGAACACCAGAATAAGTTTGAAGGGGTAGGTAATGTCTGTGGAGTGAATTTTCTCTCTCAGGTTGTGGAGGGGAGGTTCCTATTCATTCAGCTGCAGACTGGCACTTAGCACGTGTATGGGAGCAGTGGAAGAGCCAGAAGGTCTGGGACATATACTCGATATGGAAATCAAGACGCTTCCCAAAAGCAAGTTTGCTGATTATATGGCAGCAAACAACTTGGTGTTAAGGAGTAGGGTAGAATCCTCTTTTTTTAGTAATTGTAATTACTATTATTTAGAGGCAATTATGTTGTTAAAGGAATACCTCATGGACATTATTACCCAGCAAAGCATCACATGTGATGCTGTGAGGAGGTGGGGAAAACAGTGAAACTGAGGCGTGTCACCCCCTTGATGCCTCCTGAATGAGACAGAAGAAACCCCAACACTACTGAAATTCAGTTTTTGTGAAAAATGTTGTGGGATCCTCTTTAACCTGCCAACACAGATGTGCCTGAACCCACAAAGGAGAGGTCTGGGTAGAGAAGCAGGGTGTGAAGTGCAATTCAGGTGGAGTGATGTTGGAAGTGGATAAGGCTACATATCCTATCCTTATCACTTCAGATCCTGGCTGCCAAAATATCTGGTCCAATATTAGTCCCACTGATTGACTGAGACACAAGACTACTGAGGACCCAAGAGGTCCTGAGCTCAGTGTAAATCCTGGGAATAGAAAGAGGTGTTGATAGAAGAACTTGCTGTCCACCTGGACAATCTGGAACATCTGTCCATGAGGACTGAAAAGCCTGTATTTAGCTATTTGTGTCTTTGGATGTTGGAAGTGGGCAGGAATTTTCCTGTGCTGTTGAACCAAGGCTACATCTATGATTAGTACCAAGGTTCATTCTATTTCTTTGAGCTCATGATGCCATTCACGGATTTACACTGCTGGAGCTGCTTTACATGGTTTGGTTGCGGCTTGACACTAACTCTGAGCAAAAACCTGGTGAGATCCCAAACATTGCCACATTCATTAAAGAAGTTCCTTCCTCCTAAGGCACATGCAGATCACTAGTCCTTTTCCTGCACTCATGATGGTCAGTGGGCTGGAGCTGAGCTGCTGTAGCTCTGTCTGCTTGTTTACAGGAGGGGGAAGCATGTGTTTTGGTAGAGGTGTGGAGGAGGCAGATGTCCTGCCTTCTGTTCCTCAACAACGAGAAGGTTTCTCTGTTCTTCAGGGCTACATATGTCCAGCTAGACTTCTTTTTTAAAAAGAGACAGGATAACCTCTGCTCTGGCCTCAATGAGGAAAGCTTACCCCCAAACTCTCTCTCCTGTTACTTTGCTTGGTGATGCCTTCGAGTCAGGGAGGACCTTTCCTGTAAACTCCAGCACAAGAGGAGGCCTGTTGCTGTGAACTCTTGCATAGTAATTAGAGGAAACAACTTTGGGCTCCCACCACTGGTTATGCAACAGGGCTGGATTGTTTGTCACCACACAACCCAGCACCAGCACGCTGGTTCCTCTGTTCTGAAACCCCTCCTTGCCTTCATCCCCTCTCTAGGCATCTGCTTTGCAGATTGCAGGAGTTTCTTTCCCACAGTCAGCTCCCAGGTAAATCCTGTCTGGGACATTTCGAGGGAAATTGTAACTCCTCAGCAGAAATGGCCCCAGTTTCCATGGCAACTGTCCCCTCACCCTGTTTTGAATGCTCCCTCGTTCCCATAGAAAGTTGCCCATTAGTCCCGTCAGCAGCTGCAGGAGCATGCCACCTCTAGAGAAGTTGTCCTTCACTGGGCTCTTTATTCCCATACTGAGCAGCCGGGGGGGTCACGGGAGGCCTGTGCTGCAGCCCCCAAGCAGGGCTCTGGCAGTGCTTGGGCAGGGCAGTGCATCCAGCAGAGAGCTGCTCTTGAGGGAGTGAGGGGGTGGTTGTGCCTTTCTACCTTTCCAGGGCGAAAGTGGTGCTTGGGGCTCCTGGGAGGTGTTTGGAGCAGGAGGCTAAAGAGCTGATGGGGCTGCTCTTAGGGGTTTTTGGCGAGCGGGAAGGCGACAAGTGAATAAAAAGGACACAGCATTTTATTTAATTAGAAAAACCAAACTCCCTAAAACTAGCCTCCGAAGGGCCTCTGTTGTCATCAGCCACACAAAGAGCTGTGACAAATGAAAGGAACTGAGCAGAGAAAAGGCTGCTTTCTCTTTGTGTCTCTTTCCCAGCTTCTGTTTGCTTTGCTGTCTCCCTTGCTCCCATTGATCAGGCATGTGGAAACATTCCTCCTCCTGCACTCCCATTGTGGCCGCCCGGTTGCCAGGCTGCCGTTGGCTTGAATAACTTCACTAAGCCAAGCCTCTCCAAAACCATGCCATCCGGCGTGCTGGATGCGGAGCCAGACACTGCCCTCCCATCCTCCTCCCCTCCCTCCCCCCTCCCCAGCAGCGCAGGGGTGCAGTGAGAAAATGTGCCAAAGAACAAGGGAGGTAACGCAGAGCCCCAGCTGTCCCGATGCGGGGGAGAAGCACAAGCTTGCCCTAAGAAAATAAGGGCAGCAAGGAGGGGACAATGGCCAGCCTGGGTTGCTGCCTTAAAAAGAAGGTGGGTGGTGGTGGTGAGGGCTGTTAGCCCAAAATTTCTGAGCAGAAAGGAGACAAAATGGTACGTTTCCCAGGGATACAAGCTAGTAAAGTGGGGTGAGGTAAACCCCAGCCTTGTTTCCCGTGGAGGGGAGAGGACAAAACAGGAGGCAGCAGGCAGCCGGCTGGGAGCAATTCATGGCCAACTTTCACTGGCCGTGCCACAAACATGTCTTTACAGCACGTGGGGCACCTTGGGCCAAGCTCGCCACTGCTTCTGGAGGACCTCTTGTTGAGGTGACACCACTGTCTGGTGCAGGTGACAGCTCTGGCACGGAGTGTGGCTGCATTCCTGGAGAGAGTTCAGGGGCAGGCCAGGGACTGTACCCCCAGGACTGGCTCCAGGGATTAAATTGGGGTAATTCTGGTGCTGAAGACACTGGACTGGAGCACTAGCCAGTGGCCCAGGGACCTGGGGGGCTTATGCTGTCGTTGCAGAGGGGCTGACACCTGCCTGCAGTCCTGCTGCCTACAGCCATTATTATGCCGAATACGAATCTCGGCTATTGTTCTTAATGCTATTTTTCATCTGTGAAATAGCAGTAAGCAATCTGTGCTTTCAGACATGCTTTCGACTCAGCAGGACCAGGGTTGGATCCTCAGATGGTGTAAAGCAGCCCTGGCCCATCAGCTCACAGCATCACCTGTGACCCCCGTTTAGTGCTCACCCCGCTGGCAATTGTGTCCCAGCGCTCTGGATCAGAGGAGCTCTATGACCAGGGGCTGAGGCTGCGGCCAGGCAGAGGATCCTCTCCGGCTGCCACCAGGCCTGTCTGCAGGGGTGGCCCCTGCATCTCAGGAGGTGGAGGGAGATATCCTGGGGCAGCTGAAGCCTGAGCCAGGCTGGGATTGCTTTCCAGAGAGGTCCTGGGTTTGCACCGGGTTTGTGCAGGTTTGAAGGGCAGGGACTGCTGAGCTCAGGTGATTAACATAACAATCCCGGAGCTCTGCCTTCATCCTGCGGCTAAAGCCTGGTTTGCTCAATCCAATTTCCAGCCTCTGCCCTTTCTTTAGCAGGCTAATTACAGCGGCAGGACAGTGGAAATGACCTTCTTAAAGCCACAGTGCCCCTTATCTACTTACCTGTCAAAACGCAGGAGACGGAGCACTGGTATCGTTCAGAGAAATAACCTGTTATATACAATGAATGAATGTACCAAAGTGCAGAGCTCTCCCCTGAAGTTCCCAGTGGGAACTTGTGTGCTGTTACCAGTAGTGATGTGCATTTGTAAAGCTCTTTCCAAGGAAGGTCCACTGACCAGCAGAGCAATGGAGGTGCAGGATTGTTCAAATTTAAAGAAGAGTAAGTGTGCACTATTACACTGATAAATGTGCAAATGCTATCATCTCACACAGAAACCTGTGAGGGCACTGGGCTGGAAAGCTTCTGCAGTGCTGGCTTCTCTCATTAGTCATCCTAGCCTCATTCTGTCTGTAATACGGAGTGCCTGGCTCCAGTGCAGCTCTGGCCTCCTCCTGCACAGACTTGTATGTGGCCTTTGGGCCCAGAGAAGCTGTGAGTGCTCTGATGGTTGGTCCTGCAGGTACTACAGCCCTGGCATGGG
The DNA here is from genome assembly GCA_026261815.1 of Monarcha castaneiventris obscurior. Classification (NCBI taxonomy): domain Eukaryota; kingdom Metazoa; phylum Chordata; class Aves; order Passeriformes; family Monarchidae; genus Monarcha; species Monarcha castaneiventris. The sequence continues at coordinate 10,347,691 of JAMPIT010000485.1, forward strand.
CTGGAGCCTGTGTGTGTGGAGCCTGCCTGGGGGCTGCAGCTTCAAATGAAGCAGCATGGGAAGCTGCAATCTGCAGGAAACCCTTGGGCTCAGCACATGATGCTGATGTGGCCATTGACAGAGCAAAGGATGGGTGCTCCCAGAGTCCTTGCAAGGGCTTGTCCATTGGAGCAGAAACAAGTGATTTCCAAGGATGTTAGGGTTTGTTTCTGTTTGAACATTCTGACCAGCTTTGTAAAGACCTGTGCAGTAGGTGGCCTTCATATTCTTGAAACTGTGTCAGCAGCCACACAAGTCAGCCCCTTCCCAGAGGATAACAGAAAGTAAAAGTTTGTGCATGACCAGTAACTTGGCACAGGATATTTCTATAGTCATCATGTTGAAATTGTCAGTGATACCTTATTATGGCTAAGTTTTGCTTAGGATTGGCTTCATTTTGTGATTTTAGACTCAAAAAGAAAGAGGCAATCTCCTGGTTGCAGAAGGACCTGTGAGGTGAAGCCAGTCTAATCGGTGGAGATGCTGTAGCTAAACTGCTTCTGGAACTGAAAGGATGGTTTTGCTATCTTCTCCTGCTTGGAAAGGAGGAAATATGGTGAGCATCGTGAGGCTTAATGTAACAAAACAGGCCAGGAATAAAATTAACTGGATAGCTGATACAGATGTGTCAGTCACACTTTGCCCCAAAGCCACTGCTGATTGCTGAGATACCTGTTCCGTCAGGCATTGAGAAGAGGTAGCAAAACAATTTTCAATTCATGGCAGTCTTGGAGACCTGCTGCACACAGCAAATTTGATGCTGTGATAACTGACACTGTTTGTGACAGACAAATCTGTGGCTTGTGTAGTGAAGCAGTTCAGAAGTGCCTGCTATTGCATATCAAGAGGTTGTGGAAATGGTACTTGCTAGGAAATATGTTGCAAGAGGATCCCAACTACCAAAGGCATCTACTGAAAGCCATAGGAGAGCAATGAGATATTTGAGAGTACTGGGAGACTTTTTTTTCCCAATATTTTTCTTTCCAAAGGCATAAATTGTCTGATTCTATTGAAAGCTACAAAATAGGGGTTTATTGAGAAACACGGTAAAATCATGAAAACTAATACTCCAGCACTGAAGTATAAACTAAACATATCTGAAAGAGAAGAAAACAATTACAGGAAAGACTGTTACTAGGAAACTGCTGGGAGGAGGGCAAATGCATTCAGGGCAAAAAGTCTAGGATAAATATAGGGAACAGTCTTGGAGGCATGACCTTGCCCATCCTTACTACAACAGCCTTTTCCTACACTGTGCTGCTGGGAAGATAGTAACAGGAGTTGTTCTATCTCTAGCATGGAATGCAGGGTTGTAGGAAAACAGTACAATTGCTTGGTCCTGTGCAGAGTGATGTGGCTTTCCAACAGGGCAGGGATCGTGTTTAGAACTATGCACAATAAGATGGGCTCACCCGTGTTACTGTTGATGATGGAGAGCAGATGGCTGCTTCAAGTGAGTAAGATATAATTTGAAATTATACGTATGGATTATTTAAAACCCTTAAGATAAAAAAAAATTAACTCTGTTACCCACAATGCAGATACACTCTGAGAAGAGACAAGCTGAAGCACACAGAAAACATTTCTTGAAAGGGAAAAATAATACCTCTCTAATAGGATTTTTTTGTGTGTTTGTATTTTCCTATGAGAGTTGTCCAGAGGAGATTTCCTTGTTGGAGGAAAGCCCTGCTACTGCTGAAGGGCAGGGCTCTCGTGGGTTGTCACTGGTCAAATGGTGACAGTAGACAGCTTGGCAGAGTCTGTGTGTAGACTTTGCAGTATTAAAAATCAAGGCAAGTGGTGTTAGCTTTTCTCCCTGTGTGGTTAAATGCTTTCTCTGTAGCTGGTGCCAGGCACTGTCGCAGCCCACTGCTCACAAATGCCTTTGCCATGTGGAGACCATGTCTGCTTTTAGCTGGATTTAAGGACCAAATGAGACTTCATTTTCTGTGTCACTTCGAAATGATACTTAGATTCCTCTTTCAGGTAGGGGGTTTAGAAAATTGAATCCTATGACACTTCCAGTGGGGGAATTCACCAATCTCTCTTTTTTCCCCTGTGGTCTGAAATACATGAATAACCTAGGTGTATGAGAACTACTCTGTATCAGAGCTATGTCATTGGAGGTATCTTGTGTTTTCTTCAGATTTCACAACACAGTAAGTTACTTGGCTCAGACATTGTCTCAGATAGAAGCCACCGTGAGAATGCTGTTTTCAGCATCCCACACTGTCCTTGAACCTAAGTCAGAGACCTCCTATTTGAGTTTGTATAGTAATTGGTTGCAGTGCCACTGTTTTAGTGCTATTGTGTCTACAAGCAGAGATCGTGCAGTCTAATTTTGTAATGAAGAATTATAATAAAACAGTAGGCAGTGCTTCCTGCAAAGAATATCTCCTGTACATGGCTTTGTACAGGATACACTGTCTGGCTTAAATATAGAAACAGTGTTCTTCTGTCAAGAACCCTAAAAGAAAATGCATTTGAGTTGGTGTTTGCTGGCATTCACTTACCTATTTAAATTCCAAGTGTAGTAGTTAAATCAACATTAATTCATTCTCCTATGATGTATTGAACTGATGGAAATCATTACACATTTGTGAGATATGTGTTCCACATCACAGCATAGCAGTTGTCTGTCAGGGTCTGGCTCACAGGTACCCAGGGTCCCTTCTGTACACTAGGCAGTGTGCTGAACTTCCTGCAATGTTGGCTGTGAAATCTCCTTAGCTCCTGATTACTCCCTTTCTTTTTCACTCACAAGGACCTTGAGTCAACTACGTCCTGTGGCAGGATCTTAGTAACAGAACTTCTGTCTGAGAAGTGCTATGTCTGGCAAAACAAGCAGCAGCTCCTGCAAGGTCCTTCCAAGCAGTTTTCTCTCACTGCTGTCATTCCCCATGCACATGCGCCATGCACCCCATACCCATCCCAGGATTTGCTTCCTTCCTTCTGATGATTGACTCTGTTATTTTGGAGTACAGGCTTACAGACCCAAGATAGAGGATATCCAAAGGAAGTTTTAAGTGTTCAATAAAAGAAGGAATGCAGGGAGAAAAGAAAGTACCGACCGCAATGGCATAATTCTCTTTCCCTCATCCCTTTGAGGTTCTCCTGTCTTCCCTGCCTGCATGTGACCTCCCTCCTCTTCCAATCAGCGTCTTTCTTTTTTCAGTCTTCCTCCTGCCCCTCACACTCCTCATTCATTGATCTCCCTTTAGGCTTTATTAGTGACTCTCCCTCCCACCCTTTCTCTCCCTCAGTTTTTCTGATTTTTTAACATGAGACAATTGAATGAGGCCAGACTCCTAAGCCAAAGCCGGGGGTGAGAGGGAAAACGCATTAGAATTTAATGATATTGCCTCTTTAAGGAATCCCTAATTCCTAACACCCATCTCCTCCCCCACCTGAGAACCAATTAAAACTCAATGAATTCAAGTGGAGGCTTTTGTGCCATCACATGTGCTTGACTAACAAAGCCTTCTCCATGCTGGAATAAAAGCTTCTATTCAGCAGCCAGTTTGTTCTAATTCAAATCACTTCCACTCCAGCATCCTCTCCTTCCTTGCTGCTCCTGAGTTCCCAGGCTGGGCTGCCACCCGCACAGCCCTGCCCAGAGCTTCATGCTCCACCTTGCAGAGTCGTACTTCAGTGGCAATGAAGCAGAGGATGGGAGAGGACCTCCATATGGTTAACTGGGCAGTCCATGCTCATTGTGTCCCTGTTCCCAGGAGCCTCCTAGGCTGGGGATGAACCCACGTGGTGCCCTGCAGGAGCTCCAGCCTTGGGAGCTGTCTTGAAAGGAACTCTTGCTGTGCCCTTGGGAAACAGTTCCTCAGTGTGCAAACAGAAAATTACCTTGTCTATGGGCAGAGCTCAGCCTTCCTTGAAACTAGTGAAAACCTTCTCCTTTTTCCTTTGCTGTAGGGGTCATGCAGATATAGTAGTGACACCTGAAGTAGCAGGGGAGTCCAAGAGCACACAAAGTCTAAGTGAGTCCAAGTAGTTTGTACTTCCATCTTCTTCAGGGTATAAACTGCATTACCTGGGAACCTGAGGGTAACTTCTGTCCTCTATTGTCCTGAAAATGAGCTTGGATAAGGTCATCTGGGAGATAGAATACATTTCATGCTATTCAACTCCCAAATTTAAAAAACATCACGTGAAAGCTTTGCAACTGCAGATCTGGGGCTTGGGTGACTTTAAGTAGGGAGACAATTCTCTGTCCAGATGTTAGCCAGGTAATCTTCCAAGTGTAAAACAGGCTCTGCTAAGAGCTTCTGCCTGTCCTTTACTGATCAGTGTTGCCTGAGCTGGTAGCAAAGCTGTATGCATGACATTAACTGGATTTTCTTTTCTCTGTTCCTGTAGCCTCCTATTTGTAGAGATACATTTGGGTTTTTTTCACTCGTGAGAAATCTCTGGTAGGAGCAGGCTGAGCGCTTTGCTGTGATTGCAATGAGGTTTTTACTCCTTCTAATCTCTCCTGGGAGTGAGCTCCAACACTGCGGGCCAGCTGCCAAGGAAGCTATCTGCTCTGCTCCAGAGCCTTGTTCTGGTATATGGCAATTCCATTGCTCCTGAAACACGTGGTTTTCTCAGGGAGTCACAAAGGAGGTACCCATCTCTTGCGTAGCTGGGATCTGTCCCAGAAAGAGCTCTGGCAGTGGAGATGAGCTCTTGGAAGCTGGTTTCATATTGCAGAGGCACCAATGCTTAGAGGAGTGGTTTGGATATAGAGGCAGTTAGGGAACTGTGATGTCTGACAACAGGAATATTGCATTTTCAACTCATCTGGAGTTTGTGGGGCTGGTAATTCTTCCTATCACACTGCTTTGCAGCTGTCCAGCATGGCAGGGAACAAGTGTTAACACACCTCAGGGTGTATTGCAGTCTTCTAGTCAACTTTTATGAAAGAAAGATTTGAACATCCCTTAGAGGTCCTGTTCCTTGCAATAGCTGTGATCTCTCACATCTTCCCAACGACCCCAACTTTGGCCATCAGTTGGAGCTGAGTATGTATTACTGTTTCCAAAAAGCATGTTTGGGTCTATACTTGTCTGTTTCACTCATGTTTTTATAGATTTGGACATGGAACCTTCCTTTGATGTCAAAAACCTCTATTTTGTAATTGGGAACAATTTTTTTTCTTTAAGTTGGCCTCTTGTTGCAGTGATGTGCAGAGTTTAAAAAAAATCGTGCTGTGGATGGGTTTTCCCTTAGCAAACCCACTCCTATGTCTACATAAATGCAAAAGAACAGGGACTCTGACAATATGCAAAATGCATGGGGTGCTCAGACTAACACAAAAATTTTAAAGAACTGTTCATTAAGTGAAAAGTTAATTTCAGGTAATGCCATGTGGTATCATGTAGGTATCTGTAGTAGAATCTCTGTCCATCAGTGTGGTGAAGGGGAAGAAGATCAGAATCAAAATCTGGTTTTCTGTCAAAAAAATACTTCTTTCCCTGGAGTTAGAGAGGGCTGATTACTTGGGGAAGATAAAGAGTATTTCCCTTTACAGTTTTGAGTTATTTTCTGCAACATGTTCTGTCTGAAGTTCTTAATACTTCTTGTTTTGTTTTGTTTTGTTTTTTGTTTTGTTTTGTTTTTTGTTGTGAGGTAGGGAAAAAAACCCTCTGTTTTCAAGTAGTAAATGAGAGTTTTCTTGGCCCAAATCACCTGGCCAATTTATGAGAAAAAGGTAGGAGCAGCACAAGCAACTTAAGACTTCACTGAAGAGCACACTCCTCTGGAGCCTCCTGTGAAATGGAGCAACTGTGTAGCAGCGCTCTAAGGTGGGGGCTGACAGTGCAGTTTGCCTGCTCAGGGCCTGGCAGGGCTTAGTTGGTCCCTGGGCTTGTCTGTAATAAACTTGCTTAATTGAAGAAAGCAGAAAATCTGAGCTCCCGTGGTTGTGTGGTTCGGTGGGCAGAACAGCCCCTTCCTTCATGATGCAGCTGAACTCTTCTTGTGTTGAACACTGACCTTCGTCTCGGGGGCTCTGCACTTTGTTCCTGTTTCTTGTTAGTGAAATGAGTTTGATCGTCTCAGACTTGATAGTAAATGGTCTCTACTTCAAAACAAAGTGCAGTTAGTTTGGCAGGAGAGTCCCAGGTCTGACCTGAAACTAAATTACAGCTGACCCTGAGACAGTGAGGCCCCTCCAGGTCAGGGACAAGGGCATTGTCAGGACACTGGGAGCTTGCACTGTAATTAGCAGCAAAGGTATCAAATACCAGCATTCCTGTCCTTAAAGCAACACAAGCATAAAATCTTAAAATTTTTCCTACTGTAGCCTCACTAAAAATGAATCAAAAGGGAAGCAAGGCTGAACAAACTTTCATTGATTTGCTTTTTCTTTGTAAATCCCTCCCCATCTTACACTGTCTCCCACAAACCCTTGTTCTCCCAGCACCTGGGAATGAACTTACCAGACACTGCATTGCTTTCAAGGCTCCAGAATGACCAACACAATTGCACATGCTTTGCCTGACAGCAGGAGTGTGTAAGAGCAGCTTTCCTACTTCGAAAACTTGTTTTACTCCAGAGCTGTTCTACTAGTAACTGTCTGTTCTGTTCCCAGGTTTCTTCAAACACCAGAGAGGCCCTTTTAGATTCACCCTTCAAAATGTGATTTAAATACACTTTCTCTTACAGGAACATTGCAACATTTGAGAGAGGAAAACACTCCTACTGTTTTCATGTGTGTGCAGCAGAGTGCCAGTAAACGGAGGCTAGCATGCATTGCAGCTAAAAACATAGAGAAGGTATAAATTACTGAGCCTTATGCTTTTGACCTGGTCACCTGTGCCACTAACAAATTCAGACCTTGTGTGTGCACCATGGGACAGCACGAGCTTGTTTTGCAGAAAACGCTGTCTGCTGAGAGCTTCCCCAGGCCTTCTTTGGAAGAGGAATGTTTATTCACCTCCAGCTTCTTGACTCAAACATTTAAAATCAGTGGGAAGTTCTGGAAGATGCCTCACTATTTCCATCCATCACAAGTGGGCAGTTTCCAAACCCCAAGGGTGTCTGTAAAGCAGTAAACCTGGTTACCTCCAGAAGGGAAAGGCTGGAGCAGAGCAGGACATACTGCACAGGACTTCCAAAAACACCCATATAATCAGATTACAAGTCCAGTGAGTCAAGATGTCTTAAACCAGAGTATGATCCCTCTTTCACGTGTAACTTATGAGAGTCCTTTCTTCTGGTGTCTCTAAAAAGGCACTGATCATTCCTGCAAACAGGAGTGCAGAATTGCTCATTGAATAATTGAGAATATGGCAAGGAGATGGAACTAAAGTCTTAGACACATTTTTGTCTAAGCCTTAAGCGTTTTTTAATGTTACTATTCCCCATTTTGATTCATGTATCCAACAGAAACTTTGAATTGTAGAGGTTACTGTTTCATTCATACTTTTACTGAAGGAATGGTTTCAATATACATTTCACACCTCCACTGTGAGAGGTTTCCAGCTGCTCTTCTGTGTCCCTGCTTTTGGAGGAGTACCTCCACGTTGTCTGTCTTAGCCTTGTGCTAAATAATGCCTTGGAGAGCTACTTCTGTCCTTGAGGGAGCTAGTCCTTAGCTGTTGCAGTGCCTTGGCCACCAGCCAGCTGGGAGCTCTGAGGAATACAGTTTGTGAATTACTACTTGCTCCTGGTGGGAAAAAGGTCAGTGACTCAGTTTACTTCAGCTCATGGAACTGCATGGGCATGAAGTAGGTGGGGAAATTTATGCCTGGAACCAAAAAAAGAAACCCAAACAAACCAGAGAACAGAAAACGGCATAAGGACCCTAAGGCAGCAAAATCAGCCTTGAGGGAAATCCATAGCAGGCAAAGGTGCGAAAAGATAAATGCTTAAAGGCTGTGAAAAGTGAGAAAAAGATGGGCAAGAATGGACAAGTTGTAGCATGAGCAAAGTATTTCCCACTAGACTTTGAGCAGTGCAGAATGAGAGCTTCTCTTCAGTTAGAGGTCAGCTTGCAGGGTGTGTGGGCAGGGGGAATTGCCCTGTCTTGGGATCAAAGAACAGATTTTGAGCCTTTTCTAGTTCCAAACACATATAAAAGCTGGTGGAGGTTGCTGAAACTAGAGTATTTGGTAACAGCCGTCTCATTTCACATTCCCTAGCCTGGAAGGACTGAGAGCCTGTAAGCCTGAGTGAAGATATTGTGCCCCGGGGTGGGAGAAGCCCTCCTTCTCTGGTGGACACCACTCCTGCCTCGGAGCATCTGTGCTGGGTGCACTGCTGTAGAGAAACAGTTCTGAGTATAACACACACCGGGTGAGTTTGTGCTTTGCAGTAGCCTGCCTGTTCTACAGCAAACATGAGAATGACCAGAGATGACCGACCACAAGTGCACCTGGACCCTGGCAGCCTCTCACCTCCTTTCCCCTTCAGCAGGGAGGAGGCTCAGGCAGCAGTGACATGTACAGAGCAGCTAAGCCTCTCCTGCAATTGGAGGATGGGAGCTTTGCCTGGGAAGACACTGGTGTCTGTCTTCATTAGGATGTGATGCTTGATGTAAGTCATGTGACAAGTACAAACAAAATACCTTGGCAAAACCTCGAGGAACCAGGACAGGCTGAGCTGCTTAGGAGGATTTACAGTGTGTATTTCTGTCCTGTACACTTGCCTTGGTCTGAACCTTTCTCATCTCAGGAGTTCCAGCATGCACCCTGGATTTTAAAGGTGCTCTTTTCTGTTCTTTCCTCCAAATAATCTGCAAACCTTCTCAATGTTGTGCTGTTAAGTTTAACAGTTACTTAGGCCCAGTTACTTAACACCACCATAGTACCTGAATGCTATAATGTTGTCCTCTTAGAAGTGCCGTTGGGATTTGTGGAGCAGAGGTCCCATCAGCTTAGATTAGAAAATAAGTCTTGAAGAAATGGGAGAGTTAAAAGCCAATGCAAGTGCTATAGCAGAGGTAGGAAATTGATTATGTCCTGAAAGAGAGGGGATGAAGAAACAGCTTCTGCATGCTCAGCTCCTGTTCATGTGTTGAGCCAAAAGTTCTGTTTGCTCCTGTGAGTGCTTCCTTCTGGTGTTGCTCTGGGATAGTGCCAGGACCCAGATTTTCTGCCACTTGCTAGCATCTCAGCGGGGAATCCAGTCCTTCCCCTGAGCCCTGTTCTCCCCTTGTTCCTCTATTCTCTTGGACTCTACCTTCTTTAAGGCAGATTTTAGAGGTCCTTGACATGGTGCTGACTTCATCCCCAGATTAATAATTCACACATGCGTCAGACCTGCAGAGGATGTGCAAGTCCACAAATAGTGCAGCATCACTGCCTGAGGAGCTGATAGTGGAGGCCCAGCAGACTGGGCAGCCAGGCATCAGCAGTGTCACTGCAAGGAAACATTGGAAAAGATATGTTGGCTGTGGTGGTGTGTTTGGGGCTCACCCTGCCCCTCCTCCACTGGGACACATATTTTAAATTAAGAACTTTAATACTTTTTAAAAATGTAAGTACAGAAACCCCTTTTGTATAAGGTGTCTGGCAGCTCTCAAACCTGACCCAGAACTTTTTCTGTTACCCCTCTTCACCCAACTCATTCCCAGACCTCTTCTCAGTCCTGGTGGTATTTGGTCAGCCTGGCCCCATGCTGCACTGTTACTTGCGCTGATATGAGCCCATCGACCAAAGCCTTTAAATTTCTCTGTTATTCCTCTTCTCTAGGCTCCATCTATGCACATAATGTGCAAGAACAAAACAGGATGTGATCACCAAACTGACATTTGCTTAATTTATTCTTAAATCCCAAAATCTTAAATTAAATTAAATCTTAAATCCCAAAAATTTTCATGAATTGGGATTCCCTGGCTTTCCTGGCTGACCTCTCCCATCTTCAGCCATCCTTATAGTTGCTAGTTTCTCCGGATATCTAACATTTATCTCTTTCTGTGTCAACTGAACCTATTGCCTTACCTTCAGTGAGCACAAGAAACAATTTAATCAATCTTCTTTAGAACAGTCCAGCACATCTGGTGGATTTTAGTTGCATCCATCCTCCTCTCTCTTTTCTAATGGTGGGGAAATGAGTCCCTCTGTATCCCACCATAGGAAGCTCTGACCTTCCAGGTGAGGAGGGGAAGAGCAGGAGGCAATGCTCTGTTTCTCAGCTGAGGAAGAGCCTCTTAACCGTGGATGCTCTAAGAAAGGTCCCTTTTCCATAGGAGGTGAAGACTGGGAAGGGGTTAGGAAGGAGAAAGGACCAGAAAGCAGTGACTGGGACAAATGGTAACTAAGAGGTTAGAGGGAAGGTGGAGCTCAGGGCACTTTCGAGGAGGTCTCATTTTTCGAATCTGTTGTTGCTTTCTGTCACTTTATATGCAATTTTTGGATTTAAAGGTTTAATTAAAAAAATACATTGGGAAATGAAAATGTTTCCAGCTCCTCTTTGGGGAGGGGGGATCCTTTGCAGGCTGCCGCAGAGAGGGGGCACCTGGACTGGGCTGGTGCAGTGCTGGGCAGTCCATGCATAGAACAGCTCCTGCGTTAGAGCTGAGCAGCCAGGGCTTCCTCCCTCATTTGCTGGACTGATTTAGATAGGATCATGGAGACTAGACGCCACGTAGTAGTTTTTAGAGTTTGTAGAGAGGGAGAATAGCAGGCAGGGCTCTCTGATTTTTCCCTTAGCCATCATTTCCAGGACAGCTGGTAGAAGCCTGCAATCTCCTACTGTCCTTCAGAGATCTCTCTGGTTTTGCTATTTTATGCTGAATCCCTACACTGAATTTACTACGCTGCAAGTTCTCTTGATGCTTTATTTTCCATCCCCTGCAGACTTCTTTCCCTTTTTTTCCCCCTGAGGCTCCAATCCCTCTTGCTGTTTTATGTTAATTGGGGTGGTCTCCTCCTCTCTCCTCCCTCTTTTTCCAGTTATCCCAGTTGTCTCTATTTACTCTTCCTACTCCCCTTTCTCCTGACCTTTATTAACACTTATGTTTCTCTTCCATGCCACCCTGTTCCTCTTCTGTACTCCCACCCATTCTGTTCTTCAGTGCTCTGCACCATGTAAACAGTCTTCCCCCGCTATGAATCTTGCTCCCTGAGGTTTCTTACATGAAGTAAAGAAATCCTTGGTGCATTTGCAGTCATTCGCCTCTTCCTATTGCTGACTCTGTCCCTCCCCCCACCTGAGTGGAATCAAAATAATTTAATTTCCCTAAATAGCTCCTCTGCCTGTGTGCCTGACTCTTGCCCCAAACCAGCTCCTGCCAGGCAGGAGGTGGCTGGAGCAGTGGGTTCCCTTCAAGGTAGACACCCCTGGCTGCCTCATGCATGGGCTAGCAGGGTTTTGCCATCGGCCTTTCCAGCACTCCTCCCAAAACAGGCATGAGCACCACCAGAAGCCACTACCAGAGCCTGGCATTGCCCCCAGGCTGCCTATGGAGCCACAGTTAATACCTTCCAGGTTTGCATCTTCAGCATCATAATGCAAGTGTTACAAAAATTATTTTAATTCCAGTTCAGATTTGTTTATTAACTGTCCAAAATAAGTGAAAAGTGAAACGTTTCATAGTTCCCGACTGCCAAAACTTCCCAGCTAGAGACAGGTCTCCAAGACAGTCTCTCCTTAAGCTTTATATGATGAGGGAGGAAAAGAGGCGGCTGCTGTCCCTGCCCCTCCCCTAACCTCCACTTTTTGGAACCTCCCTCACGCCATGAATAACTCCAGTGTCTGCCACTGATGCTGGGCAGAGCTTTGCCAATCATCCTCCTCAGCAGGAAGTGGACATGATTTTGATAGTGTCACTCTACCACACGAGACACTGAATAGCAGCAAGAAAACTGAGCGGTTTTGTTAATCTCACTGGTGTTTGGCAACCTCTCAGCAGCAGCCACAGAGGCACTACAGCTGTCTGTCTGCAGCCCCAGGAATACAATGCTGCATTATTTTATATTTGGCAGATCATCTTTCTAATCATAAGGTCTGGAATGTTTTATATATTTACTTCTCTGTGAGGAAAGCTTCCTACTGTCACTAATCAGCAGATTTTTCAAGACCCACTGTCTTGTGCATTACAGAGATATATGAATTGATACTTACAAAGCACTTCGGGGTCCTAAGGTGGACACAAAATACGGTGTGTATGTTTTGGAAACAAACTCAGAATAAGTTACATGGTAGGTTACTGTGTCATTGCCAGTGATGCATGTCCAACCGCATCCTCCATCCAAATCTTCCTGAAGGCTCAAGTTTTTTTCCTCTGATCTTCACAGATGTTAACTCACATTGATCCTGTTCTCCCCTCTCCAATACTATTTCAGTGGAGAAAAAGTGAATAAAATAATAAACATAATGAAAAAAAAAAAAAAAAAGACACAATTAAGCATTTTAACAGTGTCCCTCAGAGTGCCCAACTTATACTGTCTTAAAAATAACACATTTAAAATTATAGTAATGCTCTGGTAGAAAACCAAGAGATGTTATCCTTTAGTGAGTTCATCAGTGAGCTCTTTTTTTTCCTCATTCTTGTTTTTAATTAGCATTAGTAGTGTGCCTAGGCTGGGCAGTTATGGAACATAAAACCTATTCCAGGTAACTTGAAAGAGTTAGTTACTTCCCCCTTTGAAGTATTTGCCCTCCAAATGGGAGAGAGCAGGTGTCAGGAAGGAGCAGAACAGCAGTGAGTTTGGGCAGCGTGGCAGGCAGCAGTGGTGGCTCTGGTAGCCCAGCTTTGTCCAGGTTTCTCAGGACATGCAAGGGGAGATGGGTGGGATGCTGCCTCAGCACTGCTGCTTCCACCGGCTCTGCAGTCCTGCCCATCAATGCCAGCTACAGTACCACCTCTGCATGTCATTATTTATATTTCCCTGCTGCACCAGCCCTGCTGCCTCTCAGGGCACCTCCACCCAAAGTGATGACTCCAGCCCTGTGGAATGAAGAGTGGGTTATTCTGGAGACACAGCTCAGCCTGGACCAGTGGCAGCAGGAGCTGGGATGCTGCACAGCTCTGTTCCCAGGGGCAGCTACCAAGTCTCTGGTGTTGAGTGTGTTGCTGTGCCCAAGTAGAGGGCCAGGAGAGAGGATAGGGTCACTGACCCAGCTCAGGAAATAAGAGTGGGTGAGTGGTGGTTTGGCAGAGCTAATGGGCAGAGGATGAATTTAACTCAGAGTTGCAGCCCATGTAAAAAAGATACTATTGCAAAATATTGTTGAAACAAAGGTATAGTTCCTTTCCAGGAAGGAGATGATGTGTATTGGGACGTGGAAAAACAGTCATGAGAGAAGAAGAAAGGTCAAACAAGGATGGCACTGACCTGAGCTGTCAATACCTTGCTTTAGGCAGTGAGAGGGTACAGGGGGGACCCGTGATGGAAGGAGCAGAGCCAGGGATGCCTGTGGGGAGTATTTCGCAGTACAGTAGCACATGCCTGATCCAATGATACCCTCTTTACCATGAGAAGGGCTCACAGCACTGTCACCAGAGGTTTTGAGACTACTCTGTTCTGATATGCCACAGATACAAACAAGTGCCTTCTCCCAGAGTGATGCTTAGTGCAGTCAGGCGAAGTTTCAGCTCTCCTCTTGACTCCAACTTTACAGGTATTTCATTTGCTCCGCGCTGAGCTCCTCCAGCCACCCGGGCTAGATTGCCCAAGAGCAGAGGCAGAGTGCACAGACCTGGTCGAGAAGCAGCATGTGAGTGAACTTGTGTGGCAGTGGAACTCGGCTGGGGCTCGGCACGAGTCTGTCAGCCTGAATGAGCAAGAAACTGCGCGGTGCCTTAGGGACCAGCCAACCCTCTTCCCGATGAGCCGCGGGCAGAGGAGAGCGGCTGGGCTGTGCATACCTGGTGCTGCGGGGCTCTACGGGGCTTCGCGGTGCCCAGCAGCAGCTCTGCCCCGGGTCCTGCAGCCTGGGCACTGCCATGCAGGGCAGCAAGCGGTGAGGCCGGGAAGCCCCTGACCCCTGCAGGGTCCCCGTGGGCTGCCAGGGGGCACGGAGGTACCAGGGCTCCGGGAAGGTGCCTCGACTCCCTGCTGCCCGGTCGGGGTCCCGGGGTGAGCAGGGCAGTCCTGGTTCCGACCTAGAAGCGCCCTCGGCGGCGGCGAAACACCAGGAGGAACACGGCCGGTGTCTCCGGGGTCCGCCGCAGCGAGCCCGAGCGCACCCGGCCGGGCCTCGCTCCACCACCCTTTGTCCGCCGCCCCGGGGCAGGTGCGGGAGGCGCGGCCAGGGACAAAGAGGCCGCGGGCTCCCAGGCTGCTCCCGCCGCCGCCGCGTCCGGGGTCGGACGCTCTCCCCCAGCGCAGTGCAGGCGCAGCTCCCAGCACTCGGCCCCGGTGCCGCCGGCGGGTTTTATGCGCAGGGCGGCCGGCGGGCCGGCGGGGGTGGGAGGAGCCGGGCAGGTTGTGCCCGCCGGGCCCTCCTCCCTCGCTCCCTCCCCGCCCGGCGGAGAGGGGTCGGGGGAGGGGGCAGCATGGCCTGTCCGTCCGGCCCCTTTTCCAGCGCTCATCTGCCCCGGGAGTGCGGCGCCGCTCCTCGCAGGGAGAAGAGGTCCGAATGGAGACAGACGGCAGCCAGCCCGGCCTCGCCTCCCCGGACTCCCCACACGATCCCTGGTACCGCCGCGGCGGCCGCCGCCGGCCGCCCCCACCGCCCCCCCTGGTCCGGCCGTGGCCGCCCCCTCCCCCGGCCCCGGCCGCCCGGCCCGGGCAGGCGCGGCGGCGGCGGCGGCGGCGGCGGTGCCGCTGCCAACATGGCCGATCCGCGCCCTCCCCTCCCCGCGCGGCCCCGCCGCCGCCGCCGCCACCCCCGCGGGGCGCCGCGGCCCCCCGGTGCGGCCCCGCTCATGGCTCTCCCCTTCCTCCCGCAGCAAAATGTTCATCGGGGGACTGAGCTGGCAGACCACGCAAGGTGAGCGCCGCGGGGCCCCGCACCTGCCGCCGGGGCCGGGGGTGGCGGAGCTGGGGCTGAGCCGGGGGGGGGGCGGCGGGGCCGGGCCGGACTGGGACGGGACGGGACATCCACGGTGGGTGCTGTGCTTGCAGAGGGCTTGCGGGAGTATTTCAGCCAGTTCGGCGAGGTGAAGGAGTGCCTGGTGATGCGGGACCCGCTGACAAAGAGATCCAGGTGAGAGGCCGGGCCCGCGCCTCCCTTTGCCCCTGCCGCGGCCCGGCCGCCACTTTAACCAACTTTCTCTCTTCTCTCCGCATCGCCTCTTCTGCCCGGGCTGCGGGGCTCAGGGGCTTCGGGTTCGTCACGTTCATGGACCAGGCTGGCGTCGACAAGGTCCTGGCCCAATCCAGACATGAACTGGACTCCAAGACGGTGAGATGACTTCTCTCATCTCAGGGGTGCATTTGCCGGCGGAGCGGCTGTGCTCAGAGCAGCCGTCGATTGTAGTGTTTGATTTCCAGTTAGAGGTTGTAAACTATCGATTCCTGATACGCATCGATCGTTCCCTTCTCTGTGCCGCTTGCCGGCGGGTAGCCTAGCTGCCGCCCAAGCACCGGGCTCAACGTGTGCCGATTCCTGGTGTGGGTCTGTGGATCCTGGTGATGGTTTTCCTCTCTCCCGTTGGTTGTAAGGCCCATCCGGGCGGTGACTCTAGCCCTCTCGAAGCTGGGTCACCTGAGCACGTTTGGGATGAGGATTTGTCCCGGGAAATAAGATGTGGCTGCATTTGGAGAGAGGGAAGCTGCCCTTTCATCCTGTGGGCTGCCGAGCTCTGATCCCTCCTCAGGGGTGCTGTTTCCTGGCGCCTAGGCCCTGCTTCCCTTCCACAGGCCATGGTGGCCTGTGCCCCCCCTTCCCGGCAGAGAGCCTTCATGCTGTGCACCCCAGAGACTCTCTTGTGGTTTCCCCAGGCAAAGTTTTTGTAACCGTCATGGAGGTTCAGGACTTTATTGTCTCCGAGTGTGGCCATTGCCTGCCCATGTGGTCCACCACCAGACTCAGAGTGGCTGCGGCTCCAGCCCTCACTCTGCAAGTTGGGGTGATGAGGAGCCCCAGCTGGGCCAGCAGAAAGATTTGGTGGCTCACTGGACTAGTGACATAGTGTGGTGGGTCCTGCCTTGTGAATTTGTGGTGCTCAGGAGATGTGCTGGCTGTTTCGAGGAGTGGGGGTGAGATGTCTGAGTGGGAGGTCCCTTCTCTTTAGTTTTAGTGACTTGCCTTCACCTGAATTCCTTTTCCTTATTGCTGCCCTGGGGTGAAGGTGAGGGTACGGATGGGGGAGTGGCGGGGGCTGCAAGGGGGTGGCGTGGTGAGGGGGGACACGTTCTGGCTCTAGGCAAGGGCTGCTGAGGAGTCCAAATGCACAGCTTTATTTTTTGCAGAGCATGGCCCAGGCGTCCTAGTCTTTATCTTGGCAGAAGGAGAGGGCGGGAGAGCAAGACCCTCTTTCTTAGGGTTTATGGTATGAGTTGCAGCAAGATTTATGTCTGTTCCTGTTTAACTGCCTGGATCACTCCCTTTGATGTGCACAGGTCCTTCCTCCCCACGGGAGCTCCTGGTTAAACCTACCCCAGCCTTCCTGACTGAGTCTGGGTCCCCAGGACTCCTAGCCCTCCTCCTTCCAGGAGTGATGTGAGTTTTGCTCTGAGGGGGATGTACAGTAAAGTCTTTTGAGGAGGACCCAGGGTTTTCTTTTTTCTCTTTATTTTTTTTACTAGCCTGTGTAAACACAGTGTCTGATCAGCTAGTCCTGTCATGAGTCTGTAGGCTGGCGTAAACCACTCTTGGAAAGGCAAGTGATGGATGTCTGTTGTAGCACTAATCCTGGAAGTATTTCGGGGCTAGGAGTGAGCTGAAACCCACGGTGTCCATTCTTCTCTCCAAGCTGCCGTTGCCGGCTGTGCGAAGGCGCTCTGCAGCCCAAGGTGCAGCCCACGAGAGTGGGGAGGGATGGTGGGCACTGCAGGAGAAAAGAAGGGCCTCGTGGTGCAGGGCGCGTGGGGACCGGCCAGTCATTGAAATTCCCTGCTGCATCTGGTCCACTCGCCCCGCTGGCATGGCACAGAGAATGGGGACAGTTTTGCCAGGGCCCTCCTTTGTTAGGAACTTCAATCCTCTTCCCCCTTCATTCTTATTTTTTATTTAGTGCAGTTTGCGGCTGGATCAGGTGTTTTGGGGTGTTTTACCTCATGAGAGGTTGGTCTTGTGTTAGCACATGGAACCTCCATATGCTTTTTCCCTCCTGAGCTGAAAGGCTCTGCCGTGAGTCATGGGTTAAATGACACAAACTCATCTAAATCTTAATTTAGACTTTCATGAAACCTTGCAGAAAAAGGCCTGGTGTCCTGTAAGGACAGCCTTTTCTTGTTGCTTGGTGTCTCCTGGCAAATAGCATTTGATAGACAGTGTCTGCTCAACTTGTTGCTTCATTGTTTTCTGATTCTTCCTACCCTAATGAAGGCGGTTGGCCTGATTCTTCGGGACAGCCTTGTCCTTTTCAGACTCCTCTTTTTTGTAAGCGAGATAGCAGCAGACTACAGGGTTATTTTTGAAAATATTTGATATGAGAATTGGCTTTACAGCATTCTCAAGGTAAAAGATTTGCATGACTTTGTAAAGCTGCAGCTGGCTGCTGTCTTGAGCTGCTTCTTTACGTGCTCTGGGAAGAGCACTTGGCAGTGCTGGGTCACCCCGTCGTTTCTTTGTTGCCGTTGTTGAGTTTTTGCTGGGTTTGTCTT
This sequence comes from Monarcha castaneiventris obscurior, assembly GCA_026261815.1. Lineage (NCBI taxonomy): Eukaryota > Metazoa > Chordata > Aves > Passeriformes > Monarchidae > Monarcha > Monarcha castaneiventris. Next base: position 10,365,387 of record JAMPIT010000485.1, read on the forward strand.
TTGTGGTGGATGGAGTGATCTGCAGCTCCCTGGCACTGCACACCAGCAGGGCAGAGGTAGTGGCAGAGGTACAATGAACGAACAAACTCGGACCTGACATCTCACAGGTCCTTCCCAGCCCTCCCTGTGCTTCGGACCACTGATACCAGCTGAACTAACACAGAAGTCACGTGACCTGAGCTATGAAATGGGGCTGTAGGTGGCCTGAAGACCATTACTGAGGACCTGGCTGCCCTGTTGGTATACCTGCAATATCAGTGGGATTCCTCATCCCCAAAGCCTTGTGGGGTGAACTAGAAGCAGTCTGAGCTCAGGTGACTTCCATTCACAGCAGCCTGATCTGGGATTTTGTTTTTTGGATACAATCTGAGCAGTTCTGAATGCTCTTAGCAGATTTCTATCTGGGTTTGTAAAAAGGATCCATTACGTCAGTGGGTGATATTGAAACACAACTCCTCCAGAGCTATTTGTTTTAACACCAGAAATGAGGGAATAAGGTACCAGTGCTTTTGCTTTAGTTAGGAAGGACTCCAGCCACCAAGGAGCAGTCCAGTTTGAGTAACTTGAGTCTGGCACCAAACTCACTTCCCTCTGCATGTTCCCAGGGCTGCGCCTGCAGTCGGTCACCCCAGCCTCCCTCTACCTGCAACAATGGCTGGTTGTGCCGAAGAATTTGTGAAATGACTGCCTGCTCTCTTCAGCCAGGAGGACATGTTATCTCTGCCCAGTTGATCACACTCAGGGTAATGAGAAAATGAAGCTGAGCTTAGCATTGCTGAATATGAAAGCATCTTATTGGCAGGAGCTGAATGACACTGGCTGAGAAATAAAAGACAGTAGATTATTGTTTTTGCTTATTATCTGCCATCAACCTCCTGGTCTCCTGCCGTCCCCTGTCCTCAGAATTCGCTGTGGGTGTCTGCACTAGCCAGGAAGCGGTGGGGGGAGTGTGTGTACGTGGGGAGAGGAGGGCCTGGATGGTTCTGATGCCCCAGGGAGGCACTGAAGGGTATGCTAATCTGCTAGCACTTGAAGCTTGGGGAGGAAGGTTTATTTTTGAGTTTATGTGCGCTCTTCACTTTTGCCCCTGTTTACCTACATGCTGAGTTTATTTATGTTGTAAGCTGTGAGTCAGGATGGAGGTGTGGAAGGCAGGGAGAGAAGCTGGTGGAAGAGCACAGGGGGGCCAAGCTCTGCGGTTGTGAGACAAGTAAAAGGATGCAGGACAGGAGGGCAGCCAGGCTGGAAAGCTGAACAAAGCAGTGAGAGGAGCTGGAGAAACACAGCTTCCTTTTGGGTTGTTGGAGCTGCTGGGCTGATGGGACAACGGCTCCAGACTGCCCTCCCAGCTGTAGCCTGTCCAAGTGCAGGGATGAGCCAAACCTGCCTTTACCATAGGTCTTTGTAAGCTGATTTGTAGGTCTGGATCATCCCCGATGTGATGTAATTTTACAGGAGTTGCTGTAAAAATAGGCTATAAAGAAAGAGGTGGTGGCTGAGGAGGAGAGAAGGCTTTGTGGGTGTTTGGCTTGCAGCTGCATTAGTGTTGTCCCAGCTTTTGTGGTGGTGCTGGTGGTGGTATGAGGCCAATGTAGGCACACGCTCATCCATGCTGAGCCCAGCAGAACGCACGGCACCTGGATGGCGGCTTGGGGCCCGGCTGCTCCAGCCGGCAGCAGGTTTATAGGGAAGCTGAACAGGCACAATGGAGGCTCAGCCCGCCGAGGGAGGGAGGCATCGTGGCTTTGTGTGATGTGCGGCCTGGGGAGAGGGGCAGCATGATCCCTGCTGCTGCAGCCTCTGCAGACGGCGGGCCTGGGCTCCTCGGGTTAATTTGTACCATCCTGTCTGCTCTTCTATTGCTCCAGTCTGTGTTTGAGGGGATGAAACGTTCGGGGGTTTGTGTGCTGCTTCTTTTCTGTCTTTTTACTACCCAGGTGAACTCTGTACTTGTAGGCAGAGTGAAGGGTGAGAGCAAAAAGGCAAAAGAAACCCCTTTTAATGTGAGGCTGGTGATGCAAGGCACCTAGGCGCAGGCCGAGTGGGAGGGTGCAGCCCAGCCTGTTAATCCCAGCATGTGATGGGCTCTCAGTGCATATGCCCAGTTGGACATGGACCACTGCATGCTGGGACTTGTAGTCTCCCTGGATTACACATTACTAAGAGGGAAAGATGTCTGCAGCTAGCTTCATTTTATGCACCTCAGGTAGATTCTGTGGGTTTTTAGCAAGGTGCCACATGGGCAGAGACAGCTGGACACATGGAAGAAACCCTGTGTCTGTAAATAGGCAGGAAAAGTGTATTCACCTGTTCTTCCCCGCATCTCTTTCAGATTGACCCGAAGGTAGCGTTCCCTCGCCGAGCACAGCCCAAGGTAAGCACTGTGGGCAGCCCTTGTGCCCCAAAGGGCAAAATTTGTGGTGGTGAACCTTGTCCTTCTGAGCAAGATGGCCAGTGCATACAACAGAATTGCTCGCTGGGGTTTGCTCTGGACTCACCTGGAGTGCAGTGCTGGGAGTTTGCATGGCACTGAAGGAACCAGGAGGTCCCTTGGTTGTACTTCAGGATGCACTAGATAGAGCTGGTGGATTAAATGCTGCCCAGGGTGAACTTAGTCCTGAGGTTGCAGACAATGGTTGGAAGTTCCAGGCCTTAGGATATATGGAACAGCTCCATGCTGTGATGTGACACAGGTGGAAGAATGTCGTGTGTGTGCACCTGTGTGTGATAAATAGGTGTATGGCAGGGAAGGGGAGAAGGATTTCACTTTGTGAAATGCCCTTGAGTGCTTCAACACTGGAAAAGGCAGAAGGAGTTTGGTGTTGGATCTTACCTGCAAGAGGCTCTGGCATTAAAATGCGCAGTGGCAGGAACTTTTTCCAGGCGTGCAGCTAGAAATTTTTAGCTGAGGAGCCAGCAGCAGGCTGGAGACTGCCTTTAGGCTTTGGGTCTTCCTTTAACTTGGCTCTTGGATGTGAGTTTTAAAGTTTAGAGTCTGTATTCCAAGTGCTGTTATGGGTGAAAGAGCTGGGGAGAAGTTGTGTTGAGAAGCACAGAGGGAAGAGGAGACTGGTGCTGGGAGGGAAGTAAGGGGTTCAGGCACTGAGAACAATTGGTGAGCAGGTATCCCAAGTAACTGGAGCCAGGAAGCACATGGTAGGAATTGGGTTAATTCCATTAAGCAGTTTGGTGACAGAAGGTGCTTTAGTGTTAGAACGGGCTGCTCTCCAAGCCAGGGAATTGCTGCGGATTAGCCCTATGCTCCTTGGGGTAATTAGGGCCATGTGTTCCTCTAAGAGCAGGGGTGTAGCCAAGCAGCTAAGGGGAGGATGCAGCTGGAGAGCTGGTTCAAAGGATGTTGGTGTGCCTCAGCCTAGCAGCCATGGCCCCTATCAGGGTAGTTAGTTTTCTTCCTTGTCCCAGCTGTGTCAGTGACAAGTGGCCGAGGGATCTTGTCTTTGCCTTCTTGCAGAGGCAAAAGTGATTTAACTGGGTGTTGACTGGGCTCCATTTAAGTGACTGGGGAGTGGTAGTGAAATGAGGCTTATTCCATTTCAGACTGGAATGCTGTGCAATTTGTGGGGTGGGAGGGCAGAGCCTGGGGAACCTGCCTGTGCTGGCAGGCCTCCTGCCACCCTGGGAGCAGAGCAGGTACCTCTGGGGTTGCCTGGAGGAAGCTGGCTGTGCAAAGTGGCAGGGCTGGGGAGGGGACAGCTGTGCCTCATGCATTTGGGGTGGTGTCACAGTGCCAAGGCAGTGGTGACAGGTTGGTGAGGGGAGAGGCTGGTAATTGTCTGACAAAGGAGGTGGTGGCTGGGTGCTGGCACGTGTGATGGGGTCTGTGAGGGCAAGAGCATGAATCTAGTGTGGGACAGATCTGCCAGCCCTGTTTGACGAGAGGCCTTCGAGAAGGTGGAAGTTCAGCTGCAGCGAAGGGAAAAATGCTTCCCAGCAGCAGAGGGGAGTTAGTGGCTTTTTGAGTCTCGTTCTCTGCTTGCTCTGGGTTTATTTGGTGAATTCCTGTCCTTCCCTTTTCCAGATGGTGACCCGAACGAAGAAGATATTTGTGGGTGGTCTGTCTGTGAACACTACTGTGGAGGATGTGAAACAGTATTTTGAGCAGTTTGGGAAGGTAAGTCTCTTGAGTGGTGTTGGATCAAAGCTGTTGCTTCTGGGGCAAAAGGAGTTTTCTGAATTTTTGTGGGGGCGGGATTAGAAGCTCGAGTCTTTTGCAAGGGTTAAGTAGATTGAAGGTCAGTTACAGATGCTGGCTGGATGTAATGTCCTTGTAGGGGCTACAGCCAGTGACTCCTGCCCTGTGGTAGTTTGAAACAGTTTATCCTTGTTCCCAGAGTTGCTAGGACCTCAGCTATGGGAAATGGTTTTCCAATTTTTCCCTATCCAGAAGTGTCTTGTGACTCACAGATTTGCCCTCTGTTCAAATGCTGGAGGAAGGTTTGTAGACACTCCTAACAGAGTGGCTGCTTTATCAAACTTCTGATTTTGGCCTGTTTCTAACTCAAAACCTTGTGATTGATCTTTCAATATTCCTTTATTAAAAATAAGTCTTTTGGTCCTGAAACTTCTGCTGAGTCTTGGGCAAGTGGTGCTGGAAGTCGTGTACAGCTTCCAGCTGCAGGCTGTGTACAGTTTGGCACTAAGGCTGTCCCTTGTGTTGGTCTGGCTCTTCTGTGACAGGTGGCTCAGGGAAGGGTGGGCTATTGTGGCTGGAAGTTGTTTGTGCCATGGTCCATGACAACCAGGTGTGTGAATTGTGAGACTGGACCGAATTTGAGGATTGAAGAGGGCTCAGTTGTGACCTTTCAGCTGAGGAGGTTGTCAGCATCCCCAGGAGCGATATCAGCAGTATTAGACTGAAAGATCCCAAGATTTTTAATGGGATTAGGAACTGAAGGGGATCATTGTACCCAAGTGCTGAGTGCGGGTGACCTCTGTGGCAGGACATTGTGACTGTTTCACTGTTGTTCAATGGTGGTGTGCATGGGTTTGCTCTTTGGGGCAGAAAGTGTTGGATTCTGAAGCTGTTGGGACTTTCCTGCCCAGTTAGGAGGGAAGAACATGGTTCAGTGGGTGGTAACCTGGCCAGAATGTTCTGATAGCATCGTGGACATGGAGGGAAGTACCACAGGAACTGCAGTGTGGGGATGAAGGCTTGGTATTAATTTTCTTTTGGAATTTTCTGCAAAAGGTGATGTTATGTTGAGGCACACTAATTAGTGAAAGGAAAGGGAATTTTGTAACCAGATTTGCCATATTGCTGAAACTTTTGGGCAGAAAGTTTGGGACAAATATCTGCTTAGAACCTTTGTTCAGCTTGCAAAGCCAAATTTGCATGTCCTTGTGTGAAAAGTTCACTCCTAAGAGAAAGTGGTCAGATGTCCCCATGTTTGCCGGTTGTTAGCTCTGTGTGGTTTCATTTTCTATAAGAAATAGGCAAATTCTCTTGTGTCCCCAAGAGCTTTTACATGGCATCCTTGAGGGTACTACCACTAAAGGTGGTGGTGTCGTGTGTCTGGTCAGTATGAAGGTTGTTTGACTTGCAAGTTCTCCTGCGCTGCTGATGGGTGTGTTTGATAGGAAAACAAAATGCCTTGGGCACAATCCCCTTTTAATCTTGACTGTATCCCTGCTGATTCAAAGAAGATGCATGTCATGGAGCATTCAGTTTACAGGCAGTTACAGGTGCTCTAGTCTGAGCAGCCCTTTCCAGCTCTTTTGGGGTGTTGTGCTGTTAACGTTTCTCTTGTTTAATGGTTGTGTGCTGAGAGGTGTCCTGACATCAGGAGACTGGCAAGGACAGTGTGAGACTGTTCTCTGGAGTGGGCAGAGGGGAGAGTTCTGTATAGCTCAGTGCGATTAATTTCTGAAGAACCAGTGTCCCGGACAACATCCAGTGCTCCAAATCTGCATGAGGCAGGAGCAGCTGTCCCCTTGGCTCTGGGGAGTTTCCATGGAGAGAGGTTAGGGCTGGTCAGATTGACTTGCTGGTTTTGGGGCAGTTTTCTGACTCATCTGTTCACTTCAGATGAGAGACTCCTTGGAGCTCTTGTAAAGCATGGTTCTTGGCCTGTAACCGTCTTCCAGACTAAGCCTCAAATAATTCACCCATAGCCAGGAGAACTGTTTCCTGAGAGATTCTCTCCAGTAGATAGCTCAGTATGGCTGATAGGCAGGATCAGCAGGAAAGTGTATTTCAGAGGAAAGCCTCTGTAGCCTTCAGCTCTGGGGTTCTGAGCTCTGAATGTGCCAATGTATGGTTTGTAGTGCTAAGAAAAGCCTGTTGCCTTCAGTTTCAGGTGTGACTCATGGAAAACATGACTTTGATACACAGTCTTTTTTGGTGGCTCTTTATGATGTGCTAGGGCCTCCCAGGTTTGAGAGGTCTCCTAGAATCCTGTCTTTAGGGGTGTCCCAGACACCATGAGTGGTCTTCATCTCTTTGATTTGTGGCACCTTTAAGTGAGAGGTGCTGAAGCTTCAGTCATGGTGGTATCCTCATCTCAGAAAATGTTTTTTCAGACAGACTTTCCAGGTCATTTGGGTCCAGTACTGTTTCTGGAATTGCATTGGGACTGTGTGAAAAGGAACTGTTAAGGATGCCCTTTTAAAGCACTTCTTCAGGGGACTTGCCCTCTGAGGAAAGGGCTTTGTAACTGTTCACTCTTCTTCCAAGTGGCCCCACAGCTTTTTAGCACCTGGTAGGAGAAAAATTGCTCCTCTTTCCTCCTGCCTGTCCAGAAAAGGCATGGGAACACTTAGGACCTAGAGAGAAGAGAGCTGAGAGCAGCAAGTTATCCTGTCTTGATTCCTCAAGCTCAAGGTGGCAGGGTCTCAGGGGTGATCATTGGTAGCCAGTGGTTGAGAATCCAGTGGCAATCTCAGTTTGGATCTTGGCTTCAGGGAGAGATCATGCTTTGCTTCTGAGGACAGGGGAGTCCAGGCTGCTGGATGGCTTTTGCATGAAGGTTTTTAGGTAACCCTCAGGCCACAAGCCTGAGTATGTCTTAGATTTACCACCACTTAAGGCCTTTAAATTAGGATAGATGCTTTTGAAAAATACATTTTAGCCCAGACAGAAAGCATGTACATGCTGAAGGAATTACAAGAGGAAGTGCTATGGCCTGCAGAACAGATGAGGTCAAATTAGATTATCATAATGTTCTCTCCACTTCAAATCCGTGAACTGCAGCTCACAAGTCTACCAAGGTGGTTTGTGTCAGGTCAGAAGCAGTACACCTCCTATGTCCGTTAGCAGGAAAAAATGGAAGTTTAGTTGGGCTGCAAAAGAAATGGTTTTCTATTTCATTAGACAAAATTCCCAAATCTGCTTTTTTGGCATTTCTGCTTTTTCTCCTATTTTTGTTTTGTTTTGTTTTCTTTCCTTGTTTTATCCAACCTTCTCTCAACTTTGTAAAATGGAAGTGGCAAAAAAATGTGTGAAAAGGAAATCCATGAGTATTAGTTAGTGATAAAGCAAGAAAGGGGGAGGCTGATACCCCAGTTCTTCATATCAAAATACTTGGCTTTAACAGGCACAAAAGGTGAAGCTTCAAAGAGGATCCCAAATACAGTATGAGAGTCTCTGCTTCAAAAAAGAATCACTTTGGGTTTTTTTTTTTTCCCTTCCAAAACTCTGACTAAAATATATGGGCTGCTGTTTTCCTTAGAAAGAAAATAAAAAGGTTTTTTTTTAGTACAGGGAGAGGGACTGAGAAGTGATCTCAAGCTGGCTGTGGTTTGTCAGGTGCAGCTGCAAGGGCTTTGAACATAGTGGGATCTCAAGGAAACACTTCTCTGGTTCCAAAACTTGAATCTCTCTGAGATGCAAGCTCAGGCTATGTACATGCTTTCTAAAGGAGATTATTTTTTCAACTGTAGGACAGAAGTCCTGGAAAGACTTTCATTCACAGTATGTATAGCCAAATAGTTTGGCTTAAGTTGGATTGTGTTGAAGATCTTTAGACGGTACAAGGAATTATTTCAACAGCTTCTCTAGATTCAGGCTACCACCCTCACTGAAACCTGCAACACAAAGAGAGGAAGAAGGTGTCTTGCACCTACCACCTCGGGCACAGCTAGTCCTCTGTGTAGTTCAACACGTACGAGAATGCCAGAGGAGCTCAAGTTGCAGCTTTCTCCTTTTCTACTTTGACCTGTGGGAACATGTTGTTCTGTATTATTTTTGGGGAGGAAAAGGGATTGTCCATCAGAGTAATTTCTTTGGACTATTGGATCTCTGATCTTGTAAGAAAGGTTATTTGTGTCAAATCAAAACTGAAAAAAACTCCGATCATCTTTCTAATGCAAGAGTTAGTCTGATGAAGTTTTGTGGTAGAGAAAGTCATGTAAATTGCAAGGTAGGAGGAGGCTTAGAACAAATAAAGTCTCTTTATCATGGAACATATCTAAACTGTGAAATCTTTGCTGCAGGATGTTGTTGCTAAAATTTACATAAGCTCCAAAATTATTGGGCGAATTCATAGAAGGTCTTTTAACATACACAGACACCTCTTTGAATTCAGAAAATCTCCAAATCACAAATAGCTTGGAAGGGGATGTAGTGGTCTGGGGTCTATGGAAATACTTGCCTTATCTTTATGTTCTTCCAAAGTTGTCTGTTGTTGGTAGATATCTTGGGAGGTTTTGGGCAAGGCAGAACTCTGCTCTAACTTGGTGCAGCCAATCTTTTGTTTGTCATCAGGAGAGAAGCTGATCTTTACAGAAACTTCAAGCGCAGAGCTCTTGGAAGAAATGGGGGCCTGCACCCGAATCAGGTGTTTGAACTCATGGTTTTGTTGTGTGCTTTTGCGTTTGGTGAAGCAGAAGTGCAGGAAATACATACACAATGACGTCTTTGCATGACTCACTAATCAGTTGCAGCACCAAGGGTGCTTGGAAAGTGCTTAAAACCAGTCTACATCTCTCAACGAGCCTGAGGTAATTGTATGTGGATGAGTTGGTCATGAAAGCTCGGCCTCTCTGTGAGGCAGCTCTTGCCCAGAGAGAGATCTCCTCTCCAGAAATACCCTGGACGCAAACAAAAGATCTGAGGTCTGAGGAGGGTTCTGACCTTTGGGCTGCTGTCTAATACTTCATCCAAATTCCGGACCCTTTGCCTGAGAGGTACTGAGATCTCACTGGGGTGATGGCTGTTACTGTTGCAATGAGGGAAAATCACGGTATCTGAGGTGCTGGATCTGATGAGGGCTTGTAAGTCTGTTACAAGTGCGTATTGGCGTACTCCTGCCAGAAAAATGGGGTGGTTGACTTGGGTGTATGAAATGAGTTTCCCCTGCTGACTAATGGGAGAACCTTCAGATACTGATGGCAAATGTCTTTAAAGGAAGACTTGTTTCTGTGCTTACAGTGGGCATGATTTTCCTCACTTTGGATTGGGAGAATGTTAACAGATTAATCCTTAATCTGCTGCTCTCTGGAAATTTCCCGGATCAAAGCTACTTGTCAACCTGCTGTGGATTTCCAAACTGGATTTTGGATTTTCTTCCACAGATCAGAGGGCAATTTATGTAAATTCTCACACGTAACATGGTTGCCATGAACAGATGGGGAGGGGAGGAGAAGGGGAATCTGATCACTTCTCTTGTGGCAGTAGGCAGTTTGGCCTGTGGTAACAATGCCTCTGGAACAAAGGGTTCTCTGTGCTCCGCATCTGGTAGGCACATAGCCAGAAACACTGTAGCAGTAATGGTCATTCTGGGGTTCATCTGATATTTTCCAGGTGCCTGTGTGAGAGCAGGCAGGAACACCTGGACAGGCTGTTCTGCTCACCTGTGGCATGGAGCAGGCTCTGTCCCCTTGGCCAAGTCGCATTCCCAGAGTTCTGAGAGTGGTCTGCAGAGTGGGGTAAGGAGGGTCTTAATGGCACAGCACACCTGCTCCCAGGAGCCAGGCTCTCTGTCCTGGGACTGGCCTGTCCTGGGAGAACCACACAGGGGTGTTAATGCTGTGTGTCTCTTGACAGGATGGCCGAGTGGTTTCTAGATAATTTGGTTTATATTTTCTATATGGAAGCTGTCTCAACAGTTACTATTTTTCTGCCTGACTTTACAACAAGTATATTGCCATGATTCCTTCTGGAACCAGCTCAGCCATTTTTATTTTCAGTTCAGGTGGAAGATGTCCATCTCCACAAACCCTTTGAATATTTACAGCTTTCAAAATCTACCCTCGTGAAAGTGCATCCAACATTTCTTATCAAACTGGTATTGGAAATTATTAACTTCTAAATCTGCATGAGGATGTCATTGGCTTCCCCACAGCAGATAACTAGGAATGAAACAGGAAAATTGAAAGATATTAGAGTGGGATTAAACCTCTGAAAAACCCCAGGTATTTTGGCCAAGGCTGGATGGATCATTTACGATTATGGCACCTTTAAGTGAGAGGTGCTGAAGCTTCAGTCATGGTGGTATCCTCATCTCAGAAAATGTTTTTTCAGACAGACTTTCCAGGTCATTTGGGTCCAGTACTGTTTCTGGAATTGCATTGGGACTGTGTGAAAAGGAACTGTTAAGGATGCCCTTTTAAAGCACTTCTTCAGGGGACTTGCCCTCTGAGGAAGGGGCTTTGTAACTGTTCACTCTTCTTCCAAGTGGCCCCACAGCTTTTTAGCACCTGGTAGGAGAAAAATTGCTCCTCTTTCCTCCTGCCTGTCCAGAAAAGGCATGGGAACACTTAGGACCTAGAGAGAAGAGAGCTGAGAGCAGCAAGTTATCCTGTCTTGATTCCTCAAGCTTAAGGTGGCAGGGTCTCAGGGGTGATCATTGGTAGCCAGTGGTTGAGAATCCAGTGGCAATCTCAGTTTGGATCTTGGCTTCAGGGAGAGATCATGCTTTGCTTCTGAGGACAGGGGAGTCCAGGCTGCTGGATGGCTTTTGCATGAAGGTTTTTAGGTAACCCTCAGGCCACAAGCCTGAGTATGTCTTAGATTTACCACCACTTAAGGCCTTTAAATTAGGATAGATGCTTTTGAAAAATACATTTTAGCCCAGACAGAAAGCATGCAAATAAAATCACTCTTTTTTTCCTTCTTATCTAGGGGAGGCATAGAAACACTTAGGATCTAGAGAGGACAGAGCAGGGAGCACCAAGTCATCCTGTCTCGATTCCGCTAGCTCAAGGTACCAGGTTCCTGGGGGTGATCATTTAAAAGGGCTCTTAGTGACAGGACAAGGGGGAATGGCTTCAAAGTGAAAGAGAGTAGATTTAGATTGGATCTTAGGATAAAGTTCTACCCTTTGAAGTTTGTGAGGCCGTGCCACAGGTTGCCCAGAGGACCTGTGGCTACCTCATCCCAGTGTTCAAGACCAGGTGGGACGGGGCTTGCAGCAACCTGGTAGAAGGTGTCCCTGCACACAGCAGCGGGATTGGAAGGAGGCGATGAATCCCTCGGGAATGCCGATTCGCCTGTGCTGGGGTGCTGGAGGCCCCCGTTGGGTGCCCTCCCGCAGCCCATCACAGGCCGCGGGCACCGAGCGCTGCGGGGCGGCTTTGTGAGCCGCTAATCCGGGCCCCAGCTGCCATGGCGGCCGCGTTGCCATCGCGACGGCCCCGCCGGCGGCCGCCTTTGTTGGGGCCCGGCGCGACCCAGCGGGAAAGGCCCAGCGCGGCGGTGGCGGGCGGGGAGGGAAGAGCGGGGGGTGGGGTGGGGGTGGTGGTGCTTCACCACCACAATAGCTGCCCAGTTATGGCTGGTGGTGGTTGTAGAGTTGCTGCAGGCACAGCTCTGGTGGGTGCTGGATGTGGTGCCTCAGTTCGAGGGTCTGCCCAGGTTGTGTGTGGTATGATACGTATCCCCTGTAGCAAGGATTAGGGGGGAATCTGGGCCCTGCTTTACCTCACAGGTATGTGCTGAGACCACCCAACTCAGCTCACAGGCTGCCTTGAAAAGAGACATAAAGGTGGTCATGTGTAGGTTTTAATGGCAATAAAATACATCAGTTATAGCTATACACAGAGTTGAAGCCCTGGAATTGTGTGTATATACACCTATATATGTATATATATATATGCACTTATATATCTGTATAAGATTTAGTTTTTAGCAGGAAACAGCTGTCAAATAGAGTACATGTGTTAAAATAAATATGTTATTGCAAGGCGAGTACATTTTGGGGTGCTAGGTAGACACCCGATCTCAAAGCAGAGCTGTAGGAAAAAGCTCAGAAGGAGGAAGGCTACAGCTCTTCTCACAGCATACGGTGTGGTTTGGGATGAAGTGGTTGCACGTATCCTGTCTCTGAGTGCTTGAGTGCTGTGGCAGTGCCTGGCCATTGCCTGGGATATTTCTGTGCTATGGGTTTGTGTGGATGTGCACTGGGCTCTGCCACTTGCAGTTGCTCCTGCTTCCCAGGCTCTGCAGAGAGGAGGGCTGGTCAGGCAGAGCAAGTCAGCAGTGGGCCCGTACTCATTGACAGTAGTTTGTTTTCTTGTGCCCATCTCTCCTTGTGATGGGTTTGTGGTCTCCAGCTACCTGAGTTGGGAGTGGCACTACCTCAGAGTGCCTTTGACACAGCTTTATCCCAGTGGGGAGGAGAACAGCTATTTCTCCACCCTTCTTGTGAACTGGATGGGGGAATGGATCTAGGTTTTAAAATTAATAAAACCAGGTAATAAAATCTCTTGAACTATTTTTCAGCCACATCGGGTTTCCCTCCAGCACATCATAGTTGTGCTGTACCATGAAGGGAAATGGTGCAGATGCAGGAACAAGTGGCGATGGGGAATGGAAGTGTGAGGAGCTGCCCTCAGTGCCCATTTCCCTAACTGTGTGTCCTGGGAAGTTGCTGAGGAGTTGCTTCGGGTCTGTGTCAAGGCTTATGTCCCCTGTGGCTCCAGCCTGGATGCTTGCCATGTTTCTCAGGTGTTTGTTTACTTGGCTGAGGGAGGCTGAGCCACAATGGTAAGTGTGTGAGATGAGCAGGAGCCAGATTGTCTGTTGTCACCTGGAGTGGATGTGTTAGACAAGGCCAAGGGCATCAAATATGATCTCTGTCTGCTTATGATGGTACTGGAAATGGCAGCAAGGCTCCTTCCATCCACCTGGCCGTGAGTTGGAGGTGGGTGTCCTGTGTTGTCCTGGGGGGCTGAGGGTAGGAGCCTCTCCCTTTCCTGGCTGGGGCCGTGGGCTCTCCATCGGCAAAGCCCTTGGCTGCCTGTGCCAGGGCATGGGCAGCTCTGCCCTCTCCGGTGACTGTTCAGGAGGAGGCAGCAATGCAGATTCTTCCCGGGGCGAGGCAAAGGAGTAATCCTGTGGAGTTGGGCGTGCAGGGCTTGCTGCTCGGGAACGGCTGTCTCACATGGAGAAGGAGGAGGGCCAGGGCAGCTGCTGGCCGGAGACTGCTGCCACCTCCCCTGAGCACTTGCACGTCCAGTTTCATAATCGGATTAAGGCAGTGGTATTAGAGGAGGGATGGGTCAGTGGGACAGGTTTACACTGGGGCTTACACGGAGGGGATTGAAGTGTATTTTTTAACCCTGCTCGGGCCGATCTGTGGAGCGGATGCGGCTCAGCAAGGCAACACCCGCGGGAAGATGGGGGGAAAAGTGGCACCAGGCGGTGATGTGCCGGGGAGGAGAGCAGCCCCAGGCCGGCTGGGGGATGGGATCCGGCCGCCCCTCCCCCCGCGAAGGCAGCCCTGCTCAGGCCTTGCAGTAAATTTGCTCTAATTACAGCCTCCAGCAGTGGGAAACCTCACTTAGAGGAAAGGCTCCTCTGGGGTGGGGGTGGGGACACTTCCCAGCTTTCCCAGGCAGGCTCTGTTGTCTGAGGCCTCTGCTTCCCCTGCCGCTGGGAGGCCCCTTATTCCTCTCCCCTCTCCAGCTTTGCTTCTCTGCCCCCTTTTGATTCTCCTCTCCTTTGAGGCCGGGATTTGGGAACAATGCCTTCCCTGCTCCTTGGCCCCCGGCTGGAGCCACAGGCAAACAATTGGGGTCGCTTGCTGCCAGGGGCTGGGCCAAGGGGCTCAGCAGCACCTGCCCTGGGCTGGTGGGGGAACCGGGACCATGCTTGTCGTGGCTTGGGGAAGTGCCTGGTGTGGTAGCTTATGTGCAGTGCATATGTGTGCACACCCTGTTTCCTTTTTGGGGACAGGATTTCTCATCTTGGTTCCCTCAGGTTTGGGGAGGCCAGGGAAGCTCTGAAGAATTGTGTTGGAGGATGCTCGTTGCAGCAGTAGTAATCTGACTGCAGCCATTCTCTTTGCAGGTGGATGATGCTATGCTGATGTTTGACAAGACAACCAACCGACACCGAGGTGAGAGCTGTCTTCTGGCCCTAGGAGAGGTTACTGCAGAGGGTTTGCCTCCTACCTTGCCTAGGGGAGGGGTCAGTATCCCAGCAGCAGGGGATGCGGGTCACAGCTGCTCTTTATCTTGCCTCCAGTCGCCCCATTCTTTTGCATCTGCATCCTTCCAGTGGCCCTTGCAGCACAGAGAGCTTTTGTCCAGTGCGTTTCCTGTGCTGTAAACTCGTCGAGTTGCAGCTATGTGAGAGGAGACAGCCCCCTCCTCTGTGTGCTCACCTCTGTGGCTCCAGCCCGCAGTGTGTGTCTTACCTTGTCCCGAGTAATCTGAGCTCTGGGAAAGCTGACACAAGAGCCTGAAGAGTGCCTGCTTCTCACCCCTTCCTCGGCCTGGAGCCCACTTATGCTCCCAGGTCACCTTCTCTTACCCTGCTGGTGGAGTCTGGTTACAGGATGGGAGCAAGGCTGTACTATTTGCGCTATCCGCACCCCACCCATCCATGGGCATCCCTGCCTTCCTGGTGAGTCCTCAGACCAACTACCTGGTGGTGTGGCAGGGCTCGACACTTGCATCCAACTTGGAGATTTATTGGCAACATCTTGACCTGCAAACTTAGCTTCAGCCTCTTCCCAGTCAGGGTCAGTAACAGCCCTGTGCTGGCTGCTCTCCTGCGTGTTGTTTGAAGCACTTCCAAGCATCCCTGCCCCCAAAGCAGTGAGGGAACTCTCCCTTCTGCTCTTGCTACACTCTGTGCCCTTCAGATTTTTGCTTTTTTCTAAAGCCATTAAATCTACTCTGACTGCCAGGCCTCAGCAGTCCTAGGATGTTGTTCCAGCTTCATCTTGAAAGGGAAGAAGTGTTAACCCCTGTTCCTCCATGGGTGCCTTCCAGTGACTGGTCCAATTAGAGCTGTTGGGTGGTTGTGAAGCAGCAGGGAGAGCTGCCAGCCACTATGTCAACAGTGAGGGGCTCAGTCCAGGGCACAGCAGGCCTAGTGGGCATCTGATGGGGTTCAGGACTGCTTTTGACATCAGGGTTTTGCTGCTGAATTCCTGAGCTCCTCTGCTTGTGGGTGTTGAGGTGAAGGGTGTGAAACTACCTGGGCACAGACAGATGGAGGAGTTTATTGGGAGATGTTTCTGGCAGTGTGGAGAAAAGGGGGATTCTGGACAGTGGATTCCTGTCTGCATTTAAATGTTATTTTACAGTGCCATGGTATTGGCCAGTTCTGGAAAGCGGAAAGCTCTGCTTAATCCCAGCTTGCTTGCACGGCAAGCTTTAAGACATCCTCCCACCTGCCTCAGTTCTCCGGAAATGGCTGCAGTCAGCTGAGAGGAGTTCAGTCTGCCCACCCGAGATGGGCTTTGCCAAAACTGTCAGCAAAGGGGTTGGTGAGAGAAAGGAGGTGTGAGTGTGGGCCAGGAACATGCTGTCCTGTCTTACCCCAGATACAAACCTTTGGTGAAACTTTGCAAATCACTGTGCCTGTATCTGCCTCGCTGTGTGCAGCTGCAATGTTGATCTGTGCCTGCTCACACGAGGCTTTATGGCCAGTGCCTGTGAGGGAACTGCAGGGTGTTCCTGCTGGTGGGGTGTGTTTAGTGAGGGTGATGATGTCCTGGTAAGCAGCTGTTGGTTTCCCCACCGACTCTTTGTGTGAGCATCTGCCCAGATCTCCCCAGTGTTACCAGCCATGTGGTTTGCCTTGCAAATAGCGAAGTTTAATAAAAAAACAAACCTGTTTTTGAGACCAATTGGGTTCAGAGTGGGTGGGAAGTACAGGATGATTAGGAAAGGAGAATCTGTAAGAGGACAGTCCTGTTCTTGTGCATAAAAGCAGAATTTGCTGGAGAGGGAAGATGAGTGACAGCTGTTTTCGAAAGGGGTGATTGTACTGTCCTTTTCTCTTGCCAGTAAAAGGCTGTGAGTAGAGGGTTCAAACTGTGAGAGCTCTGACCTGATCAGGGAGTTTTGCTTTTTCTTCAGGATTTGGGTTTGTCACATTTGAAAGTGAAGACATTGTGGAAAAAGTGTGTGAAATCCATTTCCATGAGATCAACAACAAAATGGTGAGTGTCTGGGGCGGAACCTGGGGGAGCAGGGACAGAGGCGTGGGAGAGAGCAGGGCAGTGGCACAGGGGCAGGGTGTGAGGCACTTGAGTCCTGACGCATTTTCTCTGCTTTGGGGAATCAGATTGAGTATTTTCCTAAAAATCACAGCAGTCAGTCTGGGGAAGAAGCTCACCATATTGAGGTGAACAAGCATAATACTGAGTTCTTAAGGAGGAGAGCTAATTAAACAAGGAATTGTGCTGCGCTTGGAGGTTTTGAAGTTACACAAAACCTCGTGGTGGCCTGGGAGGGGGCAGGTTTTACTTTTATTCAGAAATGAGGAAAATTAGGCTTTGAGGAAAATAAGGCTTTGAGGTGCTGGTGCAGGGTCAGGTAGAACATTAAGGGCAACACCAAGAGGAGAAAAGCAATGTTTGAGCTCCTCATTGCCTGTGGTGGCTGCAGAGCAAGAGGGAAGACTGGCACCATGCAGGCTGGGGACAGGGATGCCAGGGTAGGGCAGCGGAGGTGGCTGATGGAGGTGGCTGGAGCTGAGACATGGTGTCATGCAGGCAGCCCTGCCTGGCCTGCTTGTGCTCTGTGGCCGTGTCCTGTGACAGCCTGTGATGCAGCCTGTGACAGGCGAGCCTGATCCTTACTTTCTTGTGGCAGGTGGAGTGTAAAAAAGCTCAGCCGAAGGAGGTGATGTCCCCAACGGGCTCTGCACGAGGGCGGTCTCGAGTCATGCCTTACGGGATGGATGCCTTCATGCTGGGGATCGGCATGCTGGGTAAGCTCCCGGACAGCTCTCCCGCGCTCCCCCGCTGCCGGCCGTGCCAGGCAGCAGCTTAGAGGTTTATTCCGGGAGCGGCGGGGCGGCCAAGGGCAGCGCTCCGCGTGCGGGGCCGGCGGCGCTGCGGGGGCGCCGGGACCTGTTCGCGATCGCAACTTGCCCTCTGGTGGCACCTGGAAAAACTGCAAACGTGCCACCGCTGCCGTGCAACAGCCGAGCTGGTCCTGCGATAGCCAGGCCGGCTGGGCACAGCCCCTGCGGGGCGGTTCTGTCTCTCGGCAGCTCCTCCACGGTCCCGCAGTGCCGTGGCACATGGACAGCAATTCCTTCATATGGAATAGGATGTAACTGCAGAGCTGAGTGTGGAGTAATCTGTATCCAGGCATCTTCTACCCACACTTCTACAGGCTTGCTGATGAATTAGTTGATTAAAGAGCCCCTGAACTTCCACTTGAAACAGTGGTCCGTGTAAATGTCCCCACTGCCATTTAAAGACTGTTAAAATGCCCTTAAAGTTCTAGTTCAGTGTTGTTTCACTCTGTTCCCTCCATCTCAGGTACAGCAAATATCTGGTTTTGCAGGGAAAGCTATACATTTATCATGGGACTGTCTTGTAAGGAGAAATTGGTGACAAGCAGGCTGGGTTTCATGTCTACCAATGTTCCCAAGGTAGAAGCATTCAGCTAAAACTAAAAAATTAAAAACAGAGTCATTTGTAGCCTCATCTTCCAGGTCTACAAAACCTCATGCCTGGATCTGAGAGTCAGCATGATCCTTCCAGTGTGAGTGTTGGTCCTGGCTTCTCTCTCTTCCCACTTTCACTGGAGCTTGGACTGAGTTGACCCAAGAGTCCTTTGTTTGCTGAGGATCATTGCTGGTGTTGCTGGGCAAGGTGTACTCAGCCTGGCTCTCAGTGCTAAGCCTGCTGAGTAGCAGTTAGTCACTGAATAAAACCCCCAAAAGGGCATTTTTCCACCAATGTTTTTGCTTTACTTATTGAAGGAAAATAAATCTCCAGCCTGTGGTTTTGGGTTTTGCCTTTTCTAAGGCATCTGAATTTTAAAGCAGCAAGACTCAAACTGAGTCACTGGGAAATCCACAGACTCATGTCTTGAGAGATCTCAAATCAAATATTCATCTGTGAGTCAATGCCCTGCATACTCAAAGGCTTGTTCCTACAGGTGGTCAGCTTCCTGGAGAACAGCAGGAGTTGTGCTCCTGCCTGTGCCAGGAAGAAATATTCTTTGTACCTGCATTCACCAGCCCTTCTAATGCAAAAGTGACTCAGAGCTGTTCAGCCATTCAAATGCCCCCTCCTCCCTGATCTCCAGTTTGTTAATCCAGCTAATGCATCAGAAGGCCTTAGTCTGCAGAGCTGTGAGTTTGAGAAGGAAATTTCCATGTCCTTACATGTTTGGAGCAAGGAAAAATTAAGTGGGCCTGCTAAAACTCTTTTACAGGCTCGCAAGCATTGTGCGCTCTGCCCAGCGCTCTCCTGCGGCTTCTGCTGTTACCCCTCTTTCTGCTGTCTAATGTCAAAGGATGCTCATGCTGCTCATGAGCAGCCAGGTACTGCAGGCACAGACCGTGCCAGCTTGGAGTAACAGAGTCCTTTTCTCTTCCCCAGGTTATCCAGGCTTCCAAGCTGCCACCTATGCGAGTCGAAGTTACACTGGCATTGCACCTGGTTACACTTACCAGTTTCCTGGTGAGTGGAGCTCCCTGCTCTGGTTTTTGGTCTACCTTCAGGTGATGGGAGCCCCTGGCATGATCTATAACCCAGGCTCTGCCCCTTTCACCCTGTTTGGTCTTTCTTTAAATTGGAGATGGATGTGGAAGGGGAATGGGAGAAGCCCTGGAATAGGTGGGACCAGCCTGTTCTTCATTAGAATTATCCTTACACTGCAATGGCAGGAAAAGCCCAAGGCTGCTCCGACACCCTTTCTGCTGGCCTCCTCCGTAGGGCTGCTGCTGTGACACAGAAGGGCCCCGCAGCTCTGCCTGTCTCACTGCCTTTGTGTGTGTCTGTCTCTCTTTACCAGAGTTGCCACCACTCTGATGGTAGCACAGAATGTTAAACCCATGTACTGGGGAACTCCTGGGCGTGCAAAAGGCAGGTGCCTGCAGCACTGCAGTTGTGTTGTGAACAGTGCCTGGACCACTCACAGCCTTCACAAAGCATCTGCTCGGCCAGGGGGCTGCAGATCTCATGCAAACTGGGTGGTTTCAAGCTCCCACCCCTGCCATGTGCTCAGAACATGGATTCTGAGATCAATGGCTGGAACCTGCTGTGCCGCAGCTGCTCAGAGCTTTGTGAGGCCTCTCCTCCCTCCAGCTCTCTGCCAGGCCAGGAAATGAGGCAGAGCACACTTAAGGGATGCACTGTGCTATTTCTATTTTCTAGAGATGTGGCAACTCTGAGCATCCCTTCCTTACTCCATCCCTCAGTGTGATGGTTGATATATGAAGTTTTGATATTAGGGGCTGGGAATGAGAAGTTTCCCCTTCGCCTGAGGTGAGCCCAGGCTGACTGGCTGAAAGTTGCTGTTGCCTCCTGGCTGTCTGGAAGTTCTCCGTGAATCCAGCTGTAGCGGCTTCAGGTCCCTCATTGTAAACCTGTGCCAGGCTGGGTCTGGCACATACTGAGCACCCACTAGCCTTGCTGCTGACAGGTCAGATTGGCCGGGTCACAGAGCAGTGCTCCAGGGCAGACCTGAGGCTGCACATTGAAGACTGAACTTGCCCTGCCCTGGCCACATTTATTCCAAGGATAAATGGATCCTTTCAGCCTTAAGGGCAGGAGTCCAGCACCTTTCAGCACCAGTTATAAATCAGTTTAAAGAAGACACTGGCCTGGTCACAGTCTGGTTGCAGACTGCTCCCCCAGCAGACCCCAGCTGCTGTTTCTGTCTGGGGTCTCCCTTGGGGCATTTGATGAGTTCCTAAGCTGTCTTGCATTTCATTTTTAGAGTTCCGTGTAGAGCGGACCCCTCTCCCGAGTGCCCCCGTCCTCCCTGAGCTCACAGGTCAGTCCCACTCATTTCCTAAACTCACAAGCTGGAGGGGGAGAAGGGGGCTTTGGGCTGTTTCAGTGGTGTTGCTGCTCCACAGCCTTGTGCAGTTAGACTGGAAATGTGCCTTATTTCCTCTTTCATCTGGATAAGCTCCATCCAAAGCTGGGGATGAAAAGATGGAGAGGCAGTCAGAGCCATGTGCGTTGCCTCTGAAAAGGGCCGTGCAGGTCCTTGCTACTGCTTGCCTCATTTTTTGCTCCTTGCCCCAGACTGTATGTAAACCAGATATGGAAACTGCAGAGAGCAGGGTGACTTTCACAGGTCTACAAATGGCTTTAACCTGAGCTGTTGCAAGGATGAAATTTGGAGTGCTGGGAGGAGGGAGAGGGTGTAGATGCACCCCTGGTTACTCTAATCCCATTTCCCTGGGCAGGAGGGGCTGCAGGGAATGCTTTCCCTTCTCTGGGTGGTGCAGCTCCCCAGCTACTCCCACACAGGCTTCCCAGGTAGGAGTGAGTGTGGTGGGACTTCGCAAAGTTCTGCAGTGCTCGTAGGGAGTTGTGGAACAAAATGGGAGCAGAGGATCATTGTCAGTGTCCTCAAAGTGCAAATGCCCTCTGGATCCTCAGCCTCCAGGGTGTATGCAGTGTGTTCTCCCTATGTGATGTTCCTTTTCTGTCTTCTCTCCCTTCCATGGCCATGTTTTCCCCAGCTCTGTCCTGTCCATGGTTTTGTCATAGAAAAGCAGCTTTGTGTAGCACTCTGCTCCCTGTGTGCCATCTCATTTCTGTGGTCCTCCTTCCCAGTGCTTCCCTGCACCCACCTGTTTCAGGGTTTGAATTTCTCTGCAAAGGGGTATGGAAAACCTTCCTGGGAAGCTTTTCTGAAATTAGCGGTGCAAACAGGCTTGAAAGGGAGTTTCTCTGGCACAAAACTATGTTAATCTTCAGGGACTCTATGTTTGTGAGGATGCTGAGGTTGGCAGCCACCAATGAACAAATTTCCCTGAGGGAGGTAGGGGAAGACTAAATCCTGTCTCCCTCTTAACAAAACCCTTCCCTGACACCATGTATGCAGCTGCATAAGCACCTTTGAGCCTTCTGGTTGGCAAGCAAATCAGATGGGGGTCCAGTTGTTTATTTACATGTGTGTTTTTCTGCAAAACCCATCACATTTGTAGAGGAATGTTGGTGACTTGGCAGAAGTGTTTTTCCCTTCATGTCCACCCCTGGCTGTCCTGTGCCTTTCCCTGTGACTTGCCTGGGGCCTGGCTGTCACCAGTAGCCAGGGTGCACCAGGGCTCTGCACAACAAGAAGTTATTAATGCTGCTGTCCTGGCGGGGTGCCACGTTAGCTTACAGTCCTGAGTGTCTCTGAAGTACCAGCTGGCAATCGTGGCATTCTTCCCTCCCCGATACGCTTACCTCCTGTTAAATAGGCCCTGTGCAGCCGCTTGGCTGGGCTGCGGCTGCGATTCCCATGTATAGGCTGGAGTTGGCCCCACGGAGGGCAGGGCCCCCACTCCCATGAAGGCCCAGCGAGCTGTGCACTCGAGGGTCCTTGTGCCTTCAAGTGGCTGCAGCATACACAGGCTGCGCTTCATGGCTTGGCAAGGGGAACCAAGAGAAGGGGATGGCACAGCCAGGGATGCACGCACAGGTGCTTTGTCACCGCAGCACAAACCTGGTGTCTTAGTACATAAGACTGCAAAGGCAAGAAGGGTTTTTCTTGGGAAAAGAACTGGAGCTTTTGAGAAGACCTCACCTCCTTTCTCAGTAAAACCACATTCACTCGTGTGTTAGGGACTTGCAGCAGGGATGGGGCAGGAGGGTGGCTGCCAGCAGCCTTTATTTCCCAGAACAGCATCTTTAGGGGTGATGTGAAGCAGCAATATACTTGCATTGGCCCAGGGCCTGTAATGAGCGGCTAACCCAGATAGAAGCCTCATATGACATTTGCTTGAAACAGGCTGGTGCCTGCTACTAAATATCCCTCCTAAGCTAGTCTGGGTTTCAGCCTTAACATGATTGATTTGTTCTGACCTCTTTTTATGTGCTCTAAACAGAATCACAGTGAATTTCACATTCAAGCATGAAATGCTGACCCAGTCATTTTAAGGGCAAAGAGAAACATACTGGCTAGATGCCTCCTGCCCCGAGGGTTGAATGCCTGTGGCAGTAGAGTTGGGAGTTAAAACTGCTACATATAAATTAAGACTTACTGTTTTAATTAAGCCATTTCCAGTTCTAGAACATAGGTCTATGTTTCCTGCTTTTCTACAATGAACAATGAGGTTTTGAGCAGTTCAGGAGCAAAACTCAGTGTGAGGAGGATGGTACATCTTGAGCAAAGAAATAGGGAGAAAGAGTCTATTAAACTGTTATTCAAGAATATTACCAAGAGACAGAGGAGGGGCTGAGCCTCAGGATATAAGCTTCAGCGGCTATCCCTGAGCTGTTCCGATTCTCCACATTTACTGCCAAAATCTGGATCCGTAGCTTCAGATTAACTGCATCTTGCAAGCTTAGTAGTGACAGGATACGTGTGAAATTGCCCACTTCTCATTCAGCTCTTCCATACTGTGCCTTTGGCTGGTCTGGGGTGTGTGGGCTTGACAGAGCATGGCTCATGCATTCTGCTTGACACTGGCTGTGCAAAAGAACACTGATAAATTCAGGGCTATGCACTTCCCTGTTGTCATCCTTGGATGTCCTTGGTGCACTAAGCCAATATGTATGTGTGGGCCCAGTATTTTGCAGTGGGAAATGAAGGCTGCCTTCGAGGAGTTTGCCATGTAGCCACAATGCTCCTTAGATGCCTGTTCCTTCTTTTCCAGCAATCCCCCTCACTGCATATGGACCAATGGCAGCAGCAGCGGCTGCAGCAGCTGTGGTGCGAGGGACAGGTAACTCCACTTTCCTCCCCAGAGCAGGGTCCTGTCATGGAGGTTTGCCAAGGGGCTGCGGGAGGGGGGTGGGACGGGGTTGCATTTTTGGGATCTTCACTATGTAGTTCTGCTGCCCGCTGTAGGTTCCGCCCCCAGTCGCACCGGTGGGTTTCTGGGCACCACCAGTCCCGGGCCGATGGCAGAGCTTTATGGAGCCGCCAACCAGGACTCAGGGGTTAGCAGTTACATCAGTGCTGCCAGTCCAGCCCCGAGCACCGGCTTCGGACACAGCCTAGGGGTGAGTGCTCCCTGTGCCCTCTGTGGGGGGAGGGAGATGGGGAGTGGACTGTGTCTCCACGTGGTGAGGGAGGTGAGCAGCAGCAGGCAGCCCCCTCAGCCCACAGCCTGATTTCTGGTTATGAAATACCACCCACTGCAGCATTGGCTGTGCCACTGCTGAGCCCCAGACCAAAGACAGACTGTGCAGAGTGCAACAGCTCACTTGGAGTCCACATCCTTGGTTTCTGCTGGCTCTGCCTGATAACCACTGAAGGTCCTGATCTTCAGACCTTTCCTGGATCTAGCTCAGGCTCTCCAAGAGCCCGTCTTGGCCCTGACACAGCATCCTGCAGGGTGATGTGCTCTTTAGACCTGGCACCTCCAACTGTAAACAGTTACTCTGTCATCTTGGCCATGACTGAATTTGTTGTGTTAGTAATTCTTCTTCACTTTTCTTTTGTTTAAGAGTGGGGTTTTAACTCTTTCTTCACAGGGTCCCTTGATTGCAACAGCTTTTACCAATGGGTATCACTGAAGCTGGGGACCAAGGAGGCAGGAGGTAAGAGAGCTTTGAACAGGAGCAGGTAAAGAGAGAGAGGAGTGAGGTTCTGAGCTGGCCCCTGTGCTCGAGCTCTCAGCTGAAGCTGTGGATGTTGCTGTGAGGCTCCATGGCCTGGCCCAGTCTGCAGGAGGAGTCCTGTGGCCAGCATGGGGCTCTCTCCTGCACCAGAGGCTTGGCAGGTTGGGTTCTTACTGAACACCCCTCAGGCTGGGAGTGGAGAATGTCTTAGTGTCTGGCACAAAGAGGAAGAAAATGAAGCACTGACAAAAAGAGAAAACATCTGCAGGGTTGGCTAGAGTCACAACCCAGTGGTGATCCTGAGAGACAAACTTGGCTTTTCTGTGTAGCTGGGGAAGCCTCCACCATGCAGCTGGTTCTTCTCACTGCTGCTGAGACCAGTCTCTGGGAAGGGAGTTTTTTCATCTCCTGCCTGGGAGAAGGGCAGAAGGAAAGTCTGATCAGTTCTAGTTTTGGTCCCTGGATGGGCTGGGAGGGAAGTGGTGGATAGTCTTTGTTTGCTTTACAAATGTGACTGAAGTTAGCTGGCTTAAAA
The DNA here is from genome assembly GCA_026261815.1 of Monarcha castaneiventris obscurior. NCBI lineage: Eukaryota > Metazoa > Chordata > Aves > Passeriformes > Monarchidae > Monarcha > Monarcha castaneiventris. The sequence continues at coordinate 10,389,813 of JAMPIT010000485.1, forward strand.
TTTAAAATAAAAAAAATCAACAACCAGCTTTTCAAAAAGGAGGGCAAAAACTGGAGGGAACAGTGTCCATGGACAGGAGCCCATGGCAGCCTGGCAGGACTGCGCTAAACTGAGTGCTGGGGAAATGGCTGAACCCTGCTATGTCCCAGCCCTCCCAGGGGCCAGGCCACGTGGTGTGTGGGACCTTGTTTCCCAGGCCTGCATGTTGCCATTAAAGATGGAAACGTCTCTCCCATGCCCTGCCCCAGCGATGTGCAGTGGAAGACTGTGTTGGGGCAAAGTTTGGGTATTGAATTTTTCTGTCAGATCACACAGGAAGAAAACCCCAGGAGGAAAGCTGTGGTTGTTCTAGATCCTGTCCCTTCCCTCCCCTGCTGTGTCCTGTAGATTCCCCAGTGACCTAACCGAGGACAGTGAGCGGCTGGAGGATCTGGTGAGCCTCGGGGGATGAGCCAAGGTTACCTTTCTCTTGAATCAAACTGCACACTGCCGGCTGGCTGCCAGGCTCCTGCCACCCTGCCTGATCTCTCCCTTTGACCAGACCACACTGGACTGAACCTGAGGAGATCATCTCGCTTTCTTACTAACCACCGACGGTTTACGCTTCCCCTCCCTGCCCCCAGCCCACTGATTTTTCTTTTATTTATTTTATTAGCTGTTAGTTTTATTTTTTTATTTTATTTTTTTATCGTTTTTGGGGGCTGCCCCTTCTTTTTGTTGTTTGCTCTTTCCCGAGCTAGTAGACATATTTTATGAATTGGCTTTGTGATTGTGTTAGGTAGTTTTCATTAAGGAGTATTTTTATTTGGCTTTGAAACTGTTTTGAATATTTTCAACTGTTGTTGTCGTCAGTGTTTTTAAAGCACGGTATGTAACAAGAACGCAGTTCTGAAGGGAAGAAAGAGACAGAGAGCAAAGGCTGAGAGGAACTGCTGTATTTCTATTTTTTTTAAAGAAACTGTTTTTAATTGTTTCTGTTTTGTAAATGTGAGGCTTTGAAAAGTGTGAAACTCCAAGGATCCGAAAACATTGGACATCGCTATGGAACAAAACAAATGTATATTTTGCTAAGTGAAAAACACTATCCTTACAGCTGAAAGACTTTTTTTCCTAGGTTTAGTTTTATGTGGGGTTTTCTTTTTCCTCCTGTATAATATGTAAATATCGTGAGCTGAACCTGGCTGCTGCCTGCAGCCTGGCTCCAAGGAGCAGCTCCAGGTCCTGGACTTGGTGCCGCAACGTGAGCAATACTCTCCAGCAGAATCCTGACAGGACTTCGTTCTTTTTTTGTACACCTTTTACTGTAAGATTTTAAGACCTCTGATGAGATGAAAGGGGGACGGGGGGGTGGGTGGGAGTGAAACGTACCAGCCATTGGCTGTTTTGCTGAGCGGGTTAAAGCTGCTTCGAATTGCTCGATGTACAGACTCCATCCCTGGGCTCCGTAGTGCCGGCTCTGGGCTGGCTTAGGGAAAGGGCTTTGCTGCCGTTGCTTGTCTTGGTTACTTCAAAAGGAATTCACTCTCCAAACATTATCGCTTGCATCAAGATTTCCTGGGAAAGGGGATCCTCCTCCGGAGATGAGGGTATCGGAAGGGGTGTCAGCCAGGGGGAGATTTGGGTAGTTGTTCTCTGAAGGGCAGGGCTCTGGGATGGGGATTCATTAACAGGGGAGAAAAGCATTAGGGTGGTGATTTGGGGGCGGGTTAAGGGCTTCTCAGGGATTATATGAATTATAGAATTGCAGCTTCCCGTTTGCTTTACTCTGTGTTCTGAAGACTGTGGGAATTTGTCCGTTGTCCTGTGTGGGGTGATCTGGTCCCTTCTCCAGAACTGGCTGGGGCTTCCCCTGGTATGATCCAGGCCCCTGCTAACCAGCACTCTCCCAGGGGAGGCCTCCAGCAGGAATACACGGGGCAGGTTTGGGTCTGGATTTCAGTGAACCAAAGACCTTGTTAAGGGGGGTGATTAAGCCTTTTATTAAGATGCAGCCAAACTCTTTTCCCAGGGAAATAACAGCTTCATCTTAAGTTTAAAAATCATTCCCTCTCTTTCCCCAAACTGAGCCCCTTTAAAGGAGATGGGCATTTAGAAAAGGACTGGGAGGGCCACAGTGCCCACAGGGCCCTTTTTCTCTTCCATTTCTCCCCCATCTGCTGGAATTTGTCCTGACCTGAGCGATGCGTTTGGAGAGTTTTGTTTAGTTAAGAAGGTACTTAACAGATCAGTACTGAAAACACAAAGCAATAATTTTTGTTACTGAGACAAGAGTCTGTATGTCTGTTTTTTTAAATATTTCCTAATTAAAGAAGAGCTGCATTTTATTGGGTTTATTTTTATTCTATATACTTCAAATTTGGGTCTGCGGACAGCGCTTTCCTCCCTCTTGGTGTATGCGCTGAGCTGCTTCTGTGCCCCCTCCAGACATCCCGGGCCAGCTGTGCTGCTGCTGGGCTGTGAGTCACTCTCTGGCCACTGCCTGGAGGCTGGGGCTCTGGTTTCAGGGTGGGCATTTTTTTAAAAGAAATAAAGCTGTGTTTTTAAGCCAGTAAGTTATTACACTCCAATGTTTGTTCTCTCCACACCTGTAACCCTTTTTCCAGATTTCAGTTTTAAATTCCTAATAAATTATTTGAAAACTGTCCTTCTCTGTCATTATTTGGGGGTGCGATGTTTTCCAGTGGGGGAGATTTCATGTGAACTTAGACTTTGGCAGGAGTTGCATCCTGCCTCAAGGATAAAAGCCCCAGGCAGGTCTCTTACTTGCTGTTCTGCACCTCCACTTTATAATGTGAGGCAGATCTGGTTTTAGTAGAGATTGTGTCTGTTCTCTACATTACAGAGGTTTTGTGTATTTGTAGGTTCAGAAAAGGAGATAATGAGGTGCTTACAAGTTTGGCTCATACCCTGGATTTAATTTGACTGTGGTGGGGGTTTCTTACCTCTAGGAAGCTAGCGGTAAGAGAGTAAAATGTGGAGATGGGAAGTAAAGTCCTTAACAGACAAAAGAGAGGAAGGAGAATTTTAAGTGTGGAATAGTAGGGAACTCTGCAATGGGGCTTATAAAAAAGTCTTAAAAATAATTTAAGGCTTAAGCCTGTAAGTTGGAACCAGTTAGAGGTTGAAATGCGCTCACAAGCATACTGAGGACCAGTGGCTTTGTATACAACACAGGTTGGGGGAAACCAAAAATAGCATTGGTGGAAAAATCTTTACCCTGCTGGGATTTTTCTCATAAGGCACTTTTGTAATGCTCACGTGCTTGCTTTCCCACACTTGGTGATCGTTTTGTTGAACTAGAAATGTAGGAAGTTGTTGATTTATGATTTTAAAAGGCCAGTTGACTGGAAAATTTATAGCAAACATCAATAATACATCAGATACTGAGAAAAGAGGAAAAAGGAACCAGATTCCTAAGTTTCATAGGTAAGAACTTTTTTTTTTTAATGCTAAAAGCAGAGAAGACAGAGAGCACTTCAGTGGATATTGAAGGGAAAGTTGGCAGATTGATCTGTGGGCAAAAGATTAAATTATTTTTTCTTAACTAACTGTGGGTATAGACTTACCTTTACATCAGCCTTTAATGTTTGTTCAATACTCTGTTAGAACACTGAGAATCTTAAATCTGCAACTCAGCGTCCGTTTGGCTGTAGGTAACCCATGAGTGGGGAGCCCCAGAATGGGAACGCTTGAAGAGAACAAAAAAGTTGGAATGGATCTGGTTGTTCAGCACCATGTCTAGCTTTACCTAGACGTCCTACAGATACGTTAACATCCAGTGGGTACTTTGGGTACCCTGGTGTAGTTTCAGACCCTATGAGGAGGAAGGTGTCCTCATCACCCTTTTTGGAACCTACTGGTGGATGGTGAGCCCAAAGTTTTCCTGCATGAGCACTCTGGTATATATTGGCCTGTTGAAGAAAGGCAGCCTTTGCCTGCTCCTCTGCTCTTAAAAGCTGAGGGCTTGTTTGGTGCTTTGGAAATCAACGCGGACTTGACAATCACGTCTAGGAACTGTATCTTGAGTGTGTAAAAATGCCAAACCTGTAGCCCTGAAAATGCCAGAGCCTCTGGGATCTGAGTGCAGTGTTTTTACTTACCCCAGGCTGATGCAGGAAGCTTTTTCTTATCCATTTTTTGAACTTCTTTCAAGGTTCCCAACTTACCTTATCCCTTGGCATAGAGAACCAAAGGTTCTTAACTGGGTTCTGCATTGGTGTTGGAGAAAGAGAAACTGCTCTAAGTTACTGAAGTCTGCTATCTATGTTGAAACTTCTAAGCCCAGTGCATTTCCAGTGTAAATTGCTTAAGGTCACATAAAACCAGATACTACTCCTTGTTTTAAGCCAAATAGAGAGGTTTTCCAGGTCACTTGGCTCCTGTTTCTTGCCTAGTAATACCACCTTCCTCTCTGTGGTTTTAAAGTAAAGAACAGCTATATTTTTTTTCAGTTCAGCTCATGCCAAATGGTCATTTGATGTGAGTGGACAACCTGTACCTTATTCTCTGTATTACAGCAGAGAACCCATGGAGAGATACAGGATTAATGATAAGTGGGATTACTGTAAAAATAGGATGGCAAGCATTAGTGGCAGGTACTTATTGGTGTGCCAGAAACTTCCCACTTAACTACCACACTGCCATTATTTTTTAGTAGAGAGCCCTTAAAAATATCCAGATCTTTCAGGCTGACTTCTAACAGTAGCACTACAAGAATTTAATAGCAAAAATCTAGAAAGCAAATATTTGCCTTTCCAGCTTTCATGGATTTAACTCAATTGGCCTTCAACTGGTCACGCCACAACCTGCCGCCCACAGCTTCTGATGGAAGAAGTCTGCATTTAGTAACATAAATACTGGCTGGTTTATCTCACACCCATGTCAAGGTGAGCCTGTTGTATAAAGACTCATTTCCCTTAGCACCAGTCTCTGTGTCAAGTGCTGCGAGAATGAAGTTCCTGGCCCTGCTTTTCCTGCTGTCGGGTGTGTAAGTGCCCTCGCCCTCGCACTGGTAACCCTGAACCTGACTCTAACCACCCTCTGTCTCTCTCCCCAGTGGGCGCAGCTAGTGCCGAGGTCTCGCCCCGGGCTGTGTGGCTGTTCCGCAAAATGATCAAGTGCACCCTGCCGGGCAGCCATCCACTGCTGGAGTTCGCTGACTATGGCTGCTACTGTGGCTTGGGAGGCAGCGGCACTCCAGTGGACGAACTTGACAGGTTTATAAGACTCTGCTTTTACAAACCTCTTTCCTTTCTTGTACTTTCCTGGTTCGGCTTCATCCCAGCTGGCCCTGCCTGTGAACATTTACAAAACTCTCTGTTTGCTGTGAACGAAGCTTTCTCTCACAGATGGATTCAGGGGGAAAAGGATGTGCACTATGGCACCTTGATGCCTTATTATTAAGATAAAATATAATTACAGCAACTCTTCTTTTCACTTCTATGGCAGCATAGTGTGCTCATTCCAGCCTTTTTTTTGCAGCAGTGCTGGGCCAGCAGCCTGGATGCAGCTCTGCAGACTCTGCCCAGTGCTTGACCATCAACACAGGCAGGGCCGGGTTGCGCTGCAAAATGCTAGGAAATGGCATGGGCAATTTAGAGACACAAGTCTGGCAGCCAAGTCTTGGATTGTGTTGGCCAAGAGCTTGTCAGCTACCAGGCACTAAGGGGGTGTGCAGGGTAAACACTGGCTTTTGCTTTCCCTGTGCCAAATAGACAAGTGTGAAGATGTTCCTGTAAGTACATATGTACCAGAACCTCTTGGACCATGGGCTAGCACAACTCTATCCCATTGTGTCTGCCTTCTTATCACTGGGTATCTTTTTTTTATTGTTCAGTGCCTTGTCAAAGCAAAACTAGTGTATTTGTGTGTCTTACAGGTCAGTTGAGCTTGCAATTCTGGTATTTTCTAAACTTTTTCTCCTTATTTCCCAGGTGCTGCCAAGTACATGATAACTGCTACACCCAGGCAAAGAAAATGGAATCCTGCAGATTCCTCCTGGACAACCCCTACACTAAGCTATACCGCTTCAGCTGCTCTGATGGGCAGATCACATGTAGCAGTATGTCCATTTCCACATCACTCCAGATGTTCTCCAGTCTCTCTTAGGAAGGCACAGGGCTGTGTTACACTCATACCTCTGCAGCAGGAAGGCACAGTGCAAGTTCTTGCCAGGGGAACTGGTTGTTAAAAGGAGGGCACCTGACACAGGCACTGGAATGAGTATTCTCTATATAGCCCACAATTTAAAGTTTATGAAGATATACGGTACAGCAGGATATAGGGAAGCCTGTCTAATGTTCAGGGAATTGAGTACGTTTCTGGGAGGCCCTCTAATGGCAGTATCCAAGAGATGAGTATGTTAACTGGGAATTGTTATACGGCTTCTGCCGGACACCTCTGATGAATAGTGGAGCCTTTACAGGGCTCTGGAACGGAGGTAAAGAGCAGAGAGGCTGGCAAATAGGGCTGCAGGGAAGGGAGGAAGGGGCAAAGAGAGAGATGGCTTGGCTGGAACACACAGCTTTGGGGGCAGTGGGTTAGTGGGGAGAAACCTGTGCACCCCCAAAATGATGGCAACAATGAGAGTACACCCTGACAGCAGAAATGCCAGCCCGTGGCAGCGCCTAGCGAAAGAGCCGCGGGCTCTGACCGCTCCTCTCTCTCCTCCAGACAAGAACAAGGAGTGCGCTATGTTCATCTGCAACTGCGACCGCGCCGCTGCCATGTGCTTCGCCAAGGCACCCTACAACCCCGAGTACAAGAAGCTGGACACTGAGAAATACTGCAAATAATCGCCCTCATGTGCCGCAGGGCGGTCGCAGGACCAAATAAACAAATAAATAACCTAAACCGGTACTCCCGGCTGCCTCCCACCGCCGCGCTAAAGGGAAAGGACGGCGGGCGGGGCGTGAGAGGAAGGAAGGAAGGAAGGAAGGAAGGAAGGAAGGAAGGAAGGAAGGAAGGAAGCCCCGCCCCTCTGCCCACGGCCCAGTGTGGCGCCTGTGGCGTCCCCACGTCCGCTGATTGGCCCTTGGAGGCGGCGGAGGTGGGGTGGGCGGGGCGCACCTGGTCGCGGCCTCGCGCGCCCGCCCCTCAGGTACCCGCAAGCTGGGGGTGCCGAGGGCGGGGCTGTGACTTCCCACCTTCACTCTCTGGCGGCTCCTGAGGGCAGGTGTCTCTGCCTGCCCTCACACTCCTGAGGCCCCTCAGGGCGACCTTCTCTCCCTTACTCTCCTGAGGTTCCTCAGCGCTCCCCTCCCGCCCGCCCGGGGCTCCTCAGGGCGCTCCTCCCGCCCGCCTTAATTCTCCCGAGACTCTCCAGGCCATCCCTCCCTCCCGCCCGCCTTCAGTCTGACGGCCGCCGTCATCCTCCCGGGGCTCCTCGCCCTCCCAGGACTCCTGAGGGCGCCCTTCACGCCTTCCCTCTGCCGCCCCCGCCTCGGGCTGCCCACGCGTTAGCCAGAGCACAGCTGTCCCTCTTCCCCGAGGCATCGCTGCGTGAGGGTCTTGAGCCCTTTGGTGCTCCTTTCTCCTGAGGGCCTCCTCTCCTGTGTGCTTACCCCGAGGAGCCCTTCCCCTGCCCGGTGCTGTTCCCATTCAGGAGCTGCAGGGAAGGAGGTAATGTTGGCCTGGAAGGCAGGGAGCCCCTCTGAGGGCCAGTATCTGCCCCACTTTTCCAGCCCTGCCAAGGTCCTGTGCCAAAGCTAACCCCCACCCTTGGTACCAGTTTTGCTGGTAGAGGCTTTTGGAGGTGTGAATGAGCTCCCAGGGCAGGGTCTACACACACCCCTGCTTGCTGGCAGGGCACAAGGAGGGCCCCAGTTCATCATCAGAGTGAACTGTACCCAAAAATGGAGCGAAACCCAAGGATCTGAGAGCAGTCTGGGAAATGAGAAACAAATGGAGAAGGAAGAAGCTGGCTTGATACGTTGTTGGAAGGTATTTGCAATGCCTTCCTACTGAAAGTAAATGTATCCTTGAGGGCATTAGAATGATAATGAGAAAGGATAGTGAATTGCATTTTGTTCTTTTTTTTTCCTTAAAAAGGGGAAAGGATTGTGTGTCACAGCCAAACATTCCATTTTATGGCAGATTGAGTCCTAGTTTTGTACCAGTATTTGTTGCTTATTTGTCCTCAGGTGTTTGTGTACATGAATTTTCTGGAAACATTGAGTACTTGGAGTCCTCCACAGAAATCTTGAGGATCCTGGATGCGATCCCATCATATGGCCAAAATGAGTCATTCTTAGGGCTGGAAGAGTGAGATGAGGTCTCTTGTACTCACTCACTGGCTTAGATTCTCTGAAATTATTGTTTGTCGAACAGTAAAGCCCCTAAGTAAATGTTACTAAAACCCCCTTGTGATAAACCTCATTGTAAAGAAAAAAACTAAAATATCATCACTGTCTAGAAGGAACACTGCACTTTTGAGCTGTATTATCACACGTAGGAGAAGATTGCGGGGGTGCATTGGAAGCATTTCAGAAACTGTTAGTATGAATTTTGCCTGTAACAGGAATTCTACATTTGAGGTGAGCAGTATATCTGCTCCTGGAATTCAGCATTTGGGGCACGCTAGCATTCCATACATAAACCCCATAGATAGATGAAGGCTCAAATTCATTCCATATCTGTCTTACTCCTAACGGATTTTATAAGCCTGTACTTATGTTTGGTCCCTCGATCATGCTTCTCATTCCCATGCTGCTTTGATGGTGTGAAAGACCTACCATTAAATCCGAACATCCCCCATCCCATTGGGAGCCTTCCCACATAATGCAGTGTCAGGCCCTAATGAATGGCACAGGTGGGGAGGCTGAAGGGGTTAAGCAAAGCTGCTCATTAGGGCTTTGAGGAACATTGTGGGAAGACTGTAAGAGCAGGGCTAGTGACTGCTTGAACTGCTAGTGTAGGGGAGTACAAGGAATGTGCGAAGACCTTCTGCCATGCTGGCCTGTACTTCTGTTCCAAACCAGAAAGGAATTCCCTGGAACACAAGGTATCCCTGTGCTCAGCAAGGGGGAGCTCTGAGGCCTTGCACAGCACCGCAGCTGGTGCATGAGATGCTGGGGGGACAGCAGCTCCATGGGCTCACACTGCAGAAGTAGTGTCTCAGTCTCTTATATTTTCTCTATTGTTGTTTTCTATGCCAAGATTTTTCACTCTCTGCAGGGAGAGCTGAATTACTCTTAACTATAGGGGCATTGCACAGATGAAAAAGAGTGCTCCAGCTGAGGTGAGACATGCAGAGAGCAAACAACTTTGTTCATGGTAATGATCCTGTGTCAGTTTCTGTTTGGGCCTGGAGACCAATTCGAGACACCCACACTGTTGCTCATCCTATTCAGGCTCAGCTTCTCTTTTTCTCTGCCATTGTCTAGTTAGTGGTGCAGAAGGGAAGAAGTGCAGAAAGTGGTACTGGGGTGTCTTTCCTTAGTGGGAAGGGAGATGACAGGGAGCTGCACACAGAATTGCAGGAACAGTCTGGAATAGTGGCTTTAAAGCCCATCTGGCTTGGCTCTACTGGAAAGGCTGGGAAAGGCAGCCTTTCCCAGGCAGTCTTAGGGGAAGAAGAATGCTCTAGATGGTAGATTTAGTCACCTTCACTCCACTGAACCTCCCAAGTTCTCCATGCCCTGGATTTTGGGTCATTTTCCAGAAGTAATGAACAAGCAGGTGTGTTAGTAGGAGCAATCTGACTGTAAGATGTGGGAGACTGCACTTATACCACAGGCACCAAAACCTCTGGGCCATCTGCATTTTGTGCTGCCCTCACTGGAGCTCTGTATGTGAAATACCTTCTTCAGGCTGCTGGACTCAATTACAGTTTGCTTGAGAATTTGCCCAGAAACAAAGACAAGACTTGCCAAATAGGAAGTAACTTTTATTTGCTTTGGGTAACTCCAACCCCACTGTCAGAGGAGCAGAAGAAAAATCCATTATAAGGTACTCCCAGCTCCTCTATCCAAACTTCTGGAGAAACAGCTGTAAGAAAAAAGGGAAGAGCAAAAGCTGTTGATTCAGCTAATTTCATGTCATGGCTTTTGGTGTAGGAATTGTAGGCTCTCTCAGGCATTTCTCATGTGAGCAAATTTCTTAATGGTATTCTGGAGAACATGTTAAGAAGTGAAGTGCCCTGATCCTGCTCTAAAAAAGTCAGTTTTAGTAGTGCTGGATCAACTTAACACAAAAAAGAAGGAACTTCTTCATCTCAGCCTCATATAGTTGTAGATATGCTCATTAACATACAGTAATAAACCATGCACAGGAAATTTACTGTAATGTTCATTTATTTTAAGCCATTGTCCTCGTGGCTTAAAAGTATAATCAGTGGAGAGTTAGGGTAATGACTCATCTGATAATGATGCTGAAGAGACACCTGACTCCTTCCCATGCAGGAACTAGAGAAGGGGCAGGGGTAGATGTGGGAGGTTTAGTTACCTGTCACAAGAACTCATTCCAAGACTTGTTTTAGACTGCTTGGCAATGTTCCCACACCTTCTCAAAATGCTTTACTGGCACTGAACCTGCAGCCTCTGGTTTTGATACACCAATGTCATGCAAGTTTCAAGGAGGGGGAGAAGATGATGTGGATAGTGAAGCTCAGCCCCAGTTCCTCTGCTAAGGAGGCATCAGTGTCTCTTACAGGGAAAACCTTATACGAAAATGTGGTGTATGTGGAGATTCTGATGTGCTTTAGGCATGATTTCTGCAATAGCTTTGGTTAGTAGGACAGCTGTATTATGGAAAGGGCAGCTAAAGATGGACTGACATCTGTGAGCTTTGTTCACTCCCAAACAGCAGACACCTGAGTAACTGGAATATGGAGTCACCATTCAATGAGAGCAGAAGGCAGGTGGGAGTCCCGAACTGTTCTTGCTTGGCTTCTAAGTGAAGCTGTCTCTCCTCTAACCCAATACAGCCAAATCTTGAAATGTGTTAAGCATCTTAGTGCCCTCTACCTTCTGCAGAAATTGGATGCCTTATGTATCCCTTTGATTCTGTGCTTTATTTGCTCCTTCCTGGCATGGATTTGAACCAACAACAAAGCAAAAATGAACTTTGCATCCTCTGGTCAGCTGTCCTTGCTTTGCTACATGACCTTTCAGCAGATGACTCTGGCATCCTTGTTTTCAACTGCTTGTCACAGTTCTTGTCAAAATATTAGTACAGGACATGTTACTTGGAGAGTAGGAGAGGACACTGGGACAACCCTGACAATTAAATCCCTCAAAGCTAGAAGGGGAGTGGTAGACTCATGCAGAAGGTTGGGTCAAAAATTTAGTGTTCTAGTTTGTGCCAGGTTCTGTATCTCTGTAAATGGTTTGATATGGCTTACAACACCACCCTAAGGATCAACAAAAAATCATTACCCAGTAGTGATGGATCTCCTGTTAGGAATGTGGAAATTGCACCTATTAATGGAGATTACCTCCTGAGGGAGACCTATTGTAAATATTTAATTGTATTTCTCTCTTAATTCATCAGCTGCTAGTAATTACATCCTGCATTTTTGCAATGGAAAAACTGAATCTAAACTGGCTACTGAGAATGTACTTAAATCATAGGAGGGAGAGAAAATTACTATGCAAGTAGTCTCAATCTTGTAAACAATTTTAATTGATTCCTTAGCTATTCATTAATTAAATAACATCTTCAAAAAATGCATTCTGGAAAATTTAGCCACCTCACTGAAAGTATTGCTCGTCAGATTAGCTTAATGTAACTGCTCTGGCATCTCAACAGTATTTAATTTTTAAAGGGGTCAGATAAGAAGCAGTTTAGCTTGTCAACTGACAGTTGAGAGAAATGTTGACTTCTCCTCCTTGCTGAAAGACGTCAGCCTTATAGCCTGTGCTTCCAAATAATCTGTTATGAGAGCACTGCTCTTGTCCAGCTTCTATTTTGAACCTTTTTTCTTTTAAGTGACAACTGCAGTTCCTCTTGCCTCCTTTTCCTTTTTGCACACTCTACAGTATCCCACCCGTGACATTAGATCCCCCACCACTGTCATGGTTTCCCACATTGCCCTCCTGTGCTATAGCATCAGAATCCCTGTCCCTCCTTCTCCTCTGGGGATAAATATAAGAAAGGTATTTTGTCCTCAGATACGGTAGTCCAGTTATCCTGTCCCAGTGAATGGAAAGGCACTGTTTACAATGGCAAGGTAAGGCAGAAAAGTACTTTTTTCATCATCATTCTGTTTCCTGATAAGTGGAGATGGTTTCAATGGAGAGAACTGGTGAGGTTGACATGTTCAAGGCTTGCTGCCCTCTCCTGGTGCCCTCAGCGGCCTCACACTGGATCTCACAGCTGCCTCTTGGATTGGAGTTTTCCCCTTTCTGAGATGAGTCCTGCAGTAGAGGAAGAAAGAAGCTGCTTTATCGATTGAACTGATTACTTTAAACAGCAGTGCTTGATTAGGATTAGCTGGACCAATTCAGTCAGGAGCAGCTTTTGAATTGTCAGTTGCAAAGGCAATGGTTGTGATGAGGTTCTCTGGAACTACAGGATCACCTGTAGTTTCCTGATAGTAACAAATGGATTCGAATTCTACACTACTGAGTTTTCTGGCTACTCCTACCCAGTCCTCTGGGAGTGCTAACACTTAGTACGTTTTTCATTTAACATCATGGGAAACAGTATCATGGCCCATCAGAACAGACCAGTTACAGATTAAAATTTACAACCACCTTTTGGTGCACAGTTTGGGAACATTTTGTCAATCAGCACATCTCAGTCTCAGCATTTGCCAGGAACCCATATTCTTACCCTGTAAGGTGACTGACCAGGGAAGGTACTCACCTTGTAAAAATAACTTTTAATCCTGATAGCTACTGAAGCTCAGCTGGTTGGGTCATGTGCAAACAATTAAAGGCAGCAGCTCTCCACAGCGAGAATTCAGCTTTAAGGATGCAAAGTTATCTAACCTGGTGGGCCCAATGTTAAGGACTGCAATTGGCAGTTTCTTCTCCCGGGCAGCAAGAGCAAACCTGTAACCAGAGTATACCTGCAGGAGTACCAGAAGACAAAATTACTGGCAGCTTAGGCAAAAGATGAGTTACAGAAAGGAATAAAATAGTTGCTGTTGGCAATGGGAAAAGGGCAGTATATATATGCTGTGTTAGGCAGCTGCACTGAGCTCAGGTAGGAAATGTCTTTGTTCAGGAGTGCACAGAAAAGAACAGCTTTTAACCTCTGTCAGTGAAGGATTTGCAATTTCATAGAAACTGAAACTTCAGAGCACACTGAAGGGAAACGTCCTTGTCTTTTAGTAAATCTTGGCAGCAGTTTTTATTAGTTATCATAGGTACTTAAATGCTGCACTTTGATGGTTTTTGCACGGCCCAGCTTAGGCAGTACAAGAACAAACCTAAGGCATTTCAATCATTCCTGTACAGAGGATTATAAGCTTAAGTGCAAGCTCAAGGAATTTGTATTCAGTATCCTGAAGCCAAGAGAATCACAATCAGGCAGCCTTGATTTTATCCCCTTATGAGAGCTGTTGAGTAAGGTTTTTTTAATGTAATAAATTTTTCCAGGACCAAGTTCTATGTTACACAAACACTATTACAAAAGCTTGTATGGGTTTAGAAACCCCTGTCATTTAGCTACCTTACCTTATAGATAAGAGGCTAGTGGAGAAAACACATACTGATACAAAGGAAAACCCCAAGCAACAGAGATATTTCAGCTCTCTTATTGAGAATTTAATAAGGAATGAGAGGTCCTAAAATCTGGTATTCTACACAGTGTGCCGTGAGGCCTAAAAAACTTCCAAAGGCTAAAAATTTCAGGCAAAAAAAGAAGTGAGGAATGAATTGTGTCAGATATCTTGCCTTCATGGACAATTGCGACCTGATGGAGCAGGCAGCAGAGAGAGGTCTGAATGGAGTTATTTACAGCAGCATGAAGCACACTGGCAACAGAATGACAGGGAAGCCCAAACAGGTCACCCATAAAGCCAGTAAAAATAAAATACAAAGAAGTTCTGCAAAGGCTGATCTAATCCACAAGCCATCTGTAGTCCTAAATCATGGGACCAAGGATCATTGCAGGCAGAGTAGCAGAGAAGTAGGAATCCAGTTTGGGAGGCAGACCTACTTACCTGCATAGAGGATCCTGCTACCAGCATGGAGTCTGATTCTGCCAGGTGTTGGTGTACAAAACTGACTTTTTCCTGGCTCACTGTGTCTCCAAAGAAGGTCACATCAGGCTTCAGGATTCCACCACATTTACGGCAGGCTGGGACTTGGAAATTGCGCACCTGTTCGTCCGTCAGGAAGACATCCCCATCCGGAGCCACACCAAATGCTTCAGCCTTCCAAGTAGGATTCAGAGCTTCAAAGTGCTCCTGCAGCTCAGAACGCAAGATTCGGTCTCCACAGGCCAAGCAGAAAACCCTGAAATTCAGAGCAAAGTCTTAATGGAGAGTTTTGTGTCAGCTGACGATCTGGAGACTCTAACTTGTTCCTTAAGAGGCCTGTCATGATTTTCCAAATTTATTTACCAAATAGTACAGGTCAAGGAGATGTCTTTCTGTCTCTGTTGCTTTGTAGGAATGCTCTAGAGGAAGTGCTTTGAACCCTGCCATACATTCTCTCTCAGCATGTGCTTTTACATCTGGAAATTTTGGGTGATCCCAGCCAGGCTGTGATGGCCCTTCTCCAGTCCATGCATCCCATGCAATTCTGGCACTATCCACTCTTCTTAAGGTGGATAATCCTTGCATCCTCATGATCCCCTTGTTCTCTTTACTAAGAGGACATTTGCTGTACCAAGGAAAGGGGAAATGGATGCAGGCTTCAAGGAAAGTGATCCAATTAATGCTTCAAAAAAAATGGAGTGGGGGTCATGTTTCTTAAATACCGTGCTCTGAACAGCACTGGGTTGTGATCTTTTTCTCCATCTCAGCCCAACACCACCTTTGTGCATGTCATCTCCAGGAACATTTTGCCTCCTTTCTCAGCAGCTGACACTGCAGCTGCCTGTCAGTCACCCACTGACCAACCCCCCTATGTCAGCAGCTGTACCTGTGTGTGCAGCCATGCAGCTCTGTCAAGCGCTGGCTCCCGGCTTTGGTATGAAGGGCATCCACGTTCTGGGTCACCAGCCAGTGCAGCTTGCCCAGCTTCTCCCAGTCTCTTAGCACCAGGTGTGCCTTGTTTGGCTGGTGCGAGGAGAACTGGGGCCAGCCCACGAAGTTCCTTGCCCAGTAGCGCTGCCGGGCACTGGCACTGCGGACGAACTCGGCGTGCTGGACGGGCCGCCTGTCTGTCCTGGCGTAGAGCCCAACACCCTCAGAGCGGTAATCTGGGATCCCTGACTCGGTCGAGATTCCAGCTCCAGTTATTACAAACAGCCTCTTGGAGTTAGAAACAAAGCGCTGCAGCTCCTCCACTTCGAAGGGGTCTGGGGGAAGACAGGCTGGCACGAAAGTCAGGTTTGGAGAGGCTCTGGATACAGAATGGGATCTGAAATGATGCAGTCTGATGGCTCTGAAAACTCTAGAACACTTCCTGGCAGAGAACATGTTCAGCTAAAAGGCAAGAACAGAACACAAGGCAGGTAAAAGAAAGTAAAAAGCATGTACTTAATGCCATTTTCTTGGGATTCTCTGGAATATGAAGCTGATAAGTATTCTTTGCTCTCTTTTTAGTAAAGAAACAAATTATTTTGGAAACATTAACTAAAGCCCACCATCCAAGAACAGTATGTTCCTTTGGCAGAGGGGAGCACTGAGGACAAAGTTAACAGCCCTGATTTGCAGGGTTCCTGCTCTTCTATCCTGGTGCGAAGGATGGCTGCCTAAAGGACGTTTAAAGAGCCCAGAAAGACCTGTGCATGCAAAGCCTTTCCCAAGTATGTGCAGCAGGCCAGAGAGGAAATGGCAGGAAGGCCAAGCACCTCACCCCAAAGGCACTGGCTGGTTTCTCCTCAGAAGAGAGCCTTGCTCTTAACATTCTGTGTGCTCCAAATCAGTCTTTTTTATTTATCCCATCCTTTACATATGCTGTAGGAATGGAGAGAAAAACAAACTTGAATCACAGAATCACAGAATCACCAGGTTGGAAGAGACCTTCAAGATCGTCGAGTCCAACCTCTGTCCCAACACCTCAACTAAACTAAACCATGGCACTGAGTGCCACATCCAATCTCTTTTTAAACACGTCCAGGGATGGTGATTCCACCACCTCCCCAGGTAAACCATTCCAATACTTTATCACTCTTTCTGTAAAAATGTTTCTCCTAATATCCAACCTATATTTCCCTTGGCACAACTTAAGACTGTGTCCTCTTGTTCTGTCAGTTGTTGCCCGGAAAAAGAGACCAACCCCCACCTCACTACAACCACCTTTCAAGAAGTTGTAGAGAGTGATAAGATCACCTCTGAGTCTCCTTTTCTCCAGGCTAAACAACCCCAGCTCCCTCAGCCGTTCCTCATAGGGCTTGTGCTCCAAGCCCCTCACCAGCCTTGTTGCCCTCCTCTGGACACGCTCAAGTGTCTCCACGTCCTTCCTGAACTGAGGGGCCCAGAACTGGACACAGTACTCAAGGTGTGGCCTCACCAGTGCTGAGTATAGGGGAAGGATGACTTCCCTGCTCCTGCTGGCCACACTATTCCTGATACAGGCCAGGATACCATTGGCCTTTTTGGCCACCTGGGCACACTGCTGACTCATGTTGAGTCGGCTGTCAACCAGTACTCCCAGGTCTCTTTCTGCCTGGGCACTGTCCAGCCACTCTGTCCCCAGCCTATAGCGTTACAGGGGGTTATTGCGGCCAAAATGCAGGACTCGGCACTTGGACTGGTTAAACTTCATCCTATTGGACTCAGCCCATCTATCCAACCATTCCAGGTCTCTCTGCAGAGCCCTCCTACCCTCCAACAGATCAACACACGCTCCCAGCTTAGTGTCATCTGCAAATTTACTAATGAAAGACTCAATACCCTAATCCATGTCATCAATAAAAATATTAAACAGAGCTGGTCCCAGCACAGACCCCTGAGGGACACCACTGGTGACTGGCCGCCTGCTGGCTGCAGCACCATTCACCAGCACTCTCTGGGCCCGGCCATCCAGTTCTTAACCCAGCAAAGAGTGCACCTGTCCAAGCCGTGGGCTGCCAGCTTTTCCAGGAGTATGCTGTGGGAGACAGTGTCAAAGGCCTTACTGAAGTCTAAATAGACAACATCTACAGCCTTTCCTGTATCTACCAGGCGGGTTACCTGGTCATAAAAGGAGACCAGGTTGGTCAAACATGACCTACCCCTTCTAAACCCATGCTGGCTGGGTCTAATCCCCTGTCCATCCTGTAGGTGCTGTGTAATAGCACTCAATATAAACTGCTCCATGACTTTCCTGGTACCCAGGTCAGGCTAACCGGCCTGTAATTACCAGGATCCTCCTTCTTACCCTTTTTGTGAATGGGTGTCACACTGGCCAGCTTCCAGTCATCTGGAACCTCGCCAGTGAGCCAGGACTGCTGGTAGATGATGGAGAGTGGCTTTGCAAGCTCATCTGCCAGCTCCCTCATCACCCTGGGATGGATCCCATCCGGTCCCATAGATTTATGGATATCCAGGCAGCTCAGCAGTTCCCTGACTGCCTCCTCTTGGATAACAGGGGGACTGTTCTGCTCCCTGACACTATCTACCAACCTAGGAAGACAGTTGTCCTGAGCACCATGTGTCTTTTCAGTAAAGACCGAGGCAAAGAAGTCTTTAAGCACTTCCACTTTCTTCTCATCTGCAGTTACTAAATTCCCTTCCGCATCCAACAGACAACAAAGGTCGGTCTTACCCTTCCTTTTTTCATTAATATATTTGTAAAAGCATTTTTTATTGTCCTTTACAAGGGTTGCCAAATTGAGTTCAAACTGAGCTTTGGCCTCCCTAATTTTTTTCCTACATGCCCTAGCAGCCTCCTTAAATACTTCCTGAGAGACCTGACCCTCCTTCCAAAGATGATATATCCTCTTTTTGTTCCTAAGTTCCTTCAAAACCTCGTTGTCCACCCAGGATGGACATTTACCTCGCCCACTCATCTTTCGTCGCACTGGAACAGTCTGTTCCTGTGCCCTCAAGATCTCTCTTTTGAAGTATGCCCATCCTTCCTGTACTCCTTTGTTTTTAAGGGCTGCTTCCCAAGGAACTCTCTGGATAAGTCTCCTAAATAGGTTAAAGTCTGCCCTCCTGAAGTCCAATGTGAAAGTCTTATTGATGTTCCCCCTCCTTTCACCAATTATTGAAAACTCAATAATTCCATGGTCACTATGCCCCAGTTGTCCTCCAACCACCACATCTCCCACCAGCCCGTCTCTATTTGTCAACAATAAATCTAGTATAGCCTCTCCCCTGGTGGGCTCACTCACCAGCTGCAACAGAAAATTGTCCTCCACCCACTCCAAGAACTTCCTGGACTGCCTCTTTTCTGCTGTATTAAGTTCCCAGCAGATGTCCGGTAGGTTAAAGTCACCTACGAGAACAAGGGCTGGTGACCCTGAAACATTCTCTAGCTGCTTATAGAATAAGTTGTCCACTTCTTCATCCTGGTTGGGTGGTCTGTAACAGACTCCTAGTAGGATATCAGCCTTGTTGGCCTTCCCTTTAATCTTTACCCATAGGCATTCAACTTCATCATCATTAGTTTCAATGTCCATAGCATCAAAAACCTCCCTAATGTAAAGGGCCACCCCTCCACTTCTTCTCCCTTTCCTGTCTCTTCTGAAGAGCTTGTAGCCATCCAGTGCGGTGCTCCAGCTATGTGAGTTGTCCCACCATGTTTCCATGATGGCAATCACATCATAGCTTTGCTGTTGTACCATGACTTCCAGCTCCTCTTGTTTGTTACCCATGCTGCGTGCATTAGTATACATGCACTTCAGCTGGGCTACTGTTTTCACCCCTAACTCAGGCTTACCATCCTTGGGACTGTTTCCAGAGAGCCCAGCTGTATCCCTTCCCCCTTCGAACCTAGTTTAAAGCCCTTTCAATGAGTTCAGCCAGTTCATGAGCTCTGCCCTTAACAGAGAGATGGAGCCCATCTGGTTCTAGCAGACCAGGTGCTGTAAAAGTTTCCCCATGATCAAAAAACCCAAAATTCTGCTGATGGCACCAACCCTTGAGCCACTTGTTGATAATGTGGGCTCTCCTATTTCTTTTGTCATTTTTCTCTGCCACCAAGAGGACTGAGCAGAACACTACCTGAGCTCCTGCCCTACTCACCACTTGACCCAGTACCCTAAAGTCCCTTTTAACTGGCTTGATGCTCCTCCTCTCAATCTCTTCACTGCCAGCCTGGAGTATCAGCAGTGGGTAGTAATCAGAGGGCCGAATCAGGCCAGGTAGACTCTTGGCAATATCCCGTACCCGAGCCCCAGGGAGGCAGCAGATCTCCCTGTGGGATGGGTCCGGTCGACATATGGGGCCCTCTGTTCCCCTAAGAAGGGAGTCACCCACTACCACTACCCTTCTTTTCTTTTTAAAGTTAGAGGTGGTGAGCTGTCTGACAGGTGACTCACAACTGGGAGGATCACTGAACAGATCACTCTCCTCAACATTTGAAATGTTGTTTTTTCCTGACAAAGGCCTTGACTGGAGTTACTCCTGTGTGATGTGTTTTGGTTTGTTTTTGGCTTTTTTTTTTTTTTTTTTTTTTTTTTTAAAAAGGCCGGGTGCAGAATGGGCCTTGAAATGGGACTGAAGATGATGAGGACACTGTCTACACTGTCTAAATGCCTTTGGCACCTCTTCTTTTGTGGGTGCCACCTCCCCAGAGTCAGTGGGGAGATGGAGAGGTACTGCTTTGCTTCTCCAATAGACACAGGGGCTTTCTGAGAGAGAACGGATAATCCAAAGTGTGTGGGGCAGAAGGAACTGCCTGGCAGGTAGGAATGGGAGGGATACCCTGCTTTAAGGGAGGAATGACATGCCCTGCTGGGGATGGGCAGGATGGCTTTGCTGATTAAGTAGCCTGGAATTGTGGGCAGGACCTGTTGAGACACGAGTGAATGGGTTTGGACTTTGATTCTGTTTGGGCTTTCTAGCAGTCTGCAGTTCTTTCTTTATTTCACTATTTTAAAACTATTTCTTCTGGGCCTCTCTATGGTTTTGCAAACAATGTACAAAAAGCTTTGAAAGCAATGGTCCTGAGAATTGACTGGTATTTCTGCCTCCTTAAATCTCCCTAAGCAAGGGGGCTTGTACAACATGTGGAAGGTGGAGGAAGAATTTTATTTACTGATAAAAGGGGACGATCTCCTGAACACCTAAACTTCAGATGTATTTAAATATTGCTCCATTTACTGTAAGATCTAGTACTTGGGGGCAGCTGGGGGCTTAGATACATCTGAGGTTTAGGTGTTCAGCTCTAAGTATTGTGACACTAAATTCATGCTAGTGGCAAAGAGTAGATTTGGCTCCATTAGTCTTCAGTTCTCAAGGCTTTTTGTCATCATCAGTTGAAATGCAGGGAAGATTGGACAGACTCCATAGTCTGAATTACTTTTTGTATCTAAGCAGTGATTCTGTTTGCAATGATTTTTGCTTTGTTTTGCTGTTTAGCAGGAGTTGTGTTGGGCAATCCCTCTGAAGAGGTTTAATTTCCCATGTGAATTAATTAGAAGGGACAAAGTCTTCCGATAAACTAATTTGCTTTGAGAGCAACTTGTGTCATAATGCTCCCCACAGGCTCTTAAGCCAGTTTGATGGTAATTAAATTGCTTTAACTGATGAAAACTCTTCATTCCTGCCCCTTATCATCAACAGATCTCTCAGAAGGAAATGTTCAGAGGGGAAATGAAATAGAAATGTAATAGGGGTTGGCCCACAAGAGAGAAAAAGCAAAAATTACAGATACATTTGAAAGCTGCTGTGAACCAGGTAAGGACTATGAAAGAGAAAGTTAAAGGACAGACTATTTCCTGTCAAATACAAAGCTGCTTTTAAAATGAAAGTGCTCAGATTTAACAAAAAATTACTGTACATAATAAGTGAAACTCTTTAAATGTACCTACGGAGATCTGAGGCTTGTTTGTTTTAGCACACACCCAAGATGCTCCACAGCAAAAGATCAGGCAAGATTAAGGTAGAAGATAAACAGGATCCTACAAACGGCTACGGGCCAGAAATCCAAAGGGACTCTCACGTCATCTGCACTCACACGTGTCTCTTGTGCTGTGATAATGGTGGGGCATTATCGGGGTGGCAGCCGAACCAAACCCGCCTAGTGAAATAAGAGAGATACGGTGAATAACGCTGAAAACTCACCTTTTATAGTGCTGCCGTTCCTGGCCGCGGAAGGACAAGGCTGCCGTGCCGGAAGGGGAGCCCTCTGGGAAATGTAGTTCACGGGGAGAAAACAAGCCCTAAGCACAAGGACTACAACTCCCATGCGTCAAGGTGGGGGTTTAGTGGGAGAGTGGGAGCGAAAGGTGTTCGCAGCATCCTAACACCTGAGTCAACTTGAAAACGCTGAGAACTTCATAACAGCCCTCACAGAAACGTATAAGATCAAAATTTGATTTAATTTGATACAAATGCATGTGATAGCTTTGATAAAATGCATTGTAGATGTTTGTCCATATAAAAGATGCATTTTCTTTTAACTGATGCTAACAGGTTTCAGGCTTAAAATGTGACTAAAATAATGGAAAAAAAATCCACTGAGGGCTGTTAAAGACATCTCTTCTAGCTGGGGAATTGGGGCAGTGCCAACCTGTCTGCTGCTGACTCTGCACCCTGGCTGGAACCCATCATGCCTCTCTGCTTGGTGTGGGTTTCAGTCTCAATAATCACCTGATAATTTGTACAGTTTGCCTGTCAATAAGGAGTTTGCATTTGGGTTTGGGGTTTTTTTTGTTTGTTTTTATTCAAATGAGACTTATTTTTCTGAGGAACAAATAATTTGAGAAAGGCCAGACTGCTGCATGGTAGCAGCCTGGTGCACTGGATGCTCAGCTGTCTTACAGACAATGGGCTCTTTCTAAACATTTGGACTGCTTTTCAAATGCATTCACCAAAGAGCTCTTGCAAAACAGTTCAAAACATTGCAGAAAGTTTTAATCCAATTTTCTTGTCTCTTACAGTTATTTCAAAGCCCAGGTGAGCCTGAGCCTCTGTGTATCAGTGTGTAATTTTGTGATCACAAGGAAGAAGCGTATCCTGCTCACTCGGTGTGCAGTGCCACCCTGCCTGTCCTGCTGCTCCTGGGCAGAGGCGTGGAGTGCAACCCTCTTTTTAGCAGCTTCGTGAGTCTAAATGACTTTCAGTGATTTATGTTTTAGGAGTTTAAACGTGTTTTAAACTGTTGGGTGATGACTTTGCTATGGTGGCACCAGAGTGGCGAGAGTAGATGGCACCCCCAGACCCCGTTTCTCCTTGGTGCTCCCCGAGAGTGCCCCCTCCCCCACCACCCCCCCGTTCCCTGCGTTCCCTCCCGGGACTTTGGGCCAATGTCCCCGGCTTGAGCAGCGCCTTCCCTGACGCTCATTACCATAGTGCACTCCCGGCAACCTCCGCGGGTCCCGGTGGTGCCACCGCCTCCCGGTCCATCCCTCCGTCACCTGCCGGTGCATCCCTGGCCGCCACAGCGGTGCGCGGGCTGCGGGCGGGGGGCTCGGGCGGGCGGCAGCGGGACTCTGCCCACACGCTGTGACCGCAGCAGGGGCGCGGCGGCCGTGGACCCGGGACGGGGGAAATGGGCGGTAGCTTTGCGCAGTGGCAGTATCGTAGCCAATGAGGTTATTCCGAGGCGCGATTATTGCTAGTTGAAAACTTTTCCCAATGCTCCGCCATGACGACTTGAAATATAGTTGACATTGGCAATTTTTGAGAGCCTGTTTCCAGGCGGATTTTGCGTGGTTAAAAGACAGAAATACACAAGAGTAATGATAAGTATTATTTTTTTGGGGGAACGTACTCGCACGTGATAGTTTTCCAGCACCTGGGTTCCTCCGTTTCTAATTTCACCGATCCGTTCCTCCTGCAGCACCTCTGAAAGAAAAAGTCAGGAACCGAACTCTTTATCTAAAAGTGCGCTCAATTTATTAAACCCTGTCTTTCGCTGGAGCAGGTGGTGGGGATGCTCGGGATGGACTCGCACTGGGATGGGGCTCACCGGCGGCTGTTGTCACTCGGAGCTGGCTGGAGCTCACGGCCCGGGGGTGCCCGGGCGGGGATGCGCCGAGGGTGCGGGGGGCGGAGGGCCCGCTGCGTTCTGCGTGGGGCTGGCCGCAGTGACGTTGAGCTTACTTTGCATATTCCCTCCCAGCAGCCTTCGCGAGTCTAACGGGGGCCCAGAACAGAGGGCAGAACGGAGCGTCCTGGTCCCGGCGGGGCACGGGGGGCACGGGACGGGTGAGGGGCACTGGTGGGGGAGCGCAGGGAGGAGGAGGCAGGTGAGGAGATTCGCCCCGAGCTAGGCGGCAGCCCCGAGGCGAGTGCCGGCGGCGGCGGTGGAAGCGGGGTAGCTTTGCGCAGTGGCAGTATCGTAGCCAATGAGGTTAATCCGAGGCGCGATTATTGCTAATTGAAAACTTTTCCCAATACCCCGCCATGACGACTTGAAATATAGTCGGCATTGGCAATTTTTGACAGTCTCTACGGAGACTGAATATTTTTGTATAAAAAAATAGATTTGTCGTTAAAATAGGGAGGTAGTGTGTGGCATAGTTTTTCGGCAGGGCCTTGTGGAAAGGTTGCGGAGGTCTGTTACGATACGTCAGCCGACTTTTGTTTGTTTAGCGCTTCTAACGTTCGCTGCCGCCAAAAACGCGGTTTAATAAAATGAGGGTGCTTTTACGTTAAAAGCTCATTCTTTTTCTCTCAAAGCTGCTGAAAAAGTAGTCGGTCAGTGAAAATGGAAGTGATGGGGCTTAAGTGCCCTCTGTCACTCTGTATGAACGAGATGTACCTTATGCTGCTGACAGGTTGCCTCTGCATTCTCCGTATGGGCAGAGAATCAGATCCACGTGTGCCATCTAGATGCTCCTTCCCTGCCAGTAAAACCCTGATCTGGGCAGCTGCTTTAAACTTTGGTAGAGTAAAAAACTTAGTAGTGAACATTAGTGTTTCCTCTTTTTATATATATATATATATATATTTTTTTTTTTTAATTTTTTTTTTTTGTAACATTCAGCCATTCTGGGGTATTATACAGAACAGTGACCAAGAGTGACAGTGAAACCTCATAGATTGCCTTTGTCCCCCCATTTGCTCCTACTGCCAGCAATATCAACTGAAATCAAAACCTGAAGCACAGGGATGCCATTGCCCTTTGGCAGAACAAGCCACATGAGTACATAGCAAAGTCATATGCAGTTTGCAGTGAGTCATACACTTCAGGTAATTTATTGATTCTTATAAACTGTGTTGATAAAGTATTGGGTTTATTCACTTGATTGTTTCTCATCTTTGCTGCCAGAATTGTCTGTGATAATTCTGGTGTGGTGCTTTCAATCTGCATTGCAAAGTCATGTCCTACATGTCCATCTTATGTCAGAAACCAAGTTTGTCCATTTTGCTGTAATAGATCCTTTAAACGTGTGAAGTTGGACCTCAAATAAGGGGCTTGCATGTTGTGATTTACTGCTATTTCCTGAAGCCTAAAGCTCTGATTGAATTTTTTTTTTCTTGCGTTCACCTGAAGAAAGACCTAAATCCCCTTGCATGATGTTCATGTGGCACAGCACAGAGAGCACACACCGCAATGAAGGCATTGTCATTGCTCTGCAGTTTCAAGTCACTCTCTGGAAAGTGCACAGGTAAGTTCTAAACATGCCTTATGAGCCAGTGTAGCTTTATATCTCTTCTCTGACATAGATTGCAAAAAATGATGCTTTTCTTTGGTGGTATTATGAAATGAGCTTGAATCACTCCTCTGTTTGGCAGCCAGTCTGAAATTACAGGGGACAAGTGGACAGTTAATCCATCCACTCTCAGGCTCCTTTGTGTGGTCAGTGAGTTAAGCTTTGAGGAAGCTGGTCTGTAATTGGTAAACAATGCTTTGACAAGAGGGAAGGATGCCTTGAGCAAGTACTCTGGACACAGGTTGTGTGGAGACAGGAAGCCCTGAAGTCCAAGATTTTTTTGATGTTGACTCACTGTCTGACTTAATTTCCAGTTCCCAGCCCTGTTTCCCATCTGCAAATGGGGGTGGTAACTTGCTGTTACACCTTCTGTGAAAGACGAGGGTAAACCGTAATGTGTCTCAGCCACAGGGCACAACGTAAGAGGAAGGCCTGTGTGTTTCTATCAGCAAGGAGGTGTTCATGAGTCAGTGAGAGTCTGAGGCAGAGAGCAGGTAGACGATGAGGAAACAGGAGTTCAGGGCATTGGGAAGGACAGGGCGAGCATTGCTTGGGTGAGTTTAGCTTGAGCCCACACCACTGAGCAGTTATCTTGGCAGCTGGGGCTTAAACCTGCCCCTACTCCTTCAGCTCTCATGGGAGAGTTAGGGACTGGCAATTTTAAGTAAAAAATGTCAGTGTGTGAAGAATTCAGTTATGAACAGCACCTGGCTATGAGCAGGTTGATTTTTGAAAGCAGTATGACTACAGGATAGTATCATTCATGGGACAGCCCTGCCTTCCCACCTCACCAACCCTATCAAAGCAGTGCTGAAGCCACAGGCAAAGCTTTAGAAGCAATGACTTTATTTATTTTGAGCAGCTTGGACACAACCTATTTGTTGTGGGTACAACCCTAACTGGTACTATGACAGCTTAATTTCAGCCCTGAAACACAATAGAAACTGCTTTCTTGATTGGCACTCCCAGACTCCCAAAGGACACTGTAGGAAGCTGAAAAAAAACCCTGCATACCGGGCTACAATATGAACAGAGCACAGTAGGCACTTTATTTATGCAGAGGTAAAAATACAACCCAAGCTGAGGCACATGCCTGTCACATGTTGCTGGTGGAAACATACAGACCCCAGGAAAAGACACGTTTGTGATGGCCTTCGGTCTGCTCTGTGACCAGTCAGTGGTAGTGGTTTATGTTGCTCCACCTCGGGACACACATCCTGAAGCTGTGTGATGGACTTTGAGAAAATTTAACAGTTCCGCCATTTTGCTGAGGGACGCCAGCAAGAGGGATGTCAGGTGAGATCTTTGGCATGGATGGTGAAGCATGCAATGGAAGTCTTTGCTTATATTTGTGCTGTACTTAGATCTTGGTAAGGATGTTATTTTCTGACACGTCCTGTATTTCAAGTAAAAGCTGGAATGAATTTCTTGGAGGTTGTTGACTATTTGTAAGCATTGGCTGGGATGAGGGAGGAGATATTTCCCTGACCCCCTAGTGATAATTCCCATTAAAGCATGACTTAACACAGGAAATAATGATGACTGACTTGTGCTGGCAGGGGAAACTGGGCCTATTTGTGCCTAGAGAGTGAAAAATACAGCATTGGAGATTGCTCACAGCTGACCTCATGGTCTCTGTTTTATGGAAATACAATCCCATAATCTCAGCTCAACAACAGGACGTGTGCTGTTCAGCTCTGGGAACACTCTCTGACTTGGTAGTAATTTTGTAAGGAGAAGAGCTACAAGAGTCATGTTTCCTGGATCCTCAGCAGTTCCCACACTGATATATTTTGGTGTATCTCTCATCAGATTAGGAGGTGAACATTTGGGCTGAGCTACCGCATTTACTGCCACGTCAACTTGGCTGAAGCGCGATGGGAAACAGTAGTTCTGATGGGGGTGGAGTTGTGCTGTGGCTCGGACAAAGCAAGGACCTTGCTGCCTTGGGTTGTTGTTTGATGGAGGTTTCAAAGGAAACGCCTGTGGGAAATGATCGTTCAAGATCATCCAGGTGGGCTTTTACGGTCTTTGAACACAGCAAAGGAGAAGTGGCTGATGACTTTCCTTTATGGTGGCCACAGCTTGTGGAAAATTGTCCAGGAAAGGTTTCCGCCGTCCAGCTTCCCTGGGATGGGATAAATTAGCTGGGGCTCAAATGTTTGTTTGAAGGTTTTGGGGCACAACCCTACCGCAGCACCCACCAAGCCCCGCTCATCACTGCCCCGGGAGGACGTTCCTCTGGGAAAGGGTCCTGCTCCTCCAGTGAACAGTGCAGGGCTCGTGTCGCGTTCCTGCCCAGTCTCGGATGCGCGTGGGGCCGCAGGCGAGCGGGACGGCTCCTCTGCGGCAGGACAGGCTTCACCCCGGGGTCAGAGCCCCGCGGGCGGGCGGGCGAGCGGGTGGCGGCTCTGGGCGCTGCTGCCTCGCCCGACGTTTCCCAGGGAGCTTACCTAGCCCGGGGCTGCGTCCCGGAACCGGGAACTGGGCCGGGCAGCCGCTCCCCCGCTGCCCTCCCCACGATCGGGCTGGCGGCTCCCGCGGCGGCCGGCAGGGGGCGGCGCGGGGCGCGCGGCGGGGGCGGGCGGGCGCGCGCGGGGGCGGGCCGGGAAAGTTGCGGGCACCGGGGCGGCGGCGGCGGTGGTACCGGCGGGGAGGGAGCGGCTCCGGGCGCGGCACCGGCACCGGGCACGGCAGCGGCACCGGGCACGGCGGCAGCATGGACGACTTGGGTGAGTTCCAAGCTGCGCGGGCTCCCCGCGACGGGGGCCGCCGCCCCTCCGCGCCCCGGGCGGCGGCGGCGGCCGCGGCCCGCCCACCCACCCTACGCCCCTATGCGCCGTGGGGCTCGGGCCGCGCCTGCCGGCGTCCGGGGACGTGTCGCTCCCCGAGCACTACGCCGGCCATACCGGCTCCCCGCGCCGCCGCCAGCGCCCGGGCCCCTTCGGCTGGGCTGTCCCGGGGCCGCCGCCGCCCGCTCGCGGCCCGGGCAGGCGGTGGCTGTCCTGACGGGGAAGGGCGCCCTGCGCTCCTGTGCCCGGAGCAGCGTGGAGCGTGCTCGGGTTTCAGCAAACACCTCCTCCCCTGCCCCGCCGCTGCCTTCCAGCCTGTTCTTGGGCGAGATCTGAACTTTGCGCGGGTATGGAGTGGGGAGCCCTCGGGGTAAGCGAAGCCCAGCCGGGCTCGGAGCTTATCGTCGTCCTCCCTCTGCTTCTCCCAGGTGTGCTGCATTAGACGGTTTCCCGAAACCGTGTAATGGAGAAATGTCAGGCAACTGGTCTCAAGGGAAAGATCTAGAGAATTTGAGTTCCTTTGGTACCAAGCCGGAAAGGGTGTGGATATGCCAAAATCCCTTGTGCTCTGGGAGGCATTAGGGCGACTGAGTTCCGCTTATGAAACTGATTAAATCAGACACCGGGGAGGGGCCGTGATCCGTTAGTTACTGCTATCCTACCTTTAATAGAAGTCAGACGTTCTCTTAACATATAGTCCAAGAAAACTGTAGGGTTTATTCCTAGACCTGGAAGCTCACATTACAGTGCTGGCATAAAGCTGGTCGTCACACCTTCAGAAAACAGGCTTTGAATTGGGCTAATGATAAAACTTACGGGGCCAGGAGTCCATCTGCTGCATGGCTTCCTGGTGAAAGGTGTGCCCACGAAGGATTCATCCTTGGGAATTGAAACCATACCCTCTGCTTGGGTGAAGTAGCTGTTGGTGGAAACAGAATTAATTTCTACTGTAGCTTCTTCTCATGGTTATTGCTCCTTTGAGTGGAGACCGCTATGTTTACCTTTTCTCATATCCCTCATTCTGGTTATCTGTTGGAGATTTGGTGCAAGATCCTAGCGTGTTCAGGAATGCCTTGCTAGTCAGAACAGGATTCACCCACTGTGTATTGACTTGCTGAGTGGCCCTTCAGGGTGAGCATACAGGTCTGTGTAGGCCAGTTTAGTGTCTCACCAACATGCTCTTGAGTAAACCATGGGAGCTGTACTGTGCTCACTGCAACAGTTGCATTCCTGAACAGCAGTAGTGTGACTTCCCAGTTGTGGGTTGTCGGAACAGGCTGCGGCAGTTTCTTAACATTTTTTCTTTCCTCTGTAGAAGAATTAGAGGTGAACTGCAAAGAAATTGTGAAAAAGATCTGAATTTGTGCCTGGCTTGTTCTTCTGAGCTCCAAAGTGTATTGGAACAACCAAAAGTTAAAGCTGTGATCTGACTTTGAAAATAGAACTTTTAGTCTCAGCAACTTGATTTCATGAAGTCTTAATTACACTGTGTCTGTCTCAATTTTCATGCAGCCTTTCAGACTGGACAAGACCTAATTAACAGTAAGCAGCTGAACAAAGAAGTGCGACCCTTTCTAAGCTTTTCTGTGGTGTACAGAATTCACCACGGTAAAGCACACCAGCTGTTTTCCCTCTGCGAATTATTGGTAGCTCCAAAATGTCTCACTTCTCTAAAGCCATTCACTTTGGGATGCGCACATAATGGAACAGTGCTGTGCTGATACAACTCCCCTGAAATAAGTCAGACTTTTGAACTCAAGTGAGAGTTGTTTGTTTTTCTTTCCTCATTATCTATGGGTGGGTTATCTGAGTTGTGGATTAACTGTGCCATGGATACAGACGTCTGTACTGGCTCTGTCCAGAGTCAAGCTGGTTAGGTAGGACTTGTTGGTTCAGGCACAGTGCCATGTGGACAAAGCTGCTCTGCTTCTAGGGACAGTTTTGGCCCAAAAGGAGTTTGGTATTGAGCCGGGACTTGCAGGTTCAGAGTTGATGTCGAGTAAAATCAGCTCAGATACTTCCACACCTCACTTTGGAATCTGTGTGGTACAGAAATGAGCAGTGAGTGAAGGGCCTTGCTGGGCATGAAGGAACCTCTCACAGGGATCATTGGTGTGTCTGTTCTTAGCTCCCTGCTTTTATCAAAAATCTCTTCCCTCTTCCTAGAGCTGGAAGATTTGATCAGTGTGTACTTGTGCACTGTAAAATGGAGGTCCAGAAGTATCTCAGTTTCATGCTTGGACTGGAGAGGTTATGAAACATGAGAGTATATTTGTCTCGTTTTGGGGATTCATTTGGAGTTGAAAAAAGTCTTCGCTTCTTTTTTCCCCCCTCTCCCAGTGTTGAAAAAGCTCACGCAGGAAACTTTCTGCAGGCTGGAGCTCTGCACCCTGTTGCTCTCAAGGAGCCTCTGTGGCACAGGACACACAGTGCTGGGGCTGGATGTAAACTAGAACAGGCCATGGCAGGAAGGGGGAGGAGAGCAGCTGGCCAGGCTTGTCCAGATTGTCTCCCTCCAGTCTCTCTAAGGAAGCGCATTTTGCGGATGTGCTTGGAGTTTGACAGGAAGTTTGCTGAATGAGTTTTCTGCAGTGCTATAAATTGGCACAGAGAGTACAGCTTTGTCCTAAAGAGTGAGAATCCTGACTTGGGGCTCTTGCTCCTTTCAGGGGATTGCCAGAGCACAGCTTCCAGCACACAAGTGACCATCCACACGTACTTGCTTCAGACAACCTGAGGCACTGAATAAGATGTTGAGTTACCGGTTCTGTGGTGCTCCCTTGTCTAAGTAGTATGAGGGAACAGATCCATTAGGATCTGCTTGTTGCAGAGAAAGAAACCTAATTTGTGTCATGTGTTGTGTATTTGTGGTGAGAGGAGTAGGAAAAGAGAAACTTTACATTTGCTTTAGTCAGATACTGTTTGATTTTGACTCCAAAAGTTTTTTATAGCCTTTTTCTGAAAGGGGTTGTGTGCATATACTACGGGGGAAACCCTTTGGTGACTCCACACAGAAATGCTGTGGCTTTTAGAAGCTTTCATTCGATGTCTTTGAAATTCTCACTTCTCTACTGCTATTTTCTTAAAAATTTTTGTTTTCAAAGGCTTCAGATATTTTTAAATAGGATTTTGCAATCAAAAACAAAACAGCATTCACTGGAGCTTGTAAAAGGTGTTTTACAAAGAAGTTATATCTGCTTAATGGTTATATCTGTTTAATGGGAACATATTTATGGCAGTGTTTTGGCTGTGCATGTTAACTAGACTGTGAGCTGCTTTTTTTAGGTGTGCTTGCTCACTTCTAGAAGGATTTTTCTTTTGCATAAGGTTTGTCTAGCAATTTGGCTTCAAAATTCTGGGTGCAAAGGTTCAATGGCACAAGAGATTTTGCTTTAAAAGTTGTTTTCCTCTGTTTTAGGAACTCTAATCCACCCTCTCTTCAGTGCTTAATCCCCTCAAGACTGACTTTAAAGGGAGCAATCTTGCCATTGATTTTTCAAGGGAGTGTAGAGGGAGGTGCATGTGTTTCCATCTGTCATCTGTCCTAACATTTGGAAGATTTCTGTGCTCTGCAGGGTGGTGCTGTCTGTCCCTCTCCAGAGGGGGATGCTTGCCTGACTCAGTTCCTGTAGTTGGAGGGTCATATGCTGTGGGTTTTGGGCCCACTTGACTAAAAGTTTACTGTGAAATTGCTCATGGTCAGCTGCGCCCAGTAAATGGTATTGGGGGAAGTACTGGTAAAGTAATTTGGTGTCTTGGCTTTCTACTGGCTCAGATTTCTGACTCCTTCCTGCTGCTGGGTGAGAAGGCTGTAAACAGAACTAATGCTCTGCATAATGGGGTTCTGACTTGTTTCAGCTCCTTAGCTGTTGTGACCCCTCGTAAAACAGGGACTTCATTGTCCTGAGCAACTCAGACAGGGAGTCCTCTGCCTCAAGCAGTGTGCGATGCAGAGAGAGGCTTCTTTTCTTGTTGCTCTATTTCCACAGAAAGGCTGGACTCTGTGCTGTCTTTAGCTCCTTTGTCCCTCATGGGAGAAGTCAACTTATCACAAGTGTTCAGCTGCCCTTCTGGTTAAAACTGATCCTCTGACACCATCTCTGCCACTAGAGAAACAAATGGGAAACTTCTCATACATCTTCAACTCTCTCTCTCTCTCTCTCTCTGCCCTTTTTCTTTCTTTCCTAAGGAATCATGATACTTCAGTTTCTCCGGACTCGTTTTCCCTCACCTCTTGCCCTTTGCAGTCCATTTGTTATATGGAACAGGTTATGAAATGGTAGAGATGACGGCTAAAATTCTAAAGTCTGGCAGCAGAACAAGGACTTGTATTTATGCACTTGTATTTAGATCAGAGTTGGTTTTCTGATCTGCTGCTAAGACAGATAAATCGCTTAAATTAAAACTCTGTAACTAGAGGGTGGAAAAAGCCTGTCCATGGCCACAAAAGAAATCTGTTTGAATCGAACTAATGTGTTAGTTGTGATATCCAGAATCTGCTGCAGCTTTGAAGACAGCCAGAGCAGATTCCGAATGCAGTTGTGTGTGCTAGTGGAAAATCAGTGTGAATGAATAGGATCTCTGGTCCCAGTTTCCTGCTCTGGTCTCACCCTACGCTTCCCTCTTTGTGTACTGATCCTGTGTGTCCCTTTTTGTCTAATGCGGAAGCTGTTAATGAAGATGCTCTTCTATTCCAGCTGCCTGAAAGTGAGACATTGTCTGTGGGAAGCTTTCTCATGCTGTGATAAGATGATGGGGTTTAGGGAATGAGTTCCTTGCTCACTTTAGGCCTGTCCTAACTAACTGAGGTTTAGTAACAAGCCCTGGAAGTACAGGTTATTGTGACTGTTAGGATATTGCATTTTAAAATGATAAGTAGGGAACTGTCTCATCTGTGGTAAGATTACTACATCCAGTAGCGCAGAGTAGAACCAAGAAGTGGCACCATTACTTTCCACTTTGGTTGAAGTTGAATGGGTTACAGAATAAGCTGTGAAGTTGTGATCTCAAATTAGTTTCACCTGATTTAACTGCTGGCTGCTGAGATGTTTCCTGTGGCCGTCTCCCTTCCTTGTGTCCATCTCCCTTCCTTGCATCCACAATAACTGTTAACTGGGTCAGTGAGCTGATTCTCCTCAAAGTCATTTTTTTACATAGACAGTGGACTGGGAAGTGAGGCCACCTCTTTCAGCTGTGGGTTATATTTAATATAGCATAAGGTAACCATTTATCCACAGCCTCAAAAATGTACCCTAACTTAAGGTATGTTGTGTCTCTCTCTGTGAAACAGCGGTAATTACTCCTTACCTGCCAAGCGTGGTTATTGTTGGTTGAGATCTTTGTGTTTCTGAAATAGCTTTCAGCTGAGAAGCTTCTTTCAAGCTTTTCTGGTCGCCATTGCTGGAAAAGTTTACAGTGGCAAGTTTGAATTAGATTTACAAGTTTTTATTCCTTTCTCAGCCTTGTTGAATGTTCCCTCTCTGCTTTCTGTTTGCTCATCCTTTCTTCATCCCCTGTTATGACAGGCTGTGAGTAGGGAAAAAAGATTTCCTTTCCCTTCCAAATGCCCTGCAGTAGTTCTACCCTGGTCTTTCCCTTTACCACAGAGTGTCATGAAGTAATTCAAATAATGTTGTGTGCTAAAGATACACCATAAGAATAGGAGGTGGGTGATGACTTTCCCGTATTAGTTTTAGCTGTTTTTCCCATTCATGCTCACTCTCTTTACAAATGGACCCAGAGCAGCAGCTACCAGCTCGCTGGGGGTGGTCTCCCTTGGCTGATGGGTGTTAAAACCCATGCTCTCTGTTCTGTGCGTGTGTGCTTTTAAATCCGGATGAAGCGAACAAAGTAGAAATGGTAACTGGAGTGCTGTGGAACAAATTTGGTGGTGGTGTTTTGGTTGCAGGAACTTAGTCCCTGAGGTTTTGTGTTTGTGCTGTTTAGGAGTCTGGTAAACTCTTTTTCTGCTCGCACAAATGCAGCTTTTTCTTGTAGCAGACAGTAACTATTCTGAATTTACATGGGAAATTTATCTAAGCAGTTTGAGACAACTGTAAACTGAGGAGCCAAGAGAACTTATGGCAGGCCACAGGGGGAGGCAGCCTGCATTGTTAGTGTTTGGCTCCTTTTTTCCTGAGCTGGACTGTCTTTACACTGTGAACAAGTACAGTTCAAGTTATTTAAATGGTGATGAGATAGTCTGAAGTTGTCCAATGCAGCTTGTCATGCCACTTCTCACAGTGTTCTTATTACCATGTGCACAATTGCGTAGATGGCTCAGCTGGCTCAGGTACTGAGTGTCTGGCTGGTAGCATGCAGTGGAATGTAGCTTGATTTCTTGTGGTTTTTTACTGTTTATTGCATGTGTTACAACCTCTAACATTTTGCAAATCATTTGA
This sequence comes from Monarcha castaneiventris obscurior, assembly GCA_026261815.1. Lineage (NCBI taxonomy): Eukaryota > Metazoa > Chordata > Aves > Passeriformes > Monarchidae > Monarcha > Monarcha castaneiventris. The sequence continues at coordinate 10,423,819 of JAMPIT010000485.1, forward strand.
AGAACATCAAAAAAAGTAAATGGCGCTCCAGGGAATAAACCTTCTGAATGACACTCTGCATGGGGAATTGTGCTTTAAATGGCTCAGCTATAAATCAGACTCTGAGGGCTCCAGGAATAAACCAGTCCCATGTTTTTGTCACAGAACTGAGCTGTCAGACAGAATTAATCCTGTGTCTGTCTAGATGCCTCACAGGATCTTGTTTTATTTCCTCTGCTGCAGAGGAAGGTGAACAGAGAATTTCACTTTGTGCCTTGAGGAAGTTTGTGGTGGTTCATGGACTGTGGTTAGGCTGAGTTTTAATAAGAGTTGGAGGTGGTAAAAGAAGCCAGAGGTAGAAAAAGGTCATGGGCAGGAGGGCTGTAAAAAATTCGCTGTGGATTAGGGGCTTAATATTCCCTTGTTTTATCCTCTTTCATGTTTCTAAACAAGTTCAGGGCTTCTCTGTGAAAAGGTTTCTCTTGGGTTGAAACCACTAATTTCAGGTGGGTCAGACAAAAAAGCCTAAGGCTAACTGCATGTCACTTGAGGTTACTGGTGCCCCATGAGCTGGAATAAGATGATGGCTTGGCTGGTCTCTGCTGCTCATCTTGTTTCACCATTAGTTACATCTGCTGCTCCCCATTTCTCAGCACCAGCAGCTGCCTTGGGACTAGGTTTAGGGGTTTTTTTGCTGCTAGCAAATGGCCCCTTTTGGGCAGAGGTGATCCACAAGAGTAAGGTGCCTGGAGTAGTACTTCTGATTTGAAGCTCCTGTTCATTATGGTTTTATGGGGGAGACTTTTTTTGGGCTATGTAGGCCTGGTCAGGCAATGTGACACACAGCTGGAACTATTCTGCCTGGCTGTGAGCCACTCCAGCAGTTAGACAGGATCCCTGCAGAGAGCTGGAGCACTGGGGGAGGGAACGAAATGCCATTACATCCACGTCATGAAATCTCTTATCAACGGTCAACTCAGTGTTGTGAGTGGGTGAGCTGCATTGGCCAGAAGAAGCTGCCTTTTATTTCTGCTGTGAAAGATGAGGAGCTCAGCACTGTCAGTCAGGCTGAGAGCTGTGGAGTGGCTGTGTGGAGTTTGGGATGAATTTGTCAGTCAGGTTCTTATAACCCTAAGTTTGTAGTTTTCAATGTATCCTGCTTGTGCTTAATCTGAGATTTGCTGCTTGGCTGTCCTGAGCAGTTTGCTTGGGCAGTGCCTCACAGCTGCTCTGGCATGCTGCTCTTGTACTTCTTAACTGCTTAAATCCAGTGCCTCCAGCACCTTCTGTCTTGGGATCATGCTTAAAAGCCTTGGTGTGAGTTAGAGAGAAAATCTGTTAGGTTATCATTAATTTTTCTGTAAGAATTGGTTAAGGGCTGTATTGGATGCTACTTTCCCATCAAATGTGAGGGAGAAATCTACTTGAAAGAGTTCACCACAGTATGGCCGTGGTGATGTGAAACTTTGGAACCTTCTGGGCTGTCTGGGTCTGCTGGAGCCCCCTGATTGTATTGCTTGGGTCTGGAAAATGCTGTATGTGGGATGGGAGAGCCAGTGGGATGCGAGGCATTTGGAGTGGTGTTTCTCTGGTGTGGTCCTGTCCTTGCAGGGTTGGGAGGCTATTTGCTGAGGAGGAGGGGTTGAAGGAAAGGGCTGGGGGTGGTGCAGGGAGGAAGCTTTATGTAATTCTTGGCTGGCTTTTGAATAATTGTTTTAATGAAATGGAATGCAGTGTATTCAGTACTTGCTTGGCAGAAACAGCTATTTTTTTTTTCTTCTATCTTGGAGGGGGAAAGGAGTTGGAGCTGCTCTGTTTTCCAGCTGCTTTAAACACTTAGGCTTGGATTTGTCACGAAGATAGAAGTGGAATATGGTTCTTGGTGAGGGGGCAGTTGCACTGTCATGCATATGTGGGAAGTTGTCTTTGTACATTGGATGTGTAAGTGGCAGGGCCTGGTCCCTGGGCTTCTCTGAGGGCTGTGGATGCCGGTGTGGTTTGAGGTGGAGCAGGTTAATTTTAAAGTACCCAACAGTAGCGGGATGAAAGTGATGTGAATAAGTACATGTCCATATAAAATATATGTGCATCTAGGTACTTGATAGGAAAATTCATCTCTTTTCCTCTGTGCCCTAGTTGTGGACATAGCAGGGAAGAACATGATGAGTTGAGACAAAGAAGTCAACTTAATTTTCAGCAAAGCAGAAATGTAGGCAATGGGAATCTTGACTTCTTTAGACTAGTGCAAAACAGTCTCTCCAGTTATCTCCAATGATTGTTGACTTTTATCATAGGATTGGTGGAGGAACCATCAGAGATTGTGCTGAAACCCCTTTTTTAGAAAGTAATTTGAAGAAGGATTTATTTCATGTACCTCTGAAAGGGAAGTTCATTTTCATGCTGCTTCTATTTCAGTATTGCTGCCATTTCCATTTTTGGTCAGTGCTGGAGATCGGTCTCTCTTACTCATCTTTACCTCTCAAAAATCTACTTTTTCTTTGGTCTTTGTAATTTTTTTTCCAGTTGCTCTTTTTTGAGGTCAAGAGTTCTCTTGTGAGTAACAGCCTTTGGTTGATAGAATAAAATTTTTCTTTATCACGTGACAACAACAACTTGTGTTCAGGGCATTGAGATGAAAAAGCTGTCATGCATTTAATTGCTTTATTAATACTGCTCTTGGTAAAAAATCCTCCCTGTTTCTCTTGCTGCTGCTGAAACAAGCAAGAGACTTGTGACTAGTACTTGTGTCATGATGCCAGATGACAGGTAGAACAATGGGTCATCTACCTTCTCATGTAGGAAGAGATAAGAAAACCTTAAACATTCTCCAGCTCTTCTCCATCTACTGACTCCAATACACGCCAGTTCTAAAAATGTTAGTTTTCTGTCTAGATTTAACAATTTTCTTTCTTTCAGTGGGCCAATGCCATGACATTGTGAAACTCTTGAGCCACATTCTTCTGCCAATACTAAAAAGAAAAAAACGCTTAAGTCAGAGCTCTGCTGCTGTAGAGCCATCAGCAGTCTCCATCAAATTGCCACCCACATCTCCCAAAGTGGACTGGGAGACCAGTTCCCACATTCCTTTCTGAAACACTGTCCTCCTTTCATTCCCAGAAGCTGCTTTTAAAGCAAAAAGAAGCTGCTTTAACTAGATTTTTAACCATGTGCTTCTTAGCCCTTTATACTCCATTGTCTTTCAAAGCTGCTTGCCCACTACCTACGATTACTTGGGTTATTTTAAGTTAGAGTGCAGTGCTCATCAGACTGAAAGCTTACTTTTAAAACTTTCTACCTATTATAGTTATAAGTAGTACCAAGATCCACACGACTGAAAAATGTGAAATATTTTGTTGTCATTTCCCCTTACCCTGTTCTGTGAGTTTACATTGTGCTTTTGGCAGCACTTTGTCAGCTGTTGGTGATGCCTCACGCTTTTTGGCTTACAAAGAGTTCAATGTTGCTTCCAAGTCTGCTCCCATCCTGTTGCAGAGAACCCTTGCAGAAATGAAAACTTCTTAAAAGAAACATCCACCATTTTAAAAGTACTTCCTTAGTAATTAGATTTTTAACAAGCCAGTTAAACCATGTATGACATTTGACACAAGTTCCCTTTTTAAAAAAAGGGAAACAACCCACTTCAGAGTGGTTGGCAGGTCAAGCCAGCAAGTCTTTATGTGTCAATATATTAACTTTTTATCTGGGACTTTGCATCTCATTAATGATACAGGCTTTTACAACTTGAGATAACCTTGGTTTTTAAAGGGTAGATTTGCATTTGTTGAATGTTCTTTGCATTTATGCTCTCTGGAGATAATGCTTTTTTCTTACTGAAGGGGAGCTTGCTGAAGCTAATGAAAACTATACTTTTCAAGGACCAAAATCTGTCAAGTCTGCATTCTGATATCCCATTTAAGATCCTTCAGGATAGGAATGCCTCAATAAGACTGTACTAAATATGGATATGATTACAGACTCTCTTTAGTGCTCTTTATTACTGGAATCCTCCTTTTGCTGGTACCCAGGGCACTCTACATCTCATTGGCAGAATTTGTGCTTCTAATGAATTCAGAACTCTTTTAATGAATTCAGAATTTACACTAGTATTTCAGTCCTATATTTCATCATCTTTATGTGTGTCTCAAATTTTGTAACTGGCACTTTGCCTGGATGGGTCTATCTTCAGATTTGTTTATGCTGCTTGGATAGGATTTCCACAGCTTAAAAGATGCTATTTTTTCCCCCTCAAGTTCCATGTCTATTATTGCATAACCATGCAAATCCTACTCTTCCCTTTATTGGTTATAGGGTCCACATGCTTTCCTGTTTCTGTTACTTTTATAAAGGTAGATAATTAACTTGGAATGTGCAGGCTCTGACAGTATTTTGTCTGCGACTGTGTCCAAACCCATTTTTACATACGCACATAGAGAGGATCACAGGGATCTTTAGCAATGTTGTTATTGACTGTGGTTATCTGTGTGCTGCTGGGGTGTCTGAGGTGGTGGTCCTGCTGGTGGTTGAGTCAATACAAGGGCTTGTTGCTGCTGGAAGAGGGAGATGCACTTTACTTTTACTTATCCTTTCTCCTTCTGTGCTCTTTGTTTGGACATAGCCCTTCTTGCTCACTGCTGTGCTCATCTCTTTCCTGACCCAAAAGAAGACAGTCAGCTTTTTTTGACTGGGTGTATGTTCTGTTGGATTGGTTCATTGAGGGGTCTTATGAGAGCCAGAGCCTGCACAAGTAAGTGGCAGCAGCACATGTCTAGACGAGGGAGTAAAACCTCTCCATTTTTGGCAGTGGTGAGCTGTTAATTCGCCTTTCTGCATCTTATGAAACTGTATCCTTCACTCCAGGGTGCTCACTGTCCAGTGGAGCTCCTGTGCTCTGTTGCACTGTAAACTCTGATGTAACATGTTTTCCTTCCCTAGATGAGTTAGAATCAGCAGTTACCAAATTATGTTCTCCAAGTTGACAAGTGTTCTACAGCTGTTTTGAGGGGTCCCCTTGAGAGGTCAAACCCATGCACTTGTCATTTCCACCTGAGGGCTCTGGAGCACAAGCACACCAGGATTGCTGTTGCCCAGAGATTTGGAGACCACTGTTGTATGTTCACAATGTTGTGATTTGCCACTGTTGATTTCACATTAAGCTACTGCTTAGAAGCTGCTCGGAAGAGTGATCCAGTCCTGGATCAGCATGTGTTGTAATCTCAATGCTGTTTATGACAACTTTCAATTACACAAATCTCAACCAAATACCAACGCAGGGCTTAAAAAATGCCATTGTCTACCCTCTTTTCAGTGGGCATGTAGAGGGTTGCTTGTTGTAGCTGGGGTACTGCACACCTCTGCACTCAAGCCTTGCGCTTCTGTTACGCCCTTTACCAGAGCAGTGGTTTAAAATCCAGAGTGTCTTGTTTCCTGATGGTTCTATTCCCATCCTTAGGCTCTTTGTCTAGTGGACATCTCCTTTGTACCAGATTTGTCAGATGCTTGTAGAATGGCAGCGCTGTGTTTTGACCTAGTGCTTGTGGAATAGCTGCACGCTGGTGTAGCAGCAAGGGTCTGGTTCCTCAGATAGCTGGCTTGGCTGAGCCCCTCTTCTGTAGGAATACAAGGGAGTTGGTATTTTGTCCAGAGGCCTTGGCCTTGGAAATTTTCACTGAGGGGTCAGTTCAGTGGCTGCTTGTTTGGTGTTCATGAATTTTTTTTTTTTTTTTTGTTTTGGCAGAGGAGAGCAGATCCTGTTGGATTTCTTCTAGAAACTTTCAGAGGGAAGCCAGCAGCAAATTAAAATTCTTATGACATGCACAAGAAGGGTTAACTTAATATTTTGCATGCATAAAGGTAAATAAAGGACTAAAAAAGACAGTGTATTGGTTACTAGTGGTTTTGGGTTTATTAAATTTATTTTTCCCCATCAAGAATGTTGGCTAAAATCCAGCCCAGGTCAGTACTGAGGTGTTAACTGTTCAGTTGTTTGTGTAAAATGTTTACACTCACTCCAGTCTGTTCCTCCCACCAAACTGGACAGGATGCCGTTTCATTCCTATTTGTACAGAGCAATGTCCCTTGCTTTAGCTTGAGCCAACTCACCTCCCTCCCAGAGACAGTTGGGTCAGGATTAGCCATTTGCAAACGTCCTTTGTCTGGGCCTTCCTGGAACTGCCTGAGGATGTGTTTGCTTGCAGGCAGAGATAAGAAATAGATCTTGCATAAGAAGAGCAACTCTAGGAGAAGACTGTCAGAGGCTGTACTTACCCTTCTTGGAGCCCAAAGCTGTTTTCAATTTCACAGCTGACACACGGGGAGAGAAATGGAGACTCTCTAATTTGTGCAGATAGTTGTTCCTTGTGATCTTTTTACAGGGCTAGCTATAACTGCCTGTTGAACACCAGTCGATTTGCTTCAAAAGGAGAGGATTCTGACAAAAGACTTGGTGGCCAGTGGAGCTCATAGCAGACTGCAGATTCAGGCTGAGAAATTCCAACCTAAATATTTTTAGTGCAGGCCTGAGAGTCAGATTTGCTTTCTATTCTGATATAATGTGGACTTGCCATGTTATGTTGGGCTGTTACAGGCTGCATCTCAGTTCTCCATTTCTGAAAGGTACATTTCTTTTGTGCTGTCAAGGAAGTGAGAATTCTGATTTGTGAGCCTCGTTGGGATTCAGGTACAGTGGCTGCAGACTTTACTGCCTGCAGTTGCTGGAATGGAATACGTGGAGATTCAGGTTTAGGGTGTGAAGCTGTGACTGAAAAAGGCTTCCGTGTGGTAAGTGCTGTAACTTGTGGGTGGGATAATCATCTGAGGACAGTGGTGTTTAAATCATAGGGGTCTGAATCCCTGGAGGCCCGGAGCTGGAGTACTGGGTAAGGCTGGTTACATCTGCGGGAAGTGTTTTAGGTATCACCTTGTGATACTTCTCTTGTGCAATCTCCAACTTCTCTGTCCAGTGAAGCAGAGCCCAGCTTTGTGCTCTTGAGCATTGTGCAAATGTTGAGGTCAGTTCAGCTTTTGCATGCACTGTGTCACAGGATGTACTGCAGCTGTGATGTGCAAACCCTTGACAAACTTTTCCTCATTCTCCTGAAGATTGTTCATAGAAGAATTTTTTGACTGCGCTTATAACAGTTTTGGAAATAGTTTCCTGTTACTCAGGAGTCTGACAGTCCAGTGAATCTAGGTAGAAAGGAACCACACAAGGGATTATAAGCTTCACACAGCCATGAATCTCTGAAGCATTCAAGGCTTGTGTAGCTGGATCTGGCATTCTCAGGAGCCTTTGGTAGCTGTGAAACTGAAAACATGTATTTGTTTAGTAAGCTGGAACATGAATTTAGTTTTAGGCAGCCAGTCTTAGCATAGGGTGTTTTTTCTTGGCATGAGCTGTTTGCTGCGCAGGACTATAAACAGAGGGATCTAAATATAAGATGTCTCTTTTCACTTCAAGTGTGGAGAAGGCCATGCTATAAAAAAGAAGATGCTGTATGTGGCAGGAAATAACCCTTCCCTCCCCCCGCTCCAGCACTTCTGGAAATGAGAAATAAACGGGTGGACACACCTTTGTGAGGGAGCAGCCTCTTAAAGTAGCTGTCACAGTGCTGCTGCTCAGTTCAAGTGCTCCTCTTGGAGGCAATAGGTGAAGAGTACAACAGCCAGCTTTGCTGGGTTTGTATGGCCTTGCTTTCCTCTATGCTGTCCTTAGATCTTCAGTGCCGGTAAGAGTTTGTTCTTGGTGTTTCTGTTGCCAGCTTTTGAATATGATAGGCAAGGCAGTGGAGTGGACAGCTGAGGTTAATTTGAAGAACTTCAGAAGGCTACACTTGGTTTTAGCAGCTTTTTATCTGAAAACCAAAAAAACATATTCAAACTGTATTTGAATCAGGTACATACATTCCTTCTGAAAGGAGAAGGGACTTAAAGTGCAAATAGCTTTCAGTGTAAGGATGCTCAGCACACTTGCAACATACTGAGGAATATTTATCTCTAACCATGAAAGAAGTTATGTACCTTGTGAGGCTGCCATTATCTCAGCCATCTCATGAACTGTTCTGAAACAGTGGAAAGGGGATGGAAGTTTTGATAAGGAAATTGGAGAAAGGCAGAATAACTACATGTTTCTCTTTTGTAGGTGGTGGTTCGTTTCTCTCACCCATTTTAAGCTGGAGTCTAGTTTAGTGTTCAGAGAGCTAAGTGGAAAAATTCTGGTCCTACAGGAAAATAATTTGTGGTTCCTTCACACAACTTGGACTGTAGGCCTGGGAGTGCTGTGGATTTGTATTGTTTAATCCAGGAAACTGTGCTGACTCAATCTTTAAAGCACTTGCAGTGTCTCTCAGCCAGCACGCTGAGTTGGTGATGCCATGTCCTGTGGATCTAGTTAAGATTAGGTTACCTCCCTGCCAGCTCAGTGATGTGAATAGAGCCAGCAGCCAAAGGATTTCCCAGCCTGTTGCATCCAAGATGACAAGAGGAGGATCTGAGGTGCTCTCTCAAGGAATGGGGCTGTGATTCCCAGGGACTGCTGGTGTAAAGCTGCAAACTGGTCAGCTGGTTTTCCTACAGTGTTGTTGTGCCCTTGAGAGCCTTGCAGCTGCTGGGCTGCACAGGAACCTGCTGACTCCACGTGATGCTGCCCAGCACTCCACCACCCTGACCATGCAGACAAATGCACCGCTGCTGAGCCTGCAGGTCTGGGTGTCACAGAAATGAATTCATTTGCAAGGAAGTTGTGTGGACACTTCCAGGAAGGATCTAGTGGTGATGTTAATGGTTTTTCAGTACACACATATGCACACACAAATAGCCCTCCTGCCCATCAGAGGGATCAGGTGGAAGGTCTGAGTTCACATGATGGCTTCTTTTGGGTTTTTGTAGCATACAGAGTTGGCTTATTTTCAGGTGTATGGTCAGGAGTCTCTGTCAAAAGCTTACTCTTAAGCTCAGCAGCACAAATGAGAGCACCAGTGGATACATAGCATGTGCAGCCCTAGGGACTGATCCATGTCATAGTTCTGGGGCTGGAAAGCCAAATAAAATGTCAGTGTAGGCTCAGGTGGATTGGCAGGTAATAGTGAGGAATGTCTCCAGAATTAAGAGCATTTCAGTTTGAGCTGTCTGCTGATTGCATCTTTTCAGGCTGCCTTTTTTTCTGGTCTCCATCTGAGCTGCAGATGAATTATGGGAATCTAACAGGAGGGTAGGTGATTTCTTTCAACTAATGGCAGGATGGGCTGGATTTACAATTTGTGTTCTGGCCTGAGTTTTGAAGGTGAAAGTAGAGCATTTCCCATTTAAAGCAGAAGTTTTATTCATTTACTTGAACAAGGGCTCAATTCTGGCATTGGTCTTTTTAATACATATTCTGCTTAAGTTGTGGAGTGGTTGGAGCTGTGCTTCCAAGAAACCTAATGAGTTTTATCTGCAAAAACCAAACCAACACTTCAGCAAACTTTTATTGGATTAGTAAGTTGAATTAGTTTAGAATGTGTCTGGTGATCAGCAGGGCAAGTTTCAGGAACAGCCTGGGTTTGCATGCTGGGGAAGGGGGGATCCCTGGGCCCTTCCCTTACACTGGCAGTGCATGATGGTGTCAGCTCTACTGGAACTACAGCCAGAGCACTCCAGGGGTTTGCAGTTCATCCCCAAATGTGCAGCGAGTAGTTATTGATAAACAGTTCCTGAAAGTGCTTTACGCAGGCTGTATTTGCGCACTCTTCTGCAACTCCAGGCTTGGGGTGGTGGTAGTGCGTGTTAGTTGTGAACAGTGAGTTGGCTGCAAGCTCTGGAATAAACTCTCCAGCTTGGGTCTCAGTGGTTGGGAAAGGAAGCCACAGTCATTGCTGCAGCTGCTCATGTGAGACCATATCTCACATTGTAGTGTCTTGTCTTTGTTTAGAATTTGCTGATAGTGGTCAGAGCTGGGTGCATGGGCTGCTGTACTGGGCAAGGCTCACTGGTTTGGCTGTCAGTACTCCAGTTATGGCACAGAAAGGCTTCACGGTGGCTGGCACCACCTGATTCTGACAGCAATTCTGTCTGTCACAGGATGAATACTTGCTCAGTTTGTCTCTGCAGCCTGGGGTAGCCAGGCATAACTGCTGCTGGCAGCCTGCTTAACAGCCTTTCTGTTAAGCTTTTCAGGAAGACCCACATGAGTTTGTAAATTGGTGCCACAAATGCAAAGTTTTGCTAATTTTAAGGGGCATATTTGGTCTGAAGGTACAGAGAAGCTTTAAAATTTTAATGGATATTGTCTTTACTGTAATTTACCATACCACATATTGGTACTAGTTTGGACATTTTTTTGTTAAGCAATGACACAAGGGATGACTTGATAATAAAAAAGCATAAGGCTTTAAACATCAGTACATTAAAGAGAGAGCTGAGTGATTTTACTGACCATGCAATCTGAACTTCCTTTAGGCAGATCTGGGCAATGTGAAGTAAAAATCCCAGTGGCTGCTCTGTACTGATACTCCAGCAGTTGTAAGGTCTGGAAAATGACCTTTTGTGCCTTGATTTTTTTTGTGTATCTTAAATAACAATCTGCCCCTGCTTCACAAGAAAGCTGAGAACTTTTATGTGTCCTGTGTTCTAACCACCTTCTTGACATATTGGTTAAATTTTGGAAAACTTTTAAATGTCATCTCCTCAAAATGTTTTACACAGTAAGTCAAGATTTTACGTGCTTTCTGTATATGTGAACTGAAGAACTTGAGGATTTTAAGAGCATCTAATTGCACTTTGAGTTTTTTAGGTCTCATTTTAAATGTAGCCTTTGTATTTTATTGCTCTTGTAGTCTGATCTTTTTGCATTTAAAAGCATTGATTAGAATATAATGCCTTAAGAACCTGTTAATAAATGTCTTTTACCTGGAAGTCAATGCCTGCCTTTACCTGTTCATGATTTTCCTATTTCTGATAAGGCTCTTACATTTTGCTGAGAAAAATAAAAATGGTAATTCCTGCCATCAGTGTTTGGGGCTCCTCACACATTGTGCTGTAAAATTCCAGGGCAATGAGAAGTCCTTGCAAGGCTCCAGCAAGTCTTCTTGATGCAGGTCTTGTAGAGCATTGCAAATATTTCTTTTGAAAGTCTATTTAGTAGGATAAATATACCCAGGCTTCCCATTCCTCTGCAGTTACTCACAGTATAAAACTGTCATGCCTGGGATTGGGTTACTGCCTTGAGCTGTCTCCCTATATGTGAGCTGGAGCTGCATTTATTCTTGGAGGTGGGGGGAAGAAGACTTATTTGAACCTAATGAGATTTTTAAAGTTTGCATTCAGGGATTTTGCAAAGAGGTGGCTCAGATGGGGCTGCAAGCTCGAACTTCAGTTCTGGAGATGCAATTCCCTTCCCCTCTTTCTCTTAGGGCACAGCAAAAATCAAGGATTTGAGTTCAGCATCTTGCAGGTATTAAGAAAAAAGGGCTGGAGAATGGTGTGTGATTCTGCAAATAAGAGGTCTGCAATTCATCTTACGCAGAGTGAGATATGATTAGCATGTAAAGTCTATGTCCTCATTTAGATCTGCCTTTATGGGTATCTTGATTTTTATTTCTATTTGCCAATTCTCTGGGAATCTTCTGCTGCCTAAACTAGGAAAACTTGTAGCAGTTCTACTTATTTGGGTAAATAGAGGCAGGGGGAAAATAGGGTGCAGATAGGTGAAGATACCTGTTCTGTGCAGCTGCAGTAGAGGAAGTACTGTAGTTTGTGCTCAGACATCTCATCCTGATTCCCCAGTGTTCTGTATCTGGGCTGTCAGAGACGTGTGGCACTAGAGATGCTGGGGGAGATGGGACTCTGTGGCTGAATGCATTTGCTCTGTGTGGTGGCTGGATGAGGAATCCTGTCTCCAGTGCTACTCTATTTCCAGATGTCCCATGCAAGAAGCCAAGCTACAGGCAACCTGTGGTTTGATACATGTGCAGATGTGGCTTTCAGCTGTTGAAAGTGATAGGCGGACATCTGAGGCATTTGAAGTATCTTGCTTCAGTTATGCATCCATTTCCTCCCCAGAAGCAGATAAGATGTGGAAGAAAATTGACCACCATCCTTTTGATCTACTCACTATATTGATAATGCTGTGATTTGCTGTGTCAGCATGGCTTAGTAATCCTCAGTTGTTGAGAGAAATGAAGTGCATATGGAAATCGGTTCACCAGGGGAAAGCAGATTTAGATTTCTCTGAATTGCCTATTTAAAAAAAAAGAAAAAGATAAATTCTAAACTGCTAATGAATATTTGGAAATTATTTACCGCTTGAGGAAAAATTAGCATTGAAAAGCTGCTTGATGTCAGTTGGCAAATGTGAATTTGTCAATGTCTTGTCATGGCAGTTTTTCCAGAACTGGTCCATGATGTATTCTGCTTAACTGTGTCACCTTAATCCAAGAGCATTTTTGAGATGCACAAGAAAGGGGAAGTGAACAAAGTATGCTTTGATATGCATGGGAAGATACATCGAAATGTATATTTATATATAGTTTTCTTTTTAGTAATTTCACTCTACCTATTTAAGGGGGCTGAGTGCAGCTCAGATTCCTAGAAGGGGGTGTTGATGTATGTATCAGTACAAAGGGGCCCCAGTGTTACCCATTGCTGTTCCAGACCAGAGCAGTGCTGTAATCCCTAGGCTGGTGTTATTGCTCTTTGTCAGACAGACCCGGCCTCTTGGGAAGCTGAAGAATGTGTCCCTGGCTGCACAGAGGCTGTTCTTGCTGCAGGATGCTGTATCTGCAGGCCAGCAAGTGCTGACACGCAGCGATGGTGAAGGAGCCTGCCTTGAACCGCTTGGAATGTGTGAGCTGTTCCTCGGCCCACAGGGGTGTGGGCTGGGGAGATAGCACAGGAATGTGCAGTATAGAACTTGCTCTTTTCAATGCAGTTTGAACTGGTAAATGGGGCTTAGCCTAAAGATTTGTCGTGCTCTTCCAGCTTGCTACTTTGGTGGTAGAAGGGATACTTTCTGAGTGGTTCAATGCGTTGGACGTCAGCATGAGAGTTCTTGACCTGAGCTGTTGAAATGACCAGCAGAGCTTTGGCTTTTGCTGGGAATTACCTCGAAGCAATGGTATTAAAGCAGTTGGTATTAAAGGGCCACTCGTACATATCTAACATATGTGCAGAGTGGTGTGGGGGATTTGTAGACCAGAATCCCAAGGACCTCATTAGTTAATAATGACTTTTGGCAAAAGTGAGGAAAGGGAGAGAGGAGCAGACTAATGTCCCTGGATCTCCAAGTGTCTTGGTGTGGGGGATTTGTAGACCAGAATCCCAAGGACCTCATTAGTTAATAATGACTTTTGGCAGAAGTGAGGAAAGGGAGAGAGGAGCAGACTAATGTCCCTGGATCTCCAAGTGTCTTGGAGTGCTTGATAATGGTAAAGGTGTCAAATGTGATATCATTCTTTAACTGTCCCTCCTCCACAGGAAAACCTGTGTAGAAAACCCACCTGAATGCAAACACCAATGTGCTCCCATACTGGGGAGGATGTGGTTTGAGTAGCCCTCAGGCCTGAATATAATTTCAATCGAGTATGTAATTTTTGGGTTGCCCAGTGGAGGGGGGAGGAAGACTCCGTCCTTCTGTTTCATGCTTTCACACAGCTTTACCAGGTGGGTGGGCCAGGTTACCTGAGCCTGTGGGGGATCAGCTGTGTACATGCTGAGGTGCTCTGTGCTGCAGTGGACAGTGAGTTAGGGTTTTATTGGCTGTGTGACTGCTCCAGAGTAGCCATGATAAGCAGTCCAGGTTGGTATTTTAGCAGGTATCTCTTTTGCACCCTTCTGAGCAGCACCCTGCTATTGGAGTGGAAAATACAGATTTCTGTATGCACAGCCCATGCATAGCTGAGCCCTACCGAGTCTTTGGAAGCTGGAGTGATTCTGCTCCATGCACGTCTGTGAATTGACATTTTGTCTGTGGGTTGTGTTAGGGGCTTTTTGTAGTGGTGAAAGTGGAGAGAGGGGTGATTCTGGGGAGGAGCAATGGGTTGAAAGTCCATTATAACTCTGGTTTACTTTACTTTACCAAATGGTTAACTGTTCTCTAGAGATAACTAAATTTGTGGTCTTTATCCTTGAGAGGTTCTGCGTCCTAGAGCTGCGTCTGTAGTGTTCCAGAGGGTATTTGGGGCAGCGGTAAGGCTGTGGTGAGGTCAGTGTGTGTGTTTGTTTCCGGAGTACTGGGCGGTAGCTGCTGTGAAGATTAGCGTCTCGGTGGGGAGGTGCAGCACACGTGGCACCGCCGAGAGTTTCTGTGTGCTTAAAACAGGGGCAGGTTCCCGGCTCTTGCGGGGCTGAACAGGTGAGGTGAAGGCACTGCCAAGCTGGGCACTGCCGTGGGTTTCGTTGCTCTGTCCCTGTGAGGGTGTTGGTGGTGCCCTCTGATGGATGGTGCCCGTGGGCACTGGCCCGAATCACTGCCTTGAGGTGACCCAGTCAGCTGCTTCCTACGGGTTGTGGGGACTAACTGGCTGATTCACACCTCCTGCAGCACTGTCCCTCAGGGGTCACCTTGGGCAGGAACACCCAGTAAATCGATCGAGACTTTAATATTTCTATTTAAGCATTTAATAGTCCATTTAAGGAGCGGCCACTGTAGTGAACTCAGTGCTGTGATGAGAGATGCAGCACTGCACAAGGGACAGCATCCCTGTCACAGTTCATCAGGTTACGGATGCTGGTCCCTTTTGTAAAAGAGAGAGCAACGCATCTTTTTCCATTAATAAATCTCCCTTCTTTCCCCTCATCTATTATTTTACATTGTCTTCTGGTAGTTGCACAAATCCTAAATGAATGCATGATGCTTTGGGACCTCTTGGGATGAAGTGCTTCATGCAAAACAAAATGTTAATCCCTTTGGTTAATTTTTGGTTGGGTTTTGAATAATTGCTTCAAGTCACACTCTGGACTGCAGAACTCCTTGGGGTGACCTCCAAGGGAGCGACCTGCAGCCCGTGCCTGTGGATTGGCAGTCGCTTCCCTCTGGCAGAATGTCTGTGAGGTGGGATGGTGCCACTGCCACTCTCACCCTGCCCTCGCCGGGGACGTTCTGCTGCTGGTGTTGGACCCTTTAAACGGGCGCAATTTCCCATTTCAGCAGAGTTTCAGGGAAGCGTGGTTGCTGATGGGATTGGATCCGGGAACAGCAACGGGGAGGGACGCGAATGGGGAAGACCTTCTCTCTGTCGTGGCCGTGAGCTTTGAGCGGCTGGGGCGCAGGGAGGGGAGGACACGGGTTTGTAGGACTTGGGGGCGAGCAGGCACAACGAGAGGTCCTTTGGCATCGGGAAACAGGTGTGTGAGCGCCTTTCCTGTCCCGCCGGGTTGGGATGGTGCCTTCGTGCAGCTGCTTCGGTATCAGTTGCAAAGTTGGAGTTTAGTTTGAGTAACCGAATGATTCCTCTCCGGCCTTTTCTCCTCCCTCCGCTTCCCGTTCCTCGGCTCTGCCTCTTTGCTCAAGTCAGGAAGGGGGAGGGTATGGGGGAAGTTAATCATTAATCTTAACTCCTTCACAGCCACGGGGCTCAGTGCTCCTGGTATTTCCAGACCTTCCTTCTTCCGCAGACTTGTAAAAGTAAACCAGTGGGTGTAGCCGAGCTCGCTCTGTGTCATTAGCAAAAGGCAGTGGGTGTCCGTCCCAATGGATCATCAGCACAGAAAGGAGTCGAGCAGGGTAGTTTCTGTGGCGAGATGGTTACAGCTGCCACTCCTGCACTGAGGGCTGGAGGTGGAGAGTGGAAAAATGGTTTGGGTCCCCTCTGCAGGGCCGGAGGAGCCCAACATCCTCACAGGATTTTCACTTCCTGGTGAAAGGAGTTTGATTTGCCTTTGTCATTGGAGAGGAGAAGCAAAAACCACTCCTCCTCGGCAGGCACTGCTCTGGGAGGTTGTGTGCATGAAACCTCCAGTCATAGGACCTGCCTGACTGTAGGAATTGCAGCTCATCAGCAGTTCCCTGGAGGTATGTGCCTTTCACTCTGGAATCCAACTTTGTTTTTTCTTCTGCTTAAAAAGAAGATTCAGTTCATTTTTCCCCAGCTGCAGAATGCTTGTCTCCCTTCAGAGAATCTGCTTCTGGGATATTTTGGTCCCTTTAGGAAGATAGATCCTGTGACTTTAATGGTTTGGAGCATCTTAACTAAATGAAAGGAGTATAGAAATAATTGAACACAGTGTTTAATTTGCTAATGGCTGTATGCTGCTCTTTGAGTGCAGGACCACTTATTTTTTCTTTTGTGATGCTTTGGTTTTTTGAAAAGAGTGAATATAAAAGTGGCACCTTCCTCATCTTGTAATGCAATAATACTGTACTTCTAATGTACTTCTAATACATTTTCTTGAAGGTTTGCAGAGTGCATTGGCTGCTGTGGAGTGCTGTGCTCAGGAAGTGGCTCAGGGCTGGCAGGTGCTGCCTGGGGAACTGTGGGCAGCCATTAGTGCGAGCAGTTGCTTGATTGCTATTCTGGTACCATCAGACAGCTCCAGCTCCTTGTGACCCCGTGGGGGACACTGCAGGATGGCCACGCTCAGGCTGAGCCCTTGCGCCCCAAACCTGAGCGTCAAGTACCTGCTGTGTGCAGGCAAAGGGACCTGCTGAGACTCTGAGGACAGCTTGGTCTGTGCAGGGAGAAGGGAGATCCAGGGGGGTTCACAGAGTGTCCCCTCCTAATTCTGCTGAAGGTACATTACTGTCTTCTGGCTGAATTCCACATCTCCAAAGGAACCTGCCAGGTATGTCCTGATGCAGTTAATTCTGCTGAAGGTACATTACTGTCTTCTGGCTGAATTCCACATCTCCAAAGGAACCTGCCAGGTATGTCCTGATGCAGTTAATTCTGCTGAAGGTACATTACTGTCTTCTGGCTGAATTCCACATCTCCAAAGGAACCTGCCAGGTATGTCCTGATGCAGTTCCATGGAGAGCACCAATGTCCCCAGTGAACTGACTCCTCTCTCTGCCTTGCAGAGCTGAGCACTGGTGCTGCTGCCCCAGTGGAAAGCTGGGCACGTGGCCAGGGAAGCTTTCTTTGGAAAGTGAGCACAGTGCAGACCTGCAGCCGCTCACTGGAGTTTCCCCCACAGGGACTGCAATGGGCTCTGCAGGGTGGGCTCATGGGGTGGAAGGTTCAAGAGGTCAAGATTTGCTTTTGAGTCACAACAGAGCAGTGCAGGGTTGGGAATGGGCAGAGGATACATTTGCAGGGAGAAATCCAGAAAGCTGGGAATGCCTTTTTATGCCACATCTCTAGCAGGACTTTTAAGATTTTTGAGAAGTGCTAACTGTGTGAGGTGGGTCCTCTGCCTGGCATGAGTGACAGTGTTTCTAGCTGGTGGAAGTTTTCCTTTTCTTCAGGAATTTGTGAGCAGTCTCCACCAGCTAGTTAAGAATTGTTTCCAGGAGAAGAAATGGCGTTCACCTGGCAGCCGCCGGAAACTTGTTAACTGTTTGTATGATGTACTGAGAGGGATTTTTATTGGGAAAACTGAAACTGAATTCTCCTGCTGCATTGATGGACTGAGCTGAATGTTTCGTGCTTCTTCCACTACCCTGGACTCTAGAGAAAACACCTCCTGAGATCTTGTTTCCTGCAGAAAGCAGTGCCTGCGGCCACAGTAAATGACTCTGTGATGATGTGGGGCCTGTAATTAGTCTGTGTCAATATCCTGTTGGAGTAGATCTCTGGACAGGCTTGTCTAGGTTGCAGTTCTGCAGGGTGCAATGAGACTATGGGCCCCTGTTGTTGGGTGGTTTTGCAGTTAAGGCAAAAATCTTGAGACTGCCACAGCTTTTCTGGCTGCTTTGTTACATCCTGGTGTTTTCTTTGTAGTAGAAGTTTGATTAACTTGTTCATTCCTGGGCAGCAGCAGTGTTTTTTAGGGCATTTGGTAATTACCCTAGATGATAACTCTTCCCAAAAAAACTTCTGATACAGATACCTTGAATGAGAAGAAAGAGACAAAGCTGTAGTCCAGGCTTTTACCATTTTGTTGGGGGGTTTTTTTGCTTTCCTGCAGACGCCTTACTGGCAGACCTGGAATCCACCACCTCACATATCTCCAAACGACCAGTGTTTCTCACAGAGGAAACTCCTTACTCCTACCCAACTGGAAACCACACATACCAGGAGATTGCTGTGCCACCCCCGGTGCCCCCGCCGCCTTCCAACGAGGCCCTGAATGGCACTGTGATTGACCCCTTAGACCAGTGGCAACCCAACACACCCAGATACGGCCACCAGCAGGTAAGTGGGTGCATGCGGGTGGGAGGGTGCTTGTTTTGTGGGTGCAGGATCTCTCGGGAAAGTCAGGAGGAGAGAATAGAAAGAAGCGAAGATGGATTTGGCTATGAACAGAGTGGGGAAATGAGGGGAGGTAGGAGTTTTTATTAGAATTAATTGGTTGGAACAAATGGCAGAAAAGAATTTGAAGCCATCATCATTGTGCTGACAAAATGGTGGTGTGATGAGATTAGCATTAGTCATCTGTCTTGAGCCTGTGGAAAGCAGACTGGGGGTTTCCAGCACAGAGCTGCAACTCACAGGCAGGTCTGAAGTAAGGGGAGAACAGTTGTTGCTGTTGTAGTTCATCTGATAGAGACTGGCTTGACTAAAGAGCAGGTCTTTTTTTATTTCTGGTAGGCTTTGTTCTGCCCTGTCAATGCGTGGGTTTGCAGTGCAGTAGTGTACATATTTGTTTTGTATTATCTGTTTCCAACGCGAATCTCGTTTTCACAGCCTCAGTCCCAGTCTCCTATATACAGCTCTAGTGCCAAAAGCTCCAGTGCCTCAGTTCCTAGAGACGGGCTCAGCTCTCCTTCTCCCCGTGCCAGTGAGGAGGAACACGTCTACAGGTATCATGTCCCTTTTAAGAGATAAGTCTGACTCACGACTTGAGCCTGCTGAGGCTCAAGCTGCCTTCTATGAGTGGAAACAAACACCCCTTCTGGTGTGTGTTACATTGCTTTGTGTCAGTTTTGATTGCCTCTTTTGTAACATGCCACTGTAACTTTCATACTCACTTCAAATATTGACCTGGCCCTTTGGCTTTCTCAGCTGCAAGAGGTTAAGGATCCGTCAGAGAGAGCAGGATCTGGATTGTGTTGTGAAGGATATGATCCAGACACAGGTGACAAATCCATCCCCCTGTTAAACAGCACAAAAGTTCTTTCAGAGGTGGATGGCCTTTGGGTTATTTTGCCATGGGAACTCAGTACTTGTGGCCTGGAGGGATGTGCAGAGACTTGAGTTTTCAGGTAAATTCAAACTTCTTAAAACCTCCATCTCAGTAGGTGATTGGTAGATAACAAGTTTACACTTGCAAAGACAGCTGCTCTCACTCTGAGAGGCTGGAGGAGTAGCCTGTACAGTAGGACAGACGTTTCTGCTGACATAGGGATGAGTGATGCAGAGGCTGTCAGAAGTTCATCCTGGGCACCTTTTTACACTTTGGAGACTGGTGTTTCTTTGGAGTCATAATCTAACCATGCCAGCTCCTTCTGCTGAGCAGGAAGTTGCTTCTAACCAGAACTAATTCTGGGTAGAGCTCAGCTCCTCTCTGGGCAGCCTAGCCAGAGATGGCCCAATGGAGACAGTAATTGCAATTTTTTCAGATGACTGCATGAAATTAGTGTGAAATGAAGGTAATTACAGCCCTAAGTCCTCTTGAACAAGGGTCTGGTATGGCTCGGTTCTGGTGTGAATTGCAGCTGGTGTGTTGGTTTGGAGTGAAGTATGTTCTCCTCAGATTGCAGTTGTGGATTTTGTTTTTCAATCTGAAGAGAAGGATAACTTCCCTTACGGAATTCGTAATTGTCACTGGTGTTACTGGTGTCAGAAACCTTAAGCCTGCTAGATACTAACTTTTTGAGCATAATGTGGTCCTGTGCACAAGGCAGAAGTTCCCATTTTGGATTTGGAAAGTATCTTTTTGATAAAATAACTTACAGAGCATTAAAAGTTATTTCTTCATTTGTAAAACCAGGAGAAAAACGTTCCTGCCACTGACAATGGAAAGACTGCTACTACAGTGCAGCTGCTATAAAAATTACTGCATTGATGTGAAGTTCTGCTTTGAAACTGTTTGCAATTCTGTGTGGTGAATGGTATCACCCATATAAGACTAGCAGTAATTACAGCCAGTGCTTTATAACATGCATGTGTATTTAACAGAATAGAAAACAATATCAAGTTACCTTCTTATAAATTGATTAGAGTTACCCAAATTTAAGGTGTGAGGACTTGGGGAGACCTTGAGTGTTGCAGGAGGCTATCACATAATCTACTGCTTCTGAGTTTCTGCTGATAACCTGAGGTTTGCACTTTGTCTCTCTCTCCAGTCTGTGCTAGCCCTGCATTCCCTCACTCAGGGAGGGTGATGTTGCTGTGGTGTCAGCAGAAACAAGTCATTTTCCCATATGGGAGGTAATGGTTCTGCTGCTGTTCTGCGCATTTTGGATCTGCAGACAGTTAACTCTTTCCTACAGGGCTAGGCAGCACATAGTCCTAAAATCAGAGGCCTTGTCCATCAATGCTGTTTTTGTAATTTACAAAAACAGCAGTGGCTGTGTTTAGTCGTGTCACAAAGCATCTGTCTTCTTTCCCCCCAGAGCTAAAAGCATCAGCCTGAAAAGAGCACAGCACAATGTGTAAACTTTGGGAACCTAATGTGAAGTTCCCTCCGTCCTTCTGCTGTATCTTGATGCAGAAGTTTCACATTTCCCTTTTATCTTCAGTTTCCCAAACAAGCAGAAGTCTGCAGAACCATCTCCCACAATGACCAGCTCCTCTCTGGGCAGCAACCTCTCAGAACTGGACAGACTCCTTCTGGAACTGAATGCTGTACAACATACTCCTGCCAGTGGCTTCACAGCAGGTAAGGAATAGGAAGACATTTGGTATGAGTGGATAGTTTTATTCTCAGAATAGTAGCATGCTTTTTCTTTCCAAAATCCTTAGCGAGGAAGACTCCTCCAGCCCTTAATCAAAGATTCATTTAGTATGAGTGGGATCACTTGAGGTCTGAGCTGCAGCACCCTGCTCAAAGCAAGGCCAACTTCAAAACTGCCTCTAACTGAAGTTCTGAAGGTAGGATAGGTTGCTCAGACCCTTGCACTGTTAAGTTTGTAATATCCTCGAAGATGGATGTTCCACAAGGTTTCTGGACGATTTTTTGTTCTTGCCTGTGATTAGCGTGTGTGTTTGTGTGTGGAATGGGGCTCTGAATGGCTCTTTTCTGCTCCTGTTTCTTCAGATGAGGCTGGCAGAAGCCCATCACTGCCCAATGTGGCTGGCCCTCACTATGTTGTCCCAGAGAACAGCAGCTCTGGGGGAGGGAAATCTGCACCCCCAACAAAAGAAAAGCCCAAACGAAATGGTGCACGTGGGATTGAAGATGTGCGTCCCAGCGTGGAGAGCCTGCTGGATGAGCTGGAGAGCTCCGTGCCAAGTCCAGTGTGAGTAATGTTTTGGTGGTTGCAGGCTTGGGTGGGGTGGGATGGGCTCCTGTGGGAATGGTGACTGTAGTGTAGGGGCAGCTACTGCAGGAGAGTGACAGATGGAAGATGGGCTTTCTCTAAAAGGTCAGAAGTTAGGCAGGTACATGAAGATGCTGGTGCTTTTTAATCTACTTCTGGATGAAAAAATGCCTAAGTCATGCATAAGAGGTGGACTGGTCATGCTCAGATTTACAGTTGACTACAAATACCCCTGTCTGACAAAATGAATGTTTGGGCATCATCTGTTTCTTAGTGGATGGGATATGTGTGCACACTTGAGGCAGGGTCTGCATGTGTTGGGGAAGCTGGCCAGGTTGGGCTGTGCTCATGAAACTCTTCATGCTCTGCTTACTTGGAACAGTGGGACTTCCAGTCTAGGAGTGCCCTCCCAGGCTTAAACATACTCTTTTAAAATTTTTTATTTTATTTTTTTCCCTGGCCAGGCCTGCGATCACTGTGAGCCAGGGCGAGGTGAGCAGCCCCCAGCGCGTCACCACCAGTCAGCAGCAGACCCGGATTTCTGCTTCTTCAGCTACACGAGAACTGGATGAGCTGATGGCATCTCTCTCTGATTTTAAGGTATTCTGTCATGACAGCTTAATGCTTCATCTTGTCCCTACCCACCCCAGTCTCTCTTGCCTGTTAGCCACATTTGCTGACCTTGGTTGGTCTCCAGAATGCCCCCTTTACCTGTCGCATTTGCTCTGATAAACTTCTCATGGTGTATTTGTGCTTTCTGAGTGGTGCTGTAGGTGTCCTTGACTGCTATAAATTCTCATCACTGGCACAGGGTAAGGCAGTTCTGGGATCTGTTTTTCCTTCAATTCTGCAGTTTGTCCGTTTGCCAAAGATCATGAGCTTTGCTACTGCTCAGTACAGGGTGAATTATTTTGCTATGCTACAACTTAATGAGAAGGAGAGGGGCATGGGACACCACACTGTTTACTGACAGAGACCAGGCTCTTCTGTAGGATGACTCTCCTCTCTGGAGTGTGTTTCTACCCTGATGTGCTTTCCCTGAGGAGGTTGGCTATTCCAGGCATGTGGTGTGAGCACTGCAGCCTTTGCATCAGACAGAAGGAAATTTCATAGGTTTTATCTTAAAACAAAATCTCTTACTCACCTCAAAATGGGATTAAAGTTTGAGCTTCTTGTGGGGGCAAAGGATAGCAAATACTATTCAGTCTTGTCATATGTACTTGAATAACTTTATTCATGTGGGTATGTTACCATTCCTGTGTTAGATGATGAAGTATGGAAGTTGTTTTCATGAGACTTCATTTACCCATAGTCATAGCAAAATGAAAAATATTTTTTCACTTTCTAGTTTCAGCTGCTTTGCTTACAGTCTTACTCATCTACTGACTTGGACTTGTTCTGAGAGAGATGGAGAAAGCAAATATACTAGATAATATCTTTATTTGGTTTTCTTACATACGTATCTACTTTCTAATCCTAAGTCAGTTCCTAACTCTCTGTTGTATCCTCATATGGAAGATTCTGCTTGATGCTTGAGGTTTCTTGTCTGTGCTGAGCTCCATTCCCTCCTAGATGACATTAGGTGGGGCAGCCAGAGCTGAGCAATGCTTTGTGAGGAGAGGTAAAGGACGTTCAGTGACAGCTTTGCTGTTTGCTGTTCTTTCTGTGCCTGGTGGGTCCCATGGAGGTCAGTACAGTACCCAGAGTTGTGACAAGTGTGTGAGCTCAGGACCCAGCATTGAGCACACACATTCTGAGAAGCTTCACTTGCCTTGTGCTTGCTGGAATGGAATTCAGGCTGCCATTCCTGGCACATGCGCCTAATTTGGTGGAATCTGGGAGTTACTCAGTGTTTTCTCTAGACTTACTGTAGTGTGTGTTTAGTCAATTGCAAATACTGACACCTTAGTGTTGCCTTTTTTCTGCTTCTGAGGTCCTAGGGTGGAGTGCAGGATAGCCACAAGCTCTGTTCAGCCTGGTTGAAACACTGCAGTGTTGTGAAGCTGGAGGGAGTTCCCACTTGTTCTGCTGGCATTCCCTGCCCTGCTCGTTCCATGTTCTGTGGAAGCTGAGCACTATGGCCTTGTGCCCCTGCTGCTTTTATCAGGAAACAAGCTCAGGGTGTGGCCCAGCCTTTGCTCTGAGGTATGCTCTTGGCAACTGAGAATGATCTTGCCCACCACAGGTTTCTCTGGCAAGATACAAGGTGCAGTAATCACGCGAGGGCATGGACTTTGCACGCAAGGTGGAGAAG
Source organism: Monarcha castaneiventris obscurior (assembly GCA_026261815.1). Lineage (NCBI taxonomy): Eukaryota > Metazoa > Chordata > Aves > Passeriformes > Monarchidae > Monarcha > Monarcha castaneiventris. The sequence goes on from JAMPIT010000485.1 coordinate 10,447,545, forward strand.
TGCAAAGACGTTTATTGCGCAGTGAGAATTCCCTAAATACCAGCACACAACAGGATATAACATCATATATAAACAGGAAAGGTGTTCACCACAGTGTCCCCCAATCACCTGGAGTATTGCACAGATATTCCCTATTACGGTAATAGGCAAACAATACCCTATAAGGCCACAAAGTACAATTATCACTTCCCATAGGTCCAACACTGTCCACAAACCCACAGCCCTCTCTCAGCCCATCCCTGGTGACCTGGATGCACTCCCAGGGTCACCTCCAGGCCCAGGAAAGAGGTTCTCTCTCTGGCCCTCAGGGCCTAACTCTCTATCGCCACATAGTGCACCCCAACAACAAGGAGGGGACGTTTTTAAGCGTGGGTGTTCCAGTACTTTGCACTCTTGAGAAAAAGCTTTAGAATCTCCAGTAAAACCTGCGTGACAGAGATGAGCTGCTGTGACTAAAACCACCTCCCTTTCTGGCCTAGTTTTCAGTTGACCTCAGAGACCAAATTGCTCCAAGATTTTAAGATTTGGGCTTTATTAAGCACAGCATTGGTATTTTTGTGAGGCATTGAGCTCATCTGTGCCCAAGCATTCTTCCTGAAGCACAAGGAACATGGCTTCTGTGATAATTTTCCTTTTGCTAATGATGTCATTGACTGTTTTTAAGTTACTTTCTTTTTTTCCTGTCCTCCAGGTTGCTTCATTTTCCCTTTAGTCCTTTTTGTTTGGTTATACCTCTTCTGTTTGTGCCAGCTTGTGGTGTTAACTTGTCTGTAAAAATGTATTCTAATCTGTACCAGTGTCAGAATATAAGGAAGAGAAGGGGAGTCCTTGCAAAGGTGGAAGATGGAAGGCTGCTGTTCAAGTACTGGACCTGTGCGTGACTGCAGGAAATAGGATAAAAAACCCAAATATGATGTGTAATTAGTTGGAGTTGGTAGAAGCTGCAGTAGATGGGGATGGGAGGAGTGGAGGCATTGGTGCTTGATTTGCCTTGTACCCCAGAGGAAAAGATGCTGATACATTACCCTTTTATCATCTTTTGCTCACTTTAATTTGTTGCCCCTTCTTTTTGCTTACAGAATCCATTTGACTTTGGTTATCTGGCTCATTGGTCAGCGGGCACTGAGATTACTTGATGCACTTGTTTTTTTTTTACCCTCTGCCATTTCTGTGTAATGTGATGCCTGCTTACTGCGTAGCTGGATGCTTGTAGTTAACTGTTCTGTTACTGCTGGGTGCTCACCCATTGCTCTTATTTTGGAATTAGTATGATTTCAAAATGTTGAAAATACTGATGTTTGAGCAAAATGTTACTCTTGCCTTGAAAATGACCGACTTCATTTTAGGAAGTCTGGAAACCAAGTGTGAAGCACAGCATCCAACCACGTTACTTTTACAAGTGTACCCAGCTTAGGCAAAATACAGGGAGAGGGAACTATTGGGAAATTCCCTCACTTTAATATACTTGCTAGTAATTTTCCTCTCTGCTATGACTGTGGGCCTGGCTGTGCTACTTGATGGGAAGAGCAATCTGTAATGAAATTTGGTCTCCTATTGCTCTTTCCTTTCTAAGCACAGTCTCCTTGTAGCACTACTGGTGTGACTTTGCAAATGTGTGCATGTGTGCCAGCTCCTGGCCCCTCAGCATGGCAGGAGCTCAGGTCAGCTGAAGGTTATGATTCTTCAATTTACTGACAGTTTTTGTGCATGTTCTGGTTAATTATATCATTTTTTTCTTGATAAGTATCTCAAAAGGGTAAGTAGAGACTGAGATAGCATACATGGGGCTTAGAAAGTTATGTACCCCTCCACCTCAGAGCGTAAGCATCTGACTTCTTTAGCCTTCTCGGGAAAATATGACTAAGAGTCAGAGCGGGTCTTGATAGCTCTTGGATTTGGAGATCTGTCGCAGTTTCGGACACGAACATGCGGACTCAGCAGGCTAGGCAGCAGGTCACATCACCGGGCAGAGCGAAAGGGGGGCCCTGCCTTCCTTTATTATCCACTTTTATACCCTTTCTAAGACAATCATACATTGGTGGATGAGGTTAACACCTCTAGCATTTTACAGGATAGGAATACAGTCTATCACCTTTCTCCGCCTTGGAGAAAGAATGAACACTATCAGAAAGTTCTGTAAACATTCTTGGCCGGTTAGGAAAACAAGAGCTATGTTTATAGAAAGTGCATGAGAACTTGTACTACAATAGTAAAAACATGGAGCACTGTGAAAACCAGGGCGACAGAGATCCTTTGTGGATACATTTTTAAAACTGAGAAGGCCCAGTCTTGGTCTTAGGTTGACCTGCTGTGAGCTTGTCCAAGTCGCTGTTCTGATTCTCCCTTTTTAAGAAAAAAGAGTAGTATCACTTTGTCTCCTAGAGTTTAGTCAGGAAATACTGGAAGTGGGGAAAGAAAGACCCATAAGCTTTTGTTTTCAAAAGATCCTGTAAGTCAAGGAAACCCAAAACCTCTGTATTAGTTGCTCTTTTTAGAATTTTTTTTGGATCAAAATTAGTACTGATTCTATTACAGTGTCAATGTGTAGTCTTTTTCCTAAGGGAAAGAGGCAAATCTGCCTCCTAAGCAATGCTCACAAGGGCATGGAACGACTGGCAGACTCGAATGGATTTGGTGTGTGTCACTTCCAAGGTGAGATTAGTGATGTGAATAGAACAAAGCCCATGTCATCTGCTCTTGCTGTGAATGCCCTGAAGCTTTGTTTTCGCTGCCATGAACTCAGCCAACTGGAGCATTTTATTAGTGTATCAAGAAGAAAATGTCATGCTTTGTTCTATTCATTGATTTAATTTTTCGGCTTTGGAATATAAAATTTACATGTCTGACGGTAAGTTATTGTGACCTTTATTCACAGTTGAGACATTCCTGGGTTTGGAGCTGGCTTCCCAGCAGTGGCAGTTGCCATGCCATGCCCCCATCACAGCTGCAGGTGAACACTGAACTGTCACTGAGAAGGGCACAGGAAAAGGATCCCAGTGGCTGTAGAACTCATGAAGATCAGTACAATGTCATACTGGTTCTGCTCTTTGGTGTCCCATTTTTCTTCCTTACTCTTGGAAGTAAGGCTTTGGGTCAACATGGCTTTTTGATTTGGAAGTAATGATTGTTGTAATGCTTAATTCTTTGCTTTTTTTTCCTTCTCCTCCTCTCTGTCTTTATCTTTTCCTCTCTTTATTCCTTCTACCTCTTTTTTTTGCAGACTAGTTCCACTATGTCTCTGATTTCTGAATCTTCCCTAGAACTGGTCCCCAGTTCAGCAAACGCAGATTCCAGCAACACTCCTCACAGTTTAACAGTTCTGTCCCATTCCAAACACCCTTCTGCAAGTCACAGTGGGAACTTAACAGTGCCAGCATATGTCCCCTCAGCAGACCCCTGCACTGAGGAAGGCAGTGACACTGCAGTTCTGCCTTTGTCAGGGCATCCTGCTGCCCCTTCACCTGTGCCCGGTTTAGCACAAACTGTCCCTGTGCCCCCACCACGGAGCTCCTCTGGTTATGCTACTCGGGGGGAACAGGTGGCCTCTGTAAGCTTAGTTCAGCTGAGCAGAAAGCCTGACTCTTCCAGAAATACTTCCCAGGCTGTGCCAGCTTCCAGTGTGGAGCTTCTCTGTAGATCTGCTAATGTGGAGGCACGGGGCTTAGGATATGACTTGGAAAAAGAGACAGAGAAGGAGCAGAGAACTGACCCCAAAATCTCAAGTGTACCCATTTCAAATGCTTTGAAGGGGCAGGTACCCAAAGAGCTGCATCAGCAGGGAGCACTCAGGGACAACTTAGCTCTTTCCTCCCAGGACAGAAGTGTGGAAACAACCTTAGATGAGCTGGGGGCCCTGGCACTGCCTACGCCTGTGCCAGAGGTGCATGGAAAGAATTACAATGTTTTGGATTCTGTTAATGAACCTTCTGTTGTTGCCCTGGATCGGCGGGATGTCTTCCCAGACACTAAAAACCAGTTGGGCTTTGTAGTGGAGCAAGGACAGGAGCTAAAAGCTGAAGTGCCATATGAAACCAATCCTGATCTGGGCAGGAAGAGGCAGGGCAGAGACAGAACTCCTAGGAAGGCAGGCACTGCTAACATGGACAAGGTCAGAGGAGACCAGGAAAATGAGCAGTTCAGAAGCTCTGCAGTCACTCCGGAATCTCCTGAAAGCTTTGGGAAAGCTGAATGGGATCTGCCATGTGTCTCCAAACCACCCATTGAGAGGATTTCTGCATCAGGCCAGGCAGGCACTGAGTGAATGTAGGAGTAGGGCGAGTCCTAGCCAGGACTGTTCTGGCAGTACACTAACTGTGTGTGTGTGTGCAGTGAGTGTGCCCGGCTCACCCCCACTAGCAGCATGAGCTCTGAGCGGTGTCAATGACAGCTGCATGTCACAGGGCTTCAGAACCTTTGGCTTTATCTTGTGGTCTCTCCTGCATGTGGTTCAGCAGCACAGGACATGGCAGCTTGTAGGGTTGTCCTTGTGAAATGGACTTTATTCCCTAACTGGGGTAAGGTTCAGTCTGCAGAGACCTCCAGAAAGCTGAAAGGGCTGTTTCATGCCACTGATGGGGATGGCAGCTCCTCTGCTCTACTTGCCTTTTTAGGTTTCATTACTGAAGCTGTTATTGTTCCGTCCTGTGCTGGAAGTACACTTTGTGCACCAGACATCTCTGACCAAGAGCCTTGTGCCTGTTAAGGGCAAACACAGAGAGGCAGCTCTGTGCCCTTGTGATGCTGAGGTTTCTGTAATGCTCAGTGGAGTGCTCATGCTGCACGTCCTATCTTGGCTTCCCACTGGTTAATCTTTCCCATCCTTTTCTAGACAGTTATTTTTGGCTGCTGTGATTATCCTTACCGGGCTTTTCCTTGCACTGAGTCACTGTTCTGGGCTGTGCCAAGAGGAATTTTGGCATTGTGGAATAAATGCCATCACTTTTCCTGCTCACAATTGTTGCTAATGCCTTTGAGTTTGTGCTGTTGCATCTTGGGGCTTGCTATGACATTGCTCTTGTCTGCTGATACTATTGCCTTTGTCATTTAGATTAAATCTTTAATCAAGAGGACAAAAGAGACTTCGAATGTGCATCCAATGTCTCGGGACCTCTCTCCAAGGCGTAAACTAGGTCCTGCCATATTCCACAAGACTGAGTCCCAAGATCGCTTGATTGAGGAGCTTCAGGACAGACTGGGCATCGATAACCAGGAGCAGGAAGAATGGCAAAGCCAGGATGCTTGGCCGACAGAGGGGGTCATTGTCACTGCCAGGCCCCGGGGGGAAGAGCGGAGTGGTGAACAGCACATAGAGAAGGTAGAAAGCAGGGTCACTCGTGCTGGGGAATTCCAGCATGTCCCTCTGTCCAGGTAGCATTGTGTGGAGGTGCAGATTGAATTTCTGAGCATCCTAAACAACACAGAATGAAGAACTAACTCTTTCTATTCATCCTTGTCTGGCCTGAGAATTGCAATGGAATCTGAGGGAGCTGCTGATGGTGTTTGTTGATGCAGTCTGCTGCTATCACATCTCAAATGTCTATGTGGGGATTATTTTTAAAGCCACACTGGGAAGCCTGACATAGAGACATACTTTGTGTTACCCAGTGCTGTACCTGCGCAGGGCTTTCTGGGGATGAATAAGATGGTGCTCTTCCTTGAGCTACACAGAGCAGCACCTTTTCTAGTTCTCTTTCTTGCTGCTTTTTCCCCTGAGATAACATACTGGTAGCAGCCAGCCTTCCTGTTAAAGAAAGTGTTTGTTGGTTCCTCTTTGGATTTATCACCTTTCTTCTTCCTCCGTGTCTTTCTAGGTGGTTTTTTCTCCAGAATCCCTGCTCCTCCCCAGGAGGACAGTCTCTGTTCCAGCCTCTTCCCAGCTCCAGCCTTCCAAAGAAACTGCAAAGATAGTCCCTGCTAACGCTGCTCCTTCTCCTGTCTCTGGCCCTGCACCTCTTCTCTCACTCCCACCTCAGCCTTCCCATGTGTCATCTACCCCAGCTCCTAGTCCATTCTCTCCCTCTTCCTTCAGCTTGGCTCCCCAGCCTCTCTTCCAGTGGGAAGCTTCTGATAATGATTATCATGAAGTTTCTGTTGTGGGCACCCCTCCTAATGAAGATCCCAAACATTCCTGTTCTCCCCAGACCTGGACTCCTAGCAGCAAGACAGTTGTCTCTGTTGGCTGTCAGACTGAAGATGAAGCTTTCTTCCCAGAAATACAGGCAGGCTTCTGTGTTTTTAGTAGTATTTTCCAATCCAACTACTGCTTGTAATTTGACAGCTCAGTAGATACAGTGTTGAGGTAAAGCCTGGTATGAACTGCTGGATGGGAGAGAGGAGTCATGGACAATATCTAATCCCAGCTGTAGCACTGCGCAGTACATGTCTGTACAATAACTTGCTGGGATATGTGGGTCCTGTGTGTCCTGACAGTCACTTTGTGCAGCAGGGACTCTTATTGCCCTCTAAGATTAAGAAGGTAATTCTGAAACACAGCCTGTAGCTTTCCCTGCCACAATCTCTCTGAAGTGGCGGGAGTAAAAGATGGCAGAACATCCATACTGGAAGGAGCAGCTCAGCAGTCCTTTGTGAGTTTGCCCTTTTAGACAGGTGTCCACAGTATGAGTGGATTTGGGGGAGGAGATGGCATGGTCAAGAGCTGAGTTCTGCATCTCCTGCCAGGGAAGGGCTGTAGCTCCAGCATGATGGGAAGTCTTAACGTATATGTGCAGTCCAGTGTTAGTGTACAGGCAGCTCTCAAGCAGTGAGCAAAGAAACACCTCTGCATCTTGATCTGTTATACTTTTCAGGTGACCTCTGCTCCTCCCCTCATCCACAGTGCCAGTCTGTTGGCTGCTCCTGCACCCCTGGGCCCCACAGCCCCTGACAAGGCAGGATCCCCTTTCTGTTTCCTCAGCATGGTGTGTGCTCTTCTGGTTGATGACTGTGCTGGGATCTGCTCCTGAAGCTCCCAGCGCCATTAATGTGGATAATACCCTGTATTGCATGGTTTGCTACTTATAGAGCTCTTCTCTGAACTTGAGTGATGGCAAACCTCATGGGTGAAGGATGGGAATTTGAAGGGCCTTTGCATGATGAGTTTATGTGGATGCTGTGCTGAGTGTCCCCTGCAAACAGCAGGCATTACCTACAGGAGGTAGAAACAAACCTCTTCCAGTGGGGGCTCCTTTTTGAGCTCTCAAGAAGGCTGGATGGCCAGGCGAGCTAGAAATTGAGGTGTGCACAGGTATTTGTGCCTGCTCTGGGTTCAGCCATGACAGGCAGGAGTGTGTGGTCCCTATAGGTCACTACAAGGGTGAAGTGCTCTGTTGCTACATATTGAATTAATCTCATCTCCTTTCTCCCTGGATGTTATTTATCACTTGTGTGGGGCATGTGTGCCCGCCCTGCATGGCCATAACCCCTGGCTAGAGCAAGAGAAGCCATGATTCTTTCCACACAGTGCAGCCCTTTTCCTCCTGCTGCACCATGCAGGAAGCCTGGGCTTTATCCTGGGGCTCTGGACAGGCCTTGTCTCCAGAAACCTGTTGTCTCCCTCCGTGAGAGTCTCCTTGCAGTTGTGTGTGTGCTTTGAAGACAGCCACTGTAACAGTTTTTGGTAGCAAATGTCTGCTGTGTGGTGAAGGGTTTGTTTTAGGCTGAGGACACTGGGGCTGCTGAGGTGATGGGGCTGCCCTGTGCTGCTGGACTAGGAGAGGTTGCAGGTTATGGGAGGAGGGAGGAGGAGAAAAGCTGCGTGTTAGGCTCCGTTGAGAGTCATGCTGCATGTGAGGTAAGGCTGGGGAGTGTGTGGATGTGTATGTAAAAGCAGCTAAATTCATGTGTGTCATGAGAATTTTTATACAAACGAGCAGAAACCAGGATTTGTCATTGAGTAAACTGGTTGACTGCAAGGACAAGCAGCTGTAGGACAGGGAGGGAGTAGAGCTCCTCCTGTTGCTGGAAGGGCAGGGTCTGCCAAGGCTTGGAGCACTTCAGTGTGTCCCTCCTCCGTTGGCTATGCTGGCAGCATCCATATGCTGGTGGATTGTTCACAGGCATAGATTGTCTGTTCTAATTTACTCTTTTAGTAAAAGAAAATGTGCTCCAAACCCGATTTCTTCATGTGTCCCTAAACCTGACAGTAGTTATGGCAGTGCCAAGTCAGCTAAAATAACCTCTTATTTCCTTGCTGGGGTTTGTCTGCAGAGAGGGCTGTGATGGCCAAGGAGAACATACACTTTGTTTATAAGTTATGAACCTCAGTAAAACATTTCTCCGCTCCCCTGGGAAGCCTTTCCACGCAGTGCGTGCTGTGGTGGTGTGAGTTTCAGAAGTGGCCTCTGAGACGAGTATCCAAATCCCGTTCCCCCCACCACCGGTGCATTTCCAGCTCTGACAATACATGTGGCAGCCCTTTCTGCTGGGGATGCACTGCCCTCTCTGTAGGTAAACAGCAGGCAACTGGGAGGGAGTTAACTTTCTTCCTGCTTCCAGTTGCTTAGATCAGGCATGGGATGAGAACCACCTGAGAGTGAGAGAGAGAGACTTGGCAAACAGATGTGCAGAAGTTGGTGCAAAGGGAGAAGATTTTCTCGCTGAAAGGGGAGGTGAGATGAGGGAGAGAAGAGCATCTCTATCAGAGAGGAGAGACAACTGAGAGCAAGAGCGTAGGAATGGAGAGAGGTTAAGGAGGAGGGGCCCTCTGGATGGCATCTGCTTTGTCAGCTGGCCAAGAACTGATGAGGTAAAGGGAGATTTTTGGCAGAGGCTTAGAGAGCACTGTACTGAGTGCCTGGGATGTGCTGGTGACTTCTGCTGTGCGTGCAGTGAAGGAAAATCAAATCTCAGTTCACAGCTCTGCTGTTACATATCCCAGCTTCTCTGCATGTCTCTACATGGGCAGAATACATGTGTGTACTCGATCCTGGCTCTCACCAGCTTCTTCAGAGAGCGTAGCTGACTCCTTTCTGTCTCTGCAGAGGAGCCACTGGCAGCAACAGCAGGAAATTACCTGATAAGCACAGCAGCATTCACCTGACAGTATTCTTCTCTTACCGGCAGTTCATGGCACAGGGAAAAGCTGGGAGCAGCTCTCCTCCATCCACAGCCTCCAAGCCTGGCAGTCAGCTGGATACCATGCTGGGAAGTCTTCAGTCTGACCTGAATAAACTGGGTGTAGCTACAGTTGCCAAAGGTGTCTGTGGAGCCTGCAAGAAGCCTATTGCTGGGCAGGTGAGTTGAAGGTGCTGCCTCATTGCTGAGCCTTGGACTGCAGCTGGGAATAACTGGGAGGGCTGTTTCATGAGACTGGAGAGACTGGAGATGCTGGAGAAACTGAAGTACTCTATTTATCCACTGGCTAGGTACGCTGTAAGCTCCTCCAGTGACCTCTACCCTGCCCCTGAGGGACTGCCCTCTCCTGAGATGATAGGTAATTCAGTTTTCATGCTACCCCAGTCCAGGGCTCACTTGAGTAGTAGAACTTGTCATTCTTGCTGACCTCCAGCTGGTATCTTGTCATGTGGTCTAGGGGAGGAAGAGATAGGGTTGTTCTCCATAATTTGTCTTCCCAACAGGTAGTTACAGCCATGGGGAAAACCTGGCACCCTGAGCACTTTGTCTGCACCCACTGCCAGGAGGAGATCGGGTCTCGGAACTTCTTTGAGCGGGATGGGCAGCCCTACTGCGAGAAGGACTATCACAACCTCTTTTCTCCGCGCTGCTACTACTGCAATGGGCCCATCCTTGATGTGAGTTCCTTGGGGGAATCATGGTGCTGGCAAGTTACTGCAGGCCTAGGTGTTAAAATTCCACTTCACCCGTGTGTCCCGGGTGGAAGATTTTGTTCAGGAATTTCTGTATTTGTTTTGTCCTTGCTTTGAATGGGAAACAACTTGGCACAGTCTAATTCTTATATTAGTGAGTGGAGTTAGTCCCTCTTATCTGTGTTGAAGTTCCTTCAGAACTCCACATTGCTCCATCATTCTGGTAATGATTCCTCAGCTTTTGTTGTTGGTAGCCTGTGGTAACAGGCACCAGTGTTGGTCCTGTGGACTGGATGGGGCCCTGTGTAAGGGAGGAAGCAGTGCCTAAGATCCTTTTAGGGTAAAAAAGTGTGCAGTGGGAAAGTCTGAATGAGCCAGAGGCAGGGGAGAATTGACTCTGCTCTCTAAAGGACAGTCTATTTTAATGCTTGCTCTTGTCAGCACCAACATTCATGTGTTCTCCCCTCCTCCAGCCCCCGCCCTTACTCACCTCCAAGCTGAAGCCATCATTTACATGACCTGCACTTTGTGTTTTCTTCTGAACAGAAAGTGGTGACAGCTTTGGACAGGACATGGCACCCTGAACACTTTTTCTGTGCCCAGTGTGGAGCTTTCTTTGGACCTGAAGGTATTGCTGGTTTATGCAAGGGGAAAGCAGTCTCCCCCCTGAACTGCAGACAAGGGCATAAGGCAGAGCTGCTGCTGGGGGGGCAGCCTGAGGCATCACAGGGGAACTACTGGAGTTCCAAGGGAGCTCTTTATGGGGGCCGGATGCTGCCAGTAATCATGGCTTCTTCCCGGGAAGGAAGAACATGCCTGGGCTGGGATGGGAAGGGAACAGAACAAGGAACAACTATAGCTTCTGTGTGCGTTAGCAGGTGGAAGGATGATCCTACCCAAACGGGTTACCCTGCACAGCTTGTGTGGCTGCAGGTAAAGATGGGGAGCTGATCCCTTTGCCTCTCCTCTCCCTTGGCAGGATTTCATGAGAAGGACGGCAAAGCCTACTGCCGCAAGGACTACTTTGATATGTTTGCTCCCAAGTGTGGAGGCTGTGCCCGGGCTATCCTGGAAAACTACATCTCTGCCTTGAACACCCTTTGGCACCCTGAGTGCTTTGTCTGTCGGGTAAGAAACCCAAGGTCCTTTGCTGTTGCTGTGTGACCCCTCTTGTTTCCATCCTGAGGCATCTGGTTCCATATCAGGGAAAGGCATCTGTGGGGTAGTGAAGGGCAGCCAGCCCCACAACATAAAAAACATGTCAGCAACCAAACACCTTCTTGTTCTCTGCCTGTTTATATTAAACTTCTGAGTTGCTTTGCTCTTTTTGTTCCCAGCTGCAATTACGGGCTTCTGCAGCAGCTCACAGATAAACGGAGGTATTTTCTGTGACCTTTAAATAATTATAAGCTAAGCTTCTCTCTGAGCACTTGCCTCAGCAATCAGATTTTGAGGATCTTCCTCCCATGCTCCATCTGACAATGTAAACTAATGAGACTGACCTTGTTCAGACAAACATGCAAGTTGGTGAAATAGTGGCAGGCTCCATACAACAAGCATAATAAACAGGAGTACTGCAGATTAAATGCTTGGCACTCTTTTAGAGAGCATTGCAAATATTAACTCTTACAGTCCCCAAGAGATGAGCCAAATCAGCCACTGTTTCATAGAGTGGGAGAGAAGGGCAGAAACCAGATCAAGCAACCAGAACCACAACCTGCTGATTCCTGGTGTGATGCTCAGAGGAGATGGTCACCAGCATCTTGGGACTGTCTGGCGCTCCTGCAGTGGTGTGCAGAGTGAAGCAGAAGCTGTGCCTGACTGGGGCTGGAGGGGTGGGGTGGGGGGAGGGGACTATGCCTTCTCATGCAGAGATTGAGACTTTATCAAGTAGTTCTGTTTTCCTTTCCCCCTGCTGTGGCCTGAATTAGTGGGACCAGCATGGATTTCTTCCAGGCCACAAGATGTGATTCTCTTCCTGTTTTTGCTAAAGCAGAGCAAACTTTTCAGCTGCCCTGCTGACTGAGGGAAAAGACTGTTTACTGAACTAACTGTCAGCATTAGTAAAATCTTGGACTCTGCAGGCAAACTGCATTCTCCCAGTATTGCAAGTGGTCAGCTGCCCATGCTGTTTGTTGGACTCCTGTCCACATGCTGTGTATCCAGCTGTGTGTGGTACTCAGTGTCCTCCCTGGGGAAGAGGACAGCAAAACCAGGAGTCAGGAAACTGGCTTCTCCTCTGGGTCTTGCTGCTGATATATTTGTAAGATGTGGTAGTGTTCTCAACTCTCTCCCTTACTCTGCTGCCTCAGTTTCCCACTCCCACAAGGAGAGGAGTCTCCCCAGTCTGGTGGGTGCGGTGGGTGCTTCTGTTGCAGATTCTGCAGTGAAGTGTCCTCAGCTGCCTGACACTGAGGGGGAGGAGCAGCTCAGGCCACTTATTAGCATATAGCTGGTGTATCCTCTTCCCCTAATCTATTCAACATCAGTAGCACTATAGAATGAACAGTTTCTCCCAGCAGTGACGCATGTGTAACTGGTGGAAATGTTTCAGGCTGGACAGTCCTTTGCAGACTGTACCTGTCTAATGCCAGCCATTCTGGAGAGGTCACTCATAAAGATTAATTGTGCCTGATTTTCTCAGCTGGAACCAGTCCCATGCTCATCAGGATTCTGCTGCATGAAAGCCTATGTTGGTCCTTGCTTCTCCTTGCCCTTGTGGGGAAGCTGGAGTGAGGGAAAAAAAAACTGGCAAAGGTACTGCAGTGTTTCCCATCTCAGGGGAGGAATGCTCTCTTTTTTCCTGACTGGATACATCTGGTAGCTCATTCATAGTATTTTCTTTGTAGAAGCGAAGCCAGCTGGGTGAAGGAGCTGGTTAATTCCCTTGCTTGTAGACACATTTGCTTGTATCTGTCCATTTCTCAGACTTTTTTGGGAAACTCTTTGCGATGGGCTGAATTTGGCTCTGGATAACAGGACAGTGCTGAAAGGCAGCAGTTCACCTGCCCACAGCACAGCTGGGCTGTGCCATAGAGCAGAGGACGCTTGTGGAGCTGCCCCTCCGCACCACCTCAGCTTCTCAACCAACCTGTCCCCTTTGCTTTGTCCTGCTGCAGGAATGTTTCACTCCATTCATCAACGGCAGCTTCTTTGAGCACGACGGGCAGCCCTACTGTGAGGTGCACTACCACGAGCGCCGCGGCTCGCTCTGCTCCGGCTGCCAGAAGCCCATCACAGGACGCTGCATCACTGCTATGGGCAAGAAATTCCACCCCGAACACTTTGTCTGTGCCTTCTGCCTCAAGCAGCTCAACAAAGGAACCTTCAAAGAGCAGAATGACAAGCCCTACTGCCAGAACTGCTTCCTCAAGCTCTTCTGTTAGAGGCACCATAGATGGGTGCTAAAGCATCTTTCTGCCACCCCCTTGGCAGTTCTGTCTCTCTGAACATTACTGTGATTTAGGAACCTTACCAGGCAGGGGAGGAGGGGGGTGGGGGGTGGGGAGTGCTGCTGTGGAGAGGCAGTAGATCCATGGATGAGATGGACCATTAAACTGGAAACGCCCTTGCTGTATCTCAGCAGAGAGAGGCTGAGATCCCTCATGGTGTGTGTGTGTCTGTGTGTGTGACTGACATCTGAGGTTAGCTCGAGGGCTCCAACAGGGAGATTTTCCCAGCCCCCTCCTGGCAGCAGGAGGCTTTGCCAGTACATTTCAGCCTGTGTCACCTCTCTGAGCAAATCGTGACACTTGCAGACAACACAACCCCCTGCTTTGACACCTCCTTCTCAGGATTTTGCCTGTGCATGTAGGGTGAGCGACAGCACAGCGAGGGCACCCTGTGACCTCAGTGCCACTCTGGCTCTGCTCACAGAGACACATGGTGTGTGTGACTTGCTGAGACCAGAGCGTCAGCACAGGCCCCCAAGACCCTGCAAGGGTCTCTCCAGTTCCATTACACTGTAAGGCGATAATACCACTTACTCTTTTTTTTTTTTTTTAATTAAGAGGAATCAAGATGTTACTGTGTGGGGTGTTTTTTCTTTTTTTTCCTAGTTTGTTAATCCCTTTCTCAATGCCTTTTCTCAGCACACTGGAGCAGGAGGTGGGGTAAGTCTCGACCACCCCTCAGCACTGTTGTGCTCTCCTGTGGGGACAGCCCATGCCAGGCAGCTCCATAGGCACCCAGGCCAGCTCAGGGCATCTGCTCCCCTCACCTACTGCTCCTGGGAGAGAGGAAGAGGCATCACCCCTTCTTTAAACACAGGTGCAGAGAGGTCAGAGCAGCCTTTTTCATCCATCCCTGTCATGAGCGAGTGTGACGTGCGTGTGTTTATCTGGCCTGAAACTCTCCCATCTATTAGGGCCTGAATCTGTCACAAGACTGGGGAGAAGGGTTTAAGAAGCCAGGAAAAAAAATTCTGAAATTTATATCCTTTCTTCTTCCAGTTTGCTAATGAGACCTATCAGCCCCTTGATATTTCCCCTTTCTGTGCTCTTGTTAAACATGTTCTACTGAGAGATGCTACAGCAATAACCTTTTATATTGACTGTTACTGGTATAACAAGTCCTGGGGGTCAGGTGTGCGTGACGCACTTGGAGTTTTACTATCAGAGTGAATACTGTATCCTGTCTTTGATAAGAACAAGATTTCTACACTGATTTTGAATTCATATCTAATTTACTTTTAATCCTCTTATACAGAAATTGGTTTTGAAGTGATTTTAAGAAAGCAACTTTTATATCAAGCTGCGCTGTTCTAGGCAGTGTGCCAGTTGTGCTGGCTTACTGCATCTGTAACCTCAACGCTTTGTAAAGCCTAATATTCACTATTTCCTTTTTGTTGCGGATTGGGAGGGGCTGGAATCTATGGGGAAGGGAATGGGACTTGTATTTTTTTTTCCCTAGCACAGGCAGGTGAACTGTGAATAGGTTGGGGGGGGGTCCTCCTCTGGGTCACCTAAAAGTATGATTTTGGTTTTTATTGTAACCTGTAAACTGCTGTATTTGAATCACCTGCCTTTCTCCCAAAGCCGAGCTTCCAGGGTGTTAAGAGTGAGTCTTAATATGATGCTATGGGAGAAGTAGCTCAGACCTTTGCCCTTGGCTTCTCATCTTCAGCTGCCTGAAACCAGAGCAGGGTTAATTTGGGAAGGGCCTCCTTTTCTTCTGGGGAAGAAAGGTCTTGTGACTGAGGAGAAGAAACTGGGAGACAGACTCTATTCCTGACTAGCTGTGCAACTTTGGGCCAGTCACTAAATCTTACCGTGCCTCAGTTTCCCCTTCTGTAAAATGGGGGCAGTTTAGCCTGGATTTGTGAGGTTATTCTGAGGCCTAGTTCATGTTTACTAAAGCACTTTTAGGTCTCTGGCTGGAGGGTGCTATGGAGAGGGAAGTATTGCGGTGAAGTTCCCGGCGGCCGTTCTGTGGTACCAGCCCCGTGAGTGGTGTTTGAATTACTGCTCCAGAGAGCTGCTGCTCTTCACCATTGGCATCTAGTTGTGTTGTGCACTTCGGCAGATGCATTATAGGGGTCCAGGGGCAGCTGTGTCAGAAACCAGCCCTGAAAGCCACAGGTCACTGTCCCGTGTAAGCTCGTCGCAGTGCTGCACTGCCCTGCTCGGGTCACTGAAACTGTCCAACTGATGGTCCCTGACAAACAAACCTCAGTGTGTGGGTGTGAGGCCAGAGGGAGCTGTGGGAGCATTGGAGCTGTGTCAGCTGGGCTGAGCACAGCTCTGGAAATTCTTGAGGCAAGAGTCCTTATGCATTTGCCTTTTCATCTTGTGAGTCTACTTGACTTAAAATGGATGCTCCTACGCTGCCTGTGTTTATCTCGCTGGAAAGGTCAACTTCCTTGGTGCCGCTGAGGGGACACACAGGCGTTTTGTGGAAGTGCTGGAGAGGGGCAAGATGTTTCTGGCACTTCCACTTTGTGGGACACCTGCAAACTGTGTAATCCTGTGCCTCAGTTTCCCTGTCTGGGGACTCTTTAACCTACCTCACTGCTAGCTGAGGCTGTGTCAGTGACACTTGTGGCACACCTGCGTGCAGGGTGCTGTGTAGGGTGCGTGGTGCTGAGAGGAGGCTCCTCTGGCCTTAGTGCTTAACTGAGATAATTTCACACTCACCTTCGTCTGGTGTCTGACATGCTGGGATGCCACACCGATGCTACTCTGCCAAGTAACGCCTTGTGGTGGCTGCTGCCACTGTGGGTGTCGAAAATGCCTGTTCTGTTCACTGCAGATGCGGTTTTAGGGTAGCACAGCCGCTGTTGGGGTGTGGAGGTGCGAGGGCTGGGGATGGAGGTGCTCTGGGAGGGTCTATGTGTGCACCCCCGGGCCAGGCGCTAGCCCTGGGGCAGGCCTTTTACATCATGTCCGGACTGGGCTGGGGGAAGCTCCGCTGGGTCGACAATTAACTTGATTCCTCCCTTGTAAACTTCTAACTCCGCTTTTTTTTTTTTCTCCATTTAAAATTCTTGCAGTTACGCCAATAAAATTTTTACCATTATTGTCACGCCTGTGTTGTGATCGTTTCCCACCCCTGAGCTTGTGAGGGACCGGACCCAGGGCGGGTCCCCCTGTCAAGGCTGAGGGGGCTCGAGAGGGGAGGGAGGGAGGGGCAGTGCGCTCCTCCGGCCGCCAGGGGGCGAAGCGCGCCCAGCAGCGCGCGTTTTTGCGCCGTTCTCGCCTTCCGCTGGCGTCACGCTCTGCCCACACAGCGGCGGCTGATTGACGTGGAAGTTAGCCAATGGGTTGAGGCAAGGCAGTGCCGAGGCGCCCTGCGATTCGTCATGAGGCGCGGTACAAAAGGAGACGGGCCCGCCCTGCGGCCCTTCTTTCCCGAAGCCCTCGTGGAGGTGCGGGTGCGGCGCGGCGTCTCCGAGGCCCGGGCGGGGCTTGGCGGCCACGTCGAGGGGAACAGACCGGGACCAGGAGCGGAGTCCTGGGCCGCAGCCGGACTGTGGGGTTGGGAGCGCTGGGCCCCAGGGCGGAGGGAAGGGTGGAGACTCACCTCAGCCGCTCTTTTTCCTGGCAGGTCCCAGCTCGTCTTTAAACCCACCGGGCGATCCTTGGAGCACCGCCGAGATGCCCAGGGAAGACAGGGCTACGTGGAAGTCCAACTATTTTATGAAAATCATCGTGAGTGTCTACTCGGAGCCCTCGTGGGGCGCTGCCGCCGCCCAGGGCATGCTCGGGGCAGCGAGAGCTGGGCGGGCCGAGCTGCGGGGTTTTGTTAAGAGAGATAGGTGAATGCTATGGGGTGTCTGAACGAGTACCTGGCACTAGGAAGAGACTTGAGACAGTCCAGATCAGGCCTCCTGAGAATTTGCCGCGGCGCTTACAGACCTGTACAGGGGCGTGACTCGATGGCTGAGTGAAAGATGCAGCCTGTGGCACACCCAGCCTCACTTGGAGCTTAGCATTCTCAAACTATTGACAGACTTTTTTTACGTTTTAACGTGTTAAGGTTTCACTGCTGCTCTGTGCACTGCTCCGAATTTCTTTTTATAGTGCAGTGTTTCTTTTTCTATAGCAACTCCTGGATGATTACCCAAAATGTTTCATTGTGGGAGCAGACAATGTGGGATCCAAGCAGATGCAGCAGATCCGTATGTCCCTGCGTGGAAAGGCTGTTGTGCTGATGGGGAAGAACACGATGATGCGCAAAGCTATTCGTGGTCATCTGGAGAATAACCCTGCCCTAGAAAAGTGGGTAATGCTGCCTGAGGGCACTTCTGGGTCCTCTGTCTTGAAAGGAGAGGAGGTTGTCTAAGGAATAAAACTGAAAGCTGTCGTCTTCCCTTAAGGCTGCTGCCTCATATCCGTGGGAATGTGGGCTTTGTCTTCACTAAGGAGGATCTGACTGAGATCCGGGACATGCTGCTGGCTAACAAGGTAAGGGAGATCAGCCCTCACTGCATGTTTAGGCTGAGATGAAATGAAAAATAAAACTTGAGTCTTCACGGTGGGCACCTGATTAGTAGGAGTCCTCAAGGGTTGGGAATTGGCCCCTGCAGTCTTAGCCAAACTGCTTAAGTTCAGCTGCCTCATTTGTGTATGCCTGGGTGCTGTCCTCAATGAGTGTGTCAGGGAGGAGGTGATCCCACAAGATCTGAGGAGAGCATTCTTGCAGCTTCTTGTCTCCCCCGTCTCAGGTGCCAGCTGCTGCCCGTGCCGGTGCTATTGCTCCTTGTGATGTGACTGTGCCGGCCCAGAACACGGGTCTTGGACCCGAGAAGACCTCCTTTTTCCAGGCCTTGGGCATCACCACGAAGATTTCCAGAGGGACCATTGAAATTCTGGTCAGTGAGCTGCATGTTGTTGAAGCTGTTCTTTGACTGGGAGGCCTTGACTGTGGTAGCTGAGGGAGCTGTGAAGGCCAAAGCTCCCATTAGTGCCAAGATACTGTGTGAGCAGTGTGATTATTGCACTTTTGGATGTGGAAGGAGGGTGTCTGGCTTGGCTTCACTGTGCAGCGTGGGGTGATTGAAGTTCTCCGTCAGATTTCCAGGGGTAGGCTCTGTCAGAGGAACATGCAGGTGAGCTACCTGTAGGTAATGCAGGAAAGGTGCTGCCTTTTTCTTGGCTGATGTGCTTTATATGGTTTGAGGCTTTCTCTGCTTGTGGAGCTGAATCTGGAGTGTGTTAGTTGTGCTCATTTGCTCCTTCAGTTCCACTGTCTGTTTGTGTCCCACTGCTTTGACATGCTGGAATTTCTTGGTGTGTATTCAGTCCTTTTCCCTGATCTCCTCAGAGCGATGTGCAGCTTATCAAGACTGGAGACAAAGTGGGTGCCAGTGAAGCCACCCTGCTCAACATGCTGAACATCTCCCCGTTCTCCTTCGGGCTGGTGATCCAGCAGGTCTTTGACAATGGCAGCATTTACAACCCTGAAGTGCTGGACATCACCGAGGAGACCTTGCACAAGCGCTTCCTGGAGGTGAGTGCCACAGTCTGTGTCCCTTGTGTACTGCCTCGCTGCTCTGGGAGCCAGTGCTGCCCCAGAGCAAAGCGTTCTGTCTGGTATTTTCCATGAGGTCCTGCAGAGCCAGGAGCTCTCCCTGGTTCCTTACAGAAACTGGGTGTCAGGGAGTACCTTCCTGCAGGATTCTTCATTTGAAGCTGCTTCAGAAATCATTTAAGGCCAGTTAAAATCATAGAATGTCCTGAGTTGGAAGGGACCCACAAGGATCTTCGAGTCGAATTCCTGGCCCTGCACAGGACGCCCCAGCAATCCTCCCCTGTGCCCGAGAGCATTGTCCAAATGCTTCTTGAGCTCTAGCAGCCTTGGGGCCATGATCGTTCTCTGGGGGCCTGTTCAGTGCCCGACTACCCTCTGTGGGAAGAATCTTTTCTTACTATTCTGTGTAAACCTCCCATGACACAGCTTCATGCCGTTCTCTTGGGTCCTGTCACTGGTCACCCCAGAGCGGAAATCAGTGACATTTAAGTCTTGATGCCTTGATTTCACTGGAGCTGTGTGCATTGCACGATGTTCTTTGTGTTGGCAGTGTAAAAGTTGTCATCTGGCCATCCTCTGCTGTGATTTCTAGTCCAGGGTATTTCTCAGACCACAGAAACACGAGTCTGTCTCTTCACAGGGTGTTCGTAATGTTGCCAGCATCTGTCTGCAAATCGGGTACCCGACCATCGCGTCCGTGCCCCACTCCATCATCAATGGGTACAAGCGTGTCCTGGCTGTGGCTGTGGAGACCGACTACACCTTCCCACTGGCTGAAAAGGTAATGGTTGGCTCCGAGCTCTGCAGAGAGGGGTGTTAGAAATGCAGCCAGGCACATTCACAGCATGTCCCCTGGTTTGAGAGGACTGGGACACACCTGTGTGTGGGATGTGTCTGGAGAAGGGGCACTTGCTTCCATATGTTGTGTACAAATGGCAGGAGAAAGCTGATTTACCTGGTCCTTCTTTGGGGCTGTTACACTCAGCATAGCTGAAATGGCTGGAATGAATGGTTCTTCATATGTGCTAGTGCTAAGCGGACCTGTTTGGATTCTGGCAAGCTGCAAGTGCTACCTTTATCATTGCAAAGGTTCAGTCCTGCAATATGTTTTGTTGCCTGTGAGTTTACATTTTTTTCCCACCTTTTGCAGGTGAAGGCCTTCCTGGCAGATCCCTCTGCTTTTGTGGCAGCCATGCCTGTGGTAGCTGAAGCAGCTGCACCTGCTGCTGCCTCTGCTGCTGCTCCAGCGAAGGAGGCAGTGAAGGAGGAGTCAGAGGAGTCTGACGAGGATATGGGATTCGGTCTCTTTGACTAACAGCAGCCACTCTCTGCCTCTGTCAGAGTTGGCCCGATGGGAGAAATAAAAAGCTGTTTCACACCTTCATGTGTGCCTGCATTGATGGTGTAGTCTCCATACCAGCTGGGGTTTGGGAAAGGTGTGACCCGAGGAGCCCTGTGCTCCAGAGCAGTGGTTGTTCTCGGGTCAGGGCACGGCTGGGGAGCGGTTGTGTCCTGGACCCGGGTGCTGCAGGGGAGCGGTTGTTCTCGGGGCCGCAGCGCAGCTGTCCCCGTCTAGGACCAGCAGAGGCCTTGCCCGCAGCAGGTCGGGTCAGTGCAGCCGCCGCCCATCCTGTTCCGTTCCCCCGCGCGGCGGGACCAGCGCCCCCGGGACAGGCGGGCAGCGCCCATCGCCGTGGCGCCGGGCCCGCCCCGGAAGCCGCTACCGGTTCCGGGTTTGCGGCGGAGTGATGGCGGCCGACACGCCGGTGAGTGTGAGATGGGCTGCGCAGGGCCCAGCCCAGGCAGGGAAAATCGGCGGGGGCTGCGCCCGGGGCCGCGCCGCGTCCCACTCCCGCCTGGCTGCGCCCTCGGCCCGGTTCCGGGGCCCGGCCCAGCGCCCGAAGCCGCCTGGGGACGTGGCAGCCGGGGCGGGCCCCGCCGAGCCGCCCGCACCGCGCTGTTCCCGGCCCGCGGGAAGGGGCCGCCGTCGCCGGGGAGCCCGGGCGGAGCGGGGGGCGGCGGGGCCCGTCCCGATCGAGGCCCGGCGCAAGCCGCGTCCGCCCGGCTGCGGCGCCGAGAGCGGCTGCCCCCGGTTCGCACCGCCCGGCCGCGGTGTGACCGCTCCCTGTGCACGGGCTGCCTGGGACTGCCGGCTTCATCGTGAGGGGCTTGGGATGTTCCCAGAGCAAATCCCAGTGTGCTCAGCATCAGGTCCTTGTATAGATACTGCCTTTGTCCTCTGTATTTGGTTGCAGCGGTATTGCTGGTATGCTGGCTTTGTAATGTGTACATAAACATGCTAAAAAAGAAAAATAAAAAGCAAGTTGATGAAGCCTGTCCCAGTGGGTCTTCCGGGGAGACTGGCTGGGTAGTCGAGGTTTTGCAGTTTGTGTAAGTCGTTGAGATGCTGTAGTATTATACATAATTTATATTTTTCATTTTTAGACAGGATAATATTAAGATGTTTTTCATGTCTTCACGTCTTCCTGCATGGAACCAGCATGACTAAGTGTATCTTGGTTTGAGTTTGTATGTGATGAACTCATGTAATTGAAAGCTTTGAGGGAAGAGCAGGTCTGCAACAGCAGCTGGTTCTGTTGGTTCTGGTGTCAATGACATTGTTGGTCATCCTTTGCAGCTCAACTCAGCCTTGCCGTACAGAGGTGCAGCCTTGCTTCCAGCCAGTTTTTAGGGGAACCTGTGGGTGTGAAATGGTCACAGGCTTAGGGAGGTGTGGATGGCCTTTAAATCCCAGGAAGCCACTGTGCAGGATTAGCCTTCCAGCACGTCAACAGAAAGCTTCACTGAAAGCAGCTTTGAGGAGCTCTTTAAAAAAGACTGAAAAGGGAAGGAATAGTTTTAGATGAGTTTCTAAAGACATGCTCATTTGCTGCCTTTTGGAAAGATGCTGGTATAAAGTTGCTCAATTTAAGAGCTGAATTTCAAAAGCATTTCCTGGAGAGCTGTGCTTTGGTTTATATAAATGCAGAAAACCTGGGAGTGTAGGTCTTGCTGGGTTGTCTGCAGTTCGAGTGCCCCTTTGGAACTGCCTGGACTTCAGGAGATAACATAGAGGGAAAAGCTCCTTTGAATTCTAGAAGTCACTATTTTTTGCTTTTAAAGGTCCTGTACTCCAGATTATGGGTCTTAGCTCTTACTCTGTGTTACTTTTGGAGGGGTAAGTGTCTCTTGCAGAGCACGAGAGCACATATTAATGGACAGCAGTTGTCCTTCAGCCCTGGGGAAGGAGTGTGTGATGCACAGTGACCCTTCCTCGTCAGATGAGATGGCAGATGCTCACATTTGGGCACTAAGAGGTCATGTGGCAGCAAGTGATGTGTTCTGCTTGCCCTGGTTTGTGTTCTGTGGGTTGATATCAAAGGCAGCCTGATGTTTTTTCTGCTTTACGGTTTTAGATTGCTGACACACTGAAGCGGTTTGCAGTGAAAGTAACTACAGCCAGCGTGAAGGAGCGGAGAGAGATCCTCAGTGAGCTGGGAAAATGCATTTCTGAGAAAGGTAAAAAGCTTGGGAGCACTGTTCTGGTTACCAGGGTGGAGGACAGAGTTACAATGTTTTGTTTCAAAAGGTTGTGTGAAGGGTATTTGTTTGAGGGAGGGGGCTGGCAGCGTTTGGAGCCAGTGCTCTGTCACGGGGTTAATTCCAAGCGTGGAGTTTGTGGGTAGCAGAGAACCCCAGCTTTTGGCACATCTGCTTTTTCTAGCCAGTAATTGTAGCACTGTGTGTATTAGTTCTTCATTAGTGTTTCAGTTGAGTTTCTGTCATGACTCTTGGCCTGTTCTTTCAGTACTCATGGGATATTTGGGTACATACATGTATAGAGAGGGGGAGTATGGGAGATTTCAGATGGTGTTAATAAAACAGCTGAAGCAAATTCTTTAAACTTTTTTCTCTCATTTTCTGAAGATGACTGTGTTTCATGTGTTCCAGTTTTACCATTATTTTAAAAAATATGCATAAAATGTATGAAAAGAGCAAAATTTTACTGTGATTCTTGCAAGCAGTTTAGTAGATGCGAGCAGTTTACTGATTTCCTTATGGAGTGAATCGTATTTGTGTTAAAGATTAAGAGCTCATTGATTTATGAAGAAATATTTTGAAATACATTGTTACAGATCTTCCAGAGGGCGCAGTGAAAGGCCTTTGCAAACTCTTCTGCCTTACTCTGCATCGATACCGGTAAGTTAATTGATGTAGAAAGGCAGTATTTAGTCTATCAGTATTTAGTAGTTAAATTGGTCTGGAGCATCTGGAAATGTTAGCATGCAATGTCACAGAGATGTATATGACACCAAAGGATGTAATCTTGTAGTTACATTCTCAAGGGAGGATTGACATTAAAAAGTTTTACAGCATTTGTCTTGCGTTTCACCTTTAATTTTGAAATTAAAACTTTAGTCCTGTGGTTCAGTTTGCAAGAATGAACACCCATGTCCTTGTGAAGCAAGACTGAGCTGTCTTTTAGATGCCTTTTGGACAATTTTAGGTGGGATTAAATTGTGGTCTGTGGTAGAGGAGCTGTTCAGACCGTATTCTCTTCTGCAATCTGCCAGAGGGCCTCCACATAACTGCTGTCATGTGAGGAAGGGAATGGAGCTTTCTGCCAGAAACTTCTCCACATTGTGGAATAGCAAGGATAAAATAGTTATTAGCTTGACTGCTGAAATGAGAAAGCAGAGCCCTTTGTGTGGTGCAGGGATGGCAACAGTGCAATGTGGCAGGTTTAGAATGTTCATGATCCATGTTTGTCACAGGGATGCTGCATCCCGCAGAGCTCTGCAGTTGGCCCTTCAGCAGCTCGCAGAATCCCAGCCCGAGGCAACGGCAAAAAACCTGCTGCACTCACTTCAGTCTTCAGGGATCGGCGGCAAGGCTGGAGTTCCCAGGTGTGGAGGAGTCGCTTTGTGTGGAAGCAGTTCTGAGTTGCTGGTAGTTCCTCCTGTTTAGAATGAGGCTTCTGCTGCTGCTTGGCAGAGGTGTTAAAAACCTTTAGAGACAAAGCTGTTAATGCTGTTCAGATGTTCCTCTCTTACCTCTTCCATGTAATCTGGGAAGGCAGAGGCAATATCCTGGTATAGCTGTTGGTGGATTGGGTCTGAGTTACGGTTTAGCCTTTGTTAAACTTCAAGTCTGGAGAGATGAGGAGCAAACTTTTTCAAGAAACAGTCTCCAAAATTATTAGGTAAGGGGATTTCATCACCTGTCAAGTGTTCAGCTGCCTCTTGTGCCATCTGGAAGCTCTGAGTGTCAAATCAGAGCTGAAACAAACAGCTTCTGAGGGCTGATTATTTCCTTTAAAAACTAAGGCTTTAGCTGCATTTTTGTGTGATAAAATTGCCTGTCAGTCAGGTGCTGTTCTGACCTGGGCAAAATGGGTCTGTAATGGTCTAATAGGTGTAAGTTTTGTCCTGGGAAGTGTAGATTTACCTCCCTCTCCTGTTTGTACAACAGTAAGAGCAGTGGATCTGCAGCTCTACTGGCACTCTCCTGGACATGCCTGCTTGTACGCACAGTCTTTCCAACGCCTGACAAGAGACAGGGAGAAACATGGAAAAAACTGGTAGGTTCTTTAAGCTTTGCAGAACTGTCCCATCGCAGATACGGACTTAAATATTTCTAACATGTTTAAGTTGCTGAAATGTTGCAAATAATTTTGAATGTAACCGAAAACACCAAGTTAGAATCCAGGTTTGGAGTGGGATTTGGTGTATTGTGATGTCTCCTCTTCCCCTGGAGAAAGCAGGAGGTATATAAAGCATGAGTGGGGCAGTCCTGCACCTGTGAGGTTGTTCTGCATACAGAGATGGCTACTGGGGCCTCTGAGATGCATCTGCAGTGTGGCATGAAGTCCTTGTGCCTCCCTTGAAATATCCCTGTGTGATACTCTGCCATACAGTGTCAAGGAACTTTTGCCTTCCTTTCACTGTTAACAACACAAATTTGCTACGGTACTCATAGCACATTGGGATATAGTTCAAACAGGTTGTAAGAAGAGATGTAATCTGTTTCCAGTGTTTCCAAAACTGTTAGGCATTGTTCTGCACAGAGATGCAGGATGAATGCAAAGGCAGCTTGTTGGAAGAGCTAAGATGACCTAAAGACTTAAGCAGATTCAGCTAATCACTGACATTTGGCATGTCTTGTTTGATACAAGCTCTCTGAGAAGCAGGTGTATGAAGGTTTTCTCGGCTGTTGCCTTTGGCAGGTGGAGGTTCAGTGTTTGCTCCTTTTGGAAGTCCTGGGAGGGTCTCACAAGCAGGCAGTGGATGGGGCTGTGAAGAAATTGAACAGGCTGTGGAAAGAGGTGATGTATACGTTATGTGCTATATTCTATAGCTGTTCTGGGTTCTGTGGTGTTAACATGCCTTGCTCTTTTTCTCTTAAGAACCAGGATCTGGTGGATCAGTACCTATCTGTCGTTCTTGGGCTCGAACCAAACCAGAGTTATGCTGCAATGCTGGGACTTGTGGTGCAGTTTTGCACAGCCCAGAAGGAGATGGATATTATTAAACGATACAAGGTAAATCTGTTGTACAGCTTTTTTTGTTGGGGAATAAGACGCATCACTTCTTATCATGAAGAAGGGACTGAATGGACGTCCTAGTGAGGCTCGTACTTTGCATCTGCCCCTGGTTTCACTATCTGTCAGTTCAGTAGTCCTGCACTTCTGACTGAAACAGCTGGAGTGTGTTTAGAGAGGAGGTGCCAGATATGTGGCTGTTTGGTTTTGCCTGTGCATTCCTCTGAATGTCCAACGTACAGCTTCCTGCGTTCTCCCTGTTGTGGGAATAAAAGGCAGCATATAGCTCTTGGTGTGGTTTGGGTGTTGGGCTCAGGGTAGAGCAGGGAGCATTGGTCTCTGCTTGACTGGCTCATGTGAGGGTGAAAGGAAAGCTTCCAGAGGAGGAGGTGGGGTGTCCAGCCTGGCACCTGACTGTATGCTGGGAGCTGTGTACAGGTTGAGATGTGGCTGTAATCTGGTGTTTCTGCTTGTTCAGAGTGCTCTCCTGGATTTCTACTTGAAGACCATCCTTATGAGCAAGACAAAGCCTCAGAAGCACGTGCTGGTGAGATACAGTCTTAGAGCTGCTTGTGATGTTGTCCCACAGGCAGCATTGCCCTGTGCTGAGTGCCCTGTCCCCTTTGCAGGACAGCTGTTCTCCGCTGGTTCGCTATGTGTCCCACGCCGAATTCAAGGACTCTGTTTTGCCAACTTTGCAGAAATCCCTGCTGCGTAGTCCCGAGAATGTAATTGAAAGTGAGTCTGTCATCTCTCTACATTGCTCTGTCAAAGAGCCTAAATCCTTAGCGGTCTGGGGCACCGTCACTCTGGACTATGCTTTTGGTCCCATGAGCGCAGGCAGGATTGTCTGGCATCCAAGGGTTAGATGTGAAGAAGCAACGTTTGTGGTGTCATCCCATGTGTCTGGGTATGTGATAGCTACTGTTTGCACTGGAGACAGGATTTTGCAGCTGAGTGCTGGGAATAATCCTGAATTATTCTGTTCACTGGGCATCAATTTCAGTAGGTCTTTTTTATTCCTACTCCTTACTACTCTGTTTGCTCTTGACATGAACTGTGGGGAAGGGTGTATTAAAATGCTAATGGCATATCACATTTTGTTAAGTAACTGTTTTTATCTCTTATGTTGTCAGCAATCTCTTTCTTGCTCGTATCTGTGAACCTGGATCTTAGCCAGTATGCTGTAGACATTGTGAAAGGACTGGCCAGTAAGTACTCTCACTTCTGGAGGGAATTATGAATTCAGAATAAAGCTTTCTGCAACTTTCTGGCTGTACCTACAACAGCTTGATTGCTGGTGAAAAGGTTGTTTTAGGTGGGAGGGAGGATGATGCTGTAACTTGGAACTGGAGTAGTTCACATGATGGTTCCAGAAGCGGCATTAAGCTACATGTAAAGACAGTCCTTACTTGCTGATTTTATGCAGTTTGTTGTAAGGAACTCTTAGCTTGTGCATTATTTTCTAGGTCATCTGAAATCCAACAGTGTGCAGCTGATGGATGAAGCAGTTGTGGCATTAAAGAACTTGGCTCGGCAGTGCAGTGATCCTTCGGCTGTGGAGTCGCTGGGCAGGCACCTTTTTGCCATCTTAGGTGGTGAGTAAATTGTAGGATAAGCACTAGGGATGAATCAAGGTTTGACAGCCTCAAGTTTTGTGTATTGTATTTTCTGTTCTCTCTAGCTGCCTGTATGGAAGGGGTGGCTTAGCCTGGATCAGGGATAATGGGGCAAGCTTCTGTGTTTTGGAAGAGATTCTTGATTCCAGCTGTTGTCTGTAATCACCTATCACTTTTGTATTTCTTGTTGGCAGGCTCAGAGGGGAAGCTCACAGTTGTTGCTCAGAAGATGAGTGTCCTTTCAGGTGAGGATCCTAGAGGAAAGCTGCTTCTCTGGTGGAAGAAATTAAGCAGAAGGCTGAATGGAAGGGATCTGTACCTCAGCCTTTAGGATTTCCTGCTGATCACTCTAAATTGGCTGTAGTTGAAGCCATTAGAGGGTGCTGGATACCACACACCAGTTCCTGACTTTCTATTAAAAAAATTAATTAGTAATAATTGGCTGGTAGGCCAAAAATTTTATGCAAAGAGCATGACTTGTACCCAGAGTGAAAATGAATATGGCGATCTGGCAGTGTGGTACATGGTGGATGTGACATCCAGATGTAGTGACAAGAAAAAGAGATGTCTGTGTAAGGATTGAAGTGTGAAGGGTCATTTTTGATTGGTTTTAGATGTTGTGCTGGTAGTTTGGGAACTACTGAGAGAATTCTGTCCTTTCAGGGATTGGCAGTCTTAGTTACCACGTGGTTTCTGGACCCTCCAGCCAAGCTCTGAGTGCAACTGTGGCTGAGCTTTTCATCCCTTTCCTGCAACAAGAAGGTGAGACCTCTTGCCTTTGTTCTGGGTTTGCTAAGCTGCTTTCATCTTCAGCAGGATTTTCACATGGTTATTCCAGATAAATCTGGATTCTTGCCTGCTATGTTACAGAATCTGTTGCCCTGTTTTGATGAGCAACCCCACGGAGGCAGTGCTGTCCCTGTTAGAAGCACATGTGTTCTTTTCCTGCATCCTGATGTTGTTGCTTTCCGTTTCATGGTCTGTGCTTTCTGCAGTTGCTGAACTGATGTGAGCTCTGTGTTTCTTCCCAGTCCATGAAGGCACATTGGTTCATGCAGTCTCTGTCCTGGCTCTTTGGTGTGTTCGGTTCACCACGGAAGTTCCTAAAAAGCTGGTAGAATGGCTAAAGAAAGCCTTCAGCCTTAAAACCTCGACTTCAGCAGTGAGACATGCATACCTGCAGTGCATGCTAGCCTCCTTCAAAGGTAAAACAGGGCAGCTTTTAATAACTCTTGTCTGGGGGCTTAGGAGGAGAGTTACCAAACTCTGTACTTCCTGATACAGAGAGCTGTGTAAATTAAGAAAGATTTTATAAGGCAATGTCTGTTTACTGACCTCCATCAGATTTCTCCTTAAACTCTCTTTTGCCTTCAAGTTTATAAAGATGGTTTGTTTCCTTGTATAACTAAAATCACTGCCCATCATGCTGTCTTTCATATATCTCAAAGTAATATTTGATTGCTTTATTTTTGTCTTACACCTAAATTGTAAGGTACACCTAAATTCTAGCTCAGGGGCCATACTTTTGTTTTATATAGCACCCAGCACAGTGGGATCTTGGTCTCTGGCTTTGACTCTTGGAAACTTAAAAAAAAAAAATACTGGGCTTAAAATGAAGAACTCGAGAAATTATTCTCTTATAGTGATCCTCTAGAGATTTACATCTGTTGGTCCTGCCCCCTTTGACTGCAGCATTTCATCCACATTTGTAGACTGCTGGGATTCCTTAACCTCTGAATATTTGAAGTGAAACAGATGCTCATGGCTTGCCAGGAACTTGCTTTCCCTCTCTTAGGGAAACATTAATCTTTGAAGTCAGACTTCCTGTGATTTGAAGTAATTCCTTTAATGTAACTGAATTAGCATTTTCTTTTGCATCCCGTGAACAGGACCTCAGTATATTGAGATGGCACTTTTCTGTCTGTGAGGAAAGGACTGAACTGGTTGCCATTGAGCTTTTCATAATTGCAGTTTAATTATAGTGATTGGCAAATACTCTGGGAGATTCAGAGTCTTCCCAGTGTGTGTCTGATTACTTTCCTTGTCTTATGGCAGCAGAAAAACCATTTTTACCTGGGTTGTAAAGTGAGGACTATGTTGTTTTGTCTCTTTTGTCCCCTCAGGTGACACATTATTGCAGGGAGTGGACTTGCTACCGATGCTGATCCAGACAGTAGAAAAAGCAGCGTCTCAAAGTACTCAGGTTCCCATGGTAACTGAAGGAGTTGCTGCAGCTTTGTTGATCTGCAGGATGTCTGTAATTGAGGGACAAACTGGTAAGGTCACAAAACAGGTGGCAGAATCCAATATAAACAGGTTCTGAGGGTTAACACTTCTTGACAGTGTGCAGGAAATACTATTTCTTAATCTGTGTAAAGTTTTTACGTAGAGAATCATTGGTCTTCTATAAACCAGGGAAAGATTGATTCCCATCTCTCTCATTTATGTCAGTGACGAATTCTTACTCTTCCATAGCTTTGCAAATTCCTGCTTCCATTCACATAGGGCAATATTCCTCTTTATTCTGACAGGAGCTGTGCACCCTGACCTTTCATGGTAGGATTTGACTGATGCATTGGAAGTATTAGTTGATTGTTACTTGGATAGTGTTTTTACAAACCTTTAGAAAGCATAGGGACTGGAATTCTGCCTCCCATTAGGGGATATTACAAGAGCTCTCTGGGTTCATTCAGCTGCCAGGCTATAAAATCCAGGTGTGTTCTATCAAAAGCAACACACCATTTCCCTCCTTTTCTTCACTTCTAGGAAGATTTGCCCTATGAAAGATTAAGGTGAATCAGACTTTACATTTCACATGTGTAAGTCAGAGAAAGGTGTTTTTTGTCAGCTGGTGTTTTTTGGGCGTGTTTATAGTTCCGAATGAGAGAAATGAGAGGCTTTAGAATTGAAGACAAGTAAGGCTAGAAGTAATTTGAAGGATTTCAGGAGAGAGAATTCTACTGTATTTTATGTGCATTGATGAGTTCTGACTTATTTTGAAACATCCTTGATGGATATCTGTTCTTTTCCTGTCAGATTCTAAGCTGAGTGGTTTCTGGCAGCTGATTTTGGATGAGAAAAAACAAATTTTTACATCTGAGAAGTTTTTGCAGTCTGCATCAGAGGAAGGTAAATTGGCAGTTACTGTATATCCAGTTGCTGTTTAACTCTGTTTCTTAGTACTAGGCAAGAGCTAATGTTGTTAGCCTTGTTCTGTGATCCTTGGAGGATACAGTTTCAGATTAAAATGAGCTCTGTACTGTTCAGAAGTACATCTAGACTAGTTGTAGTCTAAGCTTGAAAATGAATTAATTTATTTCTTGATGAACCTGAGTTATCACTCATTTATCATTCCAAATGATAAAAAAATGGAAGGGCCTTGTGACAGCTGACACTCAGTACCAATTTCATTGCCACTGAAGCTGTTTTGGCGGGGCTCAGGAATTAACAGAACTGAAGCACTGAGCATGGTCTTTATAATTCGCTTTGCTCTGTCAACTTAGACCAAAATAGGTCATGCACAATGGTCAGGAAAATTGTCCTGGGATCCAGCTAAAAACATTTAAATGAAGTCATGGTTCAGTTCCCAGTCTTGGCAGATCTGGGTTGGATTTGTCTGTAGTTTCAATGAGAAGATTATGTAGAGGCTCATCTTGGGGAGCTATTTTACTGTGTCCTGCTTGCTGTTCATTTGTTTTCAGGTAAAAAAAATCTGTTTCCTTACGAAGTCTCATGCTGTTTTAAATATTTGTCTTTTCCCCCAGCCATGTGTACAGTGCTGCAGCTGACAGAGCGCCTGCTCTTGGATCATGCACAGCGGCTGCCTGAAAGCAAAGTTCAGTACGTAGAATGCACTTGCTTTCTGTGATCCGTGTCTGACCTCAGAGCGCTGCTGTGGGCACTGGGCGGGTGGGCTTGGGGCTTAGCACAGAATGTTGAACTCTTGGTGCCTTTGTGTCCACTTGGTTGTAGAGCTGCCTCCCTGGCTAACCCCGTGTGTCTCTGTTTGCAGGCAGTACCACCGTGCCCTGGTGGCCATGCTGCTGAGCCGGACCTGGCACGTCCGCAGACAGGCCCATCAAACCGTTAAGAAGCTCTTGTCCTCTCTGGGAGGGTACAAGCTGGCCTATGGGCTCTTGGAGGAGCTCAAAGTGGTTCTCAGTTCTCATAAGGTGAGTAACCAGCAAGTCTCTGCTCAGACCGATGTTTGAGTGCTGCCAGTCACCTCCCTGCCCTGGGTTGGCTGTTAGCATTGATGTACAGGATTACATCCTGATGTACAGGATTATGTGTTAGCCTGATGTGAACAGGATTCAGCTCCAGATGATCTCCTGGAATGCCACTTTATACTGGATTACTGCATATTACAGTATCAATGTCTGGGGTGTGCCTAGTCTTCCCTATATATGTAGAAAAGACATATTCAAAATGTTTTGGGGAGGAAGCTGTATTTTTCCATGTATTTTTATTATTTTAATGCAGATTTAATCTCTCCTGTGCTTCATCCCTTTCTTTGTATCTTGGTTCTTTGGCCCTGGATTATAGACTGCAGAAGTTGGGCATACTTCCCAGCCAGCTGGCTCGACCTTTTCCAAAGTCTTTGCCAGAAGTGATCATTTTAGTTTTATTTTATCCCAGCTTGCCAAATCCAATATAGTCCTCTATTCTTAATCTTTTTTTGTCACTGTCATCCCTGTGCTTTGGTTTTGCTGTTATCCTGTATCCCCTTCTTTCCTTTGAAAACTTCAGGATTTTGGTACTGACAGGGAGATGATTGTTGGCATTTAGTCTGGTTTTACTGTGGGGAAGTGTGCTCAGGTCTCAGGAAGGTTTGGTGTTGTCCGTTCAGATTCTGCCTCACGAGGTCCTGGTGACAGAGGTGGGAGAGCTGTCGGAGCTGGGAAGGACATACATTCCCCCTCGTGTGCTGCATGAGGCCCTCTGTGTCATCTCCAGTGTGGCAGGGCTTGATGTAGACTCCTTTGAGCCAGAGAAGCTGGCCCTGGAGATGCTGCTGGTGAGCCATCATCCATCTGTAGGTAAGTGCAGGGATGAGGTTCTCATAGCCAATGTATGAGGGTCTTTTGTTCTGCACCTTTTTGTTTTGTTGTGCCAGCAACCTGCTTCATGTTTATTATGCTCATTTATTCTTGCTAGTGGCAGTGCAGCCAGGACTTTGGCCAGCCCTCCTCATCAAGATGAAGATAGATCCTAAAGACTTCATTACCAAGCACCTGAATGACATCTTACCCAGGATCACCACCTACACTCTGGAGAACCAGGTGATAAACTGCTTTCCTTGTGTTAGTTTTGGGAGATATCTTCAAGTAGTTCAGTAGTAGCTGGTCTAAAAGGTGGGGAAGAGGGAGGTTAAATGAGAATGTCTCTGGTGAAAAGGAGCTGGGACTCAAGAGGGAAAGAATGTACCAGCAACTGAGTAGAATTTTAGATAAGATTCAAATGCCCACTGAACAATGAATTGGGGATTAGAATGTAATGGGGACTGCCTAAGCAGGACATACTTCTTGAAGACAATTTTAAGGAATACCGATTATGTTTTTTCCTTCATTTTCCTGACAGTCATCTATGAATGCAGTGGGATCTCTCTCTCTGCTTTCACCTGGTAGAGTGCTCCCACAGCTCATCAGCACTATCTCAGCATCAATGGAGAATCCAGCTCTGTGCCAGGTTACTCGAGAGGAATTTGCCATCATGAAGACACCCGAGGGAGAGCTGTATGACAAATCTATAATACAGAGGTAAGTCTTCATAATTTCTTTGTGCACCTGGGGATTGATCACTGCTGGTATTCTTGGGTGTGTCAGATGCTCTTCCTGTACAGAAGTTCCTGGACTTTTATGCCTGGTCCTTAGTTGAGAGCAGTGCTGATTCTTTCTCTACTTTTCCTTCTCAGTGCTCAACAGGACAGTATGAAAAAGGCTAACATGAAGAGGGAGAACAAAGCTTATTCCTTCAAGGAACAAATTATTGAGCTGGAATTGAAGGAGGTGAGTTGATGGAAAAAGGACTGGCAGGCTGGTCAGAATCTTCACTGCAAGTCATGTGTTGTTCTATGGCTTCTGGCATATGTGTGTGTGCTGGTGGGAAAGATTCTCTGAACTACTTGGAATACTGCTATCTGTATGTATCCCATGTTTTAAATAAAGGTTGACTCCTCTTTGCTCTGGTGAGGGTGATGTATCATCCACTGTAAATGAACTGGACAGCACTTTTTAATGATACCACATAATTTGTGACCAATGCAGAGAAACTTACGTTATGCTGCTAAAGAGACGCTAAAGTGTTGTTAACCTTCTGATTTCCATTTTGTGTCTTTACTCAAGAGGGATATACTTGGAAGGATATTTTGATACTGTTTTAAAAACAAATTGCAAAAAAACCCAACATTTCCAACTTGCTTCTCTGTCTAATTGAAGTGATGGTGTTTGTAGCTCCCAGATAATAATGTCCATGGCTCTCTATTGCAGGAGATAAAGAAGAAGAAGGGAATAAAGGATGAGGTGCAGCTGACAAGCAAGCAGAAGGAGCTGATGCACGCACAGCTGGAAAGGGAGGCTCAGATAAGGAAACGGCTGAAGGAGGTACGTTTTGGTTGTATTTTTTGGCCCTCTGCAGCCACCATGACCCAAATCACTTTGATAGAGGGAAAATGGTGTAGCAATCACCTATTTGTTTCTGTTATTAGAAATGAGATTTAACAACCCAATTTTTTCCCAGTGGACTTCTTTTTATGGTAATCTCTTGAATTGTTTCTCTTACAGCTTGATAATGAGCTGGAAACAGCTCTAGGACTCCTGGACACTGTTATAAAGAAAAAGCCTCCTGGTCTCACTCAGTACATCCCTAGTCTCATCAGTTCCTTCTTGCCACTTTTTCGATCTCCTTTGGCTGCTCCAAGGATTAAGAAGCCTTTTCTTTCCTTAGCTTCCTGTGTCATGCCTGCTCGACTGAAAACCTTTGGTGAATATTTGCAGTTGCTGTTTAAGGGCAGGGTGTGTCATTTTGATGGTGGTGAAAATTCTTGCTCTTACAAACTGTGGATCATGACCATGTACCACAGAAAGTCAAGAGGAAAAACCATCTGGAACAGTGCTTAGGTAGATGACTGTGATTTCCCAGAGATCCTACTACTGGATAGGACTGGGACCAAAGACAACTACTTGTCTGGTCAACAGCCAGCTCTGAGGAGCAGCTGGTCACTGTAGCAACATCTTCCCTGTGCAGAGTTTGGAGGGTATGAGTGTAACTCACACATGTTGTGAAGAAATCTGTCCCCTGACAGCCCTGGGCTGGGCTTTCTGCTCTGAGCCTCTTTGCAGCTTGGGCTCTTGCCCAGAGCTTTGTTACACTTCTTGGGTCTGTGCTCCTGGGGATTTTTCTCTCGAGAAATCTTTGGGTTTAGCCCTCTCATGGATTCTTTCTTCTTCCATTCCAGGTACTTTAGTAAGCCATGTGACCTTGCGCCTGATGAAACCAGAGTGTGAGTTAGATGAATCCTGGTGTCAGGAAGAGCTGCCTGTTGCTCTGAACAGGGTGGTCAGTTTGCTGCATGCCCACACCGTTCCCAACCGAACAAGCAAAGGAGAGCCAGGTATGAAGTATGGTAGATATGGTAGATCCTGCTGACACTGCCCCCACTTCCAATAACTATGAACTGGTTTAGTTTTCACAGTTTGTATTACATTTTGCGAGCAAAACTTCACTTTTTCTTTTTTAATTGGATAACTCTTCATAGATAATGAGAAACTTAAAGGTTTTTTTCTGCTGGTAGTAGTAGAAGTGATGTTACAACTATAGTTGAGTGTAGAAATGAAATAACAGTATTTTTTCTTAAAATGGTTCGTACAGAAATAATAGCACTGAGATAAAGGCTCACCTTTGCTAAGGATAGCTCCTACCTTTCAACACCACTTACCATAAGGGATTCTGTGAGACTAAGTGAAAAGACAAAATAATTGCTTGTTATCTGTGATCACAGCAGTGAAGTGCCCATGGCCTCTTCTTGTTTGCTGTGTAGTGCTGCAGTTCATTAATATTTTATTCTGGCATGATTGTAGAAAGAGCAGTTCTTTCCACTCTGTAACATGAAGGCAAGAACCAATGTTATTACAGTGCAAGAATATGATTTGAGTTAAAGTAAACCTTTTTTCTTGCTTTTTTTTTTTTATCTTATTTCATGGAGTTAGTTTTAATTTAGGTCACCAGAATCTTCTTCACAGTGGGGTGCCACTCCACTGAAGATAACAGTACAGAAGAGGAGGGTCGATGTGTGTCCTTTGGGGGCTGGGATGGCTTTGGCTGTGTCAGGGTGTACTCTAGGGACAGAGGTGGCTCACTTCACCCGGGCTTTGGAGCTGTTCATCATGTAACCCAATCAAAAGCTGCTGTGGTAGATGGTGTATATTTTTAAGGGAAATGTGAGATTCTGTTTGGTCCCTTAGCCCCACAGTTCAGTTCTCTTGCTGTTCATCTGCCAGTCAGATGTGCAGTGGTGTGACTGTGGCACGTGTCACTGTCACAGCTGACCAGTGGCAATTGACCATGTTGAGCACCACTTCAGTGCTGAACATCTCAGTGATAATTTGGTGTCTCCACTGTGCAATTTATTGCCATAGTAAGTGCAAGTTCATTAACATTTGAATCCTTTCTCAGGCTTATTTCCAGAAAGTAGTGGAAGTATTTTCAGTCCTCCAAGATTTCCTGTATTTCTTAATTAAATAAATATCTAATTTTTTTTTTCCACTTCTGCAAGAGAAGGACAGTAGTTTCCATAGCACTTTATTGGACAAGTCATATTATATTCCCAAAGGATTTTTCCTCATTTTCAAAGTTCTTTGGAATGTAGTTGTGTGATATGATTTAGTAGAGATTAATTTCTTAGGTAACTAGGAGACCTAAGAGAGACCATACCTCCTTGTAATGTGGATGATAGAATTTATCATCCATTGCTGAAATGCCAAGATACATCTTACAATCTTTCTCATATTGGTCAATACCAGCTACTGTGTCAATAGAACATTTATCTTCTCAAATAAAGCTTTCTTCCTCCTTCTGGGTATAGAGGGACAGTGGTTTAAGGCTAAAAATATCTGGCCAATAATTAAAAAAGAAAAAAATGTAAAAGCAAACAGATACTGAGCAAACAGAGAAAAATCGCACATCAGAAATAAAGAAGGTTTTACTGAAGCTGTTCATGTTAAATAGGAGCTCAGAATGTGTTTAGGATTTAATATTTCTCCCTTGAACTACTTCTGCAGTATATTTGCCCTACATAAGCTGACTAATACTGCAGTATTGTATCTGCAGTGCTCTTCATCTGCATTTAGAAATTTAAACTTGGGCATTCTCTGTCAGCACAGATACAATATAGAAAGGAAATGTTTTCCCTAGACATACAATATTTGAATATTAACTGGACTAATTGAAGGACTGGAAGGAGCGTTTGTTATATGCTATAGCCAAGGCCCTGTAAAAAGGAAGGAGAAAAATCTTTTAACAATGGGAATCCAAAAGCTTTAATTCTTCAAGGAGTGGAGGGGAGTGGGAGCTTGCAATTAAAAGGACTTAATTCCAAAGGATCCAGTTGAAGACTGGAATGACAGGTTAGCTAGGTTGGTAGGAAGTGTTTAAAGGTAATGTAGCTGGCAAACAGGGCCTTGCTTTGGGACAAATGAACTTTATAAGTGACTGTCTAATCCATTGAATTGTTTCAATTCCATTTACAGTATGTATTTCTGTACTCTTGAGGCATTGGTAGTAATTTGGAATCCTAATGTGACTTTAACTGAAGCCGGGTAGAATCATTTATGTTGGCAGAGACCCTTAAGATCATCAAGTCCTACCCTTAACATTGAAATGCCAAAAGTCACTGTTGGAGCTACACTGTTGCTGCTCTGAAGTGGCAAATACTTAGGTTTACTCAGCATGTTTGTACATGAGGCTGAAGCTTGGCCAAATCTATTATGAGCTACTCAAGTATACATTTTATAC
Source organism: Monarcha castaneiventris obscurior (assembly GCA_026261815.1). Taxonomy (NCBI): domain Eukaryota; kingdom Metazoa; phylum Chordata; class Aves; order Passeriformes; family Monarchidae; genus Monarcha; species Monarcha castaneiventris. Next base: position 10,484,450 of record JAMPIT010000485.1, read on the forward strand.
CAATCAGTATTATAAACCAAGTCATGGGAGGATCAGCTGTGTTCACAGGATGGTTTTTCCTTTTCACAGGTGCTACTCCATTATCAGCTCCAGCATTTTCCTTAGTCTTTCCTCTCCTGAAGATGGTTATGATTGAGACACCCCATAACAGTGAAGACAAGGAGGAGTTCCTGGTCAAGATTCTGCAGATCCTTACGGTCCATGCTCAGCTGAGATCATCAGCAAATGGCCAGTCTTTGTTGGTGGATGAGGTGAGAGCTGTGGGGTCAGATGACCTCCTTCAGATGAGCCATGGGATAAAACAGGAGCTGATGTGTAAACTGGACAAAGTAGATGAATTCTTCAAGTTAAGAGTTAACAGTATAGGATTGTTTTCTGTCATGGATTTTGGTACCTGTCCAGCCCTGGGTTTTGACTGGGTTTTTATAAGGAGTGTCATACACAGGCAAGGCACTTTGGAATCACAAGGTAAAAGACTTCTCCCCCCACCTTTTCTCCCCTCAACCTTTCAGAATGGCCCAGAGTTGCTGCCCCGCAGGGACATGCTGGTTCTGCTGACCCGGGTGATAGGAACGGGTTCTCCACGGTTACAGGTGAGTGCTCAGCTTCATAACTACACTCAGGATTCTCCCTAAGTTCCATCACCATCTAAATGAGGGAAATGTACCAACTGGTTTAAGTCTCTGACTTTAGTGGTTGATACATTCCCAGTCTTCTTTTGTGTTTATGGTATTCTTGGAATAAAATGCAGCTTTTTTCTGTGGGTTTTTTTGCACCAAATATATCTTTCAGTCTTCCGGGGATGACATTTTTTCTTTCTTTAAGGCCTTGCTCTGCCAAATAAATTCAGTAGTCTCTCCTCTGAGTGTTTGTTCTAAGGGATGAGGTGGCAGAAAGGTCAGTAATAAAAAGCAAAGAGTTGGACTGAACTTGTCACTTCTTGGTTTTGTCACTGTTCTTTGGGAATTTCTTCTGCTGTGATAGCACTCAGTGCTTGCTTTGACAGCAGTTCAAGGTGTAGTAGAATCTCTCACACTTGCTCGTGGTGTTGTAGGTGTTGGCCTCAGAGGCACTGACCGCGCTGTGCGCGAGCAGCAGCGGTGAGGAGGGCTGTGCCTACGCTGAGCAGGAGGAGATCGATGTGCTCCTGCAAGCTCTGCAGTCTCCCTGCATGAATGTTCGAGATGCAGCTCTCAGGGTAGGTGGGAATCACTCGGGGTCACACGGAATTCCTTAAGTTTCTGGGAGGTGAATCTTCTCTAACACTGATGCAGACAGGCTTCAGCTGTGATGCCAGGCTTTGGGCAGTGTCAGAGGCAGTCTGAGCAATAATGCTCCAAGTCATGCTCTTTGTGCCGGATTTATCTGCAAAAAGGAGTACTCTGGGTTTATCCACACCTTTGTTTCCTTAAAAGAGGTATAATTAACACCTCTGTTTACACCTTCTGTTTACAACTGGATAGAGCTTAGTCTTAAAGAGAGAGGCTGTCAAAAAACTCCTGTCTGTACTAGGCCTTGTTATTGGAAAGCTTCAGGCTTAGTCACTTCTGAGAACATAAAAACCTCCAGGGTGCTTGGTGTTGTTTGCCATGAAACGAGTTCCAGTTTAGCTCACCTGAGCTGTCTTGTCTGTACTTAGAACAGACTGTAGTCACCAGAGCTTCTCTGCAACCTGCCTGTGGAGCACTATTCCTGAGTTTCACCATCTCACCTACTAGCAATAGGATGTCCTTGACCACCATGGGCAGTATAAGGCACAAGCAAACATGAAATTTGACATTTCCAACCACTGAGAGCTTGACTTGCCAAAAGTTTTAAGTGTTTTAATGCATCTGTTTCTAAAAACCAGATCCTTCCACTGATTTTCCTGTTACCTAATTCAGGGACTGAGGGAGCTACAAATGGTTCTACCAACCCCAGACAGTGATGAGAATAATGGACTGAACCTGTTGCGTCGCCTCTGGGTAGTAAAGTTTGACGTTGAAGATGAGATTCAGAGGCTGGCAGAGAGGTAAGGGTTCTTCTTTGTTGATTGGGTTTTAGGGGGACCTCTTCTCTGCCCGCGATATGGAGCTGCACTCAGGGGCTTTGCCCCCACAGCTGGAGAGCAGCTGTAGGTCACTCTAATAGTACATGTAGCAGTGGCTTCTTTGCTGAAGGGTGACCCATCACCTCTGTGTGTGTGCTGCAGGCTGTGGGAGTCCATGGGTCTGGAGCTGCAGCCTGACCTCTGTTCCCTGCTGATCAAAGATGTTATCTACCATGAAGAGGCAGTTCGACAAGCAGGGGCTGAAGCTCTTTCCAGAGCTGTAGCTCAGTACCAAAAGCAAGCAGCAGAGGTCATGAGCAAGCTCACAGAGATTTACCAGGAGAAGCTCTATGTAAGTACTCTTGCCCTGTGGGGTTGACAGGCCTGAGCTGCTGATTTATTTTCTGTTAGTCACTTTTCCTTTTGTCTGTCCTGAAGATGTGCATTGAATCCACTGTTGCTGTGTTTGAGCTTAGCACAGACTTCAGTGTCTTGAACTTCATGTTATCAGCCACTAATGGCGCCATTGTACAGATGGGAGGGGTGCCTTAGATGATACAGAAAGGCTGTGGTAGGGCAGTGTCAGTTTAAGTAATTTTGACCCCAGACTTGCTTTCTGCTTATTTTTTTACCTTGCTCTTCTGCTAGTGGTATCATAACTCTGTGCAGTATTATCAAATGGCATTGCAGGTGTGGTTGACAGATTCTCTGTGTGCCTATCCTTGAAAAGGCATTTTAATGAAATCTTTTCTCCTTCCAGAGGCCACCTCCAGTTTTGGATGCTTTGGGACGAGTGATATCTGAATCACCGCCTGACCAGTGGGAAGCACGGTAGAGTCATGTTCAGATTGATCTCATCACTTCCTGTGCATCCAAATGAAATGTTTTTGATTTTTATTTAGAAGGACATATTACATGCAACTGTATCGACTTGCTATTTTCTTGCGCCCTTCTGGTAGATAATATTTGTGCCCCTCAAGCAAACTAGGGGCAGGCAGAACTCCAACAAAATATTGGATGCTGTCATCTCTATGTCCTGATAAAAACAGTCTTTCCTTCTCAGACTGTCTGATTTTTGTCTTAGCTTACTGTGTTCCCACCTCTGTATAGGCCATTGATTGTTTCAAGAGCAGCAGTGCAAGCCTTAATGAACTGGCCAAATTCCAGTTTGGATAATTACTTTTTGCTTACTTGTATGTTCTGTACAGGTTTAATTGGAGATCAGCTTGTTTGCTACTTGTCCTGAGATAATCTATCCTTTAATGCCGATGTACCTTGTTGTAAAGCTGCTGCATTTCAGCAGTAGTTGAAGTGATCCTGATGTCTAAGTTGGCTCAAGTATCCCTAATGATTAATTGATATAAAAGCTATTATATGGCTGAGGGATTGTTGTCCTTGTGTGGGAGACTGCAGCATGGGTTTATGTAATGAAATGCACAGAGTTTGGACACTGAGGCATTTTGTTTGCATAATGGTTCTCTCTCTCAGTTGCTGCTGATAGCAAATGTAATTGTGAGCTCTCAATTCTGTGAGAAGTCAGTAAGCTCACAGGCTCACCTTCTTCACAGGTGTGGCATAGCCCTGGCCCTTAACAAGCTCTCAGAGCATCTGGACAGTTCTCAGGTGAAGCCCCTCTTCCAGTTTTTTGTGCCGGATGCTCTGAATGATCGCAGTCCTGAGGTGAGGAAGTGCATGTTGGATGCAGCTCTTTCAACACTCAACACTCATGGCAAAGTAAGTCTGAACGTTTCTCTCTCTAGCAGTGGAAAAAAGATGTAATGGATGTGTAGATACTGTGTTGGAGCCCATAGATTTTTTTAAAATAAATTTCTTAGAGGTTGCTGTTGTTGTAACAGCTGAAAACGTTTATTTAGGAATTTTTGTGTTCAGAGTTGTTCTTTTACTGTCTAGTGTTGATTAGGTGTGGTTCATCCCTGTCATTGCTATAAGAAAGTAATATCCCTGAATCAACTGGAGTTAAAATGGTATAAAACTAGAGTAATAAAATCAGACCATAGATCTTTTAATCTTGCAAAGATGAGAATTCCTTTTCAGGCTTCATGCAAAGCAAAACATGAAACCTTGCTGATTGTTGGCTTAATTAAACTGAAAACATCGAGGGAATTGAGGACCATCCTTCTCCCTGCCAACCCTTCCCCAGCAATGTCAGAAGGGGAAGGTGTGCAGGGTGTGAATTGCTCAGCTTCTGATTTCCTCATATGTGCCAGTCACCTCTGGACAGATGTCTGTATTCCTTAGTTTAGCCTAAGACAATTGGGGTATTCTCATATTATTCATTCTTTCCTTCTGTTTCTTGGAAAAACAGTTTGAAGTTTGTTTCTGCTCTCCCTTTGCAAATGGGGCAAGCAGAGGAGCGGGCACTGATGTTCAAGTCTGGGAGCTTGCGTTGCTTCTGGCAGAACATCATGCTGGCAGGCTTGGGGATTCTAATTCTGAAGAGCTAATTTCTCTCTAGCAGGAAATATTTGTTGCCTGTTGGGATGGTACAAGGTTTTATGTGATGTGACACATGAAATGAACTGTAAATACAGTGTGATTGTTCAGTTGTTGGCTCAGAGAAGAACAAACAAGTCCACTGAGCATAGCAAATCTCATTTTGAGTGGACTCTAGTGGCAAGTTCTGTGGTTTTGTTTTTCAGGACAATGTTAACTCTCTCTTGCCAGTGTTTGAAGAATTCCTGAAAAATGCTCCTAATGATGCCAGTTATGATGCTGTCAGGCAAAGCGTGGTCATTCTGATGGGGTCACTGGCAAAACATCTGGACAAGAGTGACCCTAAGGTGAAACCAATTGTTGGCAAACTGATAGCAGCCTTGTCCACCCCATCTCAGCAGGTAGGTGCCTTTGGGAGGAGTTGTCAGGTTCCACACAGAGGCAGGTTAACACCAGGATACTGTTAGGGATGGCAGAGAGATGAAAAATGGTGACAGAAAGGTTTCATTTGGGGTGCATTCTAGGGGGAATTTGTGTTAGTAATGACTATTTTGTGATCTGGTGGATTGTTTTACAGGTTCAAGAGTCAGTGGCAAGCTGTTTACCACCTCTGGTGCCTGCAATTAAGGAGGATGCGGGAGGAATGATTCAGAAGCTGATGCAGCTGCTGTTGGAGTCTGATAAGTACGCTGAGCGCAAAGGTGCAGCCTATGGGCTGGCTGGCCTGGTGAAAGGCCTGGGCATCCTCTCTCTCAAGCAGCAGGAGATGATGACCACACTGACTGATGCTATCCAGGACAAGAAGAACTTCCGCCGGCGGGAGGGTAAGGGACAGGAGCTTTTCCCTCCAGATACTTAGCATTTCTCTTGTACCTGCTACCATTGTCATCAGGTGAAGTTCCTGCACCCCTGTGTTTGGTTTAGCTACATTTATTTTACTATAGTTTGGCGAGAAAGAAATGGGAAGTGCCTCTTGTGAGGCCATTGGTTGTGTATAGTGTCCCAAAATTGCTCAATTCACATTGTGGTGGAAGAAGGATTTCTAGTCCTAGACCATATGGATGTGCCCCTCTCTCCAGTTTCCAAAGGCAGGTGTTGCTGGGGTTGGGGGGGGAGCTCTTTCTCTGAGGTCACAAATCCCAAGAAAGCAAGAGACTTTCAGCTGTGAGATTTGAGTGCTTTTGGAACAGTTACACAGATATTTGGCAAATTGTATCTTCTTTTCCCATCGTCCTTAAACGAAGTTGTATTTTCCTCTGACCGTCCTTTTTGGGTTTGTAGGGGCTCTGTTTGCCTTTGAGATGCTTTGCAGCATGCTTGGGAAGCTCTTTGAGCCCTATGTGGTTCATGTGCTGCCTCACCTGCTGCTTTGTTTTGGAGATGGGAACCAGTACGTGCGAGAGGTAAGGTGCCTTAAATTTCTGCTATCACAGAGTGTTAAAAAACCCAGATGGAATGGATATGGATGTGAATCCTGTTTGTAATGAGGCAAACTGAGAATGTGACCTATCTGTTGAGAAACCACTAATAACAATTTGATCTTCTTAGTAACTGAAAGCATTTGATTTCATTGGCCATTAATTGGGAGCTACTTAGCCAGCTGCATCGTTGTACTGAGACACTATTTACATGAAGGCTTTGTTCCCAGAGAGTCTCAGAGGAAGGAAAACAGTGTTGTGTTACAGTATGTAAGTGTTCTCTTCTCCTTGGAGGCTGCAGATGACTGTGCCAAAGCTGTAATGAGCAATCTGAGTACTCATGGAGTGAAGCTGGTTTTGCCATCACTTCTTGCGGCACTAGAAGAGGAATCATGGAGAACTAAAGCTGGTATGGACCAATATGTGCCTGACATGATTGAGAGTAACCCACAGCTCCCTTTGCTGTCATCCCCCTTGTGTATTCCTTCATCCCTACAGATGGTCATGATGGCTTATTTTCTTGTAAGGGACTGTGGATCTTTCCCAGCTTTTTACAGCTGAGTTCCCTGACACATTTGAGTAACCTTTTTCCCCCTGGCATATTCAAGGGACAGTTTGTATCCCATCTCTGTAGTAGCACTTCAGAACATGGAATTTTGTTAACATACTCTTTTTCCCTCATACAAAAGAAAAGTATTATTTGGTGTGTTTAGGTGCCATAGAGTAACTTAATGTATTTCAGCCCTTCTTTGTGTTCTCTGACTGGTAGATTTGAGTTTGAAGGAAGTGTGATCATCATCTCATGTCAATTCTTAATACTGTGTTTTGTCTTTTCTTTTGTCTTCTTTTTCTTGATGTACTTTGTTCACAGGATCAGTGGAACTGCTGGGGGCTATGGCATACTGTGCTCCCAAACAACTCTCTTCCTGTTTACCCAACATCGTGCCCAAACTCACTGAAGTGCTGACAGATTCCCATGTGAAGGTGCAGAATGCAGGGCAGCAGGCTCTCAGGCAGATTGGGTCTGTCATCAGGAATCCAGAGATTCTGGGTAAGACCTGTCTGTGTATCTCTAATGTCCTGATGTGACTGTGGTTTATAATAGCAAGGTTTAGGTTCACAGTATTTAGGATTAAATGCAAATTTGTATAGAAATGAAACTAATCCTACGGAAGTATAACATGAAAGCTTAACAGCAGCTGTCTGCTTCCAGGCTTTTTAAATGTTCCTGTCCATTTTTTCAGCTGATGTTAATAGTTTCCCCTGTCCTTATGCTGCTTGTTGCTTGAGAAGGATCTCTCACATCTCTTGAGAGCACACCAGCTCATCCTGACATGTTTTTGGTTTATGTACAAATAAAGTCTTTTCTCTCATTTTTAAAAATATTCAGCAATTGCTCCAGTTCTGTTGGATGCTCTCACTGACCCCTCCAGGAAGACTCAGAAGTGTTTGCAGACTCTACTGGATACCAAATTTGTCCATTTCATTGATGCTCCATCCTTAGCACTGATCATGCCAATTGTTCAGAGAGCTTTTCAGGATCGTTCCACAGACACCAGGAAAATGGCTGCCCAGATCATTGGAAACATGTACTCCCTGACCGACCAGAAGGTGCTAAAAATGCTCTCTAACTGTATTCTAATAGATTACTCTGACAAGCACTAGAGAATTTATTTGGCTTGGAGATTTTGCTTTTAAGGTAGAAAATATTAGCATCCATGCAGCTTCTTAATTAAAAGTATGTAAATGAAGAGATGACGATAAAGATAGTGACAGTTCTCAGGTCCTTAAGACTGCCAGCTTTGTGCTTTGGTCACCTAGTTATTACCAGTTTATCCCTGCAAAAAGGTCTTGTAATTTTTACCATATTAAAAATGCCTTAACAAACAAACAAGTGAAACATAGATCAGCTGCTAACAAATGGATCCAGGGTTTGTTTGAAAAGTATTTGTAGGACCTGACTGTAGGCTAAAAACCTGTGTTTAATTTTTGTGCTGATAATAGCTACATTTAAACCTTGTGTAAATGTTAAGAGTGTTGGATTTTCCTTAGATACAAACTGCTGGGTTGTGAGTGAGCATTAAAAAGGTTTTGAGTGATCTGCATGGAACTGGTGTTTCTTGGACTGGCATAATAATTCACTATGCTTATCTGAAGTATTGTGAGAGCAACAAATTAAACTCTCAGGATGTTAGGGATGTTTGCTTATAAGGGGTGAATGTCCTTTACATGAAGATGACTATGTTTTCTCTCATTTTGAATCTGGTTCTGACTTTTCGGGCTCTTTGTTTAGGATCTGGCTCCATACCTACCCAGTGTGACCCCTGGACTGAAGGCCTCTCTATTGGATCCTGTACCTGAAGTAAGTCTTTTGTACAAACACAGTTTATCTTTCAGCGCATTAGGTTAAACATTGTCGTAATCAGTCTGGCACATCTTTGACTGGACATTTTGCAGATCTGTTTCTCTTGTCTGTTAGGTGCGCACAGTGTCTGCGAAGGCCCTGGGGGCCATGGTGAAAGGTATGGGAGAGTCCTGCTTTGAGGATTTGTTGCCATGGTTGATGGAGACACTGACTTATGAACAGAGCTCAGTGGATCGCTCTGGTGCTGCTCAAGGTGGGGACAGCTGTGTGTGAGCACTGAGCTCAGGTTTTCTCATATTAAATCAGATTAGCTGCTTGTTTCTTGTGTGTATCAGCTCCATTCCCTGCTTTTTTCCCCCCAGGTCTGGCTGAAGTTATGGCTGGTTTGGGGGTAGAAAAGCTGGAGAAACTTATGCCAGAGATTGTAGCAACTGCCAGTAAAGTGGATATTGCTCCACATGTACGAGATGGTTATATCATGATGTTCAACTACCTGCCAATTACCTTTGGAGACAAGTTCACTCCCTATGTTGGTCCCATCATTCCTTGTATCCTTAAGGTATATAGCAAAACTGAAGAATTGTATTTATTAGAGAATAAAAAGAAGCCTCCAGAGTTTTTTAAGTATCCTTTTCGGTAATTGTGAGATGTGCAGAGACTTGTCCAGCATGGCTGGACTATTAGAAAAAAAGGGAATTTAAATTATAAATTATGTTTTCTAAGTTATTGGCTTGCTGTCTTTTATTTTGTGGTTATTAGTCATTTCTTGAAGTCATCTTTGCGCATTCACAACTCTGTAGTTCATTTGCTTTTCATGGTGGAGAGAGAAAACATTGGTTTGTTTTCCTCCTGTTGCTTTTGTGTATTGTGCTGAAAGGCCCAGTGTTCAGAGCCCCTTTTGTACCTCTGTGCAGGCCCTGGCAGACGAGAATGAGTTTGTGCGGGACACGGCGCTGCGCGCAGGGCAGCGAATCATCAGCATGTACGCAGAGACAGCCATCGCTCTGCTCTTGCCACAGCTCGAGGATGGGCTCTTTGATGACTTGTGGAGGATAAGGTAGGCAAAACCAGCTTAGCCACAAATGTTTCCCATCCATGCTTGAAAAACTGGTGTGATTCAGGCTCTGTGTTGCTCCTCAAAAAAATGCAGAGACCTCCTGTGAAGCAAAAACAAGTGTTGCTTTTTGCTTGTTGATTTGAGTATGATGCCTTATAGCCCTTGAGTCTGCAAAGCTCTGCCAGGCTGGGTCAGGTTTCCTGCTACATGCAAAGCATTCATGCTGGATTATTAATTCTGGCAGTGACTCTGAAATGGCACTTCCAAGGCAGTTGATGTGGCAATATTTAGCCCTTGTGTATTGTTTTTCATTTCTCCGAATGCTGAGCAAGTTATCATTCTCCTGTGTATGAAAATGTGCAGTAGAGCACTCACAGCTGATAGCAATTGCTCAAAAATTAGCTGTACTAAATGATTTGTGCCAGCTGAGTACTGCTAAGTATTCTTAGCCCAGCTGAGTGTCGTTTGGGTTAGACAGATGCAGGCACTGTCTTGTTACTTTTTAGAGTCAAGGCTATTCTCTGACTCATTGCTTTGGTTTGAAAATTCTCTCAGCCCTTCCAGTTTGGAATTCACTCCTTCCCTTTCTGTTTAGCATGCTCCTTTCAGCCATGTAGGCAGATGATGTTACACATCAGCCCGTGCAGCATTTCAGTGCAGACTTAGCTGTGCCTCACATTTGGCTCTGGTCTGTAGCTGATGTCCTGTCAGAATTGGACAGGTACCGCCTGAGTGCCCTGTTCGTAACACTTGACTTGCTCCTCTTGCCAGGTTTAGCTCAGTTCAGCTCCTTGGAGATCTTCTATTCCATATCTCGGGAGTCACTGGAAAAATGACCACAGAAACTGCCTCAGAGGATGACAACTTTGGAACAGCCCAGTCAAACAAGGTAAAGCTGTTCTTGCCTGTTGTGCCTTTTTTTTTTTTTTTTAATTCTCCCATTTTAAATCAGCATGGCCAGCCTGCTGGAAAGACATTTGGAATAATTATGTATTCTATTCTTTTTATAGATTTCAGGGGCAGATAATACAATTTTGTGCTATTTCTTTCCAGGCTATCATTAATGCTCTGGGAGTGGAGAGGAGGAACAGGGTGCTGGCGGGCCTGTACATGGGCCGCTCGGACACGCAGCTGGTGGTGCGCCAGGCCTCCTTACACGTCTGGAAAATCGTTGTCTCAAACACTCCTCGCACGCTGCGGGAAATCCTGCCAACACTCTTTGGCCTTCTGCTGAAATTCCTGGCCAGTACTTGTGCAGATAAGCGAACGGTGAGGAATTTAAGTTGTGCCTTCCTGATCCTGCGGGTGACCATAGAAGATAACTTCTGACAAACACAGGATAATTCTTCTATATTAGTCACACCAAAGCTGTTATCAGTTTAACTGTTCTGAGCATGAGCATGTCTGAATTCTCTGTTTGCTGAAGGCAGCTGTGATTGTGATGACAGTAAAACTATTTTTCAATGGTTATTTGTAATACTGTTTCCATTCCTACTGCTCTGTCTGCACTATGAACAGTTGCTTATGGTCAAAAGTGAACATTTGCTCACAGTTCACCTTCTAAAGTTTTATGGAAAAGGAAAAGAGTTTATTAATACATTTTTGGGGACAGGTTGCAGCACGGACATTAGGAGATCTTGTCCGAAAGTTAGGAGAGAAGATCCTTCCTGAAATCATTCCTATCCTGGAAGATGGACTGAGATCAGACAAGAGTGATGAGAGGCAAGGAGTCTGCATTGGTTTGAGCGAGATCATGAAATCAACCAGCAGAGATGCGGTGAGTTACATGTGCCAGGTGAAATTCCCATTTTCCCAGGTACTGATGTTATGGTGCAGGTATTGCACTTGAGACAGAAAAATACATTCCGTGGACTGAAGTCAGAGCTTGTAACTTAACACTGAGTTGCTGCTCAGGCAAATTGTATGAATTTGTATAAGTCAGAGCACCGCAACTATTTGTGCTGATTTATCCTGCTTTTCTTCCAATATTATTTCAAGCAAACTGCAGTTTAGTTTCAGTTGTGCAAATTCTGCATTCTTAGCTACTTTACTGAGATACGCATGCCTGTTGTGCTTTAGATGTTCTGTAATTTTACCTCTTCATCTTCAGGTACTGCTTTTCTCTGAGTCCCTGGTTCCTACAGTGAGAAAAGCACTGTGTGACCCTCTGGAAGAAGTTAGAGAGGCTGCAGCCAAAACATTTGAACAGCTGCACTCAACAATTGGCCATCAGGCTCTTGAAGACATCCTGCCCTTCTTGCTGAAGCAGCTGGTGAGCATTGCTCAGCATTACTCAACAACCTGATTAATGATGTGGGACAAGTTTTGAATAATTAACTTAAAGGAGAAGGAGGGCTGTAGTGGCAGACCTTCCAGGGAATGGCAGCAGTATTTTGTCTCCTCCTGGAGTCATCCTAGCCAGTGGTAGGGAAGATCTTGTGGCTAAGGCCTAGGCCTAAGGATTGCTATACCTAGCTCTGCTATGGACTTGCCATTGTCACCTGCTTATGTTGCTTGGCCACCATGCCTGAAATGGAAAATCTTTCTGATGTGACAAGAGCTTGATTTGGGTTTTGCTAGGTATTATGAGAATAAGAGGACATTTTTGAATAGAAGGACTTAGGGGTTTTTTTTATGACCATATGGAAAATTGTCCCTTGAAACAGGGCTTAGCTTGGTGTGTGACAGGTCATTTCTCAGTTTTTTTCCTTCTCTTTCTCTGTAGGATAATGAAGAGACAGCTGACTTTGCTGTGGATGGTCTTAAACAAGTTATGGCTGTCAAGAGCCGTGTGGTGCTGCCTTATTTGGTGCCAAAGGTACAATGGGAAACAAATTTTAAACTTTATATCTGTGCTGTTTCCTCTGCTTGCTGCCAGTTGTCTTTGGACCAATATAGCAAAAGGGAGAGCATAGTTTGAAATTTTCTTCTGATTTTGTGCTCAAAACATTGTCATTTGGGTTGTGATGCATAAATATTTCATGTTGTAGAGAAAGTGAGACTCCTGGAAAAACTTTCTGACTGTCTCAATTTTTTGCTGTTATTTATTTTTTATTTTTGTAGCTGACTACCCCCCCAGTGAACACCCGGGTGCTGGCTTTCCTCTCCTCAGTGGCAGGGGATGCTCTGACACGGCACTTGAGTGTCATCCTGCCTGCTATGATGTCTGCACTCAAAGACAAGCTGGGCACCAGTGAAGAGCAATTGGCAAGTAGCACAGCTCAGCTCTTTGTTGTGACAGGTTGCCTGAAGATAGTACACCAGGTTTACTTCCCAGCCCAGAATCTGTGTTCTCTAGATTCACAGATTGCATGTTTTATTCAGTCCATTAGCTTCTCCAGGATGAGTCTTTTTGCGTGGTGGCATATTGTGAGTCAAAAAACATATGCTTTCCAAATCTATTTGTATCCATTTAAAAGTCTCCTTGGCCTGCTACAAGATACAATTCTCAGTTTACTTACTCCTGGAGAACTGCCAGAGAGTCTAGTTAACTTTTTATTTATTCTTGGTGTAGAAGACAGAGATTAAAGGGCTGCAGGGAGGAAATCTCCTATTTTGCATGCTGCACTCCTCCTCTACTGCTTTCCAAAACATCTGATGTTTGGACTTCAGAGAACATCCTGGAGTTGTGACTGTGGACAGACATTTTCATAATCACTTGGTGAATTAGGAATGTGTGACAGTGTTGTCTGTCTGCTGTGGACGCCCATTAGATCAGCTTCTAGGCCCAAGTCCGCCTGGAGATCTCTAATGTACCCACAGACATGCTTGTAATTAGTACTGTGACATACAGCATTAAACTGCCTAAATCAGAAGAATGTTATCTGACAAGACTCACAGTCTCTTATGGGTGAGTAAAATGGGGGAAACTGAGCTACTCTAATTTTTGTAACTTAGCCCTCTGCAGCTGCTGCAGCAATCAGTTCAGCAGAGTTTGGTCACTTGTTAAATTTTAAGAATTGGTCATACCTGTGTCTGCACCAGGACTGAGTCAAGCCTTTAATGGTGATGTGACCAGCTCTTTAATGAGAAACAATGAGCAAGAGGGGTGTGTTGTAGTATTTATCTAGAGACAATGCTGGGGATAACATGGAGAAGTGTGGGGCTAAATTTGGCTTTATTCTATTTGAGAGCTAATGTAAAGTTAATTCGGACTCTTCAGGAGATGGCAAACTGCCAGTCTGTGATCCTGTCTGTGGAAGATGATGTTGGACAAAGAATTATAACTGAAGATTTGCTAGAAGCTACCCGCAGCCCTGAGCTGGGCATGAGACAGGCAGCAGCTGTCATGCTGAATATCTACTGCTCCAAGACAAAAGCAGACTACACTGGTCATCTCAGGAGCTTGGTTTCGGGCTTGATTCGCCTGTTTAATGACACCAACCCTGTAGTTCTGAATGAAAGCTGGGATGCACTTAATTCCATCACTAAGGTGAGGGGCAGCTTAAAAAGGTTACAGGTGTAATGCCTGGCCTGATAAGACTTCACAAAAGATATCTGGATGTCATGTTACTTGATCTTTGTTTTATCCTCTCTCCTGCAGAAATTAGATGCTGGGAACCAGCTTGCTCTCATTGAGGACCTGCACAGGGATATCCGGACTGTAGGGAATGAGGCCAAGGGCGAGCATGTGCCAGGATTCTGTATTCCTAAGAAGGTAAAGGATCAGAATGAGCATGAATTCATCACAGCCACAGTACTCCACCTTTGGGGAGAGCTGATTGATATTACAGCTATTAGAAGCAGTGACTATTCAAGCATTCCAAACCTGTATATTGGAGGACTTTTTGTAGGTTAGAGCTCTTGAGTAATCTTACAGAAGACCCCTCTTGCAGTGAGGTCTCTGACAATTCTGTTATGCACATAAGTTATGGTTGCTGGCTGCTTTTTGTGGGGGAGTAGCATTGAACTTCTGTGCCAAATTTCTCTGGTTTAAAAATTCCCTGAGCTGCCACCACTTTTTTCATAGCAACTGGCTTAGTAAGGTGAAGAGGAATGAAATCAAACCAAATAAAAGTAGCTCTGTCAATGTAGAATCAGGGAGCTGAAGGTCAACAGGAAATTGAGAGAAACTGTCCAAGTTTGTTCATCTGGTGTATAACAGGAGCAAAAATAAGATACATATTTCTTGCATCTTAGCTTCTAAGCTTTCTTGTCTGATTTTTGTGATAGGGAGTGACTTCCATACTTGTGGTGCTGCGGGAAGGTGTTTTAACTGGTAATCCAGAACAGAAGGAGGAGGCAGCAAAGGCCTTAGGGCTGGTTATTAAGCTGACTTCTGCTGAAGCTCTCAAACCATCTGTGGTGAGCATCACTGGGCCCCTCATTCGAATCTTGGGAGATCGGTTCAGCTGGAATGTCAAGGTGGCTCTGCTTGAAACTTTAAGCCTTCTTTTAGCTAAGGTAAGATTCAAAGTGTTGGACTGTGGTTTGTGGACATTTTCCATGGCAACCTTCATAAATACCTGTTGCTGTTCATGTAAATACAGCTGGGATGCCTGCTGCTGTGGATTTGATATTTAGGAAAAGCACTATAACTGGATTGCATTCTTCCAGCAGCTTCTGGCCTACAAAAAACACCCCCAGTGCTGAACCACTGGGCTTCTCATTATCAATAGAAATATTGATAAATGCTGATCCCACTTTCAAGTGATTAAAGCCCACCATGTAATTAATCTCTCCTGTAAGTACATTTTTATGTATTGTTAAGTGCAAAGATCTTATGTATCTTTGAACAGAGCTGAGCTTTTATTCAGGGCTCTGTGTACAAAAGTCTGTTCATGATAGTGTAAAATTTCTCAGTGCTACCCTTGTATTTCAGTATGAAGAAAAGATGATTAGATTGGAAAAGGTCAAAGGTTTTGTGGTAAATTGTTGTTTCATTTTTTCCCTATTTTAGTAGCGTGTTAGATCTAACAAGAGCTCTCTAATAACAAACTGCTGTAGAAGAGGTCATGCTATTTTCAGGCTTCGATCTCTAGCTGCTCTTTAATACTTGACCTCACCACTTTCCCTTCTTCCATCTCTGGAATAGGTTGAGATTGCCCTGAAACCATTTTTGCCCCAGTTGCAAACAACCTTCACCAAAGCTCTGCAAGACTCAAACCGTGCTGTTCGCCTTAAAGCTGCCGATGCTCTTGGGAAACTCATTGTCATCCATGTCAAAGTGGATCCTCTCTTCATGGAGCTCCTGAATGGAATTCGCTCCAGCGATGACTCTGCCATCAGGTAAGCTGCAGCTGCCAGTTCAGACCTTCCTGCTTACTAAGGATAGAAAGAGCTGGGATGAATGAACAAAACCCCTAATCAGAGTAAGACGTATGTATTAATGAAAGCAGTGGACTGTAAAGCAAGAATGGGGATGATGGGGCCTTCCTGTGTCAGAAGCTGAGCTGTGAGAGTATTTAGGAGAAACAGTGCTTAGGGTCCGCCCAGTTCTCCTCTCCTGCACATCCCCAAGCAGCCCACTTTCAGATAAAAGAAAGTATTGACTGTTAGTCTGACCTGAAGTAAAACAGCTGTTCTTGTATCCTAAGGGCACAGTTCCCTAAGATACGAACTTCCTGACTTGAGAATTTTTTTAATCTCTGAACAATCAGAAAATATCTGTGTTATAACAAACAGAAACATGGAAGTAATATCTAGGATGGAGTTTCCAGCACTGCAGAGAGGGGATCACTCTCCCAAACTGTAAGGCATATCAGTATAATTGCTGTGCAAGGATCTACAGGTATCCAGAGCAAAATTTCTCTTGGAGGGTAGGGGAGAGGCAGTATTTGACTGTACGTTGTGATCACTTCCAGGGACACAATGCTGCAAGCACTGCGGTTTGTCACACGAGGAGCTGGTGCAAAAGTAGACGCTGCAATTAGGAAGAATATCAGCACGGTGCTGCTGGGGATGCTGGGACACGATGAGGTACTGCTTCAGCCAGCTGCAAAGAACCCCTGCTGTAGACAGTCTTGTTCTTACATTTAAAAGCTGAACTTTCTAACAGAATTACTATCTAAAGTAACTTCTGGGAAAATTACTAATGATGTAGTCACAGTGAAGAATTGGAGATTCCTGGCCAGTCCCTGGTAACTCTGAAAAATTTCCACTTTAATGTTTCCTTGGCAACTGCATATGTGGGTTTGACCTGCAGCTCCTCACTAACAGGTTTGAGGTAGCTCTGCAGTCAGGATTTGCTTTTTTATCTTGGAGAAAAACTGCAGTACCTTCGCTGTATGGACTGATGTGTTCGTAGCCTCTCAGGTGAGGTTTCATTCAGTGTGAGAAATTTTCAGATAATGGCAGATTTTTCTCCAACGAGAGAAGCCCTCCAAGTTTAATATAGGGTCTTCTGTATGTGGCAGATAGCAACAGTAACATGAGTGAGATTAAATTAATCATCTAATAATTTCTTTTTTATGTCAGTCTCTGCAACAGACATGCAACTGTGGAAATGCTAGAAATAGAAAAATTGAAACATTCCCACTGGGCTGTAAATTTTGGGGGAGGAGTGGGTAGTAATGGGATGGTCACATAAGGAAGCCAAAATAGCAAAAGCCTGGAAGTGTTAAATGAAAAGTAAGAGTTTATCACAGAGATCAGCTCATCCAGAAATGGCTAAAAATAACACTTAAAGTAAGTGAATCTAAACTAAGCTCTTGCAAACTCATCTTTTAAAACATTGACTTTCATCTTTATGACTTTTCCATTTAACAAATCAGAACTTAGATAAGATCTGTAATTCTTCAGTCTCTGCTGGCTTTTTTGACCTTAGATTTGGCTTTAATTTCCATTATGTACAAGAAACTACGTAAACTGACAGAAATCCACAGGGAGTAGGAGTGAAATACTACTATTTATTTTCTCCTCATCTTTATTTCCTGTCATCTTCTGACACTTGTTTCTCTTGCTGCCTGTCTCTGGAGTGTGTTGAGCTCAAGCCGGTTCTCTGTTCTCCCATCCCCTGTCAGGATGCCACCCGCATGGCCTCGGCCGGCTGCCTGGCAGAGCTGTGTGCCTTTCTGTCCGACGAGGAGCTCAGCACTGTTCTCCACCAGCACTTACTAGGTAGGTGAAGCTGTTTACAGGACTGGAACAGATTATGAAAGCAGGGAAGATTCCTTCTCAGCCATTGATTCAGGCTAACTTTGTGACTGAATCTCTGCTCTGTACTTTCTTGTGCTTTTCTTTGCTCATGGTTCTTAATTCATGCACTCTGGTACACAGGGAGCACAGGTAACTGGTTGTCAGTTGGGGTTACTCAGACCTTTTTTTCCTCTGGATTTGTTATCAGACGACTTGATAAAAGTACCAGCATGGCTGAGTAATCGCTGGTGCCGACACAAGGACAGCTGGACATGACAGGATGTTCAGGAAGGGTAGACAGGAGGGCCATCCCACCTTTTAGGAGGGCACTCTGATCTTAGGTTGGCTGATGCTAATTGGAGACAACATGTGATGGCTTCACATGCTTTTGGAGAATTAACTAATTTGCCTCTAAGTTAGAAAAACCCACGGATTTTATAGGACCCCAGTGTTTGAGAGTGTTATGGATTACTTTCCCCTGTGGGATTAAAAAGGGAGACTGTTGGCTGGTTAAATTACAGATGACTTTTACAATTTTATTAGAGAGTCAAAGTTTGTCTAATTTTGAACCATCAGAAGTATCTGAGTTGAACAAGAGAGTCCCTTGTTTATATCTGCTTCCCTGCCTGCCCAGGTGGTGTTCCTGCCTGGAAAAGATGTTGCATTTTAGCTCCGTCTGTATGTCTTTTTGGGAGAAATGGAGGAAGCAGGCCATTGATTTAGATGCTACTCTTTATTTCGTTTTATGGCAGTGAATTGACAAACTGCCAAAAGCCTCTCAGATGAAGAGGACTAAATAGCAGGAGCCCTACCATTGTTCTGTTCTTTCCTCTGCAGCAGATGTCTCTGGCATTGACTGGATGGTGAGGCATGGCCGGAGCCTGGCTCTCTCCGTGGCTGTGAACGTAGCTTCTGGCAGGCTGTGTTCCCCAAAATACTACAACAGTGTCCAGGAGATGATCGTCAGCAATGCCACAGCCGACAGGGTGAGTCCTGCCTGACAGTGGGTGAGTGCTGTTGCAAGCAGTTTTGAAAGGTGTGTGAACAGGTTCCTGTGTTACGAAACCGGACAAAAACCCCCAAGTGACATCTGAAGATTCTCCCTTGGCTAGATGAAGTTTTTATGGTGAAATTACAGAACTGTTCTGGTTCTTTGAGTTCTCATCCCTGGAGAGATGAAGATTAAATAATCTTTAACTGCAGAGTAGGTTTCATTTGGAGTAAATTTACACTCCTATTTCTCTAGAGAGTTCTCATTCACAGGCCAAGTTTACAAGAAGTGGAAATTACTCATTTTAGGAGGAAGATTTTAAATCTGGGGTTGAATGAGTAATTTGGGGTAGAAATTTTGTGGGCTTGGTGGGGCCTGTTGCCTTATTCCATCTGTCTCATGGTTGCATTGGGATTTTTTCATCATATTACCCAATAACATTAACCCAACTTTTTTCCTGCTTTGATGCTGCTGTTCTTTTGAAAGGTGGGTTTGGCCTTCTACAAAAGCTGACAGACCATGAGTTTGGTTTTAAAGGCTGTTGTTGAATTCTGCTGTAGTAATACCAATCCTTGTCTTTATGTTGAAGATCCCCATTGCAGTTAGTGGCATCAGAGGGATGGGCTTTCTCATGAAATACCACATGGAAGGGGGAGGCAACCTGCCTCCCAAACTTTCCAGCCTCTTTATTAAGGTAAGAATTTTCATGATAACTACCTGGTGGTGTTCTTGTGATCTGAATCTCTGTTTGACCTAACTCATGGGTGGGTCTATCAAATCCCTGAAAATGTGTTTGGTTCTTTTTTTTGAGGAGGAGTGCAGATAGAATCACTGTATCAGCCCACTTTGAAGCTGTGAATACAACACTGTCATCCCTGCTCTAACACGGAAAGTTGTTTTTGAGCTTTCTGTGCTAAATCCCAAGTCTGATTCTTATAAATGCATTTTTCCTTTGCAGTAGCAAACAGCTGGCAGAGAGGCAGAGAAGAGTGTGAGGAAGCTGTCAGGTTTTTAATATTGCTAAAGGTCAAACAGCCTTTGTTAGAATCAAATACCAAAACTCACCTGACCCAAGAACATTGAAATTAACATCTTTTTCAGTTCTTTTCTATTTAAATATTTTTATTCAAAATTCCTTTATTGGTTTGTTTCTTTTGGTGTGTGGCTGGGTTTTTTTGCTTGCTTTCATGGTCTGCCTTCCCCAAACCCCACCCACACACCCAAGTATTCCTCTTGGTAGACAGGGTAGATAGAGAGGGGTGGTGCTAGAGCACGTTACATTTTCAGATTTTACATTTCTTTGCAATTTATATGAAAAACTACCAAACATGCCAAGTTGACATGATACATGCCAACATTCTTCAAAGCAGACTTTGTTTGAAATCCTACTTTTCTATACTATAGTTACTATAATAGTATTGTGTTAAAATATAAAATATCACACTTGTCACAAAATCTTTATCACCATACTAATAATGTACTTGACATTCACATATTAGCTTTCATGTTTTAAATGGGTTAAGATTAAAATATAAAACCCTAATTTTTTAAATTTTGAAGTGAAATCCAATGTTGAAATGCACCCAGTATTCCAGCTGGAGACTGACTTGGCTGTCGTTGCTGAGTGAGTGTGTTGTAGAGGTGCTGACACTATCAGCTTTTCTGCACTTAGTGGCCATTGTCATTTCCTGAGGCAGTTGAGATGAACATGTGACACTGTCATCAACTACATATTTAGAAATTTTCTATTGAAAATTTGTCTTGTTTTCAAGATTTGATCTTCTCTTACACAGTTTAGTCAGACTTAATTGGTAAGAAGTGTGTCTCTTGCATACGGGTGAGTTGAAAACTGTTTGCTTTTCTTAGCATAGTTTTAAATACTTAAATTAGAAAAAGATATTAACAACTGCTTGAAATACGTGTCCTTGGTATATCTGAATGTAAGTATCTTTGTCTCCTTCAGTGTCTTCAGAACTCATCCAGTGACATTAAGTTAGTTGCAGAAAAGATGATTTGGTGGGCAAATAAAAGCCATCTTCCCCCACTGGATCCTCAGACAATTAAACCAATTCTCAAAGCACTTCTGGACAACACTAAGGATAAAAACACCAGTGTAAGAGCCTACAGTGACCAGGCTATTGTCAACCTTCTGAAGATGAGAGCGGGTGAAGAAGTGCTTGAGGTACGAGACATAAAAAAATACAACTGTCGGTAGCAAGGCTGTGTCACCTCTTTCTGCTTTTGTCTGTGGGGTGCCTGCAGGCTTGGAATGTGCTGGAAGTCTCTTATGACATAGATGAAGTGGGACATCCCAATTTTCATTTCGGCCGTTTTAGGCCTTCAGCAGCATTCTCATGCTAAGCTCTGAAGAAATCAGCAACACCTATTCTGTACAACCTTATAGTGCAGCATTAATAGAATCAAGGCATTTAACATACCTCCTTAAGCCTTGCCTGTGCTGGAGTTCCCTCAGCTGGCACTGATGATTCATTGCTTTGGTCACTTGTATGATCACAGTGGTGCTAGGGACTATTTAGGATGGACTACTTAATGCATCCATTTCCAGACCCGTTTTCTAAGTCTGACCCACTTTTGGATAGTTCCTCCGTCTGGAATTGTAAAACCAGGTGAAGACTTTTGGTACGTTTGAAAGATTTTAGTTGATACGGCATGTAAGGCACTTACACTTACTCTGACTTTGAATGGTGTGTCGCAAGGAGTTGGTAATTGATGCTATCTCCATTCCACAGTCAGTTTCCAAGATTCTCGATGCTGCCAGCCTAGAGCTTCTCAATGAAAGCTGCAGGAGGTCCCTGCGGAAGCTGGCTGGGCAGGCTGACTCTGAGGAACAAATTGATGACACTATCCTGACGTGATAAAGCTCCCGAAGACCTGGAAATACTGAACCAACCGCTGCATCAGCATTTCAATTCAAACACCTATTACAAATGTTTTCATTTTTGAAAATGTTAATTCTGATGGGATTTCATGAAAAGGACTCCCAGAGAGTATTTTAGTATCAAATATACCAGAATAGCCTTAATTAGACCCACATTAGTTGAAAACTAAAAATTTGGTCCCCTTTTTGAAACAGATTATGTGCAAGAGACAGACATACTAACCAATATTGGTCAGTTGTGGCCAATTGTGAAATGTGGCTAGAGCACATCAGGCTTAAACTCTGATGACAACTATTTCCTTTCCAGGGTCTGTGCAAAAACTCAGTACTGTAAGTAGTGTTGGTTTTTCCATGCACCCTGGGAGGCAGGAATAGAACTCAATGAAAGTTCAGTTGTATTGTTTTTGTGTACTGCTAACTTGCTGCTTGTGACGGTTCTGAAGACTGAAAATCCCTGTAAAACAGAGTATTTAAAATAGCCTTAGAAATCACAGATGCGAAAGGGGGATTAAATGCAGTCTGTTTAGAGAAGGAACATTTAATAAAGGCTCTGACTTTGATCCTTCTGATATAAACTGTTCTTTTTACAAATTAACTTTTCAACAAACTTACACTGTGATTGTGATTTACTTTTCAGACCTGTTTGTTCTAGGGCATACAGTTTGTAGAGTGGGCAGTGCTGTGATCTGTGAAAACCTTTTGCAGAACTGAGGCAAACAAGGGTTTAAAGCCAAGCCAGAACTGACATGTAATGAAATTTTAAGTAATTACTCCTGTTAATTCTCAAAGTATTTTTGATTACAGACAGCTTTTTAGTTACCCAACTTGCGAAAAGTCCTTTGTATTTACGTCTTCAAAGGCTTCACAAGATACTTGGTGTTAGGTTTTTTGGTCAATGAGTTGTGCTGCTCCAAGAAAGTATTTTATTTTACCTGGCCACATGTGTCTCTCTTGAAAAAAACAAAATTAATTTACTAATACATTTTATGTCACTTGATGGAAATAGTGAAGATCTTGTTGCAGAATACAAATTTTTAGAATGTAAAATGAGCTTTACATTAGATAAGTGAGCCTTATCTATTTTATCAAACTCACAGAAGCTGGTTGCACCTGAGAAGCCAGAGCACTAAGATTTGTTATTTCATGTGGGTAGTGTGTGTGTGTGTGTGTGTGTGTGTGTAAGTAATCTTCCTTGCTTGTAACTCTGGATGGCTCAAACCATGATGATGGGAGGAGAACACAGTACTACACAACATAAAATTTGAGAGCATGAAGTGGGACCCCATGGGAATGCATGTTCTGCTAGAACCAAATTGCTGATTGTTATGGCAGTAGCAGCAAACACAAGAACATTTTCATCATACTAATTCCTCAAACAGCAAGATACAATTGTGAGCAGGTATTTGGGAGTGCTGTGGTTTGTTCTGGTCAAAAGTATGAGAATCTGTCAAAATTCCACAGTTCTTGGTGCTGTGTCAGTTTCCAGACTGTGGTGTAGGCTCCTGACAACAGATTTGCTATAGGAGTTAGTGGAAATGCTGTTGGAAGGAACTTAGGAAATCAGCTATTTTACCCTGTACCTAAGATAGGCTCAGCTCCCCCTAAACCATTCCTAGCTGATTGCCACACAATTGTTTATATAGCACTGTAAGATGGAGATTCCATAACCTCTCTATGCCATCTGTTTTGTTACATAAACTTACCAGACTGTCAGAACTTACCTCATGTCTGAAAACAAAGACTCTTCATTGCTGGTACTTGAGTCCATTGCTGCTTGTCCTGTTCCCACAGACATTGAAAACAGTTCATTTTTGCAGCAATGCCACTTCAATGTCCTCACCCCTGAATGAAATAAATTTAGATTTTCTGTGTATTTTTTTAGAGATTTTCATGTTTTCTAAACTTACACTGCTGCCCCTTGTGATTGTTCCATTCTGACTCCTCTTTGTCTTGAGATGTCCACTACTGGCCCAGGTCTCCTGGGGAGTTATTTTGCAAGCTCCACATAACAAACACACTGTTGTCCCCTCCAACACAAGGTCTGGGTGTTCCTTTGTTGCAACACCATCATGTCGTTGACACGTTTAGTTTGTGATCAGCTATGAAGCCAAGCTACAAAATGGCTCTTTAGCTAATTATTTCTAATCTTGTATTTATGCATTTGACTTATTTCTACAAAACTGCAGTCCTTCCCAGTTGGTCTGACGGAAATTGTTCTATTATTTTATCACATTTAGCTGCATTCTGAAGGTGGGGTTTAATTCTGATTTTTGCCTTTTAAATCTGCAAATCTTGCGAATCTGAAATCATCTTAAAACTACATATTTTGCACTGAATTGGTAATACTCAAGAGTGAAAACTCAGCTAAATGCTCTTAAAGATCTGGCAGCTCGGGGCACTGGAATGAGTTTCACCTGTAATGAATTAGCTGTGCTTTGGGATCACAGGAACAGCAGTTAAACCATGCAGTGCAAAAACCTCTACACTGAAATGTACAAAATTTGATGCCATTCAAAACCTACTAAGTAGGTGTCAGAAAGCTCAGTTGTTGTAATGGAATCCCTCATTCCATCACTGCAGACAGGAAGGAATGAAAAAACAGCAAGTTTTGGTCAAGAATGGCTGTTTGAGCTCTTGATCATGGGCACCTTGGCTTACCTACTTTATCTCTGATTCCAATTGATGCTCCACATAAACATGGGAAAGAAAATTATAGGTAAATGAAGCCTTTTTTATTAACTTGTTAATTTTAGCCAATAAGATCTTCTATTATTTAGGGTATTTTGAGGATTTGTATTTCCAGCTTAGGTAGCAGTAAGTGTAAAAACTCATTCATCTTCCCAAACAGCATCTGAATTTCTGCACTGAGTTTAGTTGTTCCTCAGAGAGAGGGGTAAAAAAGGTAGGAGTTCACTTGCACTTGTGAAGAATATGCTTACATTTCAGTCACAGTGAAACACTTGATTTGGATTTTTGCTAAACTATTTATACTCTGCAGTATAATGTATCAGAGATAAAATACCTGTAATTTTTTCCACAACGTGAGATCTGATAAATTGGTTGTGCCAACTTGGAGACTAAAAAATTAATTTTTTTCTCATTTCAAATGTCTTAAAAATACTAGTTGTTATCAAAAGATAATTTTTCTCTACAACTGATGGTAACATCTTTGAACTGTCAAGCAGCTGTGTCTAAGTGACAGCTGAACTGTATGTATTTCAGGAAGATCAAAAAATAATTTGGGAGAGGTTTAAATGTACAAGGTGCTAAAAATTACAATGGGAGACAAATGTGAAAGCATAAAGTATTCAAGTATTTTGATTTTTTTTTAATTAGTCACAGTTCTTACTGTCCATTTTATTTGGTAATATCATGATGCCTCACACTTTTCACATGATGAGGTTTCATGAGCTTAAAACCAGAAGTAATAGGAGTCACTGTCATTTTGTCATTTTGGGTTTGAACTGGTGGTTTTGTGTGGTGGATTCAAGGGATTTCCCTGCAGCTACAGTGTCCTCAGTTACTCTGGTGGTGCTGGGTCGCATGATGGGCTGCCCCAGTGCTTTTCTGGGGTGGATTATATATATATACACACACACACATCATCCGTTTGAGCGTTAACAGAATGAGCTATACATGTAGCATTTAAAATGCATGAGTTGCAGAGTGAATGTGAGCTGAAGGTCATATAAGTGGATTCCAGGATGTGAGGACCTTGACAAGGGGTGGACTTTGAAAACTGTAATATGTTTTGGAAGGTTAAGATTAAGAAAGGTTTATAATTAAGTGGGCAACTCCCACTAGACCAGGTTGCCCCAACCCCCATCCAACCCGGCCTTGGACACATCCAGGTGGGGCAGCCACAGCTTCTCTGGGCAATCTGTGCCAGGGCCTCACCACCCTCACAGGGGACAATTTCTTCCTAATACAGACTCAGTTATAGTCTGTAACAATCCAAGTTCTTCAGTGTTAATATACCTCTTCAATGACAATGTATGTTAGTGAGATAGGTTTAATTAAATAATTCAATTTGATCTCAGGAGTTCAAGTACCACTAAGAATATCTTTTGTAGAAAAACTAATCAAAGCAAAAATCCAGCACTTTCCTTGTGCTGTCCCCACCTAGAAGTGGCTATTGCCTAAAAAGTGACCATAGTCTTGCAGAATTTGTGTCGTCAGTGTCTGTGCAACTGGTAACAAAATGACACAGGCTGTTGGATGACTGTGAAAGTGCTTCTGAACTGCAGATGTGGGCTGGGGATGGTGCAAGCACAGCTGCCGATGGGCTTGGTGAGGTCAAGGCCCTTCCTGAGCCACACACAGGGACATCTCTGGATTAAAACCCCGAGGAATTCAATTTCAGGCTGGCCTGACTTGCCAGGCCTGTGAAACACGCCTGGACATTTCACACCACTGCTGTGGGGCTCCTCACCTGCGGGTTGGGCTCCGATGGGAACTGTTCCTGTACCTACACAAATCGCTCCTTTGGAGCAGAGCTGGGACTGCTAGGGCTCCCTCGCGCCTTTGATGCTTTCCTGGGGGCGCGGCGTCGTTTCTGCCGTATCCTTACAAGAGAACCCACGGGAACGAGGGGGGGACACACTGGCACCTGACGGAGGTCTCTCGGCGGCTCGGCATAGGGGGAAGACAAGGTCCCCGTGGAGGGGAAGCGGGGCACCGGCGGCGGAGAGCGGCAGGTGCCTCACGCTCCTGCCACGGCCACCTGCGCACGCCACACGCCTCAACCGTCGCCCCCTCGCGCGCAGGCGCGGCCGCATAGGGCGCGCGAGGGCGCGGCCGTTTTCCCGCGCAGACGCGGCGTGGGGTGGGGCGAGGCCGGCGCAGGCGCGGAGGCGCAGCTGGCGGCTCCTGCTGGCGGCTCTGCGCATGCGCGGCGGCAGCGCCGCTGTCAGTTCCGGCTGTTTGTCCGGGAAGTGGCTCCGGCCGGAGTCGCCGCCGCCCCCTGCCCCCCCTGCGCGCTCCGCCGCCCGCGGCCGCGCCTCGGCCATGGCCCGGGACTACGACCACCTCTTCAAGCTGCTCATCATCGGCGACAGCGGTGAGCGCGGGCGGCGCGGCCCCGGGGGCGTGGGTAGGCCGCTGGCGGGGTGGCCGCCCCTTGGGCCGTGAGGGGCCGGAGTGCTGTGGCGGGGCCGGGGCGGGCGGCGCGGGGGAGTCGGGGAGGGGCGGCCTCCTCCGCCTAGGGCACCC
Source organism: Monarcha castaneiventris obscurior (assembly GCA_026261815.1). Lineage (NCBI taxonomy): Eukaryota > Metazoa > Chordata > Aves > Passeriformes > Monarchidae > Monarcha > Monarcha castaneiventris. Next base: position 10,510,950 of record JAMPIT010000485.1, read on the forward strand.
GCGGCCTTGTGCTGCCGGTGCCGCGGCGCGGGGCTGAGCCGGGACCCCCGCGCTGTGTGTGAATGGCGGGGCGCGTTCGCTTCGGCTTCGTGAGGTTTTATCCGATAAACCTGCGGAACTGGCTGCCACGGGATATTATGGTAAACAGCTTGGCTGCGTTTGAGAAAAGGCAGATTAGACACGTAGAAGTCAAGACAGCACCGGCAGTGCTGCCGGCATCAACCTTGGCGAGCGCATGTTTTGACGGCGCCCACTAATCTGTTGCTGGGATGAGGAGGGAATTCCCTTCCCCTCTGACAGGCAGTTTAGAGATCGATGGGAAGGGCTGGCTGCCCTAAGGACTATTGTTTCCAGTGTGGCAACTAGTAAGTTTTACCAGTCATTAATATCTTAATTATCCCTTAAGACTTTTTCTGTGCTTCAGCCTGAAGTCTCAGTTGTAGAGCTCATAATTTTTTTTCATAAATCCTGGAAGAGCTGGTAGCCTTGTGTATTTTTATAGTATAAGGATACAGTATATCCTTAACTATAAGGATGCAAATATCTAAAGGCGTAGTTTGAGTTTTTTGAAGATAGACGTTTAAATACTTCTGCAGCAGCCTCAGAAACTTCTGGAGGGCTGAGCGTGTGAACTGTGCCAGTGTCTGGTGCTTTGGTCTGGATATATAAGAATTGGGACTGGGAAGATTTCTGCCTTCGGTGCAGCTCGGTGTGCTTACAGCAACTTACAGTTGAATTTCCATAAACTGGAGAAGGGTGCATCCACCCCCTTCCTTTAACAGAGGTGTGGTCCTTGGGGCGGCAGGTCCCGGCATGCAGCGAGGCACAGCTCTTGGATGAAAGTGTAATGTTGCACGATCTTGGTCGTTGTCACCTTCAGAAGCTTTAGCTTCATGTAAAAAATGTTTTATTCTATACTAAACTGTGTCTGTATGAAAGGATCTAAGGAGGGAGACAGGACAACAGCTTCAGAACAGCTTAAACCTCATCCAGTTCTGGGAGCTTGTGGATTATTACAACCAAATGCTGCATTCTGAGTAGAGCAGAAACTCTGTTGCTTGCTGATGAGTTCCAAAACTGCTCAGGGAAGAGAAACAGGATGATGAAAACTCTGAGGAAGACTTCTCCTCATTTTAAACAATTAAATAAATTTTCTTAGCTCAGTCTTCTTGAGTAAAATCCCTATATATAGATATCCTGTGAAAGGAGTGTTGTGAGAATTGTCAGGCTGCCTGTGGTTCTGTGCTGTAATTAAATCTCAGGATGTAGTTTGAGCATAGATTTTTTTCTTTGGTTTTGTTTTGGCTAACCCCAATGGGAAGGCTTTGTCCATGTTTTCACAAAACAGTTTGCTTGCCTTGTTTATTGATATTTATTCCCTGCAATAGGAAGTGGACTGTTACTGGATAGGATAGTTCTGTCTCATCTGCTTTCCCCTGTATGCAAATCTGTCAAGAGGGTAGTAGGTTTGTGTGTTTTTAGAACAGGTTATCTTGAAAAGCTGCTGGTGATTTCAGCTATGCCAGATATTTAAAAATAATACAGAAGATCTGTGCTTTGCATCTGCTTCTTTAATTCACTCTACCGTTCAGTAATATATGGGTCTTAGAAACTTGTCTGACACTAACATTTGCTTTCAATTTTGATTGTACAAAGTCGACAGGCCTTTGTTTGTTTCGTTTCATTTTGCTGTCTTCAACAAGCTGAGGGCCCTGCAAGCATTCTCTTCAGATCTTCAAGTGGCTCTGTGTGGGAAGTGTGGGGTCACCAAGAGTGTGGTTTCTTTTATGCGTGAACAGTGTGGGTCAGAGGTGGTGTTTGTTTAGTGAGATTGTTGTCACTGGGAGCATGTAGAACTTCCTGAATTCGGGAGGTTTCTTCTCTCTGGAAGCTGCCAGCGTGCTTGGAGCTGTGCAGCTTGTGCAGTGGAGGGCAGTGTGACAGAGCAGTGTTATGTGCAGCTCTGCGGCATCGCCCAGGGCTGGCTGATGCTCAGAGATGGTGGTGTGGGCTGACAAGTCTGCAGGTTCCGGTGCCTTCTTGCTTTTCACTAAGCTGAAAGCCAAGGCTGCTTGGTCAAGAAACATAGCACTTGCTACTGAAACATTCTTATTTTCTCTTAGTTTCTTATTTTTTCTTAGTTGACCGGTATTTGCAGAGCTTTAACTCTTGCTAAATAACCAGTCCTCTGTTTAAGTACAGGAGCTGCTCAGCTACCATTTTTGAGCTCAGAGGTATTGATTATATGCATGCTGTAACTTTGTGTTTTTTAGTTCCTTTCCTCTTTTCCTCCTTAGCTTGGCAGTAATGAGAAATGAGCATGGCTTCTCCAGATGGGTGGTGATTTGAACTCTTTGCAAATGAGACCTAGTTTACTGTAATCATGCAGATTTTTAGCTTGGTTTTTACTTTTTGTTGGTAGCTGTTGTCACATGCCAGCAGCTGAGAACTACGGGAGTTCTGCATAGCCTCGGCATAGGTCTTTTATTAAGAAGAACTTGCAAGTTATACATCATCAAAATAATAACCTTGAATAACTTCTACCTGAAAAGATTTAATAGATAATTACCCTGGTGAAGTTGAATTTCCTATTCATGCCATAGCAGATTTATTTTGGGGAGGAAGGGTCATTAACAGCAGAGATGTTGTGCAGAGATAACAACATGGGGGCACTTGGATACCCAGATTCCCCTGAGTGGGTGTGCAGGAATGAGTTTCTGACAGTTCTTGTCTGAAGCATGGTGAAAAATGCTTCCCTGTAACAGGGTGTGATCAGGGTGCAAACAATCAATTACGGAAAACATGGATGAAGTGCTACTCAAAGCACTTAGAAAATTGTTTCATGGAACATTTTGGCAATAGGTACAGCTTCAGAAAGGTATGTGTCCTTCCCATTAGATGTGGAACAAGGCTGTTTTGGATGGCAATACAGGGCAGTGATTCCCAGTTCCTGTTTGGTGCAGGCTTCCACTAGACTGTGGCCATGCTAATGTAAGCTTTGTAGTACCGAGCCCTGGTCTGATTGTCAGAGCAGTCCAAATTCCTCACAGATTGGGAGGCAGGCAGTGGTGTTACTGACGTTACACATGATGTGCAAGTGGAAGTCAAGAGGGCTGAATTCAGAGCTAAGTTCTGAGCACTTGTTAATTCACAGGACACACTCAGCTTTGGCTCTTTCCCTAGCAGATGTAAGCCTCCTGATTGTAAACTTGATTTTACTTATTATTCTTCTCTGACCTCTTGAACTGACCACAGTTCAGAAGCTGCTGTTTGAGGGTGTGCTGAGGGCTGGAGGAGGGAGGGGACAACTCCCACCTCCCTGCACTGCTACCAGAAGCATCCTGAGTCTTGGGGTGACTGTGCTTGGTCAATTCTCCAAGGAGAGTGCTGAGATGAACAGTCAAGGTGGATGGTACCATATGATCTGCTGATCTTTATGCAGTGGATGGGTAAAACACTGTTATGTTCCCTGACCCCCACGATGACTGTATTCAAAGATTTGCTGTTTGTTTGTTGTAGGTGTGGGCAAGAGCAGCTTGCTGTTGCGTTTTGCAGATAATACCTTCTCAGGTGAGTGGTTTGTTTCCTTAAATAAGTGAAATGCTCCAGGTTTGCTCCAGTGCTGCTGGTTGGTGAGGAATCTGTGTTTGCCCACTGATAGCTGTGCTGGGAATACATCATGCTTTTAACTTTGCATCTCTTGGTATAAGCCTGTACAGGCCATCCTGTCTGATCTTCACTTGCAGTTGGAAGTCCCTGAGTATTGAAATACTGAAGTGGTTCCAGAAACAACTTAGGTGGTTTAGGTTATGCTGTACTCTCTGCAGACTTCCTATTGGCCATTTGGGATTTAGTTTGATTATTGTGGTAAACCACTTACATTTGTGATATAACCAGTTTATTGGGAGGAAACTCTTAGAACAGACTGTATTCAAAATAAATGTTTGCACAAACATTTAAAGCAAAGTGTTATCTCAAAATTTTCACAAATGAAATGCTCTCATAGTTACTGTCTATTTCTTGAACTATTTGAATGCATACTCTTGATCATTGTGGTTGAAAAATAATTTTATGTTGTAACACTGAGCTTTTAATTTTAAGGGTGGCATGGGAGAAGTGGTTTTATGGCTAGGAAAAAAAGCTGTTTGCTGCAGATAAAAATATGCAGATCAGCATGATATAAGGCATTTTAAACAGTAAGCAGATATGGGGAACCTTGTTCTGTCCAGTCTGAGTGCTGCTGCCAGGTAGTGTTCAAGCAGTGTGCTTTGGGACATCCAAAATAAACAAGACTTAGGTTCTCACTTACCCACACTTTCTTTCCCTTCAGGCAGCTACATTACCACCATTGGAGTGGATTTTAAAATCCGAACAGTTGAGATCAATGGAGAGAAGGTGAAACTCCAGATTTGGGACACAGCTGGCCAAGAACGCTTCCGGACTATTACATCAACGTGAGTAACGCTGGGCTTTGTGCCATGTAGCTTTGGGTCTGGATCTTGTAGTCCAGAGTTGGGGTTTTGATATTTAAGTGTTGCAGTTGATTAACTAATGATAGCTGTGTGGTCTGTACAGTGAAACTTCTCTCAGCTGTTCCAGAACCAACCATGGTGGTGATATTCTGGCAAAGTTTGGAACTTGGATTTCAGAGTTCCTCCACCCTTCTATGCATTCCCATGGTGGCTTTGTCTTATTCCTCTGCTGCTGGTTTCTAAATGGTAGAATTGGAATTATTAGGCTGAATATAGTAGAAAACTTGTCTCTGTGCCTGTCCCAGGTTCATCCTCTGATTGAATGCACTGCAGAAGCACAGAGTGCAAACCGTCTGTCAGTATCGTATAACTAATGAACAGCTTGGAGATCGAAGAGTAGGATTTCCGATCCTTGATTTTTCTTTAGGACAAATGCTTTAGTAGCTATCTTTGTGTGGAGTTCTGCTGAAGCAGATGCCCACATGATATTAACCTTTTCCTTGGCTGGAATCAGATTCAAGCTCATTGTCCTTTTGAACAGTATGTGCAGAGCTTTTCCTGTTCCTGAAGAAACCACACCCAAAGCTGCGGTGGTGGGAACTAAGAATAAAATGTGTTTGTAAACTGATTGCAGTAAAGGTGGACTGCTCACTGGGGAAGAGGGAAAAGTACACTTGCAAATGGGACTTTCATTTCCTTTGGTATTAACCAAAATAATAATTCTTAAAAGACCCATGTGTTTTACTTGGTCTTTCATGACTCACTCCTCCTTTGGTTCTTGTTTGAGAGGAGGATCATTTCCAGCTGATGAATTGATTAATTTACTCAGACCTGAAAATAATGAGATTGGTTACATCTGTGTGATGTCTAAAGCACTAGAAATGGCAAAGTTGAACGCGATGTGTGCACTGCCCCTTTCCTCTGCACTCATTTGCGGATATTACTGGATTACTTCCATTGTTTCTTAAGTGTTTAGCTTTAAAAAAAATTCGGTTGCCTCTTGTAGGGTTCCTGTGTGTGACATCACTTCTTGTTTCAGTGCTGCAGGCAGCTTTGGGAAGGAAGTGGTGAGGGGGAGGCAGCCGTGCAGTGCTGCGGCCCCTGTCAGCTGTGACAGGCTAGTCAGAGTGCCCCGATTACTGCTGAGTCAGCAAATGGCCTTCCTGTTTGCATATTCCCTGAGGCGACTCAGAGCTCGGTAATGAGCATTGGGTCGTGGGGCTGATGCCAGCTAGCTTAGAAAGCCATAGTGTATCCAGCACTGAGCAGGGAATTCCACCAAAGGAGGATTCCTTCTGTCAATGGGAATAGCTACAGACTGGACTTTGCAAGAATGTAAATTCTTTTCTTGATGAACATTTAAAATAGCAAAGCTGAAACAGTTTGAGGCATTTGTGCCATGACCTATTGGAACTCTGCTGCTGCTTCCTTTTGCATAGCTTTTTACTCAAGTGAGGTGTATTTTACTTCGGGAGGAGCTAAATTTTCGAGGTTTCTCCCTTAGCTCTGGTAGTTAAACAGTCCTCCATGGTCAGGGAAAAAGATTAGCATTTTGTGCAATTCTGAGAAAAGAAGTTCATGTGTCCAAGTGCATTTGAATTGTTAAGGAAAATGCTTTGGGAATGCTGGTTACATTGCGACGAGGGCTCCTCTTGCTAGGTTGGCTGGCTGTGCCTGTCTGCTGTTCCTAATCATATCACCTGTAAAACCAGGAGATAACAAGAGTTGGATTTTAGAAATGGTTCTGGCTGGGTTGGTTTTCTTTTTCATTTATTGACAAAGTAGTACTGTAACTGATTTATTTATCATAAACTGAATGACGAATCAAGTAATGTCGCTTATTCTTACAAAAGGGCTTGGCTATCAAATCATGGGTGGAGTGTGAGTGCCCTGTCAACAGATTGTAGTAGTCTGCCTAGTCTTTGACTAGATTGAGGTTTAGAATGAAGTTAAGAATATAAAAGGTGTTCCTTCTGTATTACAGTAGATCAGGGAGTCCCTTTACAGCGAAAGGCAGAGTTCAGATCAATGTTGAGCCAAGCCTCGCAAGAAAGCCTGAAATTAGAGCCTATCTGGTAATTACAGTAATAGGTTGGAAGTGCTGCTGTGTGGACTTAGAACAGCAAAATGCTAGAGGTGGTAAGAAGATAATAGTGGAAAATTGGGAAACATTAAAAGGTTGTACTAGTTTGATTTCATTTGACTGTAGCCACAGTCAAAAGCTGAAAAGCAGAATAAAACTCTTAAGGAACAGAAATCAAGTTGATCTGGAGTACTCTACAGAAGCTCAAGGAAATGAAACTAGATCAGAATTTCAGACTAGGAGGTATAAAGGCAGCTAGTTTTATTGTCTTTTAAATGTGGAAATACTGGGATAGCCGGTGTCTTCTGGGAGGAGAGGCTGATCTGTATGAATTCGGCTGCCATGGAATGCCATCCAGATTAAATTTTACTTAAATTCACCAGGGATTTAGCATGCCAGGTTGCAGCTGTATTAGCAGGAATACTTAAAATGCATGAACAGCCAGTCCCTGTACTGGATTTCCTTTTGTAGACAGGACTACTTTGTCCTGATTCAGGACTGTGGGTTTAAGATTCAAGCTTTATATAATAATAGTTGTCAGATGCCAGCTCAGGATGAATAGTGATAGCAGAGGGATCTTCTACCATGGTTTCCTGTGGAATGGCATGTTCAAGAGAGGAATAAAATTTTTGAGATGATAGAAGTGCAGTGTCTTGTAAAGCAGATATGACTAAAAGACTAGTGGTTAAAAGACTAGTCTGTCTGACAATAGATGTGCTTCCAACAACCTGAAAGAAAGATGAGTATGAAACCAGATTATCAGAAATCTCTGGAAATGGTTAGAATTCTAGATGAATGAGAAAATGAAGGAAATGTGTGCTACAAAGTAGTGAAATATGAACAAAGAAGCTGGATTAAACCAGTGACTTGTCTTTCACATTTGGCAGTTACATGTTTTCCGGAAAACAACAACATATGGGTCGTACTGGACTGACATAGTGTCTCTCTGAAATCTGACTTAGCTACTCCTGTGCTCCAAGAAACTGGTTGTTATAACTCCAGATGTTAATATTGGGAAGCAATTGCTCGAGGGAATATGAGAACTTTCTCACTGGTATCTTGCAGTAGGGAATGCCCCAATGAGTGGCAGATGTTCCCTCGTGTTTACCAGGGCCACATTCAGGGACATGACGGGAGGATGCAGGTGGCTGAAGGACATGTTGCTTTGGGTAACCCCCAATTTAAGTCTCATAGTAGAATAAGCAATAGGGTGTTTATTTCAACGTAAATGTTGGCTTTTTTAAGCCTTTTCCACACCAAAGCTAAATGTAAAGCCTCTAGGTCTAGGGAACTCTTCCAACTATATGGGAGATTGTTGGCTACTACCAAGCAGCCGAGGGCATACACAGGTCAGGTTTGGTTGTCTTTCACCTCAGGAGCATACTTTCATGGATACCCTTAACATGACTAACTGGTCTAGAACATTTTTTTCTGTATTTCACTAAGGTATTTCTACCAGCAGATGCTGGCTTTGGGGGTTTGCAGAGTACATGGCAGAGCACACCCACCACACAGAGGACAGCCAGCATCAGTCAGTCTGTGACTGGGAGCCTCAGATTGAGGACTTCAGGTCTTTTCTGCTCTCATTTCTGTGGTCTCCATCTTCTCGAAAATTTGGATGGGAAGACATTCTTTCCCTTGTGTCAAAGTCTCAACTACCTCCTGGTTGCCAAAAGCACAAAATTTACACCTACTCCTCCCTGAATACCAAAAGCCCCATCTGTTCTCTACTTGCCAAAGCCCACACCTTGTTATAAAAGCAATTCTGCACTGCATCATTCTGGAAATTGAAGTATGGGATAGGATAAATCAGATTTTGTTTTCTAGTACTGTCCTGCATTTGGGATTGGAGAAGCTTCGCTGTACCTGTTAAGCCTAAAATGTTATCTAGGATGCAGAGTCATATCTAACAACTGAGAGAAAATAGTATGACCAGCTTTTTGAGAAAAAATGTGTGCAGTGGGACATTAGAGTTAGAGAATAACAGGTAGTCAATGGTCTTATCTCTCAGGCTTATCTCTCTTGGTAATGACAGCCAATGGAGAAAATTACGTTTTAGTGTAGACGAGAGGTTGGCAACCTTTCTAGAACGACGTGCCAGACAATTTTCCCTTCCAAAAACAGAAGCAGTGTGTGCTGGTAGGAACTCAGGAGGAGTCAGGGGTTGCTGTCTTGCACAAAGGAAGATATTTCTGATGAGGTGGTTGGCAATATCAGTGGCAGGAGCTCCAAGCTCCTGCTGGGTTCCCATTGCTGTGGTGGTCTCTGCTGCAGGGTCCAGCCCACAGTCCTTATCCCAGGAGCACAATCTGACGGTGCTGACGATATGTCAGGAGTGGGATCGGTACGCGCAGGCTGCCTGTTTTCCACTCCCCGACATCATATGCTTTGCTTAGAAGAAAATCTAGGTGCGTGGGCAAGGTAGGAGCAGCAGGATGCTGCAGGGCCCCCTGCTTGGGATGACAGGGATGCCAGGCTGGGCTCAGTGGTGTGCACAACAGAATGAAGCAGCTCTGCGTAGGTGCAGCTGAACCACTGCGCTTCTCTAAGGGCTGAGTGTTGTCTTGGCAAATGCAATGCTTAGTGTTAGGGAGGAAGTGGTAGGTCAGCCTGAGGGCTGCCGAATTAAAAGACTATTAGGTGATGATGGGGGAGAGCTTGAAGGTAATTGGTTTATTGTTCAGCTGTGGAGAAATCCAGTGTGTTGGTAGGATTGGGAATCTTTCCCTTTCTGATGTTATCACACAAAACAGGGTGCATCAAAACCAGTGTGCAGGACGTGTTAGTGTCAGGAAAGGATGGGTTATTTTTGCAATGTGGATTCAGGCCATGGAGTACTTCACCCTCTAAAGGATCCAAGTTACGAATTAAAGTTGAGTTGTAATGAAGTAAAGCACAAATGCAGTGCTGTAGCAAGTTTTGAAGCTGTTGGAAGAACTGACTGTGAATGGACTAGAACATTTGAAAGTGCAGGATCTCTTATGGCCTGGGAATAAGTAATTCTTACCTGAGTTAGTTCTTGCCAAAGGAAGTGAATGTACAGCATAAATCACTGGTAAAACATGACATGGGAGAAGTATTTGAGTGTCTTCTGCAAGTGCCCAGACAAGCACTAGGAGCAGCAGACTGTTCTACTTCTGCAGAGCATCATGGAGGAGCACTGATACCCAGGGACTGTGGCTGCAGGGGGATGAGGACAGGAAGATGTGTGACTCTGGAAGCGATCTGTGCCTCTCTGGAAGTTTGTCTGATGGTGTATAAAGGCAGGTGGTTTCTCCTGGAGAAGGTTGATGAGGCTGGAGGTGGGAAGAGACAGTAACTTGCTCAAGCACTGCAGTAGCAAAGTGAGCTGAAGCTTTGAGATCTTCTCAAAGGTGTGTTTGGGTTAGATTCAAAGGCTTTGAAGTTCAAAGGTGTGTTTGTTGAGTTGGAATAATCAAAGCGGAGCAGAATGATTACAGTGGACATCTCTGAAGTACAGTGGATGTACTGCAAGAAGTGCTTGTGGTAATAGAGCAAGGTCTAGGAATGCTGTCACAATTTAAGGGAAAACCATCAACTTTGTATGCTAGTTTCTTGAATTTGTTTTACTAAAAATTTTAATATTGATTAGAAGAAAGAGAAGAGGATGAAAGGAAAAGAATAAAGCTACACATAGTATAAAAAATGGATCCTCACTGTTAACTGTTTCCTGTTTCAATTAAGGTTGGGTTTTTTTTTTGTTGGTCACAGCTGCCTAATTTGCAATAGGGAACATCCCTGGTAGCCTTGTGATTGGGGCCGAAAACTGAGAAGGTAGAGCTTGCTGGTTTTTTATATAGCATTCTCATGGTGCACATACTGTCAGTCCTTGGTAGCTTTGTGCAGGTGATAATGTTGGAACCTGAATTCAAATATTTTTCTTGCATATCAGACTTCTGCATCTTTTAGAGGTGCCAGTTGCCCAAGACTAATGGGAATAAACTCAAATAAAACTTATTATTAATGGCTAAAGGTAGCAGAGTGTATTGAATGCACATATGGAGTAGATCTGTTGAGTAGGAAGGTGTGATCAGAACACAGTCACTCGACAAGACAGAAATTTTTGAGAGCTCGAGAGAACTGTGACTGAGGGTTGGGTATATTTGGAGATCTGCTGAAATTTTAGTCTGTAAGTGATCGTTCACAGATAACAGAATTACTCTAAAAACATGATGTGGCTTATGCAGTCCCAAGGTTCACATCACAGCCAGTTCTGAGGACGTGCTGGGGGTACCACTGCCTTTGGTCCTGTAGCTGGAAGACAGTATTCATCTTTGAAGGTCTTGACAACCTGAATAAGGAAGATTTTCGAAGTCTTTGGACTTTGAAACCTATTTGTATAGACGGAATGAGCAGGGAGCTCTGTAGCTTTAGAGGAGTAGCCTGGGATCAAGCTGTTATATGAGCTACATGAGTCTCAATGGAAAGAATATAGGGGCACTTGATTACCATGACTTGAGGATTTGTTGTGACTCCTGTAGAAGCTAAGTGGACAAGCAAGAGCTGGGAAGGAGATACCTTGAGTTAACATTTGCTGTACTTTTGTGCCCCACAGGTATTACAGAGGAACACATGGGGTCATTGTTGTCTATGACGTAACGAGCGCAGAATCTTTTGTGAACGTAAAACGGTGGTTGCATGAAATTAATCAAAATTGTGATGATGTCTGCAGGATACTAGGTAGGTAATTAGGGAGTTACAGCATCTTATTTAGTGGGCTATCCTGCTGAAATACCAAACTGATTTTTCTTCTCTTTCCTTTTTTAGTGGGGAATAAGAATGATGACCCAGACCGAAAAGTGGTAGAAACAGAAGATGCCTATAAATTTGCTGGGCAGATGGAGATCCAATTGTTTGAGACCAGCGCCAAAGAAAATATTAATGTGGAAGAGGTAATAAAATATTCAGAGGAGTAGAGTTATAATGATTTGGGGATAATGGTGTGGGAGGAAATAAAAATTCCATTCCTCCCATTGACGAAGAAAGATAAAGTGCTTGTACAAGTTGCAAGTAGTAGGTAAAATGTCAAAAAGAGACATTCAGCTGTTTTTGGAAGAGTTGGGGAAGCAAAATGAAGGAGCCCATGCTGCACTTTCAGTAGCCTTACAGTGCTCATGTATGAGGCAGGAAAGACTTGAGAATGCTTGTAGGAGGTGTGACTGCTCAGGCTGCACTCCTGGCCTCAGTTGCCAAACTACCCTGGTTTTATTTACTGGTTTTGAAAAAGGGATAGAGGTACTATTTAGTTTGGGAGTGGGTTGGGAAAAGGTATTGGATTTCCACTCGGGCCATAGTGGGTTGGAGAAGGTCTCTAAAGCATTATTGAAGCATGTAGAAAAGGGGAGTGGCTTCCAAGGAGCAGCACCCCACAGGAGCCAGCCCGAGTTTTGGGGTGGTCTGACTGTGCTTGTTTCTCTTGCAGATGTTTAATTGCATTACAGAGCTTGTCCTGCGAGCAAAGAAAGAAAACTTAGCAAAGCAGCAACAGCAGCAACAGAATGATGTTGTGAAGCTAACGAAGAACAGTAAAAGGAAGAAGCGGTGCTGCTAATGCCCCTTCCCTGCTGCAGAGACTCTGCTATCAGACAGATCAGCCCCTCCAGCTAGACTCGGGCAATTCCACTGGGGCAGGCTTTGGGAGGACTTTCTCAGTTTTGTGCCGTTATTTAAAGATTATTTTTTCTCCATGTTTTCTATCAAGAGGCGCTGGCACCTTACCACTGCAGTGCCAAGAAGGTATTGGATGGAATCTTGCCCCCCTCTCCTCCCCTGCTCATTCCAGTGCGCCTTGTAGACAAGAAGGACGTTGCCTACCAAGTGGACTAATTAACCCAAGAGTTTGTATATAATGTATATTGCTTTAACCAGCCTCGCCTCCTTGTTGTTGCTTTGGCTTCTGCCTTCTTAATAATGTCAACCAATCATGGACTATAGAGTTCATCTTTTTAAAGAAAAAGTTTAAAAGTTCTTAATTCGAGTTGGCCCCAGGCTGGCAGTGACTGCCTCTTGGGGCCTCCAGCTGCAGTTCTGTTGGGCTCCAGGCTGGCAACTGGTGTCCCTGGGGTCCCTGGCTTCTCCTGAAGTCCCAGGCTTTTACTGGGGCTCAGGCTGTGTTTTTCTAGGTACCAGGATTGCAGGTGTCGCTGCTGGAGCCTGGGGTTTCTCTTCACCAGCCTTTGGGCTGGTAGCTGGTGCTGCTGCTGGGGCCTGGAATTTCAGCTTGCCGTCATCCAGATTTGTGGCTGGATCCTTGGGTTTCACCTCCTTGTGCTGCAGCCCAGCCATACCTGTGCTCTCCTGTAGTTTGTACCAAGATACTGGAAAACAAACTGACCTGCAGAAGTGGGATTTGTTTGGATAAAACCTTTTTTGTTTTTTTAAAGCAAAGTTTAACTACTTTGACCTCTGCTTCTGGTTCTGCCAGTGTCCTAAGTGAGGGTGCATTTCTTTTGAGAACAAAAATCATGTGATTCTGCCAAAAACTCCAAACTTCTCCTTGTTGCCCTGTCCACAAATAGGCAATCTGAACTTGAATGTGAATTTTGGTGGCAAAGCTTTTCTTTTTGAGAGAGAAAAGGCATGAAAAAAATCCAGCTCTTCTTCCTGATGTCTGAATATGAAAACTGCAGGATCATTCCCAGGATTCTTCTGTTAGGAAAGAAGGACTGCTGTTTAATGCAAAGAAATGGGAAGCTTGCTTGCTTGGGTTATGTGGTGGTGGAGGATCACACTTGGAAACAAACCAGGCTTGCTGAGCTCAGCAACATTTTCTTGGCCCTTGCCAACCTTTCTGGTAAAACAAGGGCTCACTTCCTCAGCCTGAATAGATGTAGTTAAAGGTGGAGAGTGTATGTGTGTGTAACTAAAATATCAAATGTCTGGGCTGAAAGGACATGCTCAGCACCTGAATTATTGCCTAAATAATATTAAAAAATAATTTTTCTTTAAAAGGCGTGGAGGGTATGACTTCTTTTAAGGCCTTGAAGGTGGATGTACTCCATGTGCCAGTAAGTGGCCCTATGGAATTGCTGGCCTTAGTTTGGTAGGATGTGATTCACCCATGTCCTTGAGCTTGGAATCAGCCCACTTCTCTCCCTTCCTCACCCTTCCCCGAGGAGAGGCTAAATTTTAGTCACTTATTTTGCCTGCATTTTTTTAGACTTTTTGGGTTGTGGTAAGAGCCCTGATCATACAATCACATCACAATCAAATCACTTTAAAGCCTGTTTCCGAAGTGCAAACAATGAATGTGTAACACATGGGTTTTTTAATCGGTTCAGGTGCTGGGGATATGTATCCAGCTGCCTTCACCCATTTCTTTTCATCACATATCTTGCATTGGTAACCCAAGAATTTGAGTGAGCTGGGATGATGCTGCTGGAGTGAGCTCTGATAATTGTAAGACTTGAGTGCCTCTGGAAACTGGTGGCTTAGATCACACCAGTCCATCCTGTCTGCTCTCCGGTGTGGAATGTGGTGTGTGCTGGGAGGAGATGGGTCAGTCCCTGGAGCACTCCTGTGGGAGTACAGCTGTCCTGTGGGCGTTACCCCCTGCAGATTAAGGGGCCCAGCTGTGTTACTTTGGGACTCTTGTTGGTAGCATGTGTGCAGATTTAGGAGGGAATAATTTCATATAGGCAGAAGTAAAGAACATGTCTGAATTTACTGGAAATGATGCAATAAAATGAGGAAATGGTGCACCCAAGCCTGGAGTGTTCTCTTATATGGAAAAATTGGTCCTCTTTGAGTCCAGGTTTTTGTGGCCATGGTTGGAATTCTGTCAATCCAGGTCCAGCTTCCTGGCTTAAAGTGGGATTTTTTTTTCCCCAGAGCTGGCCGTAGAAGAGCAGTCACCTCTGCTCTTGCCATCACTGTTCAATTGGAAGGGGTGGGGACTGTGTCTCTAGTGGTGCTGATGTGAAGTTTCCTAAATGTTGAGCAATGGAATGTCTAACTGGTTTGCTAGGATTATTTCTGTAATGAAAGTTTCTAATTATGCTTTTTAAATAATTTTAAAAAACTAAAAATAAAGCTTACAAGCTGCCAAATCTTTTTTTGAGGCTCTGTTTCCTCTGCTGTCCAGCACCTGGAGGTGGAGGGTGGCAAGCCAAGAGGTGAGCTCTGCTGCTGTGTGTAAAGGTTTATTTCCTGAGAGGGTATATTAAGAAAACCATAATTAATGCTTTCAAATGTTTAGTTGCTGTTTTAGTTTGAATGAAAGAGCAAGGTGGAACTGGTAACTTATTTCTGTGTGAAGTGAGGTGCCTGTGATTGTGCTGCAATCTTTTGTCTTCTCAACAAAAAGTATTGAGTGAGCTTTGAAAGCTCCTCCTCCCGAGGTGACTCCATCCGGAGTCTCTCCTCACTTTCCCAGGAGATTAATGTGTGTTTAATTAATGTGTGCAGGAACTGCGGCTGTGGCTGTGCCCTCAACGTTCCCTTGCCCTGCTGCCCAGGCTGCTCCTGGGAGTGTGATGGAAACCTGCTCTGGAAAGGTGCCTTTGCTCCGTCTGCACCCTTCTGGTAGGAGTAGGTAGAGGGGAATCCTGGGGACCTGTGGATGGTCTGAGCTGCAGTTGCTGCCAGCTGTCGGTGTGTCACTGTCTTGTGTTTTGTGTCTAAACTCATGCCAGTTTGAATCTGCCTCCATACAACAGCCAGTAAAGGACACAAATGGCTGGAAGGTGAGATAATTTACCCACCTTTATGTTCTTATGTTCTCCTGTGCACCAAGAGATATATTTCCTATGTTTTTTCCCTGGCCCCTTCTCTCTTAAACACACGCTGGGGCTGAATTTCATGGGACGATGCAGCATCAAAGATACTGTTGGGTGTTAAATGACAGTTCAAAGAATGAGTTTGTTTTGCAGCTGGGCACAGTAAAGTGAGAGCTGAGACAGTATCATATAAATGATCTGTTTTATTCTGAAGACAACTATTTACAAAAGAAGTAGAGCATTGTTTTTACTAAAAATATGCCTTTATAGATTTTTATAATATGTATCTTATAAAAACCATACATTTATTTACATGACTGCTACATAGAAAAATTACAGCACTGTGGTATATGTACATATCTATAGGTACATTCTTTCTGCTTATCCCTGCTGTGTGCTTTTTCCATTGCTGCAGCACCCAGACACTTCCTTTCCTGGCTTTTTGGTTCAAACAATCTTGCTTTTTATAGCTGAGTGGGGAGTACAGAGTTTGCCTGATGGAGAGGCATATCTGGAATTTACCATTCTAAGTAGGACAAGTGCATGTGGCCCTGTCTGCAGCCTCACTTCCTGCTCTCTGTGCAAAATGACTCTTGTTGTCATTAACTTCTTGATTTACTGTTCATCATCTCCATGGCAAGTTGCTGATCTAAGTTTGTATGAAGATAAAGTGCTAGTGACTTGCCTTTCATTTACATTTATTCCTTGTTTACAGCTGCTTCCCTTCCAGAGTATGGGAAGGGGAGACTGATCCCTTTTCCCTCAGGCTGGCATAACAAACATTTGCCCAAACAGTCACCTGTTACTCAGCTGTGGGAAAGTCCTTTGTAACCTTAATCTCAGCAGGCATCTCTTCTCTCTGCAATATCTGAACAGTGACTGTGCAGCACTACTGTTTTATTTACCATTATCTCAAAAGCAAGGCTGAGGGTTGTGTTTAGAGCTGCTGATCCCACTCCTTTAATCTCCTTTGGGATCCTGAGCAGATTTATATGCTTCCTCCATCTCATCCCCTGGAGCCGATGTTTCCTTTACACTGTGTGTGTCCTGGAAGAGTCAAGTACCACAAGTCTTCTAACCAGCACTGCAAGGCTGATTTCCAGGATCCTGGCCATGACAGGATGGAGGTGAGTGTGTTAATGACAGCACAGGGTGAAGTAGTGGGGATCTTGTTAAAACACAACATGACAAATGAGTGTGAAGGACTGCAGGGGTGAGGTTTCTGAAGACAGAACAACAAAACCTAGCAGCTGCTATGTTAAGGCAGTTTCTGTTCTTCTGGAGTAGCAGCTCAGCACAAGGAGGTCTCCTTTGGTGTGTGGTCCTGTTCATTACACGCAGTTCTCTTGTATCTCTGGGTTTAGTAGTGCAACTAAGTTATGGGTTAAGGGGATTGTTTAAAGAAACCATACCCAACTGGTACCTTAGAACATGCTGACTTTCCTCTTGCAATCTCTCGTCACTCTTGTTCAATAAATAAAATTGCAATCGGATTAAGGATTCTCCTTAAGTGAAGAGATGTGCTGTGCCTACCCCTGCAACTGAACGAGTCACTTTCCTCAGCAAATGTAGCAGAAGGCACCTTTCTTCATCTCATTACTGCATTTTCATGGGATCACTTAAGGCCTTTGCCTTAGGATTGCATCAATCCATCCATCCATTCATCCTCACTGGGGTAGAGTCCCACACAACTGCTGGGCATGTGGCTTGAATAGAGTTGGTGGGGTCTGGGAAATGAAAACTGACAGCAGCAGAAGGGTCCCTGAGGACCGAGATGTTCACAGCTCTCCTGTGATGGAGCATCATTCTCAGTGTTCACGAGTGTCACTGGCACCACAAAGCCACGCCTCATTTTGCAGGTATCAAAGGTTATAATAGGTATCAATGCATGGGGGTGTGACTGAGTCCTGGCAGCAGGAGATACTGAGCATGTGCGTCATGTCCCTGCCCTGTCCAGAGTCACAATACAGGCAGGACAGGGGGATGAGGACTTGCCATCCTGAGAGCACGTGGCACTGCACTGCAGCTCTCCCCCTCGCCTGCGCAAGTGGGTACTAGCAGATACTCAACAGCTGAGCATTGCCTAGGAGAGGCCAAGGTTCAGTTTCCTTCCCTGCCTGTGAGCATCTTTCCCCATAAGCATCAAGCTGTATTGGTGAGGCTTTGCCCAATTATTTCCTGAAGCAGGCTCTGCAATCCAGGGTTCATTGCTTTCATGTAGATGGGTTTTACCACTCAACTCTTTACCATCATTGCCAATCCCAGAGCACTCTGCTCCTTGCAACCCAGAGCTGCCTTAGTGCAATATGACTTCATACCAGTGTGGTTGTTTCATGCTAACAAGGAAATATGGGAGTGCTCAAATCTTTGTAGGCAGAAAGGATATTTGTACTGAGGTATTATGGATGTTCTATCCCACAGGTAAGCTGAACAATACTAAAACCCAAGCCACCAGCCTCCTACCTGCTGTTTAGAAGATGTTTGGTACCTATTCTAGCAGAAAGCTTGTTCCTGTAAGTAGTGAGCAGAGATAAGCAGCTCCCTGTGGGATGGTGTGTTAGCACCAAAGTTGCTGAGCAGGGCAGAGCTGAAGGTGCACCCAGCTCTGTTTGCTGTGGGGGACAGTGCAGGTGGTGGCCTCTTTAAAGCAGCAGGAAACAAACTGGGGCCTGTGGGTATTATGAGCTGGGGGATTGTGTGAAAATTGCAGGGCAACAGCAGGACATCTCTGAACTGAGCCTGGTGCTCCTCACTGGCTTATGACGGTAGACTGATAAAGAGAAGAGCTATAAAGTGCCCATCCAGTGCAGAGGGAAGGTCCCTACTCTTGAGTGTTGCAGGATTTCCAGCACTGCTGTGTGCGTACACCAAAAAAGCCACATTCCTTCATGTTGATCAAGTCGTGCAAAGCAGGCTCTGATCATCTTTGATCAAAAGGAGCTTTGGCTACCTGCTCACTAAAGGGCTGAGTAGTAACTGACCGACAGGCAGGGACAAATACTTCTTTCTGTCAGGCCATAGCCAATGTTACGGCATAAGAAAGGGTAACCTGCAGGCTTTCCAGAGCTTTGTAGACACCCTGATGGCCTCTGGCTGCAGTGAAGGCAGATGCCAGTGTGCTTTCTGAGGATCGAGTCTGTCAACCCAGTGTCAAAGACTGACTGACATCACTGTGAGGCTTTCAGTGAATTATTAGTCAGGCTTTTGGGGGCCTATCCAGTTAAAATGACAGTTTTCTTACTCCATTTGGGAGATGTATATGGCTTTGGGGAGAGGTGTGTGACTTGCTGAAGCTCCCCAACTACTTTTGGCCATTGGAGGAACAGCAGGTGCCCCAGGACTGAACATGCACAACTTTTACCCTGTCTGTAGATGGTCAGTCTCCTGGGGAGAAATCTGTGTAGCTACAGCCTGCAACTCTTACCTCTGTTAACAGGAGGGAGCTGGAGAAGACAGTGACACGAGCTATCTGTCCTCTGCCCTGAGCTGCAAGGAGCCTCGATCCCAGAGAGGGTGAACAGCCACACAGAGCTCCAGGGGAGATGGTGCCCAGGCAGGATCTGCAGCAAGTGTTCAACCTCCACCATGGAGAAAGCTACATTTGTCAAAACATGGTAATGCTGGGGCCAGAGTGACTCCAGTCTCAGTGGGATGGATGAAGGATGTCACAGCTGCCAGGGTGGTACAAATGACTCCCCTCTGTCCTCTTGCCTTCAGCCCTCTTCTTCCCCCTGTGCTCGCTGTGACAGCAGTTCTCAATCCCCTGCACCACTCTGTCTTGGGGCTGCTTATTTCCTTCTCCAGCATAAGAATGCTTTTAAGACAATCAGAGTATTCTTCACAGCAGAAACTGGACTGTGTCAAAGCGCCTAAAATATACCCTGAAGTTTATCACTTCACTTACAGAATAAGAAAAGTTTCTTTCTACTAGAATCATATTGTCAATTTGTAAATCTCCAATTCATGTAAACATTTGGTTCATACCAGGTGCCATGTAAATAGTGCAGAGTCTCAAGGGTTAACTCCTTTGCCCCCTTCTTTTTTACTCAGTGGATCAGACTTGGGTCCATCAGCAAGCTGGGCAGCTGCCCCACTCCCCATCTTGAAGCAGGAATTGTTGGAGAGTTTTCTCTTTTTCAAATTAATTTTTCTTGAAAAAGGAGAAGAGACGGTTTCCTTCAGCCCCGATGGGCTCATCCCCCTGCTGCTCTGGCCTGAACGCAGGGGAGGGCCTGGCACTCCGCTTGGCGCCGGAGCCACTGGAGAAGGAATAAGCAAGCTGGCTCCATTCCTTCGGGTGTTTGTCCATCAGCTGCTGGTCAATGACCCTGTGCATGTCATCCTGCAGCAGAGGGAGAGGATGGGCATTAGTGGCAGCTGATGCTCAGTGGGATCTCATGCCAGGGGTGGCTGAAATAGGTATGAAATGTGCAGTGATGAGATGGAGCAGGCATGACAGGAGTGGGGATGGGTCTGTGTCCCCACCCGACAGCAGGCTCAGCTGTGCTTGCTGCCATGAGGCTTTTCAGGGAGCGAGGAAGAGCAATCACACAATTCTGCAGGATAAATTGCTCAGGTGGTCTTACACAGGAACACTGTGCCTGCTTGGGACTCTGCCACCCCTAAGCTTTGTTTCTCTGCTGTCTGCAGCTTGCAGATGGCCCCTTGGGGGAGAAATAATTAAGAAGAACAAATGCAGATGAAAGCAAAGGCCAGAAGAAGGATGGGGGTCTGTGCTGAGCAAGTCTGTGTGCACACCAAGTGGACAGGCAGGGGTGGCAGAGCTGCTGCATGGCCACTGTCACTGGGGCTTCTTTGGGGAAGGTGCCGAGGGGCTGGGGCAGGTGTGGGCCCACTAGATCACTCCTGGGCTTTGCACCAGACTCACCAAACAGAACTGAGCTCATCCCTTAGATCCCTCCTTCCCCTAGAGCCAGCATACAAGTGGGAGCTCTGACTGACAGCTCAACATGAACTGTGGCTTTCCAGATGTACCAGAAATGCTCTAATTTCGTCCATGTTTGCACTACAGTGAAGCTGCTTTATACAAAATAATTACCCAGTTCTGTTGCCACTAATGATGTGCTTACATGTTCCTTGAAAACCTGGCTATCAATTTCACAGATTTTAAACTTTCAGATCCATTGCTTCTCCTATAATTGCATATTTAAACTACAGCTTAGTGAAAATGTGTGTACACAAACTAGCCCCACAGGAGGAATCAACTGCTCTCCAGCTGTTTGGTCCCTGATTAGGGCTGAGGACACTGTCTGGTGAGCAAGGATACTCTGGGTAGGCTGGAGTGGTGGAAGTGCTGTTCATTCAGCAGGGACAGGTGAGGGGCAGCCTGTGAGGGCAGCCCCAGGACCGAAGGGAAGGTGCTGCCATCGCCCAGCAGGTGCCCCAGATGCTCTGTGTTGCAATCAAATCGGCCAGCTGGGACTGGAAACTTAATAATGGCTAATCTCGTGTTGCAGCATTTTATGGGAGGGAAAAGGATTGACAGCCATGACCTGGACCTCAGTTTAGTATAGGGACTTCCCCTGGGGGAACTGGAGGGGGCAGAGCTACACAGACTGGGGAAGCTTTGGGTCTTTTTAGAGCAGGACTGGAGAGAGGAAAGGCAGAGGGAGAGTTGAAGAGGTTGAGGTGAACATCAGTATGAAATATCAGTGACACAGGTTTCCAGAGCTGAAGCTGCCACGTGAAAATGTACAGCACTTGGATTTTGAAGGCACCTCTTCTGCTAAATGAAGTAGGTACCCAGGCTCCTACATGGCAGATGTGTCCTTGATCAACCATACAAAAAGGGACAAGAATGATTTATATTTTTATATATATACACACAAAAATATTGTATATATATGAAAATACAGTATGTATAGTGCACTGCATTGGGTCCCTGTCTGTCAGATGTGAGAGTCAGAGAGCAAAGCACTTGGATATGGAGGGTTTTTTGCTTAAGTCCTGTTTTATAACCTGTATGATTATGTCCTCAGAGAACACTGTAATCTTGTTGATGGCCCTTGGTGAAATGCAGACTAGAAGTGTGCAAAAGCAAAATTTTACCAGATTAAAGCCTCCAATTATGCCCAGCTAAAGCAGAGACTCTTATCCTATCAGACACTTTCTGCAAACCCCTCTGCAAAACAGTCCCCAAAATACATAAATCACCTGACTCGTTTTGTGCCTCTGTGGCTAAGCTGCTGTTGAGGGGACATGAAGTGGTTGGAAACTATTTTGCTGCTGTGTACTGACACCTCAGGTCAGTATGTTGGAGACAACTTACTGCCATAAAGTGGGCCTGAGCCTCAGCTCAGAGAGCTGACGGTAGCAGATCTGGGGTTGCTGTGTTACTGCAACAGGACCTGTTCTTAGCCCCTAAGATGGGTTTATTCTAGCACTAAGTAG
Organism: Monarcha castaneiventris obscurior; assembly: GCA_026261815.1. NCBI lineage: Eukaryota > Metazoa > Chordata > Aves > Passeriformes > Monarchidae > Monarcha > Monarcha castaneiventris. The sequence continues at coordinate 10,532,654 of JAMPIT010000485.1, forward strand.
GTCTTACTTTATACCACCTATCCAGACTGAACTTGGATCTAGACAGCTCCTATGAAGAGCACTGAGTGTCACTTACTAGACAATGAGTCTGAGAAGTAAAATCCCAGTTTGTCTTTCAAGAAGCTTTCCAGATACTAAATATGTGGATATAGAGGGTTAATAATACGTGCACATCAGCCTGGCTTTCTCCATGGTGCCTTGGTAAAGCCTCACCATGGGGTGCAGGATGCTGCCCCTGGCCTGGTGCTGGGATGGGGGGGTGTGTGTGGAATATTGGTGGGTGATGGAGACCCCCACTGGCCCCTCTTGCCATATGATGGTGAGGGCAGAGAAGCATGTTGGTGATGGTGGCAGCAGATGGAGAGGGGATGGTGGGTGTGGGGAGCTCACCTCAAAGGCAGGAGGGGTGTACGACTAAAGCTGTTGGTACAGGAACTGAGAAAGGCCACTAGATCAGAAACCAAAGGAGCCAGATAGTAAAAAGCCCTGAGGAAGCAAACTGTAAGCAGGAAAAAAAGAAGAAGAAAAGGAAAGGAAAAAAAAAAAAGAGAGAGAAACGAAAACACAGTGGAGTTGAAACAGGAGCGAGGTTGTACAGGAAAGGTTTCTACCGGTCAGGCTGGCTGTTAGTAGAGCTGAGGTCTTGCATGGTCTGCAACAAATCTCTATAAATGGCACAGACCTTTTCTCTTGAGTCTGCTTTATTTTCTGTTGAAGTAGCCCTCCCTTAGTGCTGGTTCTGGGAGGAGGCAGCTGGGAGACGTCTGCCCTCAAGGGCTCTCTGCCTTAACATGGGTTTTCCCCAATGACCCCATGCAGAGCATCTCCAGGGCAGCTGTGGAACTGCCATGGCTTTGTTTTTTTTACCTTGGTGAAGAACTGGGATTTTAGCTTCTTCTCGATGGATCTTTGGAGTTGATGAAAACAATGCAGCAACAATCAGCACAACCTCATTCTCCCACCTTTCTGCTCCATCATAGAAATTCATGGACATGCTCTGCTCACACGTACCCAAGGTGTGCCTGCCTAGGGACACCTCCTGCACGGACCCCTCCCCACCCCAGGGCAGAGCAATGTGCACATTTCCCATTCTGCCAGGAGGCACAGTCTGCTTCTCCATTTTAAATGAGTATTTAGAGTTGTAGAATTAACAGCTCATAGCTAAAAGGCTTGGAGCAGGGAGGGCAGCTCACCCCCTGGGCCCCACAGCATTGCCGGCTCCTGCAGAGCCAAAACCAAGCACCCCCAAACACCCAATCCATGGATGCTCAGGCAGAGAACATGACAACCCCACAGGGAGGGGGGACATTCCCCACAGGTGGCCCTGGGGCTATGTGTCCCACAGACCCTGCCCTGTCGGGGTGCTCACCTGCCAGGCCTCCAGCTGCTGCGAGAGGTTCACCTTCTGCTGGATGGCATCCAGGAGCTGGCTGTTGAGGGACATCATGTCGATCTTGCACTTGGTCAGCTCCACCTCCACCGCGTTCTTTCTGCAGGGACAGAAATTGGGGTATGACACTCTTTTCTTTTTAAACAAAGAGTTAAGCATTTCCAAATGAGTCTAAAATTTATGTCTTTCACTGGCAAATTGCCTCATCCTAAGGTGTTCATCTCTGTTGTATTCTGGACAATCTATTAATCTGAAGATTAATAGGATAGAGCTTTTGACATCATTACTTTAAAACCAGCAGATTTCTGATAAGTACACTGTGAAGAATACTGAAAGAAAATCACATACACTGCTGTGCAAGATAATAGTGTGCCTGGATAATGTGCAAGATTTGCCAATAAAATGAGATCTAAAACAAGGTAGAATCTATATACAAATATTTTTTATTTTTCTTCTGTTTACATGCATAGCAAATACAAATGGTATGTGCTAAAAATCAAATGACCTGTATCTGATCACTTGACCAATAAATTGCAATATAAAACAAACAATAAAACCTCTTTAAGAGTATAACTGTGCTTTCACTTAGGACTTGGATTGAAGGAAGAAATTAAAGAAGAGAGCTTATCACAGCATATACTTTTTAAGAATGACAAACTGTTAAAATTGTTTGAATTAAATGTTAGGCTTTAAGGAAAGCTCCCAATTTCAGTGGAGTTGTCCCAGCCCTTGGGAACACCTCTGCTGTATTTCTTCCCAGACATTTGGTGGCCATCGGGCATGTGATGCCATGGACAAGGTTACCCAAGGAGCTCAGTGCTCAGTGGCTGAGATGTTCCAGCTGCTCCTTGCTTGTGGAGAGGAATTGTCCTTTAGGATGGAGCAATTTCCTAAGCTGCTGAAGCTGGGAAATGCTGCTCACCATGCTGGGACCGTACCAGGTGAGCACAAAGCTTAAGTTTTCAGTTAACTGCTGTGTGATAGGAAACTGTAACATGACTTGCTGGGGAACCACCTTTCCTTGCACACATTTTTGAGAGAAATAATTGCATCTTATTAACTGTAGCTAATTCCTTCTCTCCTGATAGTTCCCTTATGCTCCCCTGCAGAAGAGCAATTTGAGAATTTGTGTTTATATTCCAGGTACTGGTTGCTTAACACTACCTCTGAAAGGATCCTATTTTCCTATTGCTTCTCCTGTTGCCAAACTTCAGCTTCAAGCAAAAATTTTCCACACCAGATGTCTACCTGGGGCAGTGATTTTGTTTCTGTTCAGAGTTAGGGATTTTGCGGGGGATGGGTTCAGCAAAAGTGACTTAACCCTTCGGGTGTGAGGTGGGAAGAAAATCACAAGCCTCCCCAGGCAGTGAGCAGCCCACATGGTCTGGGAGGGGTGTTTTCACTTCCAGGGACAGGATGCTCTTGTCTGCTTTCACTTGCTGCCACTTTCTGCTCCTTAATCCCCCTCGCCCATGCCCCATTCCCGGGGCTCCTGCGCGGCAGGACAGCCAGCCCCCAATATTGGTGCTTTGTCCAGCAGGGTCACAGTGGACTGGAAAAGCTGCGCCCTTCCACTCCCGGCTGTGGTTTGGGCACCTGAAGCAGCCTTTTGTTGCGACGCTTCCCCACTGCTGGTTGGATGTTTCCAGGGGATTGACTGCAGCGGCAGTGTTGCCATAGCCACGGCAGAGCCAGCAACCCACACGCACCGGGAATGTCAGAACTACCTCCCTGTGCCCGGCAGACAGCTGGGATGTTCCGGACCCTTGCCAACAGAGGGAGGTGTTACAGAGGACAGCAACGGGAATTTGGTAGCCAGCTCTCCCGGCAAGGGCAGCACTGATGATCGAGTCACTTATAAAAAGGGATGATGCAGGCTGATTTAGGTCCTGCACCCTCAGAGGTGCAACCCTCTCCTGCTCCTCCTTTTGCCCAGGGCTTGAGTATTAGGCTTTTCCCTAAGAAGCTGGACTGGTGGTGTCCTGGCCCACCTGCTTGTTGAAGAGACGATCAGATGAATCCTTTCTAGCAGAGCACAGAGGGGTAAAGGTGTCTGTCCCTCTCCTCTAGGCAAGGAGTGCTCAGGGCATTTTGGCAAGCCCAAGGACAAAGCTGGGGAAGGGGGGTTTGGGGTATGGGGAAGCAGAACTGCACAGATTGGTAAGGAGGATGGGCAAAATAAAGAGCCAATCCAGTGGAAGAATCCCAAAAGGAGAACCAGAGAACTATAGGACTGGAGATGAGAAAAAGACCTTGGAACGGGAAAGGAGAAGGAGTGATCAGAGGAATGGTTTAGGGAAGAAGCCCAAGCAGGCTGTAATGAGGATGGTCAGGAAAGTAGGGCTGTGTGTCTGGAAAAATATGACAAATAAGGCAGACCTAGTGTTGCCATTTGGCTCCCTGAAGTCCTCTTCTCCTTGCTGTGACTCACACCAGCACTAGGGATGGCACAAACATGGGTAACAGAATCCCCCTTAATGCCCCAAATCGAGCCATAGGGCATCTCTGCCTTTAGCATCTCCTGCCCTACTCCCAAGCTCCTGGCAGCATTTCCTAATGCCAGCAAGGCCAAGGTGTCAGTCACAGCTACTGTGGAGAACAGGAGAAAACACCTCCAGAGGCATGCCCTGCCGAGGCACTCCGCAACTGCCGCCCTAGCCTGGCTCTGGCTGTTGGTGCCACTCACTTGGCGATGGCCTCGTCGCGGTCCCTGATGGCCTGCAGGAGCCGCTCGCTCGCCTCCTTGTCCTCGGCAGCGCCGCGCAGCCGGTCTCGCTCCTCCTTCAACGTCGTCATCTCCACACTCAGCAGCGTCACCTGTGGGCAGAGGGAGGCCGTGAAACCCGAGGCTTCTCAGCAAAACGCACCACAAGTGTGTGTGTGGGAAAAAGCCACATGGGCCAACCTGCAAGTTGAGAGATCCCCTGGTCATAGCAGAAGCTGTGTCTGCTGTGTGGGGGGCTGTTAGTGCTGGTGCCACCCTCCATGAAATGTACTGGCTTGCCCTGGCATGCTGGCCTGACCAAGATGTGTCTACCAGGATGGCCTCAGTAACATGCAGAAATAGCACTGAAAGCTGTGCAGGGCAGGACCCACCTGTGACTTTGCTGTCACTATGGCATCAGTGCTAAAATATTGCCCTTCTCCAAGCAGCTTGTCTTGTGCACACATCCTCTGAGTCTGCCTGTTGTAATTCTGATCTTTCCAGGGTTAAATTATTGCTAACATAATTTACCAGCAAATAAGATTTTTTGAAGGGACCATTACGTCTCCTGAAGTAATATGAAGCTGCAGACAAAGGATGTTAAAATTCCCTTTCATGCCATGGAAGGTGTTACACATCTTATAATTTTAATTAGACTTTAAAATATGTGTGGAGTCTTAAATAGTCTGAGTAATGAACTATCATTTTGGTCCTGTGCAGAGTGAGTTAATAGGGTGTGAAATCATGCAAGGATTGCATTAGCACAGCTTCACAATATTTCATACTCATTTAATTTCTTTGTCTAGGGCACACACATGCTCTATTACACTACTCCACCACCTGGAAACCCTTCCAGCATTTGACCCACCTCCTGCCTCTAAATGCAGCTCAGTAGTGCTTGAATCTTCAAAGAATCTTTAAATAGACAGCAGACAGTCAAAAAGGGCTCATCACATCCACAGCGTGGGAGAATCTGCCATTAGCATGGCACAGCTGGGCCAGGGGGAGGAGTGTGCACCCTGTCTGTGCAGAGACTCCCCACAGGACTGGGGAGCTGCGCTGGGGCTTCCAGGGAACCAGGGAGCTGTGCCAGGGCTGCCAGGGGAGCTGTGCTCTCCCTCAGCCCTATATGGGGGGCACCACAGAGCAATGATGTGACAAAGAGCAGTGGTGGTGGGGTGATGTGAAAGGTGCTGAGCACTTCTACAGAAATCCCAGGGGACAGAGGATCTGGAGGCCCAAAACATGGTGTTTGGGGATAGGTTTGAGATTTTAATTGGTTCTGTCTGTGCTTCAGGTAAGAATGGGAGAAAACAAACAGGCAGAAGGTGTGAAATAGCTTCTCAGTGTAGACAGAGAGGGGGGTGACTCCTGTCTCCACCTGCTCACCGTGCTCTTGGGCAGGAGCAATGAATGTGTGTGATGCTACAAGGTCCTAAAAGCCATTTAGAAGAAGATCCCCTTTGATTGTATCAACACCAGTGCCAGAACAGAGGGATGAGGAGGCAGCAGACCAGTGCTTCCCCTGGGTGGACCAGATTTCCACATACATCAATTTTCTGTAGCACTGAACAGAAGACAGTGTTGCCTCTTCAATAGGAGGCGAGCATAATTATTAACCTGGAGCAAGTGTGAGGCTGGATAACAGGCAAAAGCTGTGCGAGATGTGTACTTGCTGTGGGAGGCCAGAGTGCCTCTCTGAGAATAATGGCTGCTGCATTTGTAGCTATGCCCCATCTTTCTCCACATCACACAGAGGTGTGAGAAGAAAATAGAACTGCAGTCCTCCCTTTGCTTACTAAGTATTAGGTGCTTTGGTAATTGGGGACCCCTAAAAGCAGACACAGGGTTCCAGACTTGCAATCCAGGGCTGGTATTCTGGTCCCTCCTGGCTGGAGAGTTTGGGGAGATCAGGCAAGCCTAAAATCTGTGAATAAGCCTCTAAAGGTCTCTGTCAGCACTACTAGGTTGCAGAGATCGAGCCCTTGTTTCCTCCATCTCAGGTAAGTTTAAGGACAAGGGGGGCTTGTGTGTGGTGCACAGGACTGTGGCAGCATGGCCAGGGCAGTGTCTGGACTCATGTCTTACTGGGGGCAGAAGTCTGGACCCTCAAAAGTGTCTCTTGTGGTGGCCACATTGCTGAGAGGAGCAGTCCTGGGGGAAAGACAGGCTCCCCTCCCACACTCATCAGCTGCTGTGGCAGCAGAACATTTCCCACCCTCACACACACACAGCCATCACTGCCAGGGTATTTAATGATGCTCTCACTCTTTTCTCTTTGGTCCCATGGTGGGAGCTCCCACAGCCCTACACAAGGTTGTCAGACCCCAGGTTGTGCTGACCTTCTGAACAGGGATGTGTTATCCTATTTATGCTCCAAAGGGCAATACAGCACTGCTGGGAAGACCAGCCAAGGACATTAATCCCATTCCCTGCTCCAGTGCAGTTGCTGCTGCTTCTGCTGAAGCCTCCAGATCTCCTCCAGCATTTGGAGTCTTTTCCCACAGAGACAAGGACTGCCAAGCATCTCTTTGGATGCCTGTCTCCATTTGCTGCTCTTGGCATAGGGCCTCAGACAGACGAAGCTGCAGTGGGTGTGGATGCAATGGGATTCTGTGCTTTGGGTGTGGAGTTGGTGTTGGGACTGGGATCATTCCTTGCTGTTGAGGTTGCCTCAGCTGGTCCCTGGGGTGCTGCCTGGTGCAAGATTAGGATTCTCTGGGAGTGCATTTCTGAGGGTTTTGTGATGCTGCTGTGGAAGGGGTCAAGCCCTGCTCTATGCACAGCAGAGCAGCACTGTTACATCCATGGAATGGGTGCACATACTCCTCACAAGGGCTCAGTGCAGCAATTCAGGTCAGCCTGGATACCTTTGGGTTTCCAATACCCCATATCAAGCAGCCTTGTACTTTGGGGTCTTCTGCTGAGAAGAACTTAAACAACAGAGATTGGCTAAAATGCGGATTCGGAGAAAGGCTTAAAGGAAGTTTGGCTGCTTGAGATGATGCCTCGGATGGGCCCCAGAAAATTTGTCAGAAACTCTCATCCTAAATGCTTAAATCCTCTGCATTTGGTTTAACAAAGTCTCCCTCATCTGTTGGGGTCACTGGGCCAGCTGGTGAGCCAGGGAAAATGGCTGAGGCCAGCTGGTGGAAAAACTCAGGCATTTGAAGAATACCTTCATATCTGTGAAGGAAAAGCCTCTCCCACAAGCCATCGCAGTTGGAATGTAATCTAACCCCCAGAGCCTGTTGAATGTAAAACCACCTCTCCCAGCAGCCTGTGTGGCTGCTTCCTGCCCTGGTCCCCTCCCTGCCCCTTCCCTCTGCTCAGTGGCTCCGTTCCCTGGCCCTGCCTTTGTACCACCGCTGTGCCCTCAGAACACTCTGTAAAAGCGGCCCGGCCATGGGCTCGGCCTCTTCGCTCGTCCATGTCTGTGGATGAAATAAACCAGCTCCAGGGAACTCAGGCAAGCGTTGGGCCCTCCTTGACTCCTTGTCTCTGGTAATATTGAGCTGTCCGGTATAAGGTGTGGGGGTGCGTGCCACCAGCGCCTTCCAGCTGCGTAGGGCAGAAAGAGGGGCAAGCTAGCAGCCTGCTGCACCCGAATTGCCCCTCTCACAAGGCAGTTTGGGGTACACAGCAGCCACCTCCGACAACCTTTTTATATTTATACTCATCCAACCATTTTGGCCTAAATCCTCCTGGGTTATTTATCATGTTGGTCTCTTTGATGGAAGACATCTCTTGGAGGATGAACACTGGTGTTACAAGACCACATGTAAAGAGTTGCTAACCTGGCTGTGCAGTCGCTGCAGCTCCTCCAAACTCTGCCTCAGTTTCCCCCGTTCTCCCTCCATTAATTCCCTCAGGGCTCGCGAATCCTCACTTGTTCTCCTGATCTGTTCCTCTAAGGTGTCGTCGTCGCTTCGCCGAGAGCTCTGAGAGCGGGAGAGAAATCTCTTGCTCAGATTTCACTTTAAGAAAGGCAATTGCATTTATTTAACACCAGTTTGGGAAGAGGGTGCTAAACCAGGATGAAGAAAATGTGAAAATGTGACTTTGGTAGAGTTTTTTGTTCCCATATACCTCCACAGTGGAAATGTGCTCAGCCAAGGGTAGTGTTTCTACACATGATGCCAAGAGCATGCAGCCCTTGGCATAAACCAAATTTACAGAGACCTACTGCCCATTTGGTAGCCGATGTGGCTACAGTCTCTGCGGACCTCTTACAGAGCTCTCTACATTTTATTTGACAAATACAACTTCATTTCTACAGTCAGCCTATGGGTGCTTAAACAAGGACGGCGAGTACTCCCTCACAGCCCCCTGCAGGGGTTGCACTGTTTTCCTCACCATAGCACCCCAAATAAGTCATAATGGCAATGCAACCAGCTTGTAGGGAATGGGAACAGGCCTAATTTGAGCCACAACAAAAAGTGACATGTTCTGTTGTAATTCTGCACTCCTGCGGATGCTGAGTGGTCCCTCCATGCCACCCCCTCCTGCCCAGCAGCCTGGGGCCACATCCTACAGACATCATCTTGTGCCAGCAAGTCTTCATCTGCCACGGATTTGAGTTTGGCAGCTCCTGCCAAGACATTTGTACCCAAAGACAATTCACAGTGACAGAACCTAGGGGTTATGATGTTTTTGTGATACTATTGCTAGTAAAGCAAGGTTAGGAAAATCCCAAAGGAAATAACTGATGTGTAAGGCAATCTGCAATATTTCCATGTTGAAACTCTTAACTTACTGAAAATCTCAAAGTAAGCCTACTTTTATTAATTTTCCAGAATGACTCCCAGGCCAATGATAGTTGTATGAGCTTGAAACTTTAGGTGGTCTGAGCACTGCAGGCTGAAACCCCATGTGCTTGGCTCTTGGCTGGCCATTTGAGACACAAGGAGTGGGCTATGCTCTGTGACTGCCCATCTCTGTGAGCCACAGAGGTTTTCTGGGAGACCAGGGCCTTCAAGATCCATCGGAGCCTGCAGCAAGCTCTGGGCCAGGGGACATGCACAAGCCAAGGCCTCTCTGTGCCACCAACTTACCGTGGAGTCTGCCCCGTCCAGCACATTTTGTATCAGTCTCTTGAGCTCACTGAGAGCTGCCCGCAGGCTCCCGGCTGGGACATCTTTGGCTGATGAGGTTTCTGAGGACTCGTCCATGGAGGAGTCTGTGGACACGGCCGAGTCGGCGCTGTCATTCCCTCGCAGGTGGGAGCAGAGGTACCGCACTTGGCAATACGCTTCCCAGAGCTGCAGCCTCAGCTGGAACAACAGAGCCTGGCATTAGCCTGGGGCATCAGAGCCATGGAGACCCTCCTTCCATGGTAAAGTGAAGTGAGTGATTGCCAGTCCTCACAAATATTTGTCATGTTGGTTTTGAAATGGATGCAGAGGTTTACTTTCATATGGCAAAAGGGTGTGTTGATGCCAGACCCCAATCCCAATTTTCTGCTTTTGGTTCAGCTACAAATCCAGATCAAATGCATTAAACTCCCTTTTGCCCTGGGACTGGTCACAGAGGCCCATGGGCTTTCCCAGGGGCTGGAGGACAATTACCTGTTCTCGTTCTTGCTCCAGCTCCTCTGCCTCCATGCTCTGCTCTATCTCAGAGAGCAGGGATGTGCTGGTTGTGTTGAGGTTTTGGAGACTTTTCTCCTCGCTGAGCTCCTCTACCTTGCCCTGCAGTTGCCGGTAGGACAGCCTCACCTCCTGGAGCTCCAGCTGGCTTTGGTGCAGCTTGTGAAGAAAACCAAGGAATCAGAAAAATATTAATGGAGGTGATATGGACTGGATCAATCTCTTGGTTTGTGAGGGAGCTGGGAGGGAGGAATGAGTGACACAAAACAGGGTTTCCAGCCAGGAGGAAAGTACTCTTGACTGGCTATTGCTATTTATTGGAGCTTAATAATCTCCAAGCGTCATTAGACGCTGTTTAGAATCCAGAATATCCAGAAAGATAAAAATAGCAGGTTAATCAGCACTAAAATGAGGAACATTGTGAAGAAGTTGGGACTCAGGTAAAGAAATTTTCTGAAAACAACACAGCAGGAAGTGAACCCAAAAAGAACCTACAGGCTAACATGATATCTACATGTTTTTTAAAAATATATACAAATATATATTTTTAAAAAGGGAAAATATTCAGGGCTGTTTTGCAGAGCTGAGGATACAGTGCTTGGCAACCCACAGAAGTGAAATGGAAAAATCCTGCTCTGTCCTACGGCCCAGAGGTGCCAAGCTTGTTTTCTGGGGAGTGACATTTGGTGATTCATGACTGTGAACACCATGGAGATTGTTAGGAAACCACCTGATCACTGGGATCTAAGAGGCCAGTGACTGCCCTCTGGAACAGCGGGGTCTAGAGAAGCCCCTTTTGAAGCCAATTCTACTATTAAAAAATTAAATAAAATGAACTGCAAGTGGAGTCCTCTGATTCTTTTTGCATTTACCTCATTTCCCCAGCACCTTGCCCCAGTTCCTTGCTCAGATCTCCCTCCTAAGCTACTCTTTGCTGTCAGGATGCCTTGTTGGTACTCCTGTTACCTGTCTCCATGGAGAACACCCAGGACTTTGCTTGCTGCCACTCTTGCATGAACTTTCATTCTTCCAATTGTTCTGTCTCCCAGTTCGTGGCCAATTTTGCCCCAAATCATGACTTTTACTGCATCTCCCCATCCCTCCCCATCTCACTGCTGCCTCCTCACCTGCAGATCCTTGTCATGGCTTTGTCTCTCCAGGACGAGGACTCGGTCCTGCAGCTCCTCCACAGTTCCCTGGAGCAGGTCGTTCTCCTCCATCATGGCACTGAGGCGATGCTCCAGCTCCCGCTTCCTGTCTGTCAGCATTTTGATCTGCAGGGCAAAGAGAGGCCCTGTCAGACTTTGCAGGAACCAGAGAGGAGAGACACCACATTCCGAAGAGAGAAATGAAACAGCAAAAAGCAGAAGGATGTACACAAGTGTACTGTACCTGTATGAGAGAAAGTACCTCTGTGTGTGGTTTAAAGCTTAGGAAAGCTCTAAAAGGAAACTCTTCCTTCCCCAGGCTGCAGGGGCAGCTCCAAAGGGGCTGGGTGTGCACTGGCAAGTCAGGGAGCGGGCAGGAATATTCAAAGGTATTAAGTGGAGATCAGCCCTGCCCACCCCTTGCAGCTTAACATTTGAAAGACTGGGCAAAACTAGTTACTTTTCCTGGCTGGTCCCCGATGGTGGCATTTTCTCCTGTATGGGTGCTGGAGACCACAGGGTGAGACAGCAGGATCCAGGGTGAGTCAGTGGGATCCAGGGTGAGCCTGGGGGATCCTCCTCCCCATAGGACTGCGCCACAGTACTGCCCATAGCTGGTGTGTGTTCATCAGGTCCTCACCAGGGATTTTTCTGTCTTTTTACTTGTGAAGACTCCTTTCTGTGTCACTTATTTTTAGCCTCCCAGTGATTGGTTGCCTTTAAAATTGGTTCATTTCTTTTAACTGTCAAGGGCAGTGATTTCAGGCGAGGGACAGTGTGCCAAACAAACCCTCCGTGACTCAGTTAGCTGGGAATAGTGCAAAGAATGAATCAGCACTTGCCAAGGTCACTTCTTGTTTAACCACGAAGAAGGAGCCTTTTCCCACATTAGTACACACGAGATGTCTGGGGTCTGGTATGCCAGCCATCCACCAGTCCAGTATAACGCTAAATATTCCCTATGGCCTCCTTTCAGTTCATGGAGCATAGACAAATACAGCAAATTCCCTCTTGGCCTCTTTGAGACCTTGTCTCTTTGCTGCTTTCCAGGTTGCTGGAAAGATTTGGCTGCACAAAGGAGTATTAGCCAAGTGTGTGGACTTGCTATTTCTGCAGAATAATGGCTCGTGGAGGTATTGGAAAGCTGCTCTGAGGTGACTAATGGTTTCTGAGATGTCTCTGCCCACCACCATCATGACTGGTGTGGGTTGGAGAAAGAAAAATAAGAGGTTTAATGGAGAGATTATATCAAGAGTTCATACTTGGTGGGCAGACCAGTAATGAACATGCTGTAAATAACCATACAACAGAAAAAACGTTGCTCTGCCATGAGCCCTGGACCATGGGAAGGGCACAGGGGGAAAGGGTTTGGAAAGCAAGAGACAGGAAGGAGGTGATGAGGAAAGGTGTGGCATGCACGGTGACAGGCATGCATGGTAACAATGATGTACGTGCAGGCAAACCCTTTCCAAGCCTCCATACTTACTTCAAGGACCTGCTGCTCCACACCAAGGGGAGGGGAAGAAAAGGCGAGGGATCAGCAAGGAGCAGGTGGGAGCAGGAGAAAAGAAATTGAGAAATTTTAGGAAAAGTTTTTCCAGACAGCTTTTAAATTAAAGAAGTGGCTGGGGAGTAGAGCTGGACATCTACCCATCTCGTTCCTGCCTACGTGATCCCCAGTGACCCTGTCAGGGAAGGGAAAAGGAAGGAAGTTGTATCATTCCTGCAAATGTACCTGACTTAAAGCAGGCAGGGGCTCCTTGCTTTCCCAAGTGCATGTCACAGAGGCAGGAGAGGATTGCTGCTTTCTTTGCAAGCATGAGGAACAGGGGAAAAAACCCTTGCAGACCTTCCCACCATGCCCACCAGAGTTAATCTGTACTGGGCAGCAGCCCTGCAGGAGCACAGCCATGGTTTGGCTCCTGGAAGATCCTTCTCATCTGTTCATTTTGCAGGAATGCTGTGGCCGAGGCAGCACTGGAAGGTGCCCTGAGCCATCCCAGCCAGAACACCATGGAACAACCCTTGCTGGGGTGTGTCCTTTGCCCCAGTGCTGCCATCCCTCTGTTGGCCCCACCAGCTGGCTGTTTGCTCAGCTCCAAGAGAGTCATTATACAAGCTCAAACAGCCCTGGCTGCTTTCTGAAGGAGGGAGGCAGGTGACTCACCTCAGCCTGGAGGCTCTCCAGCCGCACGATGTGTTGGCTGCTGGAGGAATTCTTCTCCCGAAAGTCCTCCCGGAGGGTGTGGACCTGCAGGGAGAGCTGCCGCTCCACCTCCGATGCCTGCAAGGAGACACCAGCTGGAGTCACCCCACAGACCCAAAGCAGCCATCTCCTCCTGCCCAGGGAGACTTGCCCAGATATAACTTCTGCACAAACCCAGCTTCAGCAGAAACTCTGAATTCTGCACATTTTGGGTGAGTCCAAATTTCATCCTGGACAGACACTGGGGAGAGCTGACATTTAAACCATGTTGATTTTTCCCTTGGGCCAGCCAAGGGGACACAGCCTGTATGTTTTTTCCACTGTAAAAAACCATGATGACTCCTGTGTCCTACAGGAAACTCACTTTGCCTTAAAAATTGTAGCCTAGCTGGGGTTGAAGAGAAGACCAGGAAACACTCCTACTAGATTTACACTCTCTTAACCTCTGAACATCTTTGGCACAGCTCTCAGATAACAAGTACTCTTTGCCTCTGATTCCCAGCTCCTGTTAGGGCCAGATGGAGAAACATCCACTCCATGTGACTGTCTGTGCAGGATCCCTGGACTTGCCTCTCTTTCCCATTTTGAAAGAGGGATGCCCCACTTATGCAGGGTCATTTGAGGACATAAGAAAGGCCATTCCTACCTGCAGGATCCAGGCTTGAGGCAGCCCTTACAAATGAGAGCTTAGACATGTTAACTACTCTCCAGACAGCTTTATGGTTGATTTTTACATGTGAACACACTTGTTTAGGCTTGTAAGACAACATAAGGTTTTTATGACAAAACCCTAATGAGACAGCACAAATGGATGGTTTTCTCTTTAATTAGCATGTTCCATTACACTTAGGCACAGACCTCCAACTATGCCACATGAGTTGGAATTGAGTTGATTCCCCTCAGGAGGTGCCATTGCTGTCCTGCTTGGGGTATGTCCAACAGCAAAAGCTACAATGCCTTAGACAGGGAGGCGAGCTGGGAGGGAGGGATTGGAGTCAGCAGCTGTGGGGAGTGCATCCTTAGGCCTGGCACATGTGGGTCAGGATTTCCTCCAGGTGCTCTGACAGTGCCCAAGGCAGAGCTTCACCAAAGGGTGCAGTGACTCTGCTCTAGCAGCCTGTGACTGGAGCGAAGAGCACACAGACACAGCCTGAGCTGCCCACAAAGGCAACACTGCTCCCTTTAAAAAATGGTCCCTTATTTTGCACAGTCTGCAGCAAAATATTCCAAATCAGAAGCATGAAGTAAAAGGCTGTTACAGCTCCATCAAGTGGAGGAAACTCTGGTGGCCCCAACACTGTTTGCTTGGAAGGGCAGCAGCAGACACAAGTGTGGCCACCAAATCAGGCTCTGATCATTGGCTTCTGAAAAGAGAAAAGAGTTTGAATAATAATACTAATACTAATACTAATACTAATACTAATAATTATCTTGTCTACCAATTGTTTTTTAGTTCCCTTCTTATACTGTTTTTCTCCCCTTCTTTAAAGCCCCATATCAGAACCCTTTGCATATTGCCTCATTTATTAAAGCTTCCTTGCATGGGCAGAATACACACAATATAATGACAGCACAGCACTATAGGAAGGGGTTGGTTATTTTTCTTCCCTTAAGCAACTATAGGTTTTAAAGCATCCTGAGCAGCTATTAATTGGTGACACTAAAGAAGATGGATGGATTGTGCTTTTTTTGAATGATTCACTTGCTTTTGTAATGACTGCTGAAACATCTTCATGCTGAAACACTCTGCAGGAGCTATCAAGGACGAAAAAGCACCAGATGAAAAGCACTGAAGGATTTTGTCTGCAAGATGCTGACCACACTCGCAAGGAGCACAAGTGGCACCAGAGGAGATGACACAACAGTATTTGATGGTTCACTCTGTAACATAATTTATATGCTTGAAGAATTCTATGCACAGATAGTATAAATGTACAATATAGCAGTAAGGAAACAAGGAAGTATTTAATGGCATTGTAAAAATCCCTGGTAAGAGAATATATAGCTGCTCTTGCTCATTCTGCTCCTCATGGCTAGACTGGAGCAGGTGAAGGGATGAGCTGCAAGGATGATTAAGACTGTGGAAAGTCTGTTATACGAAAGGAGTCTAAAAAAAGGATGGCTTGTTTTATCTCATGCAGTGAATGCATGAGGCAGAGAGGCCTCCCTATAAATACACCACGGATGAGCGCACAGAAGGGAGAAGCGCTATTTAAGCAGAAGCACAATTTTGGCAGAAAAGACAGATGTGAATAAACCGGATAAGAGTATATTAAGGCTGACAATAGGAAGATTTCTACATTTCCAAGGACCTGATGTAGGATTCCTCTTCCTGCACCATTACAGTAGTAGAAATGGTGGCAAAAAAATTAACTTTGTAATGGAGCTGGGTCACTTTATCATGCAGCTTCTTTCAGAGGGCTGCCTATGACAGAAGGGAAATGAATTGACCTCAAAGGTCCTCTCCAGTATCAGGCTGCTTGCAGGACTATAAGACTTGTATTCACCAGCACTAAATCATCATCTGGAATTTATCTATGTGCTGCCCAGCTCATAGGCTCACACATCTTATTCCCACAATTGTAACCCCCATGGAGGGAAAAAAGGACTGAGTTACTGTTAATATTTAGAGCCCTACAGCAGACAGGATGTCACAGTGTCACCTCAGTGAACACCATTTACATCCTACCACATGCAGTAGAGAAAAGTAAAAATAACACTAGCTTTAGCCTCACACAGAGGCAGAAGATACTCTCTGACCAGCTGTTTAGCAGAAGTAAACAGAAATTACTATATTTTGTGTTTCCCTCCACAGGCTAACAAGAAAAGTCTTAATCCAATTTTTTTAGACATGAAAAAAATTCTTCTGAGCTGAGCTCTGGTCATGGAATCTTCCTTTTCATGCTACATTTGTTTCAGAGATTATTAATCCTGCTGCCAAACTACCCTTTCTAATTGATTATAAAATAGAGATTTTAACATCAACTTGCATTAATTTATGAAAGCCACCTTGACAGTGTCCAATATTTCTCAGGCTTTATGGTGTATTTTCATACAGCGTCTGCTTCAGTTCTCAGCACTGCTATTGATGTGCACCTGTACACGTGTGTTTTAAACCATGAGCTCACCACTCTTACTTCTAACATGTTAGATTACTTCTAACATGCTCTTTTTACTTAGCGGCATCAGTGAAGATGTAACCTTCCATCTACATTTTATTGCTCAATATGGCTTTTGTTGAATGGAAGTGAGTTTCTTCTGCCTCAGCCAGCCTGTGTGGCTTTCTCTTCTCCATCAGTGTTTCCTAAACATTAAAAGCTAAATCTTTTGTGGTTATGTCAATCAAAGAGCAATGCACTGATTTTGCTAGAGACAAGTAATATTCTTTGCAGAAAGGCAGACATATATTGCTCAACATCACAGCTTTGCTCTGTAGTTAAAAATGTATTAATTTCCTGGGTATGGCAAATTGGCCAACACAGCCACCAGGCAAGGTTTTGAACATATCTGCAAAAGCACAGACATCAATTCACAATTAGATATATCCAATCAACTGTGAGATTTGTTTTCTGGTCTTCAGGCAAGGTTTTGATGAGATTTGGGCAGTGCAAGAAGAAAGGAAGAGCAGGAGGATATTTGGCTTCTGCTCTAATTAAGGGCTTTTCATCACTGCAAACTTGATTAAGTTTCTCTTGTGATTAGTTCCCAAGTGCTAAAATACACAAAACTGTGTAGATCTTTGGCAGAAAGAGATGCTTGCCAGTTACAAGAACTCCATGAGGTTTAACATCTGGAATATATGAGCAATAAATAAATAAAACAAATACAAATAAATTGGAGTGCTGATGTTCCTGTGAAGTGGGGATCTTTGAGAAGTTTGGGATGGACTGTGACAAATTAATGCAGTAATCACGCAAGGGCATGGACTCTGCACACAAAGTGGAAAAGTGCAAAGATGTTTATTGCGCAGTCAGAATTCCCTAAAATACTGCACACAACAGTACATAACATCATATATAAACAGGAAAGATGTTCACCACAGTGTCGCTGTTGAACCGAGAACGGCGAGAAACGACACAGTCCAAGTTCAGGGAAAGAATGGCATGAGCCCTTTATTCTTCTACAGACCCATTTTTATACCCTAGTTTGCTAGCATGACATAAGATCATTGGTCATTGATCATCTGCCTCTTGTAGCGGTTGGCCAGAACCCACAACACCCACTGAAAAATATTTTTTCTAATGTGTCCCATAACAATTCTGCAAAACAGAACCCAGGTGCACAGATAAAGATCATTTACAAAACTGTCCTTGTTGTTTTCATCTAGTCTGCTTGTGAAAGCCATGTTCTCACAGAATATTGAAAAAGGCTGAAGAATTTCTCTGCTTCTAGCTTTTTAGCAGCCACACCACAGTGTCCCCCAATCACCTGGGGTATTGCACAGATATTCCCTATTATGGTAATAGGCAAACAATACTCTATAAGGCCACAAACTACAAATGTCACTTCCCATAGG
Source organism: Monarcha castaneiventris obscurior (assembly GCA_026261815.1). NCBI lineage: Eukaryota > Metazoa > Chordata > Aves > Passeriformes > Monarchidae > Monarcha > Monarcha castaneiventris. The sequence continues at coordinate 10,550,206 of JAMPIT010000485.1, forward strand.
TCCAACACTGTCCACAAACCCACAACCCTCTCTCAGCCCATCCCCGGTGACCTGGATGCACTCCCAGGGTCACCTCCGGGCCCGGGAAAGAGGTTCTCTCTCCGGCCCTCAGGGCCTAACTCTCTATCACCACATAGTGTACTACAACAAATTAATAGCCTGTAGGTTAGTCTTACTCAAAGAAAACCTTCCTTTGGGGTAAGATTTGATAAATAGAGCTAACTGTATACAAAATATCTAGCTATCAGTCATGTCAGAAAGAAAAGGAGAATGGGAAAAGTTTAATAGACTGTAGCTGGGTGAAGAAACCAATGTTTCCATATGATTTACTTCTACAAACAAGATTATTTTCTTCTACAAACAAGATGATTCAGATTTAACAAAGGATATTGAAAATTTTCTTGCCTAAAATAGCTAAGAAAGAGAAGTCCTAATTAGTGTTAAATTTGTAACACTCAGGAGAGCATGCTACCCCTTTTACTAATTTGCTAATAGGTGAGTTCAAGGGACTTCCCGTTTCCACTGTGGTCCCATTAACACTTCAAATCACTAATTGCTGCCTCCCCTGGCTGCAGGTTCCTGGATTCCCAGGTCTTCTCTGGAAGGAAAATATATTTGGCTACTAAAACATAACCAGAGGAGGAAACAACAACACATTGCTTAAGATTAATAATTTTTTAAAAAATTGTTAATCTGGCTTCTGAGGGAAGCCCCAGAGGACTGCAATTGCTGCCCTGCCACTGCAGCCAGCACCCTGGTGCTGGGGAGAAGCCTGGTTTTCTGGGATGCTTGATCCATGCCAATAAATTGGCTGTTTCCTAGCCCTTGGCATATTGGCACCATAAACCACCAATATTTTGCAGACCTGGAGGTTGCTCAGTTTGGGAATCTTTGAAAGATTTTTAGCAAACCTTTTAATGCAGGTCAACTTCAAGTTATTATTATTAACCTATCCAGGAAAGTTCTTCTATAATAGAGGTGCTTGCATTCACCACCTTTTGAGGCCTGCAGCTTGTATTTGCTGGTTTATGTGCCCAGAGAGATTCCCTGTGAAATTCTCTCTGGAGAAGAGCAGTGGCACCCTGGTGGGCTGGCCAGATGCCCACCCAGCTGCTCTCACCCCCCCCCCCCCCCCAACGACAAGGGAGAAAATAAGATTTAAAAGCTCGTGGGTTGAGACAAAGACAGGGAGATTATATACTATTAGGGGAATTTGAAGTTAAAACAGTGACTGGTAAAGTAAAAGGCAAAGCTCAGACTGGCCATTGCCTGGGATTGGAGTAGCAATGGGGATTTTTGTGGTGAGGGAGAGGATAGAACTGTACTGAGGATGGATATTGCCCACTCTGGTGGGGTTGTGATGGTGCTCCTTCCCTTGTGGTGAGAGGTTTTTTTGAGGCTGATGTCATCACTGGAGCTGTGAAGGGCATGTGGCAAGTGAATATTTTAATGACCATTATTGAATTAGCATTTTGCTGAGGCAAGTGGCGGAATTTATTTGCTGCAGGTGCCCAGGCACTGCCAGGGGGACCTGAGAGACCCTCTGGGGTGAGGCTGGGGCTGCCCCCAGCATGACAGACATGGTGAGTTCCACCCCAGCCCCTCTGCAGGGCAGGGTTGAGCTTGTCATAAAGTGCCTCTGGAAAAATGCACTCAGGAAAGGACAAAACACCTTCTGGCAGTGACAGCTGAGGTAAAAAGCGTAAGAAACAGCCCCATGAGCACTGTGGTTGAATGAGGAGTAGGAGGGGATTTGTCCAGGCCTTCTCTGGAGACCTCTTCACACTTCCCCGCAGTGCAGCACAGGACACTGGAGCTGGGAAGTGCTGGTGAGAGCCAGCACTGCCCCCATCCCTGCCAAATGATGGAGTTGGGCTGAATCCTCCTCCTTGCCTCATCCTTCACTCTGCTACTGCCCAGGTGTGGGGGATTTAAGGCTGATGAGCCTTCCCTTCACCAGGAAACAGGCTGGCACAGGCCACCTCCATTTGGTGGGGGGTCCTACACTGACAACAGGGCAGGGGGACAAAACAGAAAACAAAAGAGCATTATTTTTGCACAAATTGGATCTGTCAAGAAAAAAGGAAATCAGAGATCTTGATCCAAAGGATTGCCAAAGCAAGGAGACTGAGTAATGGAGGAAAGGCACTGTTATGACTCCTTTATAAGCATCAGGCTGGGGACATATTACGGGGAAATGGGAAAAGCCTCATGGCTGCAGCATTAAACCTCTTCTGAAACCATTCTGTGAGACAAAGGGCAGCAGTGGCAGCTCATGCTAAGCCCTGCACTACTTCCACAGTTTGACATTTTGGAAATATGAGCCTTTATTGCTTGCATGAAAGAGAGAATCTTTTGTGCAGATTTGTTCCCTTTCCCTTCTGTAGGACAAGTGGGAAATGCACAGTGTGTCCTTTGACCTCACTCCTATTTACCTGAGTTTTACAGTAAAAAATCCCAAGAATGTCTTTCCTCTCAACAAGCCCTAGTTGTGCAATGGCTGCTGTGGGTGGCAATGGATTAATGCCCATCGGCTCTGATGGCTCACCCCTGAGAGGCAGAGGCCCAGCTGGCTGAAAGAGAGAGCAGGGAGCACCTGGCGCTTTGTATTTTGGGGTGGGCTGGCACCTGCTTCTTGAGGTGGAGTTAAGAGTGGAGATGTTTAGTTCCTTGATAGACACATCTATGAACCTTAGCTCTTCTCAGGCTGAAGCTGAATTGCCTGTTTTTGGGAGGTGAAGTGTTTGCATTGTCTGTCTTTGGTTCCTTCCTATATTTCTTCTGACTGGAGGACTGTAAGTGTGGCTGGAGATGGACAAAAGCTCCTGCTGCTTTTTTATTTTCAAGTGTGCTTGAAAAGTCCTTTTAACAAAGATAGTGGACTTTTGCTGTGTCACTAAGCAAAGTGTGAAAAAGTAAATAGGATTTTCCTAGCAGCGTAGTTCTTTTTTTCCCTTCCTGCAAGTTTAGGGGATATATCAGAACCAGTTTGTAAGGCAAACATCTGAATGCTTTGGGAAAGAGCTTAGGGGCATGAATGCAAAATGGTGGTCTTCATCTTGTCTTTTAGTAAGTGTTCAGATAACTGTCTGATTCTGGCCAAAAACCATTAGCTTTGGCAAAATCAATCTACAGGATTAGGAACTGTGGTTTAGAGCAGAAGCAAGGGCAGATGGGTATCTTATGGGGGCAACTCTACCTTGGGTGTAACGTCTCTAGGTCTGTTGTTTGAATGAAAGAAAGAGCTCCACAAGTGGCTGTGGGCTGTGTTTTAGGAGGTGCTTAACCATGAGCCTCCCTCTTTTTTTGTGGTTTATTCTTGACCTGAGCATTTGGCTCTTGTGGAGAGGAAAATAGAGTGTGTGGAAAAATGAGTCAGCCAGCTTTCTGTGGGAGGGACTGCCGGAGGCACGATGCCTTGAATGCTGCAATAAATTAGCACCGGAGATAATTCAGAGGACAAAGTGTGCCTGGAGGACACACCATGCTAAGTAATGCATGAAATGGCTCTTGCTCTCAGTGTGCAAATCCTGCTTTGCAGAAGAAGTGTGGGAGATGAGACAGCTCTGCGCAGTGTCTGTTGCGGGGCTCTGTAAAAAGAGATGAACGTTGGCTTGCTGGTAGCAGTTTGGCTCCTGGATGGTGAGAAGGAAGGGGGTAATAAACATGTAACACCAGCGGGCTCTTCTAGTTCCGTGGGGAAGCTGCACATCACCTGGAGTGAAGCATTTGTTACCTATTTGCACATGGAAGCAGAAAGGCTGTAATAATCAAGTCTGGTGGAGCTGAGAGGAACCACCACAAAAATTCAATGTAGCAAAGCCTGGGCCTTGTTGCAAGGGGGTCTGCAACCGTCAGGTTAAAAAGTCTGTCATTCCCCTCAAGCCTGTGTGAGATAGCAGTGCCTGAAGTTTTGTATTGCACTAGCAGAGGGAATGGTACAGTTTGAAAGCTGGATGGTCCATGTTTTGCATTATTAAGTTCTGTGGTCTGCTCTCCTAGATAACTTCTAAATGCTCAATTTCCACTAATAGGGTTTTTTTTTCCCCCAGAAAAATGCATATTTTATCTTGATAGACCCTTTTGGCCATTACCTTCAATGCAGGTTTTTAATCCAGATTTGCTTGAGCTCAGTCTGACTTTTCTACATGAGCTAAAGGCTGAAAAATACTTCTTCCAGTAAGTTTCTAATGAGCCAAAAGTGTGGGTCAGATGAGAGGATAATAAAATACAAAATGCCTGACTAGGTTGAAAATAACTGAACTGAAAACATGAAGACTTAACCTGGTCATTAAAACCTTTTGAAAAATTAAGAAGAAGGTTACAGTGGTGGAGACAAAGAAATGTAACATTCCCTCCTGCTCTGAGAGGTTCTGCTGTCTTTCCATGGTAGCCTGAAGTCAGGGCACCCAATCTCCATTCTTGAATTTATTTTTTTATGAAATTGTTTTAGTCTAAGACTTTAAACCTGAAGGTGGTTCAAACTCAAATGGTTGTGCCTGGAAAAAAGAGACAATAATTAAGCTTCTTGCACTCTCTTGCTCTGGCTTTAAGCACTCTCTCCCCTTTATTTCAAGGCAAATTAACTGAGTTCTTTTGGGGATATCTAATACCTGATGGCAGACTAGCAGCTGTCTGCACTTGAAATCTTCATGTCTATGCCCTGTTCAGCTCGCAATATACTGTGTTAGGATTCATTGGTCATAAGATACAAGCCAAAAGTTTTCCAGTATGTGTAGACCAGATGCTCAAACCTGTGGTTATAAACACATCTGAGTGCATGAAAATAGTGGTGTCCATTCCCATATATGTGAAATGAGCGGGTGCCAAAAAAGATGGGACAAAATTCAACGAGTTGGTTTAAAATATATTAAACTCTCCCAGGAAGCCTTCAAACAGGAAGAAAGAAAACATTTTCTCAAATATCTATTTCAATTTTATAGTAGGTTGACCTGGAGATGTTTTATTAGCTTTTAAATGCCTGCAAAGTTTGATTCCAAATAACTTCTATCAGTCTCTTTAAAACGGTGCTCATGTGTGTTTGCTCATTTCCTTTATAACTTGATAAATTTCTAAAGTCAGAAGAAGAGGAGCTAAGAAGTGGTTTTTTTGGAGCTTGACTTGACTACAGCAAGATGTAGAAATGTTTTGTGCAGAAGGCTGATTTCTCATAGCCAATACAGTAGAACTTGTGGCTGCTTTCTAGGAAAAATAAGGAAACCCAAACCCTATAGTGAATATTGGCCAGGGTTAAAGCTACAGCTTCAAACTGTTCCATAAAAGCTTCCTCTTCACTAAATGTTTTAACTGCTGATAGGTGCAATAGGGTCATAAATGGAAGGTGAATGCCATAAAAATGAGCAAGTGCATCACAGTTTTGGAAAAAACCCAAACCATGAAACTCATATGGCAGCATGTCACATTTTAATGCTTAAATAAAAAGGTAAAAAATCTACATTCTTAAAGGATTGTTCTGGAGCTGTTAAGTAACATTTTACTTGAAAATGTTTCTTGGTCAGCTAGCATTTGATCTGTCCTAAACGCAAAAGAACACCTGCAGACAAACGTGCTGAACACCTGCAGACAAAAAGCTTCTAGAGAGATACCATTTAACTTAGCAGTGTTTTTTCCTGTACTTTGGCAGCCTCCAGCTAAACCTGTTCTCCCACTTGGCAGCATGAAAAGATCTGTAGAGCATAAGGTCTTTGGAGCAGACTTTGAGCACAAGGCAGACCTTGCTCTTGGTGATTGCTGACAAAAGATAATTACAATGTGTCAGTAATGACATCTGAGCACTTTGATCTGCTGCAGTTGAATGTATACTTTGTGCATTAAGATAGGTAATAAGCACAGGAAGAGTCTCCTTTCAGCCCAGTTTTGCTCTGTATCTACCCAGGTTGAGCCTGTGGATGCAGGTGCAGCAGATACTGGAACACAGCATGTTTACTTTCTGTGCAGTGCACAGATGTAAACACTGAGGGGATTAGGTCTTTAATTCCCAGATCCTCAGGACAGGGCTTGCCCTTCAGAGCAGTCTGCACCTCCACAGCTGTACGTAGGGGCAAATATGCAACAGTAATTTCTAGTGTGAACCAGAGCCTAAATGCACAGCGGGTGTATTCAAAGCTGAAGATAAATTTTCCAAACAACACCTGTAACCCAGCTTTTGGGAAGCTTGAGTACTTCTGCAAGTGGCCAGATCTTATGCATATGCCAGCCTGGCAGGTGAGGTGCTCCTCTGGAGAGACTGCATGGCTGTAGCTGTGGCCAGTGTCTGGATGAGGGGAGGGTCTGGAAACATGGATCTCTCCTTGCAGCTTTGTCCTCCTACAATCTTGCTTTTAAAAAGCTCTTGCATGAATTTTATTTAAATAACAGCTTTTGGCAAACTCACTGGCATTTTGGTACTTTAGGTCCTACAAAAAGCTGTGCTTGGAAATAAAAAATAAAGCAAGTAGATGTGAAGAGGAAACAGCTGAAAAACGAGGTGGGTGTGTAGCACATGCTGTGGGATGGCATATAAAATACACTATACTCTGCCAAATCATACACATGCAGGGGAATCATTATCAGGGACTGGAAAGAGCCCTCACTGTATGATTTTCAGGCTTTAGTGTATCTGAATATTGCAAACGGTAAAGTATGGATGGTCCTGTATGGGGGAAGACACCTCAGTCACAACCCCTTCATGTATTCAGCTATTTTTCTGATAGAAAAGAGGCACAGTGTTATTGGAGGAAGAAAAACCTGCTGTAGCAACATCCCAGCAGCTGTGTTAGAGTAACTGCCTAGGGGAGAGTCCACTGAAAGAGTTACAAAAACTGTGCTTGGCTGTGGGCAGCCAGTTTGGCACAAACATGTTAGATATAGATTTGCACCTGTAGCCAAGGTTTTGCAAATCCAGGTCAGCTGCCATTGAACTGAAAGCCCTTTCCCCCACTGTCTAAGATGCTGCTTAGAGAGATAAGAGTCACTCAAGCTGTGGTTTTTTGGCATGAAGGCTGCTGCTTTCTGACAGATGACTCCATGTAGACACAGCCAGCTCTTGGCAAGCCTGGGCTGAGCTGGAGCAGGTGCCAGGCAGGTCTGGGACTGACCCACAGCCCTGGGGCTGCCTGCAAACCAGCACCTGTAAGCACTGCACAAGGTCTTAGGCTGGGAAACACTGCACAGACAGAATTAGCAGCCTGTCCTGTGTCTGATGCTGAGAAAAAAATCTCTTTTCTCTGGTGGTTGAAGGTTTCACAGCTGAGGCTTTGGCTTGTAAGAAGCATGCTTCCCTCCTTCACCAAAGTTCCCCATTTCACCTGCAGTGATTTGTCTTGGAGGGGCAGAGTTTGTAAAGACCTATGGCTGCCCGTTAGGGATAATATTGTTGCTTTTGGCTCTGGTGCTTTTAAGCAGAAGTCAGTACCAATGACATACCCCGTGCATGTGCCTTTTGGCCCTACCTAGGGAACAGGACACCAGCTGTAAAGTGCAAGAAGAAAAACATAACGAAAGTGGTGCGGCAGTGGCTGTTCTTAGCTTCAAAGACTCCCTGACAAGCTACTGTTGGGAATGTGCTTCATTTTCAAAGCCTTGTTTGAGTGTGCTCATACTCTACCTGTGGCAACCTTTGTTGCTTTCCAGGTTATAAATTTTAGAAAGATTGTGGGGGTTATAGGGCGGTTGGAGGTGGCTGCTGTGTTCCCCAAACTGGCTCGTGAGAGGGGCACTTTGGGTACAGTCTTAAGCTGTTAGCAACCCCTCGTTCTGCCCTGCTCTGCTGGAAGCGCTGGTGGCACGCACCCCCACACCTTATATCGGACAGCTCAATATTACCAGAGACAAGGAGTCAAGGAGGGCCCAACGCTTGCCTGAGTTCCCTGGAGCTGGTTTATTTCATCCACAGACATGGACGAGCGAAGAGGCCGAGCCCATGGCCGGGCCGCTTTTACAGAGTGTTCTGAGGGCACAGCGGTGGTACAAAGGCAGGGCCAGGGAACGGAGCCACTGAGCAGAGGGAAGGGGCAGGGAGGGGACCAGGGCAGGAAGCAGCCACACAGGCCGCTGGGAGAGGTGGTTTTACATTCAACAGGCTCTGGGGGTTAGATTACATTCCAACTGCGATGGCTTGTGGGAGAGGCTTTTCCTTTAGAGGTCCGAAGATGTATTTTCAAATGCCTGAGTTTTTCCACCAGCTGGCCTCAGCCATTTTCCCTGGCTCACCAGCTGGCCCAGTGACCCCAACACCAGGTATGTTCTTTTATCACTTTATCTTCAGCAGAGAGGGCTGCCTTGCCTGTGTGTGGATCCTCCTGCACTTGATCATAGGCTGATGTACTCCATTTCTTCTGCTATTACTGTAGGATTTTAAGCTGGGATCTTCCCTAGCTTTGCTGCACATAAATAATTAACTTTCTCTTGCTGCCTGAAATCAAGAGTAATGTGACCAGCGACAGAGGAGACTGTGGTATTCAGCTCTCAGCATTTTTTATTAATCCTGCTGCTGTAGCTGAATTTCTCTATGTGCACAAGCCAGTGGAAGCAGTACTAAATCTCCTGAGCACCTGCTGTGTGCTGGAGTGCCTAAAATGGTGCCGCTTGGAGCTTCTGCCAGAACATAGACATGTGAGTGAGTTAGGAGGACTTTTATCCTATCTGTGATAAAAAACACCTGCCTTAAGCCACTGATCCCTTTTCCCCCTCCTTGCAAGGGTGAGAGGTGTGTGCTGGCGCTGGCAGATGGCTGGGGAGCAAACGGGTCCATGCAGGCAAGCAAAAGAAATCTGGTTGCATCACTACTAACCAGCTTGTGCCAGGACTTGGGTTTTCTTTTGCCTGTCACTGCCCTGCCTACACAGGCTTCCCCATCACGCCTTGGCTTGGCTGTTTTGTGACCTACCTCCTAGAACAATGTTTTTTCCCCTCCTCTCTCAGTTCTCTCTAGTTGATTAGTCTAAGAGATATCAGCCATAGCACATTGTTGAATTCATTTTTAGACACAATGCTGTGCCAGAGATTTGTTTGCTTAATTACAGAAATACTATTATTTCTGCTGTAGTATGTCTGGATTTGGTTTTGTTCCTGAGGCTGGTGCTGATTTCAGCCTTCTTTCCTTGGCTCTGCTTAAAGATATTTTTTGTTGTTCTGTCAAATTAGAGCAGATATCCCCAATCTGGAACATTATAAAGAACTGAGTGGACTAAAGAAGGAACAAGTAGTTTAACCATGTCACTCTAGGCTTTTATCACTTAGCTCTTCAATTCTTAACACTTGTACATATTCAGGGCTACCCAGCTCCATGCACTGGCACTCTCTGCATCTCCTATGTGGGGACAGGTCTCTTGTCAGTGCCACACATGACAAAAACTGGCTTTGAGTGCCCAGGATGCCACATGAGACAACCAACTTCTTTCTCAGCAGACTGTCCTAGGTTACAATGTAAGATGTAACCAAAAGTATGTATTCTATTATCATCTTCACAAGCTGTTAAAGCAGGTGGGGCAGTGTTCGTTATCTCCTGCCATGACTCATCCCTGATCACTCCCTCGGGGGTCTATCTCTGTTCATGGGCCATCAAGGACCCACCACATGACTCAGAGAATTACATCATCCCATTGTGAGAGGCTCCACCTGGGGGGGAGGAGCCAAGCATTCCCACCTGGATATAATCTGGGGTTTGGAACAGCACAAGCAGCCCTACTGATTGGATTCCTAGAGGATGAGAGCTATCACTGGACCTTTAGGTGAAGACCAGACCCTTCTACAGGATCACCACTTCAACAGAATCACTTCATCTGGACTGCTACCACCACCCTGACTAACAGGGTGTCAGGTTGTATCCTGACTCTGTCAGTGTTCTTGTACTATTGCATTTATTTTAATTTTCCTATTAAATTATAATTCTGACTTGCAATCTCCCACTGGTTTGTTTTCAAACAAGTACACAGACCCAGATATGGGGTAGAGACAAGCTTCATGCAAGTGGAGCATGTGTTGAAACTCCTTGATTCACGCTTTGGTTGTGTCTGCCTGAGCAGTGGGGCATGAGGGTGCAATCCAGAGCTGCTTGCTTGGAGGCAGAAAGTCTCAGTGCAACCCATGTCAGTATGTGCACATCAAGCGATGACTTCACCACCAGAGAGTTTTCAGAAATTAATAGGTTAAAGTGTAGTGTAAGTTTGTTACGCTCTTGCAGAGATTTGGCATTTCCCAGTGTGATCCTCACTGACAACAAGGAATGAAGAAGATAAAGATATTAGAGCCAAGTTTTCAGCACAAACCTTCTCTCAAGTACTGATTCAAAATACAGCTTTACATGTCAAATTGTGAAACACCAAGTATATCCATGTGTCAAACATTTAACTGGAGGACAAGACAAATACTACCACTTAAAAAGCTCTCTATTGCTTTTCATGCTTACTCAAGTTTGCTGAAAGGGTCTAGGATTTAATACTGTTTATGGCAACAATTAAACATTACCAGGAAAGGAGAGTGTTTTGGCCAGGTCCCTTCACAGAGTTGGAATTTACACGAGGGTTATAAGGCTCATTGGGGCTAATCCCTCCTAGCATTATACATCATCTGACAGTTGCCAAGGAGACAAGGATAATCTGAGTGAAACAAGATATGTGAGAAGGGTATTTATGAATATTTGCCTAACTGTGCTAGAGGAATGCACCAAGAAGTGATTATTTGAGTGCCTTTGAAGTACTACTTCTTCTGTAATGAATATGAAGGACTGATACACATGCAAAAAATGTCCCTGTGAACTTAAAAGCAGCAGCAGCTTGGCCTTGATTTTTGCCCTTTATCTTGCATCCAGTGCTGTGGGGAGGGGCAGACAAGGCTTTTGCGGTGCTGTGAGTTCCCTGTCCAGCCACCTGTACTCTGTGGCATCAGCACAGCATACACAAGGATAAAGAGTGTAAAGAAGCCATTTCAGTCTGCGGTGCTGACAGAAGCATAATGAAAACTGTCTACTCCATGTGCTTGAAATACTCGCAGGTGCCTCATGCAAAGGTCTCAGATGCCAAGTCGTGTGAGGGGAAGGAAGAGTGGAGGTGGTGGTGTACGTGTACTTACATGCATGGAGGTGTGTATGTGCTTTGTCCATGGCTTTACAGTCAGCTCATTCCTCCATCCCTGTCCTCAGGGTGAGCCCAGCTGCACCACAGATACCTGGCTCTGGGTACTTGTGTCAGATTCACTGAGCTGTGGGCAGGGTTAGCACCATGGCCTACTTGGTATGTGGACCTGAACAAGCATGCTGGTCAATTATGCCACTTTCTCTGACCTGGGGTGGCTTATAGCTCTGCTTAGGGAGATTAAAAGAAGCTGGAGAGTTAATATCTTCATTTGAGCACGTTCATGCTTGGAAAGGTTTCTGCACCGTCAACTTCACACAGCAAAATATTTTCTTCGCAGGGTGTTCTCTGGCCATGAAAAGGGTCAGAGACTGTTGGAGGAGCCCATGTCTGGGACCAGGAGCACTAAAGTTGTGTGGTCTGGAGCTGTCCCACATTGGGCAAATCTTCCCTTCCTGTGCTGAGGTGGGGCAGTGACCTGCAATGAAGGAGAAAGCTGCCTGTCTCCTTCCCTCTCCACCAGTTTGCCCTTCTTAGTCTCTGATACTGTCGCTTGATGGATGATTAAGAAGGATGGGAAGACAGAAGGAATTTCCCAAGTTTTGAATGCCTGATGCAAATAACTCCTTTGAAAGGAGGAGATGCTGAGAGCCAGCCTGCAGCTGATGGGCTGTGTCTTGTGATGACAGAGTTAATCTGGGTAAGCAAGAGATTAACTGAGCTGCTGGATTGGATAATGCCTGGACTGGTTTATTGCAACTTCTGCTGATAAAGCAGCCCAAGACCAAGAGACCCCTCCTTTCTGCAGCTCTGCAGGGTGAGGGCCTGTGCCCATGGCAGCAGTGCCTCAGGCACAGGAAGGCCCCAGGAAGAGGTGGCATTAATGAAATCATCAATTTCATAAGCGCTTGCCTGGAGCTCTTAAAGCTTTAAATATTTATTAGTTAGACTTCACTAAGAGTCTGGTCCCTTGTGCTAAGGTGGAGAGGGAAATAAAGGCGGAGCAGCACAACATTTAGGGAGAATTCACACACCAGCACAACATTTAGGGAGAATTCACACACAAAGTGAAGTACAACATCCAGTAAAGCCTAGGGAAATCTCTCTGGAAGAGAGGCAAACCAACAGGAATAATCTGAGTTGGCAAATCCCTGTGCAACTTCATAACTGATCAATAGATGTTACTTAGACAAATATCACACTGATACATTCTACAAACGATCTCTTTTGAACAAACATAGTAATTCCAGGGTTTTTCATTTGGCTTCTCTAAACATAAATCTGTTGAAAAGTATGACTCCCACAAAATCTGAGTCTATTCAAGCATTTTGAATAATGCCCTGTTTACATTTGTTTTCACCTTTTTACATGTAGAGTAAAAATGCAAATCAGTTCCAAAGCCTTTGAGATTACTTATTCCTTGTAAGTATTCCCTCAGGCTTCTCTGCCTCATACTTTTGTATTCATAAATAGCAAGAAAGCTTGACCTGATGTTAGTCAAACTCTTGCCTGCATAAAAGGGAAACCTCAAAAGGTCTCTTTCAGACTTAACTTTGCCTAGTTCTTTTCGTATCAGTGCAAAAATTGGCCAGACCTGCCTGACTGGTGGCTACTTGGCCACTTCCCAAAAGTTTCCTTTGATGGAGACCTTATAGAATCTCTGGGCTGTCTCCTCTACTCAGCCAAACTTACAGCTGATTTTTTTTTAATATCAGTCTAATTCTTATCCTGCAATTTATACACATTGCCCTTTATTGTAAAGGACATGGAGAATAAGGCTTATACTCAGTCAAGGAGTAATGTCTGACCACTAGCTTTACCCTGTTGTGCTGTCAGTGTGGGACATAGATGACTAAATTCCTATTCCACACCTTAAAAACAAACAAAAAGCACCACCCCAGTTCATCCCCGTTCTGTAAGATCAAGAGAAAAGCTCAAACTCTTGTGCCTACTCTGCTTGAGTGAGAGGAGATTTTTTGTTCACTAGGGTCTTGTTTATTGGTTTACACTGACAATTACTGCCTAGTCTGTCAGTGCCTCAGTTTCCTGGTGTTCCAATAAAATCTGTCACATCACTTGCTAACCAAGTAAAGAAAGTACTCTAGGTACTTCTCCAAAAGGCACCCTTCTCTTGAAATTTGTGGGTATTTTTGTCCTGAAACACTTCACCTGCAAAAGCAGTTGGGACTATGGATCTCTTCTATAAGTATAGCCCCTTCCCTCCAGCAAGTCTTAAGGTTTGTACCTGTCTAATGGTCTTGGTGTGAGTGACAAATCTGCTGGTCTATACCTGAATTGTAGAAGACTTCCATTTTCCTGGATCTGAGCTTGTAGACAGACAAATACAATGGTGCTTCGTTCAACAAGTAACCAGGAACAGCTCAGGCTAAATAGATGCCAAATGGAACAGCTTTCTAAGAGCACCCCTGTCACTACAAAACTGTGTCAAGTCTGGAAGTGGATTCAGGAATATACTTTCAAGGATGTACAGAACAAAGCAATCACAAAGTTAAATTTCGTTATCTTGGTGCACTGAAGTGCAAAGGAATTGAGGGATTCCATTTAAAGGGCAAATCCAATGAATTTTAATTACCCAAACATCTGCAGATCTTGCAAGTGTTCTGTGAAAGCTCTACATCTATGACGCATCTGCATTACTGTGCTAATCTTGGTAGAGTCATAACCCAGCTGAAACTAACCAAGCAGTTCTTCCTTTTAAAAACGTCCTTTCCATGCTTCAACATTAGAACCTTCCAGGGAAGAATACTTAGGAGAGGGCAAGAACAGTCCATGGAATTGTTCCCAACACTTCTGACCTCAACAGTCTCCCCTCAAACAGTGTCAGGGATACTGTCTGTAATGGAACTCTGTTGAAGATCTTGGCATCTACAGCACTGAGCCTCTACAGAAGGATACCTACTGAGATTGTTAGGCCAGCCTCTATCTCCTCCAAATTAAATGCTCTCTTGGGCTGCTTATGAGCAGCCTTTTACTCCAGTTGCTCTGACATGCAGGTCCCTTGGCTTATGTCCTCATCTGTCAGTTGTTCCCTGTTGTACCTTTGCCTCTGGATGCTGTTGTGTCCCTATGTGAGGTGGCATTTCCCACCCCTGTGGTGGTGCTGCCAAGGATGAGCCAGCTCTGTATTGCATTGTGGCCACCAGAAGTCAACAAGAGTGTCTTGCTGATCCTGTATCTGTGCTCAAAATAAACTGGGTTTTGCTAAATGCCATTCTAAACAAAATGTTGGTTAAGCTCTAGGCTGTTTTGCAAGAAGCCTCTGTTTTCATGGGTAATCAGAGCACCCAAAAGCCCCTCAGTGTAGAAGAGACTTCCCTCTTCAGCTATTGTCTACTAAATTGCATTTAGAAAAAGCAAGCCTGCTTGAAAAAAGAAGGAATTTAAAGACTTTCAGTACAAGGTGTGCAAACTTTATAACCCAGAATGGGTCTTTAAAGATCAAATGCTTTTAACTGTTTTTTTTCTTATGTAGATATTTGCAAAGCCTTCAATCACGCTTGTCTCTGGTTCTAGCTAGTAATGCAGTGGCTGGATACAAACACTTGTGTGTCCTACTTTCTAGAATCTCCTGGAGGAAGTGTTTACAGCAAGTGTGAATAAGCAGAAATATTTTGAAAAAACTTCTGCCCATGTGTCCTACCTCTGAGCTACTGAATAATAAAACAATTCCAACAACCAACCTGGACCCAAACAGAATAGCCACTCGAAACTTTTCGTGCAGTGCACAAGGGGAGGAAAGGACTCATTCAGAATTTTATCTCCTTACTCCATGACAAGTTTAGCTTCCGTTTTGTGTTGGATTCTGGCTTTCAGATGTTCACAGCTTAGTGGTGCTGCTGATGTCTCAAGACAGAAGCCTTGCATGAACTTTCGAAATCTCTTCTAGGACCACTTGCTGGGGGAGAAAGCTGGGCTGCGAGCTGAGCTCAGCTGAAGTGCAGGGAAGGACAGTGTATGGCTGACTACCAGGGGCTTTACACCTACATGAATTTGTCCTAGAGAGTGCGGTGGACACTCATTCCTGCAAATGTGCTGCGGTGGGACAGGAGGCGTAGCTCTGTGATGTCTCCCGGGGCAGCCTCTGCTGCTCCCATCCAGGCATTACGAGCCTCTGAGGGTGTGAGACGAGCCGTGCACAGCCTGGAGGTTCAGTGGCTCGGGCGGACAATCATTTCTCTGGTGCCATGTCCCGAGCGATGCTGTGTGCCAAGCCCTGGCGGGGGCGGGGGGTCACCCTGCGTGGGCTCACTGACCTCACTAGGGGCTCTTTTCACTCGGGATATAAAATGTTTACCTGTTCCCCAGCAGAAGCTCGGGTACTCATTGTGGATGGTACAGCCAACAGCCTTGGGCTGGGACAGCTGCAGCACGATTTTCGGGAGAAAATTGCCGTGAGCAGAGGAAGAAAGGCAGGGAGGGGCCCGCGGGGGACGCAGAGGCGATGCGGGAACACGTCCTGGCAGCGAGCCGAGCCCACGGGGGTGGCAGACGGGCCGCGGCCACCGCCCGCCCGCCTCGGACGTCACAAGTGCGTCTCCCTGCGTGTTCCTGACTGTCGTGGCATTACAAGCAGAGAAAGCACACCGGTTGCCACAGCAACATCACCAGCTGGGACGTGCCGTGCTGTCATCCAGCAACCAGCGAGGGGACCCCGGGGATGGAGGGGATGCTCCGCTGCCCCAGAGGAGGATGAGGGTCCCATCCAGCCCCTGGGACCCAGGGACGCCATCCTTTTGCCCAGGAGCAGCGATTTGTGCAGTTCCACTGCCTTAACAGTAACTTTTTTTTTTTAACCTTAATAGTAGTTTAAGGGAGGGCTTTGCTATTCATTAGACCCTGTTTTATTCCATGCACAGCTTTCATAGAAACATGAAATTTTAAGGGATTGGAATGGACCTTACAGATCATCTAGTCCCAACGCCCCCTGCCACAGGCAGGGAATCCTCCCACCAGACCAGGCTGTTCCAACCTGGTTTTGAACATTGCAAGGCGACATTTTGAACATTGCTGTGGGACAGCCACAACCTTCTTGGGCAACCTGCTCCAGCATCTCAGCACCCTCACAGGAGAGAACTTCTTTCTAATCTGTAACCTATATTTCCCTTCTTTCAATTTATCCCCATTCCCCCTTGTCCTATCACTACAACCCATTCTCTTTTTGCCCATTCCTTCTCACCACCCATCAGCACTTAAACCAAAAGACCCCAGGGTAAAAATCTTTCATGAAATGAGTGTGTGCAAAATCCTTGGGCAAATTCTGTATGGTTGCCTCCTCTTTATGTTTGCTGAAATTACTTCTTTGGCACTTCCTGTATTTATTCCTTGGTGTCTGGGTGGCCCTGTTCCTGTTGGGTCCCAAAGCTCTGTGTGTCCTAAAATGGGGTTAATGGGTGCTGCAGACTTGGACTGACTCTCAGCAGAGGGTTGAGCCTTTCTCCTTGTGAGGGATGGTGGGTAAGTGCCACTCTGCAGTGACCTCAAGGTGTTTCTTCAGTACCTTCTAGGGGACTGAATCATTTCATTGAAGGACTTTGCAGGTGAGAACACACAGCTGCAGTCACATCCTATATTTACAGCTTTAGCATGGAAAACCTCAGCACTCCAGGCCTGGTATGGCATGAAGCTGAATTATTAACAAGTGCTCTCTGCTAGAGTAGAAGTGATGCCTTTCTTAGTATTCCAGGTCTTAAAAATCAAGAGGCGAACACGGTTAGAAGGGGAAAAAGGGTTTTACCTTGGTATTTATTGTAAGGATCCTTAGGTGCACCACGAACAGGTCGAATACACTTCTGTGCACCCCACCATCCCCACCGCCAAGTCCCTTCTCTTAGATCTGATCTTACATTCCAGGTCTTACTAATTAGCATATCTATTAAATATTCCCCAATGAGAGGCTCAAATGAGCCCCCCCTCCCAAGGAACCTTCCCCTGGATGGTTCTATCTTAGTTTACAAAATGTGTTCTGGAGAGGACCTTGGGGTTTGGGCACCCTGGCACCTTAACTACGAAGCTTCTAAAATGTTTAGTCTCTTGGCTTAACAAACAAGTCCAAGAATGTAGGCAAAAAGCATCAAAAATACAGAAGTTGCAGAAAAGTATAACAGGGGTATAAAAGAAAAGACAAAAATCATCATGGCATCAGAAGCAACTGGAGAGAAGGAGCGTTTCTCATCAGTATTCCCCAGGTGATCAGGGATCTGGCTATGTGGCGTGAGGATCTGCTGATGCTCCAGAGGGGTGGGGAGCTGATGAATGAGTTTACTGGGAGGTTTGCTGGAATCAGTGTTTGGCTCTGTCTGGTGCTGGTGTCTGTCTCTTCTCACCTCAGCATGTGACACGAGTGAGCCTTAAGCCAGGCATAAAACATTGCTCAAGGGCTGTCTGCCTTCCCCCAAGGAATGAACAGCCCCACCTAGGCTGCCATGACAAGCAGGTACTTCAGCCCCTTCAACAGGAAGCAGTGCTGCCTTTTCTCCTGCAATCTCCCCTTTCCATTGAATTTAGACTGCTCAGTGGTGATGCAGATGAAGATTTGCTATGTGCTTGAGGAGTTCAGTGTGGAGTTCCTCCATAATAACTACTCACTGAATAGGTCCAGTAAACACTTTGAAGAGAAAAAACTGGAGAGTTTTTATGAAAAATAATTCAGTGTAGTGGCTGATCTGCACCTTGAAATGTAGGGATAGTCAAAGCAACTCTTCTTTAGCCTAAGTCCACTCAGAATCTTTGTCTAGTTAAAAATAAAGCCCCTGAAGCAGGACTCAAATTCAGCCTGACTTGCCTCTGTGCTAAGGATGGAGCTCCCATTAGACCCCTCTGAGCCCCTCTAATAAACCCCTCTACAGACCCCTCTAATAAACAAGAAACATAATGAGGCTTGCACTAAGCACCTGTATAGATAAAATAAGGAATTGAAGACGCAATTCATAGTGTAATTGCTACAAATCTCTGGCATGGCAAAACCAGTGCATCTTGCCCAGCACACTTCCTCCAGTAACTTTCTTTTTCAGTGAGTAATCTGAATTTCTTAAAACCAACATTGTTCCTATGCTGACAGACCCAGCAACCAACCATTCAGAAAAATCTCTTCAAATTAATAACTGACAACAGACCTGCCTCTCTTGTCTGTTCTTGACCATAAAAGGATGTATTTAAAATGCAAGTAATTTGGAAAGGAGAATACAGTATGGTCAGCTTGTTCTTAAATAAAAACCTGGTTTTTTTTCAAATCAAAGCCAGGCAGTGCCTACCAGTTCTCTAACATGCTGCATGTTAGAGCACGAAGTGTGAAACTTCAATTGAAATATTACTGAAAGGAGGGTCTTGTGGTTAGTAAATAATACCTCCTTTGGAGAATTGTGGGCTGGCTGCTCCTGTTCTTTCTGTACCAGAGGGATTGACTGAAACACCTCATTCTTTGTAGCAGTATCCCAGCTCTAGATTCTGAGTGAATATAATGACTTGGTGATTGAGGGCCCCTCTGAGGGATGCCACAGCAGCCCAGCGCTCTTCTCTAAACACAAGGAGCTGTTTCAGGAGTGCAAGATGACACTCTTTCCCTGCCCCTGAAAGAGATTTGCATTGCAAAAACTACCTGAGCCTGACATTGTGAAATCGATCCCCTGTGTTCCATGAACCATAAAAGAAGCCCAGCTGAACTGGGAAGGATGAGCCTCGCCCAAGCTACACGAAGCAAACAGCTCCAGGAGCCAGAGCTGGGGAGCAGGAAACGTGTGGGAAAGCCATCTGGTGAAGGCACTCAGAAACAGCGTGAAAGTCTTTTTTCATGCACTTCCTGACAAAGTAGTAGTATGTTGCCTCATTATAGGAAGACAACTGCTTGTTATTATTTGCATTAATAACTCCTAGAAGCCCCAAGGTGGGGACAAGACTCTTGCTGTGTTACCTGCTGTGGGCACATGTAAGAGGAGACCTTTCCCTATACACACTCCCCCATAAAAGGACAGAAAGCATAGAATTATGGTTTTTGTGTTTTTTCTTTTATATTTTTCTTTTTTTTTCATCCTAGTGGGGAACTGAAACAGATGGGAGAGACCGAAGGAGCTGGAAACAGAACATGTAATAATTCCCAAGCCTTGACTTTCTCAGCAGAACTGTTCTTTGACTCCTATGGTCAAGAACAGACAAGAGACTCCTATACTTTATCTCTGACATCACCTGATTCTGGTGAGTGGTTTGTACTCTGGCACACTGCTCATGAGGGGCTCTACAGTTCTTGGTAAACTCAGCATTTAGCTTGGTGTGGACACACTGCTGAGAGCTCCTGCACCCTTTGCTGTGCTGAGGCAGGGGGAGGGAAATCAAAGCAATGTGCAGAAGGAATTTTAATCATCACGTAGCAAATTTAAAAATACCATGGAGGTCTTAAATTTGCTCTTTGGCATTTCAATCATGTCTTTCACTGTGTGCTCCCAGTCCAGCCAACCAAATTTTCCCCACAGTTTAATGCTGTTCTAACCTCAGGCTAAAAGCAGAGAACCAAAGGCTGTATTTCAAGAGGAGGCAAAGTTCCTTATAGCCTACTTACTATTATTAGATATTTAAAGTTATTTAGTTATAAAGTTTGTGGTAGAATAGGGACAAAAGCGAACGGAAGATTTCGTGATGTGACGGAAAGCAGAAAGCAGCATGGAACCTTCCTCCCCCTTCATTCCTCTGTGATAAGAATTACTCTAAACAATACAGCCCTTCATAACCCCAGTAGTTTTCCACCCCTTACTAACTTTTACCATCCCATCGTCCCCCCTCCTGACGTAGAGAAACCACCTTGACTATATAACCCCACAAGGCAAAACAATAAAGCGCCATATTGACCATCTACCATATTGGTGCTGTGTGTCTGTGGCCCGAGCAGCTCGGGGGGCTAGGCCGAGCTACCGTGCTGGGTTCTTGAACCAGGTCGCCACTGCCTCTCGTATCAAGAGGCTTCAGGGTGGCGCCGAAACCCGGGAGGAAAAAAGAAGAAAAAAGCTCGGGTGGCGGGGAAACGCCTGGACGAGAAGCAGCGGCCGGAGCGGCGGGACCGACTCCAGGCGGGGGAGACGTCCCCAAAAGGACCCGCGGCTACCATGGAAGCCATTGCGAAGGTCGTAAGTCTACTTCATAAACAGTGGGGGATTGAGTGTAAGCTCAAAGATTTTTACCTTGCTATTGCAAGACTTATGGAGCTTGGGGCAATTGATCGTCCCGTAGAAATACTACATTCGGAGGTCTGGGAGAAGTGCACGGCCGCATTAGCTGAGGAAACGAAAACCTCAGGGAGCGGCAAAACTCTTAAGGCGTGGGGGAAAGTAGAACAGGCCCTACGCAAAGCGTTAGAGCAACAACAAATCTGGAGCGCCGCGCGCGTGTGTCTATTAGCCACTCCCAAGCTGGGGGTGGGGGCCACAACGCAGGCTGAGACAGAAAGCGGATTCTCTGAGTGCGGGGACTTGCAGGGACCGGGCGCGTTTCCCTCCCCCCCGAGCTCGACCCCAAATGCCCCGGGGCCCCCGGGAAACCCCCCGACCCTCCCGCCGAGCCCGTTGGGTCCACACCCCCCCACGGAACATTCCCAAATGTCCACGGTTCCCCCACCCGATTCCGCCCCGCACATGGGTAGCCCACCGCTGGAAACACAACAGCATGAGGGATCATTTTGGAGGGAGTTAACACGGGAAGCCAAGGAAGTAGAAAGAACGGCTAGAGAAGGGTTGAGGGAGGCTGAAGAGACGGTGCGGGTCCCGGCGACCCCCCCACCAAGAGGAGGGGCAGGGCCCGGAGGCTCCCGGCGAGGAGAGACAAAGCCCCCGGATGTTGGCTGATGCCATGCGCGGGGAGAGGGGCGTGCGCGGGGAGAGGACGAACTGCGCATGCTCGGATGTGAGCCCCGGATGTTGGCTGATGCACATGCGCGGGGAGAGGGAGCTGCAAGCGCGCGTGCGCGGGAGAACAGCAGAGGGCGCATGCCCAGTCGGGAGCCGCGCCCAATGCTGCTGCCATTCAAGGGAGAGACCTCCCCTTGCGGGAGGCAGGGCCAGCCCAGGGGGCGGGATTGGCACCACCCCCGAGGGGAGGAGCGGGGCCAGAGCCGCGTGAAAACGCGCAGAAAACCGGAAGTGCTCTGGCACTCGGCTTCCGACTCTGAGCCCAGCAAGAGCAGCTGCGAGAGCTCCACGGAGCCCTCGGAGTCCGACTCGGACTCAGAGACGGAGAGAGCAGGACCAACGCAGTTTAAAGCGAAAACGAACAAAGCTTTAAACCATGCCAGAAAGCAACCACAATGCGAATTCACCGATTGGGGAAAAATAAAAATCGCTTGTGCCGAGTGGGCTCCTATGACAGGGGTTCATGCTTTTCCAGTGAGGATCACGGGGCCAGATGGGAACCCACAAAGAACCTATAGCCCAATAAATCCCAAGGAGATACAGGCAATAGTCAAAGCCATTTCAGAGAAAGGGATGGATTCAGCCCTAGTCTCCACCCTCATAGACGGTCTTTTTAGCAATGACAATTTGCTCCCCTTTGACATTATACAAATAAGCCGCATGATTTTTAACGGGGCTGGGATGATTGTTTTTAAACAAGAATAGAAAGACCACTGCACAAATCTATTGGCCCAGGCTTCTGGAGTGGGGCAACAGCTACATGGCTCAAGCCTGTCCAGGCTGACAGGGAAGCATGATGACGTGATTACACCCCAGCAGCAAGCCGCACAACTGCGGCCTGAGGAAATCAGAGCCACAAATCGGGCTGCAAGAGAAGCGATTCGCGCAGCTTCTCGCGTGGTGGCAAAACCATCGCCGTGGTCCACCATAAAGCAGGCAGAAAGCGAAAGCTTCACGCAGTTTGTGGACCGCCTGCAGGCAGCAGTAGATGCCTCTACCCTGCCTGCGGAAGCAAAAGGCCCGGTACTCATAGAATGCCTGCGACAACAGAGTAATTCCACCACCAAAGACATCTTACGCTCAGTACCGATCGGAGCCAGCCTGGCCGATATCATTAAACACGTGGTTCGAGAGGAGCAACTCTCACCTATCCAGGCAGCCGTGCGCTCCCTAACCAGTGCCATGGCATGTTTTAAATGTGGTCAGGCAGGCCACATCGCAGCGAGCTGTCCTCAGCCGACACAACCCCCCCCGGCGGTGCCCCGGTCCCAAGCACACATGAGGGGACCCTGCTGGGCTTGTGGGAAGAAAGGGCATCTCGCGAGAGAGTGCAGGTCCCGGCCCCAGGGAAACGGGAGAGGGAGGGGGCGTGCGGGCCGCACTCAGCCCCCTCCCGCTGTGAATGCAAGGCGGCCCATCCATGCCAACCCCCAGTGGGGCGGGGGGCTCTCATTCACCATGCCCCCACAGGAGGCAGCCAGTTGTGCACCCCCACCGACAATGCAATTGCAGAATTTCACAGTTCCGCTGGCTGCACCCTCCCATCCACCGCCGCCGCAAGCCGCACCTGTGCCACAGGGCCAGCAGGGGACGCCCCAGAGCGGAACCCCTGGGTGGCCCTGGCAATGGAAATAGGGAAGGAACCCCTGATGATATGGGGGACATGCCGTCTTTATGGCAGCCAAGACCCCCACATCATAGGGCTCCAGTTCTGGGCGGACACGGGCTCAGACTGTACAATTATCCCCCAAGCACATTGGCCCCAGCATTGGCAATTCAAAGAAGTCCCCCCAGTGAACGGTGTGGGGGGGCCGTCCCGGGCGTGGAGAAGCACCCAGTTGGTGGCTGTGACACTTCACACGAATAAGGGACCAGAACAGACGGTAGCAATCTACCCCTACATTCTGCAAAACTCTCCACCCCTGATAGGAAGGGACGTCCTCGCTTTGCTAGGAGTTAAAATGACAAATTTATCATGAGGGCCACTGCAATTCATCCACCGCTGCCAATTAAATTGACTTGGAAATCATCAGAAATCGTCTACGTGGAGCAGTGGCCTTTGTCAAAGCCTCGAATGGCAGCTTTGCTAGAACTAGTTCACCGCGAGCTACAAAAGGGTCACATAGAACCCTCTGTCAGCCCATGGAACACCCCTGTATTTGTAATCCCCAAAAAGTCTGGAGAAAGTTACCGCCTCATCCACGACCTGAGGGAAGCGAACAAGACAGCCAGACCCATGGGCCCAGTTCAGACACTGCTGCCCATGAACTCAGCTATCCCAGAGGGGCAGCCATGTGCAGTGCTGGACATCAAAGACTGTTTCTTTTCAATACCCCTGCACCCTGATGACAAAGAACGTTTCGCTTTTTCTGTCGTGTCCCCAAATGGCAACAGACCCAACCTTCGCTTTCAGTGGAAAGTGTTGCCACAGGGCTTTGTAGATAGCCCGACCATATGCCAAATCACCGTGGACAAAGCACTGATGCCGGTCCGACATTCCTATCCTGCGCAACCATCATCCAATACATGGATGACATCCTCGTCGCTGCACCATCAGCAAGCCAAGTAAATCACTTGGTGTCCACAATCACAGAAACTCTCCAGGCAAACGGCTTTGAGATCGCAAGCGCAAAAATTAAGAAAGGGCCCTGTGTGACCTTCCTGGGAGTGGGAATCACAAGCTCCTATGTGACACCCCCCAAGGTAAAAGTCCACCGAGACATCAAGACGCTTCATGACGTGCAGCGCCTTGTGGGATCTCTGCAGTGGCTCTGCAACATCGTCCTGATCCCTCCTGAGGTCATGGACCCCTTATATGACCTCCTGAAAGGAAAGCGCCCCTGGGAACCCAAACAACTAACGCCACAAGCAGCCAGCTCCCTTGATTTCATCGAGCATCAGATGTCCACTGGCACTCTGGCCAGGTGGAACCCAAGCATGCCACTTGATTTATATGTCCACTTCACACCGAAAGGAGGAGTGGGAGCACTGGCTCAAGGACCTTCTGAAAGGTCCCGGCCGATCCAATGGATAGTCCTCAGAAGACCAGCTCGTGCTTTCTCCCCAGGAATCGAATGCATCGCCAGCCTCATCATGAAAGGCAGGAAACTCGCCCTGAGACATCTGGGAACCGAGCCGACAAGAATCCACCTTCCCTTCCGCAAGCAGCCAATCACAGAATCAACCACGATACCAGAGCATCTACCCCTTGCTTTCACAGGCTTTGGAGGAGAAATCTCCTACGCCGCCAGACCACCCTGGACTCAGCTACTGACCATCGTAGACATAGACATGCCACCAAAGGTCATGGATCGACTGCTGCCAGGACCGACGGTCTTCACAGACGCTTCTTCCACAACTTCTACCGCAGCAGCGGTGTGGCAGGCAGAACAGTGGCATTGCGTCAAAGCATGTGACCCCACACTGTCAGTGCAACAACTGGAAGCAGCAGCAGTGGTCTTGGCGTGTGGACTCTTCCAGGAGGAACACCTCAACATCGTAACGGACTCCATATTCGTGGCAAGGCTCTGCCTAGCCATGTCCGGACCAGGTGTGTCAACATCTACAGCAGCTTTAATGTTGGAAGAAGCACTCTCCTCGTGACAGGGCACCGTGTCTGTCATTCACGTCAACAGCCACAACCCGATCAAATGTTACTTCCAGACTGGCAACGACAGAGCAGACGCTGCGGCAAAAGGAGTGTGGACACTGCAAGAAGCTCGTCAACTACATGAATCGCTCCACATCGGAGCCAAGGCACTGGCAAAGAGATGCGGGATCTCGACAGCGGATGCAAAACATGTGGTGGCCACCTGCCCTCACTGCCAAAAGTCACCCCTATGGACCAGTGGGGTCAACCCAAGAGGTCTCAAGCCCTCAGAAATCTGGCAGTCGGACTTTACTCTATGCCAACTGCTGAAGCCCCGAGCTTGGCTTGCAGTGACAGTGGACACTTATAGCGGGATGATCGTGGCCACACAGCACCCCAAAACTAACTCTAAAGCCACAATTCAGCACTGGCTGACAGCTATGGCATGGCTTGGTATCCCCAAACAAATTAAAACTGACAATGGCTCCAATTTCACTTCCAAACCGGTGCAAGAATTTGCCTCGAAATGGGGCATCACCCTGGTACAAGGTATTCCATATAACAGCACTGGGCAGGCCATTGTTGAGCGAGCAAATCAGACCCTGAAAGCCAAGCTAGAAGTACTGGCAAAAACAGAAGGGTTTGACAATTCCATCCCCTCAGGGGATCAGGCACGTCTACTAGCAACCGCTTTGCTAGCACTGAATCAGTTTCCTAGGGGAGACGAGGCAAATAGTCCCACTCAAAAACATTGGGCCACTCGAGCGTTAGAGGAGGGCCCACAGGTTGTAATTAGAAATGAGCTGGGTGAATGGGAACGGGGCTGGAAATTGGTGCTCACGGGGCGAGGATACGCAGCTGTTAAAAAGGAAGGCAGAATCAGGTGGTGTCCTTTAAAGTCGGTCAAGCCAGACCTTCAGAGTAAACAGGATGAAACTAATGAAAACTGTGAGTTTCTGTTTACAGGACGTGCTCGTGGGGCGTCCTCGTAACGTGTACACCCCTG
Organism: Monarcha castaneiventris obscurior; assembly: GCA_026261815.1. Taxonomy (NCBI): domain Eukaryota; kingdom Metazoa; phylum Chordata; class Aves; order Passeriformes; family Monarchidae; genus Monarcha; species Monarcha castaneiventris. The sequence goes on from JAMPIT010000485.1 coordinate 10,575,781, forward strand.
TTCCTGAAGAAAGTGACACCCCTGTTCCAGAAGAAACTGACAAACCACCAAACCGCCAAACAGCACCCAAGAGTCCCGTGCCGGTGAGACCCAGACATCGACAGTGTTTTTGTATCATTTTGCTGTTAGGGCTTGTCACCACAGGGCAAGCCAGCCCAGACCATTACCCCCATCAGCCGTTCAGGTGGGTCATGCAACACCTTTCAAATGACAAGGTGATCAAAGAAACCACCACACCAAACACCCCATCTTTTGTGATCCGCATTTCCGATCTGTTCCCGGGAAAACCAAAAATAAACCCCTGTTCCCCTCATGTCACACGCATGCACCTGTCCTACTGGTGCCCAGCCTCAAACCCAGGGAAAAAGTACTGCAATTACCCGGGGTGGGGATATTGTGGGTACTGGGGCTGTGAAACCATTGTTACAGATGCCAGACCATCAGGACCTGGGTGGGAACCTCAAGACCCCGACGAATTTTTACAATTCACCTGGGCACCCACCGGTTGCAAACAACCCGCCGTCCTTCATGAAAAATTCTATCAGAACCGTCACAAATTCTCTAGAGTTCGGAGGTGCACTGACTATAACATGACCGTTTTGCAGCCAAATCACCCTAGTTGGGCCACAGGCAGGACATGGACAGTAGTCATTCAAGGGTCAAAGGAGTGGGTGAATGTGCGAATTATCAAGCTTCAGCCACGAGCATCCCAGGCGGTCGGGCCCAACAAAGTTATTAAAGATGTGCTGAAAGGGAGAAACACAACCCACTCCAAAGCCTTGCCCACAGAGGTCACTGATACCCTGATCGGTCATGCAGATGCCTCCCAGATAAGTCTAGCTGGATCTGACCCAGATCCAGTCTTTCGTATGTTAGAAGCTACTTTTTTATCCCTGAACAAATCCAACCCGAACCTAACTGATTCCTGCTGGCTTTGCTATGATGTTAAACCCCCTTTCTATGAAGGAATTGCTTTAGATATCCCCTTCAGTTACTCCACAGCCGACGCCCCTCACCAGTGCAGGTGGGATACTCCCCGCAGAGGAATCACCCTGAGTCAGGTCACGGGCAAGGGCAGATGTTTTGGCAATGCAACTTTAGCAAAGAAAGGCAACATCTGCACCAAAGTTGTTAAGCCCAACAGAAAGAATAAGTGGGTGGTTCCCTCCGCATCTGGGATGTGGGTTTGTCAGCGATCTGGAGTGAGTCCTTGTGTGTCTCTTGCCAAGTTCAATGATTCTACTGACTTTTGTGTCCAAGTTCTAATTGTTCCTAGGGTCCTGTACCACTCAGACGAGGAGGTGTACCACCCTTTTGAGGAACCCGGCCGATGCCACAAAAGAGAATTAATAACAGGCGTCACTATTGCAATGCTGCTCGGCCTGGGAGCAGCCGGAACGGCCACGGGTGTCTCAGCCCTTGCGACCCAACACCAAGGACTGTCCCAGCTACAAATGACCATCGATGAGGACTTGCAGAGAATCGAGAAATCCATCTCCTTTCTGGAAAAATCAGTTTCCTCACTCTCAGAGGTAGTCTTACAGAACAGGCGAGGTCTGGACCTCTTGTTCATGCAACAAGGGGGCTTGTGTGCTGCCTTGAAAGAGGAATGCTGCTTTTATGCAGATCACACGGGAGTTGTCAGAGACTCCATGGCAGAACTCCGAGATAGACTGGCTCAGAGACAGAAAGACAGGGAAGCTCAGCAGAGTTGGTTTGAGTCCTGGTTCAATCAGTCACCATGGCTCACCACACTGATTTCCACCTTGATAGGTCCATTGGCAATGTTGCTGTTAGCTTTTACCTTTGGACCATGCCTGCTGAACAAACTGGTCTCTTTTGTCCAGACCCGTCTAGAACGGGCCAACATTCTGTTTTTAGGCCACCAACAAATGCTGTAAACAAAACTGTACACACTACTCAGGTGTACCAAACGCCTTCCTCTTCTCAAGTTGCTACCTTGTACCTCATCTTTATGCCTGTATGTATGACTACCTCGTTCTTTTGTGAAAGGAGGGGGGGAAATGTGGTAGAATAGGGACAAAAGCGAACGGAAGATTTCGTGATGTGACGGAAAGCAGAAAGCAGCATGGAACCTTCCTCCCCCTTCATTCCTCTGTGATAAGAATTACTCTAAACAATACAGCCCTTCATAACCCCAGTAGTTTTCCACCCCTTACTAACTTTTACCATCCCATCGTCCCCCCTCCTGACGTAGAGAAACCACCTCGACCATATAACCCCACGAGGCAAAACAATAAAGCGCCATATTGACCATCTAACCATATTGGTGCTGTGTGTCTGTGGCCCGAGCAGCTCGGGGGGCTAGGCCGAGCTACCGTGCTGGGTTCTTGAACCAGGTCGCCACTGCCTCTCGTATCAAGAGGCTTCAAAAGTTATAAAGATATTTAAAGATATTTAAAGTTCTCCTATATCACCACCTCATCGGAAGACCTCAAACCATTGTAAGGACCTTATTTCAGCCTCTTGGTGACAGAGGAGAGAGGCTAATTTTTAGATGCTGGAACAGACTTAAAATTCCTATTGTTGAGTTTTCCTTATCAGTCTTTGCTAGAACTGATGATGGATTTTTTTCAGTCCCATGCATTAATTGCAAGACAGAGCTTTCCAGGTCCCCTTGCTGTTCTTGTGTGGGTGTGTGTGCTTGGTTGGTTGGCATTTGTGCCAGGTTTAGACAAAGTGAGTATGTGATTGTGTTGGCTTTTCATCTCTGGGGAAGGCAGGGTTAAAAAAATGTCCTAAAGCCTAATTAGTTGGTGAAAGAATGGCAGCAGCAGCAGGAAGGAGGAGGGGCAGGATGAAGGAGATGGCAGGTGCTGCCCTGCTTTGAGGGAAAAGAGGCTGAAGCCCAGGGAATCCAGAAGGAACAAGCAGGACCGTGTGGGGTGGCAGCTCCTGAGGCTGACTGTCATTCAACACACAGAGCCTAGTGCCAAGGGAATACCTTCTCCAGGAGAGAGATGATCAAGTGTTGTTAAATGGGGCCACGAGGTGTTAATTGCTAAAAACTGTAGAAATTCAAATTTAAAGGGCCAGTACCTACTAGTGTAGAATGACTCTACCAGAGAGAAGCCTGTCTTTCTGTCCTGTGAATGAAGCAGGATAGAGAGTGTTGGATTGGGCAGACTTGAGGCTCTGAATAAGGCTTTCATCACCTTATCCCAGACTTCTCATAACCCTCTGCTCCCAAACAACCCACAGTGACACAAAAGGCAGGTGTAAAATGCAGAACCAGGAACACAAGGAGGATACCAACAACACCATAAAGGTCACAGAAGCTGTAACAGCACCTCTTTGTAGGACTTTTCCTCCCAGTGCTCAGTTCATGACCCCAGGCAAGACTCCAGCCTATGGCAATATGGCTGTGGGCAAGCACATCCATGCAGCTCTATTTGTCCTTTTTATTAATAGGAAGCCTAAATGGTAATAGGAGCCAGAACTACATGGGTGCAGGGTTTAGGCAGTGCCACTGCCTCAGGGATTACATGTGTAACCTCTTCAGAATAAGAGACCGGACACATGAGACTGCAAATGCACTACAGAGCAGCAAATATGGAATATTAAGCAGCCAGGAATCAAGTGCTAATATAATACTGGGATTTTAAGAAGCCTCAGCTAAAGCCCTGAGAATGACAACAGACTGTTCCCATCCTCTTTCAATTTGTCCAGGTTTTCTTGACTGTGGGAAGACTGTTTACAAGCTCACTATACCCATTGCTATATTTGAGTTACTGGCAAGTTTTGGCCAGGTGACAAATTCAATGAGCACTGAATTGTGCCTTGGCAAAATGAGCTCTGTCTCTATCAGAGCTTATCTGCATTGGAGAACAACTGTCCTCCAAGCTGGGAGCAGGGCTGAGCTGGAATGGGAAGGGCAGCACCAATACTCAGCTTTTTTGAATGGGGTAGTTCTGAAGTGGGTCAATGAAGACCATTTCTGGCATTAATGGGGAGTTAAAGGAACAAAACCCACACTCGGACACCACATGCTGGTAGACTTAACTTGGTGGTTCTTCTGACAAGGCTTTGTGGAGTGGTTCTCTGAGCATCTGACTGTAAGAGGCTCCTGTAGCACAAGTGTCATGTGAGGATAATCCCTTGTGTTTGAATGCCCAAAACAAGCTGTCTGGTTTGCCTCTCCCACCTTCTAGTCTGTTCTTCCAGTTCATGCTTATGCTGGGACCATGACAAATCTTACATTCCCCAGTCAATGACAGAAATCATACATACACAGAAAATTATTGAGAGTCACCAGATCTGATGGATAAGAAACCTGACACAACACAGGGCTTGTGCAATCTTGGGTGGAATCTCTCATTCATGGTGTATGTGGAATATGCACTGTCCAGAGAAAAGGTGAAAGATCTGTAGCTCACCTGGGACACATTGCTTTAAAAACATGGATAAACTTAGCAACATACCCGAGCTAAGGAAGATTAGGTCTTTTTGTATTTTTTTTAAAGCCAGTTAAACAAATTGGACTAAGTGATTTCATTAATCCTTGACAAGAAAATCTACAGCAGAATGAGGAATGATTTCCTCAAGTGTCAGTACAGAGTGCCATACCCAAGACTTGCTCTTCTCACTTCCAGAGGCACAGGACAACTGCATACACAGCTTGAGTGAAGACCTGTACATTTGGCCCACTTCAGAGTCTTCTGGTCCTAGTGTTGTGGTTGAGGTGTCCACCCTCCCATAGGCAAAATCCATGTGCCAGCCCCAGAGACTTGGCTCTGACAGAATCTAGTCTGAGAGATATTCTTACAGCATGAGATGGGCCTCTTCAGCATGAATCTGTGTGTGTGTTTTTGTTCTATGCTATTTTGGGAATAAGCAACTGATAACAAGCAAATGCTTTCGTCTGCTAGAGTAACTGTGTTCTCAAAAATTAAAATTATGGTTTGTAGTAACTGTCCAGTGGGGAGGAAAAAAAACCAAGGTTCTTAATTCCAGAAGACAGGTTAACTTCTGGGGGAAGGAGGCAGAAACTGTTAAGTCTTTTGCTGTCAGAAAGAAACTCATGCTGCAAGTATTCAGTCAATTAGGCTGATTTGTAGCAGCCTCACTATAAATCCTCTTTCATTCAGAGGCAAGTTAAGCTCTTTGAGGAAACACGCCATTCCAAGGAATTTCAGTAGGTACTCACACATCTAACCACGGCAAAGTTATCTGTAGTGACACACCATCCGAGAATGATATGGTATGTTCAATTCTACAACATTACAGCCAATGTATCTCAAAAAAGGGAGGCCTGCAAAAAGCCTTTCACCCCACTGTTGCAGATTAGCCTTTTTCTTGCATGCTACATTTGTTCAGCCTAATAGTAAATTAGGAACAGATTTCTAAATCAGTTCTAGATACAAAAACAGTTGAGAGACACAACTATGCAGTAAATGACGACTCAACCCAGAAACACAACTGTTTTGCCAAAGAAATGCATCACTCCTTAGAGGTGTCAAATCAATTTAAAGGCTGCATGTCTTATCAGGGCACCTGTGTAACATGATCAGAAGCAGAACTGTTTGTTTTTCTGGAAGTGGAGCTTTCCCACTCTTTTGCCCCAGAGGTGGATGATAGCAGAGTTGTGACCCTATCCCATGCCCAGCTGTGCCACCCAGCTGACTCACCCTGTTGAGCTGGTCCAAGAGTCTTTGGTTCTGCTCAGAGAGTTCCTGGACAGCGCGTGTCTTCTCCCGGTCGGCTTCACGCAGGTGGACCTGCTGCTTCTCCAGCTCGTCCTGCAGCTGCTTCACGTCGCTCTCCAGTTCAGACACCCTTCCTTCCCACTCTCCTTCCTTGTTCTCAAATCGCCGCCGCAATTCATGTTTCTCTTGTTCCAGGTGCTAAATGAAGGGGGAGAAGAGGTTAGGAAGGGAGGGAAAAAAGGTGAATGTCTCCTTTTCCTCATCTATGCTAGGGCTAAAACCTTGTGCAGGAAAGAGAATGGCGGTGACAATGCCATGGAGATGGCAATTCCACATCAGGGCAGGTCACTGGCACTAAAGCCATTTTCCATTTCCAGCAATTGGCCTGTCCTTGGCCACTGGAGTTCAGTACATTGAACTTTTACTGAAATAACTGCCAAAAGAGTAAAGTAGGCTGCATGTCAATAGGCAGAATATATAGGTCAGACAGAGCAATTGATTTAGCAGAGCCCATCTTAACTCCAAAGCAATATTTCAGTGGTCAGTGTCATAATTCTTTAGAAATTGCCTTCATAGTCAAAATACACAAACTGTATCCTTACTGTTGGTGAGGAATGTAGATGAGGCACCCCTGTTGTCATATGGGTCTCATGAACAACAGCTGAATCATCTATCCATTTGCTCCTTCTATTCCTGACCTAATTAGTTGTCTGAGAGTTTGATAGTGCACAGTAACTCCATTGTTTGCTGCAGTCTGCTCTGGAATGGCAATGGATGCAATGAACTGGTTGCTATAGACATTATGTACGTGCATGTTCTGGGTTCAAGTTTCTTAGAAACCACTCTCAGTTCTAGAGACTCTGCTCTGCTTTGGATTGGCTGGAAAATGAGGGACAGCACAAATCTGGTGAAACTTCTGCATGTTTTACAGGCTCAGTTAAATGAGGACTTGACTGAAACACAGCTGCAAATCAGGTCAAAGTAGATTTATGTTGTGCCCATTTGAAAGAATCCCTGCTCCAAAACTCTGAGTCTGAATTTCCCCTGGTGACTGAAGCCACACATTTACTTTCAGAACAGTCACAGACTGGGGATATGGGCATGTCCCAGGATTAGCAGGGAAACCTGAAAAGCGGGAGTCCTCTCCTTGTTGGTTGTCCTCTGATGCCCAAAATAATCTCCTGCTACTCTCTCTCAGATTCCCCAGTCTTTTAGGAATGTGTCTTAGAAAAGAACAGAAACCCACTGGGTCAAACACTGGTAGCACTTGCCTATTTCTCCCAGGTGAATTGCTCCCTGGTGAACAATGCCCATGGTACTTCGGGTACGAGGGAAAAATAAACCTGCTAGGCAGAAAAGAAAATTGCACTGCATTTATGTGAAGTGGCTTCTAATTGCCTGTTAGAAACACAGGTTGTGAGGGGGCTGTTTCCCCTGGGTGCCTATTGCTGATGACACACAGCCTCCCTGGCAGGGTCCCTGTCACCTTCCCAAGCAGGTCTGAATGTCAAAACCCTCCAGTTCCTCTCCAGCCCTCTGGTCTGTGTGTTGCTAATCTTCCACCTTTTTTGCTCTGCCATGCAGATGCCATCTTTTCTCTTTCTTCACCTGAACCCCAAATTCTCTCCTATGCTCCTTCCAGCTCAGTGTAGCATCACTTTGCTTGTGCCCTTCCAAACCGTTCTGCAAATTCCAGACTTACATGAAAAACCCTTAAATATGAGGGAAGGTTGATTAAAAACAGTGCCCCATAGCAGGGGATTTCCCCGTGTTTCAGACACTAAAAGAGTGAGCATCCTTACAAATGAGAGTTAAGCAGTAATATAAATATTTTCATGCAATAGGTAGGCATGAGATCCCAGCACCTGACCTATGACAACCACTGCAAAGAAATCTTGTTTGTAGTCCAAGCGTGGCTGGAGCAGCCACAATTTCACTTTTAGTGGCACACTGAAAATTCTGTCTTTCATAGCTCTGCCTCTTTCACTGCTAGGCAACATTTAGAAAGATCCAGGGCCTTCTCTAAATGGAAAATGGAACTTCAGCCTGCAGAGGAGCAGCACTGCAGCTGAAGTGCCCCAGACACCCAAATGTGATTTAGAAGCCACTGATAAGCCTTGTCAATCATTTAAAAAGCACTTTAATCCTTCACTGCAAAAGAAAATCTCCACTAGACACAGCCCAAATAAATGGCCATCACACAGGCTGGAGTTAGGGAGAGGTGAAGAATATCAAGTTTATTCTGTTGTGACAGAGAAACCAGAACAGAGCAGTGGGGCACAGAGAGGCTGAATAACCCAGATGAGCTGTGTTGACTAGTCCCTCCTGCCTTTGCCAACAGCTGTCTCCCCTGGCCTGCCCTCACCCCACCACCTGCAGAGCTGCAGCTCTGGAGAGGGGATTTCTGCACGTAGTGCTGATAGGGCAAACTGCTGTCCTCTGTAGGGGAGTTTCTTGTTTCCTGAGTGTCTCTCCATTCACAGGCTGCTCATTGATTTTGACACAGAACTGCTTTCTAGAAGATGTTTTCTTCTGAAAACAGCTCTCTTCAACTTAACTGAGCCGGGCTGCTCCTCATCTAAAGAGATGAAAGCAAGGGGGGAGTTTCCCAACTGATATAGAGCATTCATACTGTAAAACACTTGGACACAGCAGGCTCCTCTGTGTTCAGAGGAACAGCAGTATTAACTGTTTTAATCCCTTACAGAGGATAAAACTCTCTAGGATCACATAGCAGAATTTATTACAGACCTTCAATTTCATGATTAGAAATGGATTTAAATTCAGGCTGTGAAGTGAAAGGTTTGCCAGAGTAGGTGTATGGCAGGAATGCTCTACTTCAACAATGAACCAACAAAACTAGAACATATTTAATCTTGAGGCAAAGCACCCAAGGAGAAGACCAGTACCTTGGCTGCTGTGAAATGGAGAGGCTTCACTGAGCTCTTGTAATCAATTCTGAACTGTGAACCGGGAGAAAAACATCTCCTTTTAAGTGCTACTTAAACATCATTATATCAGGTTGTCACTAAGGATCTCGTCTTAGACTTTGTTTCTTGTCACCATCAGAAAGTTCTCAGCATAGGGAAGGAGGAAACAGCTCTGTGTCCTTCCTCTCTGCTCCTCTGAAATCAAAAAGCTTATTGTGAAATTTTATTCACTTCAGTGGCAACAGGAGGAGGCCAAGATTTAATCTGCAGAGGCTGGGATTATCAAATTTGTGTTTTTTAGAAGATTAATGTTAAAATTTGATTTTTCATGTCAAGCAGCACTGGGTTAAATTTGCCAAACCCAGTGGAAAAAAACTGACCCTTAAGTAGATAACACTAACTCCTATCAGATGGGTGGCCTGGAAAATAGCAATCTGTTATTCCACTGGGAAGTTAGGGTGATAGTAATGGGATGAAAATATGTAAACAGTTGGTTGTGTTTACATTCATGGGCCTGTGAGATCAGAGGTAAACCATTCATGGGATGTTATTTAAAGTACTATAAAGTCTTAGTTTCTCCCCTCTCCTTTTCACCTCTACCTTTTGCAAACAGTGAGTGGTATTTGAGGCTCCTGAACTCCCTAAGAGGCAGCTCAGTGGGTACCTCAACTTGTGCATTTTTCCTTCAATGGTAGGAAAGGTTCTATTCTAAATCCTAAGGAAATCCATGTCAGCACACCACCACATACGTCTGTTCTTGCTTAAAGATCAACCTGGAAACATTCACTCTGGCAAATTTTAATACTCGGGGAAATTCTAATCTGATAAACAGAGCCACTAAGTAACACTCTGAGCAAATGTCACCTTCACTATTTTTCTATTAGAATAGCAAAGGCAGAGAGATTCCCCTGCAAAGAGGAAGGGATCAGCTAGGGTGAAGTGACAAGTTTAGTAAGAGAGAGGAATTTTTGTCAGGAGAACAAAGGGCATACAGTAATTTCACAAATCCTCTTGAATTTGAGAAATGTTAAGTCCGTGAGGAAAGAATACAGGAATATGCAGGACTGTACAGAAAGGACTGGTCTAGGGCTGTGACTTGAAATGTGACTATTAATCTAGCACTGTTCAAACTCTCTCCAGAAAGGTGATAGAGGCTCGTCTCAGCCTTCTAAGCAGTATTACTTACTGGAAGAAATACAATTTCAAGAGTACGTCTGAGGAAGAGTGAATAATAGTGGCTTTCTCACAATTGTGCAAGACAGTTGTTCCAAAAAAACCTGCCTGCACAAGTCTTCTTCCTTGTAATACCTCTATTTTATCTTTAAAAATCAATAAATAGCTCAACCCACCAGGTTCCTGGCAAACAGCTCTCTCCAGATACCTGTAGGCATTTTTCAGAGCAAACAGTTAACAGCGATGTTAGGGCTTATGTCCTGCCATGCCTAAAGCCTTAGCTGCAACAGCTTAAAGCATAAGGGTCACATATGCTCTGTAGCTCAGTACCTGCTGTGCAAATCTACCTTCGGAGGTATTTCTGTGACGAGATGAGCAGCACACATCCCTCCCAGATGGTCCTGGGGCAGAGCAGCCCCCCAGGAGCCTCCGGAGCGCGATGCTGCAGCCCCACAAGCCGGCACTCGGCCGGGGGGAGCGGGGGAGAACGACAGCTTTGCCTCCCCCAGGCCTCGCAGGCATTGCTCAGAACCTTTCTTCCTCGTCACAGCCACAGCGAGTCCCACGGGCTGCCCGGCAGGGCCTGCGCCTGCCCCCGGCGCTCGCCAGGGAAGGGGCCGCGTTGCGCGGGGAGAACCCGCGGGCCGGGACCGGGGCCGGGCGGAGCACGGCGGGGCCTCACCTCCAGCTTGTCGGTGAGCTCCTTGTGCATCCTCTCGTACTGCCGGCTCATGTCCTGGTTGCGCTCCAGCAGCGCCTTGCCCAGCCGCGCCGCCAGCACCAGGTCCTTCTCCTTCTGCCGGATAAGCGAGAGCAGCTCGGGGTCGCGGGCGGCGGCGGCAGGCGGCGGCTCCGGCGGCTCCCCGGCGGCGGCCAGCAGCGCCAGCTCCTCCTCCAGGGCCAGCTCCAGGGCGGCGGCCCCGGGCGGCTCCATGCCGCCGGCGCTGTCCGCCTCCGCCGGTGCTGACCCGGCGGCGGGCAGGCGCAGGCACGGCGCCGACATGGCCCTGTGCGCCGCCGCCGCTCCGCTGCGCCCCCCGCGCCCGGCCCGTGGCTGCGGCGGCTGGGCGGGGAGCGCCGCCGCCCCCGGCCCCCGCCCCCCGGCGCCAGGCCCCGGCAGCGCATCGCCACAGCCACGGCCACCGCCACTGCCACCGGCGCGGCCACCGGCAGCGGGCCCGGGTGGCGCGGGGAGAACTCGGTCCTGCTGGACCCAGCTGCCGCGGGCAGGTCTTGCCCCTTGTGCCGCAGGCCCAGGCCAAAAATCCCCCCAAAACATCGGGGAAGCCCAAGGAGGGAGCTTTGCACCCCCGAGGGGTACAGCGCGTTCTCCCCGCTCGCCGTCTGCTCCCCCAGACCTCTAGCGGGGCTCTTTTGGTTGCCAGAGCAGCTCTCGGGATCTTTGTGCTCAGTAGTTTACCCCAGAGAGCTGACTACAGCTTCCAACAGCCACCGGGGCTTGCTTTCAATTTCAGATTGTTTGGGATGCTCTCGGGTAACATTTGTCCTAAAGGTACCCTCAGTGAACATTGGGAGTTGTAGTCAGTTCAGCTCCCAGCTACTATTCTTTCTGTTAGGGGCAGGACTTGGTTGGGGTTTCAGTTTTGGTTTTGTTGATTTTCTGTCTCCTTAGATCCTGGCACAGGAGGGAGGCTGAGGCAGAATACAGCAGAATAAACCTGTATATTGTCACATTTGCTAAGACCCCATTCCCTCAATTTGTGATTATACTTTAAAATCAATCAAGGCTTTAATAGTGATTTGTGGTGGCCGGTGAACCTGTACTGTGTTGGGGTGACCGGAGCGGCTCCCCCCGAGGTGCTTTGCTCTTTGGGATGACCTGTCCCGGTTTGAATTCCGCGGTTGTCTGCCAGCCTGGTCACTCCCCCAGAGCTCTCCCATTGGTCCCCACTCCCTGGTCCTGCCTTTCCCCCGGCCCAGCAAAACTCCTGAGTTAGCCATGCTGTTCGTATTTGCCTCTGCACGCTTCTACAGTGAAGATGCAATAAATCCTTCTGCTGGAATGCAAGCACGCTTCCTGACTTATTGTCACTGACTTAATACTGAACCTGCCCAGGCACCTGTGGGGGCATGCGGGTCCCCACGGACCAAAGCTAATACAGTATTAAATGGCGCCTGAACAGGGGACGGCTTTGGACCGTCCCTAGAGAGCGTCTGCAGCAGAGCTTCGTCGCTGGAATGAAAGTCACCTTTCTGAGCAGCCATTACCCCAAAGAAGCCTCTGAGTTTGTCTTGGTTTGAAAGACAGGTGTCAGACAGGAAAGGCAGGAGCCTCCCCTGAAGTGGAAAATGCAACCCCCTTCCCTCCGAATTATTATAGATTTGAAAATAAGGGGCTTTTCAGGCAAAGATATGAGGGATAGGAATAACAGTTCTTTACTAATAAATATATATGTATAACAACACAAACAAACAGCAATAGCTGTGGCAGTCACAGCAACCAGCAGCCCAAACCCAGCGCCGGCCTCGGGCACTTTCCCCTGGGTGCAGTTCCCCCGGGGCGGCTCCCGCTGAGCAGGGCGGGTGCGATGGTTCCCCCGCGGCTGCAGGGGGCGCTCCGCAGCGAGCTCGGGCAGCACCGGGAATGGCGGCGCGGGGTCCCGGGCAGGGATGGGTGAGAAAACCTCACAAACCCCCTGGGCGTCTGGCTGGATCCTCAGGAACAGCAGGCTGGAACGGCAGGGGCGAGCGCAGATCTCGGGTGGCAGTGAGAGGTATCAAACTGCGGAGCTGTGGCAGGGAAACCCGGCAGGTCTCTCAGTCGGCAGAGCGTAGGAGCTCCGTTTCCAGACGGGACAAGGAGAAGAGCAGGCTTAGGAATCCCGGGGTTTGCCCGCAGAAAGCAAAACAGCCAAAGAAGCAGGAACCCGCAGTGTGACCGAGACGTCCACACCGAAGGCAGGCAGCTCCCAGACTGAACGCTGAGCACACCAGGCAGCCCCCCGGGTGTCCCAACCCCCAGGTGACAAAAGGGTGGCCAGTCCCACCCCGCCTCTGTGGCCAGGTCTTTTGTTTCTTTTAAGTATCCAGCGGTTTGTCCCCTAGCAACTAGTATGGGTAAAATTCTTTAAGAGAAAAAACAGGCTAAAATCCTAAACCCCAACAGAGTTCTATCAGAGGCTTCGTGGGGAAGACCAACAATCTTCTAGGAAAGAGAAGACTGGTCTAAGTCAGTGGACCGTCCTTGAGACTTTTATTTGAACCCCGAAGGTAATATGGGTCACCTTTGTATCCTTTTCTTTTAATTTCCTTTTATCATGAGGGTTGGGAAGAGAGGGACATGGGGGCAGAATTCTCTCATCTCCTGTGGGAAGCCTTTCTCCCAGTTTTAAGAGTCCTTGTTCGTGAGAATTTTCATTATACCAGGGAAGGTTTAAAACATTTTATTCAATGGTTATTCAAGCAATGGCTAATCGAGTATTTAAAACACGTTGTAAAATGGCTGTTTATGTCCGGAAAAGGGTATTTGCTTTATAAGTTAGCAAAAGCCATTGATAATTTTTTAAAACGGTTTAAAAATGTTAACCCCAGTTTAGAAAACCCTTTGCCGCTTCCCTCTCCTTGTATACCTATTCCCCCTGCCCTGATTCAAAGGAAATCAGGAGATGGATTCTGCCTGATGGCTCAGGGTTGCTACCGTCTCCCTGCTCTGTCCCATTCTCCTTTGTTCCCTGCCCAGAGTGGTGATGGCCAGGCCACCCCGAGTTCTATCCCAACCCTCTTTACTGTATCCACTTGCTACTTCAAATTTGCTCCAAGATCGCCATGGCAGCATGGCCCGACCCGCGATACCAGCTGCTACTTTTAATTTTCCCAGCTCCGCTCCCCTCATCCAAAATGGCGGACACCACATGGCGCCTGCGGCCACAGTGGCGGGCTTTTCACCCGCACGTGCTCACCCTCCTGCTCCCGCTCCCGTTGCCGTGCGCGGCCCCCGCTCCATCCTGGGCCCCTCCCACGCGTCAATGCGTGTTGGATCAAGTGCCTCTTTCCCCTTTTGCGGGCGTCCCCTGCCAGCCACGAGTGCTGCTGCAAGAATGCAGCGTCCCCGCCTGCCTCCTGAAAGAGGCTTGAGGGGCGTGCGCGCCTGCCCGCTCCGAGCCCTGAGCCAGACCGGTCGCCCCCTTCAAGCTTAGCTAGTCCCCAGTCGTGGCTGCAACCCCGAGTCAGACCTTCCCCAACAGCCTCTCTGGAGCTTCAACATAAACCTCGAGGACCTGCAGTCGCAGAAAAAAGCAGCATTTGGGGACTCCCTAGAAGGCTTGAGACAGCCTAGCAATGCTAGAAACAAAGAGAATCTAGTGCCCTTTAAACACAGCCTGAAAAGGCAGCGGCAGGTGCTGAAAGAATGTAGCCCCGCCGCTCCGGAAAGCCCCAGAGAAGCCGCGTTTCACCCCCGTCGCCGCTGCAGCCGTGCGATCCCCTGCTGTCTCATGCCTGGCTGCTGCTCTCTGCTGGAACGGCGGCATGCCAAAGCCAGCCATGCGGCCAGCCCGGGACTGGACCCTGCAAGGCCGCTCGCTGCGGCTCGCCCTGACCGGCCACGTGGCGCAAAAGTTAAAGGGACAGTACATTCTTGTTCTCAACTTAGTAGACTCGGCTCCCCCTGGTATGGCAGTGAGCTGGAGCCAGCTCCTAGAGAGACGCTCTGTCCCAGGTGCGCCAGCCGGCCCTGGCCGTTACCTCGCAGCCGCGGCACTGCGGGGCTGTGTCCGGCCTCTGCCGTCTCCACCGCGGCTTCATAAATGCCCTGAGGCTGCCAAGTCTCAGCCGCTGCTGTCCTGCTGCTCCAGTTGCGAAAACCCCGCCCAAGTGCTGCCTTTCACCCCAGCCCCGGCCCTGCCCGCATCCCCTGCTCCTGTGCTGCAAGAGAAGCAGAAAAAGAGAGGAGATTGCAGGAGCCAGGCTGTAAGAGTGTTCCTAAAGAGCAGCTGGCAGGCACATCTTCTGATGCGAAACAGCAGCCAACAGAAACTAAACAGTGACTTCTCAGATTCTCGTGCTGAGTGTGAAGACCAAAACATTAGAGTGAGAAAGCCAAAAGCCACAGATGACACCTGGAAGCTGCCAGAGAAAAACTGCACCAGCCCAGCAAACACCATTGCTGTAGACATAATACCAACCAAGCTGAACAAAGTGCAGTCAAAAGATGAAACATCTGTCACCTGGAAGTGAAGATGACGCAGATCAGCATCGATGACCACAACAGAAACAGACACACACAGTCCCGAGAACCAGAACTGCAAACAAGACTGCAAATGGATAAGTTGGACACCTGTGGTGTCTCCCCAAATCCTACCCCATTCTGTTACTTCCCAAACAGTTAATATTCCCTACCACCACCCCTCTGCTAGGCTTTTCCCTAGCCACGGGTTCCCATATCCCTGTTACCTTTACACCATCCCCCTTTCCCCAGACTTTAAGTAAAACAGGGGGGAAGAGAAAGGCCCTCCCCATTTTGAAATTGCAAATTTTTAACTGTTTGAAATCCCAGCAGAAGCAAATGCTAGAGCCTGTGCCTGCACTCACCATCATGATGTCCAGCACCCAACACCTATCACCCTGCTGTCCTCTGAATGCTCCTGGTACCACCAGCAGTGAATGCTTGAACTCTGCCACAGCCCAAAGAAAACTGTGCTGCTTCAACCTCACCTCTGCTTGTGAGAGCATCCATTCCAGCATCCAGAGAGAAAATCCTCTAAAAGATTTGAGGACTTGTTGGGACACTGGGTTGGGGGTGTTTCTGATTATGTATGTTTGGTTAGTTGGGACATTGAGCTTTGAGTGTTTCCGATCATTTTTGTTGTTCTGTATATGTTAAGTTTTTGGGATTTTGGGTTTTGGGATCCCCAGGGGAGGCCTCTTAGTTTAATACAGAAAGGAGGAGTTGTGGTGGCCGGTGAACCTATACTGTGTTGGGGTGACCAGAGCGGCTCCCCCCGAGGTGCTTTGCTCTTTGGGATGACCTGTCCCGATTTGAATTCTGTGGTTGTCTGCCAGCCTGGTCACTCCCCCAGAGCTCTCCCATTGGTCCCTGCTCCCTGGTCCTGCCTTTCCCCCTGGTCCCAGGAAAAGCCGTGACTTAGCCATGCTGTTCATATTTGCCTCTACACCCTTCGACAGTGAAGATGCAATAAATGCTCCTGCTGGAATGCAAGCAGATACCCTTCCTGACTCATTGTCACTGACTTAATACTGAACCTGCCCAGGCACCTGTGGGGGCATGCGGGTCCCCACAGAGCCTGGCAATTACAGTATTAGTAATTGCACAAAAAACATTTTAAAGGAAACTTGTACTTTTGATTCCTAGATTCTGCAGAAAGGAATGATGAGTTTTACATCTTTTCTCTTTGTATGCTGCTTTCTTGGGGCTTGCTTTCCTTCCTTCTATGGAAGGTTCACTTAGCCATGTTCATCTGTATGCAACAGCCCCAACACATCAGTCCAAGGATGTTTCTGGCTGGGACAGTTGGTGACTGATGCAGTTTTCAAGCAGGGCTGGCTCCTCCCTCACGTCAGACCCAGGGCCCTGGAGAGCTGCTGATTATTCGTAACAGTTAGAACATGAATTGTGGGAATGCAAACTTCCCTTTGGCCATCTGCCACTGGGACTTGGCCTTTTGTGGTGATACACCCCAACAGCCCAGCTTGGGGAACCTGTTGTTCCTTGGCCTTTTTCCTGGCAGCATCAGATAACAGCAGTGATGCTTTTTGTAATGTGAACACCTACTCTCCAAGGACCGGGTAGAGACTGGTGCCTCATGTTGCCAACATCTGTCCCACCATGGTAACTGTTGGCCCTTATGACCATTAAGATTTCTTTTGCGCTGGTGACCCAGAGGTGACACCTCCTTTATCTCACAGCAATTCCCCCAGGCACTGATTTTTCTAGTCCTTTTGTCCTTGCAGTTCCACAGACGCTTATGTTGTTGGAAAGAGGGATTGACCATAAGGTGAGATGGTTTGGACACTACTGACCCTTCTAAAAGAACCCCTGTCCCGACAGGAGCTGTGATTGCACAGATTTGATCATCGCTATTTAAACACAGGAGGGCGTTTAATATTGAAACTGATTGTGAACACCTTCTGCTGGAAGTGCCTACTACAGCAAACCAAGCTTCCTGGTGTGATTAACAAAATCCATTGTGGCATTAATTTTCATCTCTAATGCTTCCTTCAGTGTATAAAACAAAAAGAGATTATACTGAGATGGTTTTAATCTCCCAAACAAAGCCTGAAACAAACCCCGTTCCTGCAGCTGTTAGAATAGGGATGAAGAAAAGCTGTTGCTTGGATGGAGAGGAAAAAGCACATATAAATCAGTGAAATGTATTGTAAATATGCCACCATCTTAGTCGGCATATATACAAGCTTAATGCTCTTTTGGGGACTATTGACTGCAAAACATAACCGTGTTATCTGGAGTAACCCTGGATTAAGGTTTTCTTTATAGCACAACATGTTATTGACTTCCACTTAAAAAAAAAATCCATTGTCCTGTGAATTTAATTATTGATTTGGCATTTTACAAATATATTACTGCTTTTAAAACTCCTTTGTATGCTACTTTATTAGTATTTTATTTTGTATATGTCATCCCACTCAAATACCTATGAAAAACTGTTAAGAATATAACAATGCAGTTTCTTTACAATGATATGGTGGCGTTATCTATTAGGATCCTAAAATATATTTCAGCTGAGAGCTGGGACAGTTGCTGCCCGTAAGTGGACAGACACCCAACTCCCATTTCTGCACTTCTTCCCCTGCTTGAGCTTGGTTATGTCCTTTGGAGAACTTCAGCCCAGAAAATGGAAGAGCTAGTTATTGGAAACAAGTCAAACATGAGGTTATTTTGGTTTGTTTTAATTGCACTACTGAAGCCTGATGTGAGACTTTACTCCTCAAGTACTGAGGACTGCAATAGTGAGTAGTTCTTGTGGAGATTTAGATCAGGCATTTCAAGGTTCCTGTGTGTACTGAACAAATGATCCTTCAGCCTGGAAATCACTCCAGGGATGGCCCTTTCTGAAAATGAAAAAAGGCCAGACTGACTCAAGCACACAGAGAACCGAGAGCAAGTGACTGATGCCAGTGATGTCATTACAGAGCACAGAAATGTCACCTTGCCCAGGACATATGAAGGCCTTCTTTGTGATATTAGCAAACAAGGGTGAAAATAAAGCATAGCTATAAGAGAGTGGTGTAAGAGTCTCTGCAAGAGGGTGAATCATTTTTCCTTGCTCAGATCAAAATCTTGCAGGTCTGTATAAAAAAGAAAGTAGCAAAAGGTTCTATCCTTATGGGGCGAAAGGATGGCACTGACCTTGCCTCTAAGTAATTTTCCCTTCTTTCTTTTCCCCATTCCACAAGTACTGAATCTAGTAAATAAGCCATGGGGAGGGTTGGAGAACTTGACTCAAGGACCCATCCAGGGCAATCAGCCAGTGCAAATTCAGTCTGCTAAACAGGTTCCTAAAAGAGCAAGATACTGAAACAGGCAATACAGCTTAAGCTGTGGATACAGCAATGGGTATTGTCCTTCCCAGAGGGTCAAGGAGAGGTGAGCTCTAAGCTGTGCAGGCTCTTCAAGGCCAATGTCAAGTATATTGTTAAATCTGATGCTTTGAAATCTGTATTCTGCCTTGCAGAATCCCTTGCAGGGGTTTCACTGGTTGGTCTGTTCACAAAGGAAGTGTAGCAGAGGGTCTGGACCTTTGGTGGTTACACCAACAAATGCTGGAGCATGTAGGACTGTATGAGTTGAGCAGGACAAAGCATTTCTCACACATCAGAAAAGCCTTAAATCCAATATATGTCCAAGTGCTTCAATCAGTACCTTTACCTCAGCTGTGAGGGCAGCACTCAGATAACAGGCACTGCAAGAGATCATCCTTTTTTGTTTAGAGTAAGGGGAGAAAAAGATGTATTAGGGGAAAGCCACAGCCAGACCTGTAAAAGTAGGTTATTGTCCTGTGCTTTTAAAGCCGACTGTGGTGAGAAAGGAATTCCCATCAACATCCTTAATCTTTCTGCCAGTGGGCTGACAGACTTCCAGGGGAGGCAGCACAAGCTATCAGGTTTCTTTTACCATTCTCTCTTTCTCTCTCCCTCCCTGCCCCACTCCCCGCTTTTTGAATGATTAATTGCTTTATTTTTCTCACTGTTTTCCTGCACTTTATTTCTGACAAATGTTTTGCTTTTTCTGGTTGTTTGTGTACCTCTGTGCCAAGGAGTTTCAGCCACAGCCTCCCCTGCTGCAAGAGGTGCAGGCAGCCTCAGAGAGTTTGCAGTTACCCTAATGAATAATTAAAGGACATGTGTCTTCCTTGCAAAACAGGCTGGAACGGCAAAGCCAGAGATAAGACTCATGTGTGACCTTTCTTTCTCTGCTTCTGTAATGTCCAAAGCTATCTAGTATGTGTGTGCCCAGCTTTTCCCTGGTGCTGGGTAGAGGAAATACAGGATGGGAAGGTGTATTTGCGGAGCTTGGTAAGGGTGAAAAAACCAGAGATTTCTTGTTAAACAGAAGGAAAAGAAAGCTGTTATGAGTGTCAGCCAAGTGAGATGTAGTAAAATAAAAGACCATCCTGATTTTTCTCAAGGCGCAATATCTCCACAGAGTTTCTGACAAGTTTGTTGTTTCCCAGGGTTATCGATATCATGTTAGGTAGAGCAGAAATATCACTCATCCACCAAGGTGACTCATGACATTGAAGTCAGGGGAAACATCCGTCGACTGCTAAGGGGGTAAAGCATGGCCTGGATGACTCAAGAGGGCCCAAGGACAGAGCCAACACCATGCTGTGCTCACCCTGCCTGTGTGTAAGGAACAAGGGGTGCAAATGGAAAAGAATAGGGGAACAGTTTTGTAATTTGGCATATAGGAGTTAGAGATGTAACTATTTTGTACTATAGGTTTTAGTCTCTGTGAGTTGTGAAGTTTGGAAGCATTCTCTAACAGTCTCTGCAAAACAAGGCTGACAGTGCCAGGAACAAGCAGAACTACTCTGGATCTGGAGGAGTTGCATGGCCAGTATTTCAGGCCAACTTGATCTGTTTGGGGTACCACACCAGCAATTTGACTTTGGATCACGCCTGTCCCTGACCTGACACACATGCTGCTTTGCACTTGAGGCTCCTTCTTGACTAACCCTTCTCCAGGGAGACTCTGGACACAGGACCCAAGCTGGGTCCTTCTTAGTGGGACGATCTTCCAACACTTATGCCAAGAGGGCTCCTATCCTCACACACCCTTGTGCCAGCTGCAGGGATTGCTGTGTGTGCCTTCGGCAACAGGTGACAGACTGCTGGAGCTACTCAGAGCTGCTGGAGAAGCTGCAGAGAAACGAAAAATGTCTCAGGGACACGGTGAGCACAACAGGGTGCAGAGTAGAGCTGGGCTGGGGCCATGCAGGGTGGGCACTGCACACTCATGTGAGAAGTGTTGGGTCTGAGTGCTCCCACACAAACCCAGCCATGGGCTGGCTGCTTCTGCAGCCCACGGGAGGAGTAAAGACGTAATGGTTCCATGGGGAGATGTACATCTACAGCTAGACTAGTGCTGTGTTTTTTAATGAAGTAGGTGTTTTCAGCAGTGAGTGTGAGTTTCTCCCTCTTGAATCTTACCACATGACAATGTTTGCCAAGCCTTTGTGGAACAAACACTCCTATTAAGAATTGAAAAGTTGCTTGTGCCTTCGCTCATATGGAGGCACAAACTGAGAGAGCTGTTCTTGCTTGTATTTCTTTACAGCAAACCCTTAAGTCCTAAAATTACCGGTCATGGTGTGGGCCATGGAGTTCTGCAACCATTAATGACTGGACATGACTTTGTGCTTTGTTGTAGGGAAAAATATTTGTTCACTATTATTTTGCTTTCCTTCTTTGTGGATACTGAAAAGCTTTTAGCAGAGAAATTTTCCAGCTTTCTGCAGCATTCTGTGAGAGATCTGCTTTTCTCATAGAAGCTATGAAAAACAGTGCTACGGTTTTGTAAATGAATTCTGTCTATCTGCACCTGCAAGTTGTTATGTAGTATTGTTATGATATTGACTGGAAAAATATTTTGAAATGGGTGTTGTGGGTTCTAGCCAACCGCTACAGGAGGTGGATGATCAATGACCAATGATCTTATGCCATCTTTGCGAACCAAGTTATATAAGCCAGTCTCTAATTAATAAAGGTGGCTCTGTTCTTCCTGGACTTGAGCTTCCATGCTGTGGTTTCTCTCTGGCTGCGGTACAACAGCGACACTTCTTAGGGTTATGCTGTGATTTGTAATGACTCATTTTAGGAATGCTGGTCTTTGATCTGGCACTATTGGATTGTAATTGGCTATGTTGACACAAAGCAATGTGGGGTTTAATGCAGCCTCTTTCACTCACTGTTGTGGTCAATTATTTCATGATAATGGCAACTCTGCCAGGTATTTTTGCTTCACTGAGCTATTATGTTGTTATGGAAACTAGTATTCTATAAATTATCTGAAGAGAGACCTGATTCACTTTTTGGGAACAAGCAATTTTAAAGTAAAAAGTACAGGATAACAGGGTTTTTTATTAGCTGTGTATTTATTTGTGTAATTACTAATCCTTAGGGCTGTTAACTCCTTGGTGCGAATACCAGCACCTTTGTGTCCATACAGGATATGCTCTGTTGTCATATCATTAGGAGCCAGACAATCCTGCCCAAGGGGAGACATCCTAGGTATGTGCAGCACAGAAGGTTTCAGAAGGAGTTTTTGCAGCACCCATTACCTATGAGAGTAATCCCATTTCATGCCCTGAGCTGTTTCCTCAGCACTTTCCAAGACCAGGAACTACAATAAACATGTGGGTGGAAAACCACTGAATAGAAGTAATTAAGTTGCTCCTGGTGAGCTAAAGCTCATTCTTACATGGATGAGGGACCCTGCATCAGCTTGAGGTAGTCAGTGCTATTCCCTAGCATCTTTCTCCTTTTTCATGCTTTCAAACTGTGATTTCTTCTATTTCTTTTTAACAGTTGAGTTACTAAAAAGAACATTGTCACCTTTTACATGTTCAGCTCACAGCACAGAGAGCACACTGTCTCCCTGGGCCCTAGGAGTGCTCTGCCCTGTCAGGAGCAATAACCTCTCCCCCTCTTGGCTCTGGAGGCACCTGGAAACTTGTCTTTGCTGTGTCAGCCTGGCCATGGGGAGACCTGCAAGGGAATGAGTTTCCAGATGATAATATGTTTCCCTGAGCAGTGGGTTAATTTGGGAGGCAGTAACCAACCTTGCTATAAAAATAGCCAAGTCTTAATCTCTCCAGAAAAATGAAAATCCTGTGTTTTTTCATTCTAGTTGCTGGTTCCTAAATCCCCTTCAGTTTGTCAGCACCCTTCAGTGTCACAGAATGGTGAGTTGCCAGACTGGTGTATCATCTCCCTGGGGTCTGCTGCCCACATAGCAGGTATTCAAATGCAAAATAGCAGACTTTGTGAGAGTGCAGGACAGCTTCAGCTGGCAAGAAAAGATTTGGGTTTCTTACAAATGTGGTTACGTATTGCTGTATGAGAACAATCCACAATGAAATGAAACTTGCTATGAGTGATTTCCATTTTAAGCTCATATTATGTATAGGAGTTTTCAAGAGAAAAAGAATTGCCAAATAATAGCTAAGACATATTGTTGAATTATGGGTATATTGCTTTCTGTTGTTTAATTACCTGCTGACCTGCTGGAAAGGCAACAGCAGAACAGTTTTCATCTGGCAAAAGTATTTCCATAGGATTAAAAAGTAAATTATTTTCCACCATTTATACTGCTCAGAAAAACAATGTATATTTTCCCCCCCATTTGGGAACTTGAATCACAAAAAAAAGCAGGACATTGAAAGCTTTTTTATTTTCTTGTTTTACTGCAAGAACTCCTCTGAACAGCACTGTGCAAAGATCCCTGGATGTTGCACATGGCATTTGCTTTTGGAGAGGAAGCAAAACCCAACCTTTCCCAAAACTACACACCACCCCTCCCCGTACTGTCTGCTTTCCAAGGAGTCCAAAGGTCTTCACAGAAACTATAATGAGGCAACCCTTGGGGTGATACTATCCTCTAATCCCTGCTCCCCTTTCACAGAGGGATAAGGAGAAGCCACGGCAGTAACTTGCCAACAGTCCTCAATGCCAAGGCATGCAAATCTCATCATGAAGTTGTGACCTACAGTCTTAACCCTTAGATCACAGTTTCTCTTCAAATCACAAAAGGAAAACATTGTCAATATCTCTTTACAATGACTACACTACTTTGGTTGTTGAGTCAGACTTCTGAGGATCAAGGAAGGAGCTGCTGTAACACAGCTGAAGTCACAGATATATAACAGTGATGGTATAAAAGAGCTGAAGAGAGCAATAGAAAGAGAGAAAGTTGAAGCTCCAGAGGGCTTGAGATCAAAACATAAGGCACATGGAAAACATGAAGGAGATTGGTCTTAAATACTAGAAAGGACCAATGGAGAGAATGAATCTGTATTTTACTGGTAATTTTACTGGTCAGATTTTAAATTGTCAGATAAATTGTGCTTGTAATTTTAAAAAGTATTTCTTTATTCCTGCTCGGAGGACCTAGTTGACATCAGTTGTAAGTGTGTTAGGACAGAAAAATCAAAGTGTTTAACGGCTGCAAGGCACTCTCATCATATCATAATGCCTTTTGAAGCAGTAATTCAATGATTGATCAGAGGAGATCTAATTAACTGACTACATTATATGAAAAAAACAACCATGGAGAAAGCTGTGATACTCTGGGTGTCACATTTATCAGAATCCTTGCTCTGCTGCATGGGTGTGGGTGTTCTAAGGAAAAGCCAAACCTTCATTCAATAGATCACCTAAAAATAAACCTTAAGATTAAAAGTTTCCTTTCTCTTTCCATCCTGCCTTCCCCATATTATTGCTTTGCATACTTCTAGACATTTTAGGAAGTGCATAGACCATATTTGTCACTAAAATATTCAGCATTAAGCTAACTGCTTAAATCTAATATTCGCCCACACATGATCTATATGGGGGTGAAATTTAGATATGAACATTACCTTAATAAAGTGCCTTCTATTCTTGTTTCCCATTTTTGTGTTTTGCTGTACAGCATTCCATGCCTGCAGGGACTGGGTGAGCTCAGTCGCATTGGGAATGACATTTATGAACATTTAGTGCAGCCTTAGTCTAAGTTCACAGCCAACTTCTCCCATGGGGAGAGTGAAGGCAGCGATGTGACAAAAAGGGAGCCAAATACTGTTCACTGGGATCAATGAATATGTTGACATGCTGCTGTAGAAAGAATATAAAAGATGGGGTGCATATTTTGCTTACTCAATGGCTTTTCATCCTGGATGTAGAGACTGATAAAACTCCACGGCAATGCAGGCTCTGGGTTTGGCTGAATGCCCTTTGGTCAGTGATTCTTCTCTCTCTTGGAAAACAGGTTCTGTTATAAAGCTTCCACGCCTTTGCCTGCCTAGAATGACAGAAATCAGCCTTGTTGAGCAGGAAGGGAAAAGTCATCAAAATCATATTTTGTACCTGATTTCAGTGCTGTGGGTTAGCTTGCCACTTATTTGGGTATCTGGTTTCTTTCAGCAACACTTTGCTATTAAAAGTATATCTTAGTTTAAATAAACATGTTTTTGCCTATTTTAGTCATCTTCTTTCAGGTGAGTGTCAGATGTAGCCTTATGTGAAGAATTTAATTAATTTTTATTTTCCCTCAGTGTTTTCATATAAAGGCATCATATAGATAGATGAATATTGCTTCCCCAAATCTACATTTAAATGAAGAAATTTCAGTGAAGGCCAAAAACTAAGGAAGCAACTACCTTCCAAACATTCCAGTATTGAATATCCTCACAAAAGAGGCTGTATGGCTTCCTATTCCACAGTCTGGCTCATAATCCTTGCTACTCCCTGGGTCAATTTGTGCTATTCAGTATAAAATACACACTGTATCAGTTTTACTTCAGTTATTTAACTCCAAAGGAGTAACCTATGTACAGCTAGCTGAAATATTTATGGGTTTGCCCTTCAAGTGTTTTTGTTTGTTGAGTGTTTCAGAACTTACTCAGTGGGAAAGAGGACATGCTTGCACATAACATAGTATGTTTGCAGAGCTCAGGAAATACTGTCTCACTTTTCAGAGCACACCAACATCCCTGTTGAGTGCAGAAGCCTCCTGGGAAATTGCTGTGGGCATGAAAGGTAAGAGCTTACTGTGATTTTTAGTGTGTCTGCACATGCGTCACCCTTGGTTGCTTCCCTTTCTCTCCTGATGACTTACCAGCTCAATAAGGTGTAGCATAAATAACCTGAAGTGCTATAGCCACCAGGTATTGGGAAATCATTCAGCAGCATAGCCTAAGAGCCATCCCCAGCCCATGGGGGAAAGGCCTTTGGGTGAGGGAGGTGATTTATGGGAATCATCTCTCAACTGCTATAGAATTAGCGCCTAGAGTTGGAAAAAGAATCTGGAATAAAGGAATCTACTTCACTATGCACTTCAAATGTTTTGTTTTAAAAGCTGGAGCTGTATTCATAGAGATTAAAATGGGGTTCCCTTGTGCCAGCCTTTTGTGTCTAGTATTCTAAAATGCTTCTATTGAACTTTCTCTGGCTTTCCAGTACCATTAATTGTACCTATTAGTTGTTAGTCTGTTGAACCCTTCATCTCAGTTCTTTGAAGAGTAAGAGGCCAGTGATTGTGTTTCTAAAACAGAAACATATTCCTCTTTATTTACAGTCATTGTGAATGGAAAATGCATCCATTGTTTGTTGCTCTGAAGTTATGTATTGCTCTTTCAGACACCTGAGGACCCATTATCACCTCCTGAATTTTTGTGTCTGTGAGAGAAAATGTTCTTTATTGTCCTATCTCAGAAACACAATCTCATCAATTGTGAACCCATTTAGAATTCTTTTAGTTCGGCAGATCATTAGTATATGGCACTTCCAGGGAAAATTAAACCATGTGGAAGCACTAAAAGACTGGCAGTTATGTCTGATCAACAGGAATAGTCCAACATCTTCAGAGAAAATAATGTATTTTAATTCAGAAGCCTATCAACATTTAACAAAGCTGAATTTTGTATTTTTTAGCCCATTACAAAAATACCAGTATTTGGAAATTGATTTTGTATTGTTTTGTGTGTGTTCTGTTGTTTTGTGGGTTTTGTTTGTTTTGTTTTGTGGTTTTTTGGTGAGGATAAGGGGGAAGGGTGAAAAGACAGACAGCTGCAAAGACTTGCAGCACATTCTGATTCTTTATTTTGTTTGACCTGATTTAACAAGCTTCCTCTGTTGAAATGTCATCGTCTATGTCGGGAATTATGTCAGGAAGCACAATATGTGCAGTGTGGGTGAGTGAGCTTGCAAAAACTGTCAATGAAGATCAATTATAGGAATTTTTGAATTACACATTAGATAAGAAGCAGATGACTTCTTTTCCCTTGCAACTGCGCTGTTAACTATTTTTGTCTAAATTAAAATACAGCCATAGAGGCAGTGCAAATCTGTCACTGAGTGTCACAAGCTGCCCAGGCTTATTGATCATTTTCTTCTTTACAACTGGGGTCCTGCAGAGCCATAGTTTTGGCACGGAGCACCACATGGTGCAGATGAAGCCAGAGAGCAGCAATCCACTAACAACCTACGATCTTTATGCAGCTTGGGCAGAAATGGCCCTTTACAAATGATTCGGTAGGAATGAAAAGAAAAATGCTATTTAGCTGTGGCCATTTTCTGATGTGTTGGTACTGCTGAATGATGCAGTGGGGGCTGTGTGTCCTTCTATCATACCACAGCTGGGCAGACAGTGACAGGGGGAGACAGCCTTGTTCCTGCACCTTCATTGTTTATAAATACCTTGTATCAGCCTGTTTATTGGGTATTTCTGAATGTGGAATAACATTTTTTGCCCCAAGAGGCTACATATAGGGAGAGAAGACTTTTGCAGACTCTAAACTGCTGTTGAACATGACTGCCAGCATTGCCTGGCTGTGCCTCTGGCTCAGATTGGAACTGAAATCCAGAAAACCAGTAGGATTTAAAGACCCCTTTTCAAGAGAGAAGTAGCAGTACTTATTCATGGGAACTAGATGATACATCATCTTTTGAGTGTGGGATACTAAAAGGCATCAGAATGAAAGTCAGAGGAACATAGAACAGAAGTGCAACTAACTATGCAGCTTGTGTACAAATCTCTTTTATTCCAGCATCTTGTATTCTAAATAATCTTTATTTTGTAGTATCTGTTCACAGTGGAATAGGTTGATGCAGAACCCAGCCTCCTCCATTGCTTTAAATGTTGTCTTCTGGAGGATTTTAAGTGGTAGCTGGTGTTCTGCTTTAGAAAGGTTGTTAACAAATAACAATTACTTAAGATAGATTTTTTTTTAGTTATAGTTGTTTTTTGTAATTTTGAGGTTGGCTATTAGGCTTTTTTGGATAATTCTTTGATATGAAAAGCTGTCTACTTTCTGCTTCATGCTTAAAAGGTTTAAGATGTACTGTGTGGGGTGCGCCAACAAGTCTGCATCTCTCCCCTCGTTCCCAAGGGTCTAATTGCTATTAATTGTTCTCATCTACTGGCACAATTAATTAATGCAGCATCTGATCCATTTCAAATTTTGGAGAAGCAATACACAAGATCCATTGCTCTGAGGGAAACTGGAGAGGTAAGTGGTGGGAAGAGCAGAAAGTAGAAAATATTCTACCTTAGTACTTTGGTAATTAATTCAATTATAGAGGAATTTGAAATAGTAGCATAAATGCACCTTTTATTAAAAAGTTACTTTTAAAACAAAAGTCAACCTGCAGTACTTTAAAAACATAGTGGGGGAAAAAAGGTGGCCTAGAGCTATTTTTTATTCAGGTAATGTTTATTCCACAGAAACTCTTTCACATGGAGTTTCCATTCCTCTTTCAAGACTTGTATTTTTGTATCCAGCCTTTGGCTAAAAGTGGCTAAATGCAATTCCTTGGCAGACCATGAACATTGCACCATTGCAACAACTTCCCATCTTCCCAACTTTTTTTTGAGGAAGAATATACTGGGTTTGGAGCCTTTTCTTCCCAGGTAGTAAAGGAAATTTAAAAGTGTGAGAAAACAGTGTGAGCCAGGCCAACCACCATGAGAAATGGTGAAGAACACTCCCAAAAAAACAATTTGACCATGCAGTGACCTCCAAAGCAGCCAGAAATTGTCATTCACTTCCTTTATGAACCTTAAATTACTTCAGTGTCTGTCAGTGTTTTTAATCACTTATTCATCACAATTCTTAACATGGAAAAGCTGTTTAAAAATGAGAATCCCACAATAGTCACTGTAAAATATTTCTTGGCCTCCAAGCAAACATTATAGAACTAATTCTAGAAGAATTAAATAAAGTAACATGTAGGCTGTCATTGCTGAGTTCTTTGGGACAGGAATGAACACACCCACTCAGAGCAAGAACATCTAAAATCCATAAAGTACAAAAATCGTGATTCCAGCTTAAAAAATAGGCAGGCAATCAAATCTAAATTTCTTTTAGTCTTACCTGGAAGAGTTCTTTGACATTAAAACTGTCATTGCCTCATCTGATGCATTTATTTATACTCTGCACAAAGTGCTACTATTGTTCTTTTTTACCCTACTCACACTGGCCACCATGCTATAGAGCTGCAGAGCACAGATTATTGGATACTGGCATTTCTGGAACAAATCTTCAAAGGAAAAAGACAGACTTTCTTTCAAGTTCAATTACACAAAGAATCCGAGTCTACCTCTGTATCTTAAATCATCAGAGTTAGTAAAGAGTGGGTTTGTTTTTCTTTTAAATGCTGATATAATTTTAACAGACATACTTTGTTTAATCTATTTTCATACTTAATTTTGATACTTCAGTCTGGTGGGATTTGTTTTTCTTACAAAACATCTGGGCACTGATGCCCAATCCCACAAATAAGCAAATTATTGCTGTAGTTAAGGAAAGCATGTCTTTTCTGTGGATTTGTTGATTTAAGGCAAAGAAAAGAGTCCTGCTGTGAACATCTAGAATTCATTCACCCTAGGACCAACATATGATTAAATTTTAATAATAAGTTTTAATTGTGCTCTCAAAAGAATTCTGTATCTTCACCATAAAGGTGTGCCTGTTCTTTTTTTCTTTTGGAATCTAAGTAAAATATAATTGGATATGGCCATTTTTTACATGATTATTCTATCTAAATTCCAAAGTAATTAAGTGTTATGTTAGATGCAGTTTCCATCTGATAAGCAGCACCTGTCCTGTTCTAGGTTTTATCTTGTAAACCAGAGTTGCCTTCCCTTCCCCATCAGTGAAAACATGCAAGTGGTTGTTTAGGACATTTAAAACAAAACATTTTTTATAATGGCTCAGATACTTTATCAGTTTTGCTTTAATTAAGCTCCTGTCACCTGTTGCTCTGCAATATATAATTCCCATTAAGTCATGAAAAAATTAGTTTTCAGCTGCTCCAGGAGATGTTAATGTGAACACATCAATATTCATGTGTCTTGACACATTGTGAGGTTTAATAAATTGCTTTCTATAAAATATTTTTGTGGAATCAGGGGTGTTCCTGTGATAGCACAAAGGAAGCCTGAAGCTGAGATATATGAAACATCAGTTGCTTTTCACTGCATCTACAAGTTAATAAATTATTTTTCTGGAAAATAATGAGGGATTTGTTTTAGGCAAATATAAAAAAATTGAAGAGGACAATTAGGATTTAAAAAAGCGCTTCACTTTCATGTGGTTAAATGCTCAGTTTGCTCATAAAGAAGGATTCTTAGTGACCCAGTTTTGTTACTATTTCATTCTGGTCACACCAGAAATTTATCATGATTATGTTTTGGCTTACAGGGAAATTCAACATATGGCTGTTTGTTAGGAGAGTGTGGTCAGAACTCAGCAGTGTGTGCTGGAATGAGGAATCCTCAGAACTGGGATTTGGTCTGAAGAGCAGCATCACATATATCTGTTAGCATTTTTATGAATAAATCAAAAGATAGATGACAACTATGTACCTAATAAGAAGGCCATGTGTTTTAAAAATGAATGGATTTTACTTCTGTAAATATAAAGAAAATAGAAGCAATCCATTAAAAAACCCCTGTGAACTTGTATAATACAATTATTAGCATATTGCTAATACAAACAAAAAAGGCCTTTAATATTTCAATCAAAATAACCTTGAAGAATATTATCTCTGTGCCTACCTTCTAGGGAAAGTGTATGGAAGAAACACCAAACAGCCTTTCAGGTCTTTTAAAGTTTCATTTCCTTTTTGCTTATCCCAGGAGGACGACAGCATAGTGGTCTTCTTCCAAAAATTCTCAGGAGGAAATTAAAAAGATTGCAGAAGGAAAGACAATGTGATTGTTTTCCTGGGGATTATTTCTCTTTGCCTTCATATCTTTGATAAGGAATTTACTTCCCTCTTCCATAACTCTTCTTCCCAAATATGTATTGTGCAAATATTCCTGTTCCATGTAGTATGTATGACTATTATGTCATACATTTGTGATTGTTTGGGGAAAGAAAGTGAAACAAAATGTGTCAGGGATCTAAGGTTATTTAGGTCCCGTTAAGCAAAAGTGAGAGCTACAAGGGTTTATGACAGTATCATCCAAGTTAAATCCTTTATTTTGAAATGGAAAGTGGTAACCCAGGTGTGATCAGGGTTAGGGCTGAAGAAAGAACTTGGTTTATTACAAGATCTTTTAAATAATGGTGAGTTAGAGGAAGGGATAGAGCTGATAAAGCTAATTTTTTGTTTTCATACAGAACTATAGATTATAGATTAGCATATAGATTAGCTATGGTAAAGGCGTTGCTGAAGAGCATGATTTATCTTTGGGGCCAACATCCCCTGGAAGCCTTGCCTGCAGACTCATCTGCATGAGCAGCATTATAATTTGGAAAGAACAGAGCTGGAGAGATTTGCAAGGTAGGACAAAAAAAATAGGTTTTTGGTCATACTTAACTCTTAGCATTGTGATAGTACAAGCCCTGTTTATTGCTTTCTAACCATATAGAAATTCATTAGCACCTTGGGAGCAGCCACAAGTGTCTCACTGCTCCACAGATGAAGATATTTCCAAGTAATGCTGCTGTAAATACAGAAGTTCACAGCCAGATGGTGTTGGGGGGACTTGGCAGCTCTCTGCCCATTAAAATACGGTGAAGTTAGTTAGGACTAACTAATGGACAGGATCTGAACACCAGGTTCTTGGCAAAAAGCCGGTGTACCTGCCTGCCTGGTCGTTTACTTTTACATTTACGTGGTATCTTAGACCTCAGGCAAGCCTGAAGGATGTTACAGTGCCAACCAATGGGAACACAGTCACCTTGGAGCACAATGCAACAGCAAGAAAGAAGAGAATTTGGGCCGAGGAAATAAAGGGAAACCTCTACTCTTATAATAAAATAATGTCAACAGATGGTAACCAATTCAGTGCATGGTGAGATGTCAAAACATGTTGAGCACTATACTGGGACCTGCTTAAGAAACATCACAGAGCTATTTATTCTGTTACACTTTTGGACAACCTATTAATTTAATAGTAGGAATAAGCCTTTACTTTGTATGTTTGCAGGTCTGCTGCTGCTCATTCTAATTAAGTGAGGTTATAACCAGGAGCAGCTGTCAAGTTCAAGGAGTGATACATAATTTGGCTGTTATAAAGGACTGCTGCACTATGATTTCTCTTGATAAAAATATCAAAGGTAGGAAGGCTCTCTGAAGACTTCACCAATTTCAAGAAAAACAGAATACGTGTTCCTCTGAAGAGGCATGTTATTTCTTTTTTTACCTAAGACATCAGAAATGGGTACTGAGGTGTTATCACTGAAACTGCACAGTTTTTCTCTCTCTCTTCTTCTCCCCTTATCTGCCACTTCAGTTTTTTTCGTACCATTTGATAACAGTTCTGGTGCAGCTGCATTTTTATGCTACTATTTCATTTTGCTGGTAGACATTCCTATTTACATGAGTCTGTTACAGAGCGACAAAGAAGAAAAAAAACCAGTAAGTGATCTTGTATCACATGGCTGCTTCTAGCAAAATATGTATTTAAGTGCCTTCTTAAAGGGAACTAATCTAACTTAAGCCTTCACCTAAATTATGAGGAAAACTGTATCTGTCCCAAAGGCTTTTAAGAGCCAGCTTCTTTGCTTCCAAACACTCAAAAAAAATCTTTATTTGGAAAAATTAAATTAAAAACCTGTAAATCAGAAAACTGATGCTATTGTTGAACCTACTGGGCATCTGAGAGAGGCTCATGATCCAGCTAAGCAGCTAATTTGGCTGGTTAAATTTGGGATATTGTGTGGGAGACCCAGAGCAGGTCTGGAAGGAAAGGGGAGCCTTAATGTACATGAGATGAGGCCCTTAATGACCCATTTCCTCTCCCAATGTGTAGATCAGCTGTTCCACACCATCCTGCAGAGAAGATGGAAGAAGCCACACCTTGTGATTTGAACATAATATAGAATTGAGCTGTCATAAGGAGAACCCAGCTCTTCTGCTTCCCCCATTTTCTAAATCCAAACTGATGTACAGATATGGTGATATCCCAATGGAGTTAGAAACAGTGTAGATATTTAACATTAATTCTGGCAGTTAAAACAGAGGGGATTAATGACATTTGCTGAGGAGATAGGTTGGAGAAAGGGAAAGGCTTTGAGCCGGAAGTTCTCCTTGAGCTTGAAGTTCTCCTCTTAGTTGGATGGCAGACAATGAGACTTGTTCAAAATCTAGGGTAGAACACCATTAGACATGGTAGGGTTCCAATATCAGGGCAGGATGTGGTATTTTACTAAAATGCTACCACACTTCCATGACAATTGACCAGCTCATGGACAATGCGGATGTGGATGAGATACAGGCAAGGACAGTGTCCCAAATAGAGTCCAAAAACCAAACTGGCAGTGCAGGTAGTGAACAATAGATTAGATTTTAAAAACACTTTCCAGCTTTGTAAGTTGAAATGAACACAGCTATGTAAGTTTGAGACAAGAAATACACCACAAATATGTCAGTGTTCCGGGGTGGACTCAGGGAGGTGGAAGGAAGCACAAATGTCTAAAATTATTTATATAAAGCTGAATGTAATAAATCCATCAGTGTATTACTTGATCAGCTAAATGCCAAGCCAGTATTAGCATCATTAATTAAAATTGATGTTGGAGAGCAAAATATCTTATTTTTTCTCACTCAGCAACATGATTATTTTTAAGGACCACACCACCGAGGTTTCTGTTACCAGATTTAATCCTGTCCAGGCACTGTGTAACAAGGGGCTATGTTTTGCACCCCTGTGATGTCTGCAGGTCACATCAGTGCTCCGTGCCGATGTTCTCCCCGGACGTCTCCGTACAAATCCATCGGATCCATCCTTACACAAGGTCATCCTGCATCCCACGGAACGATCGATGCATCACGGACAGAGAGGGTACCGAGCCGGAAGCTTTTCATTAATGCTTCACTTGAAAGTTAATCACCTACATCTGAGTAAAACGGCCATACAAAAAGGGTCATAAAGCATTTTACAGAAGGAAACTTAAAGCTTCTGAAAACCTTTCCATTTCCCCTCTGGCTGCCCTACCTGACAGAAGCTACTGCCAGCTATGACGTCTAGGGTAGGGTTGAGCCAGCTCCACTCAGAAGTACTGAGAATGAGTCATTTTTGCCTTTTAAGATTTGGCAAGGAAAACAAACAAGCAAACAAAAAAAACAGGAGGTGAAATACACGACAAGCGGGAGCAAACCCGTGTGGGCAGAGCAGCACTAGCTGCTCTGGTGTGCAGCAGTGTCCGAAGGCCCTCCTCTGCGCCCTCCGGATACGCAGCTGGGGAAGTCCCACAACCCTGGGATCCCCTCTGCGTCCCCTCAGAACCCGGGGCCGCTACCGCCGTCACGGGGCCGCCGCCACTCCTGAACAGGGTTTCCGGCCCCGCGGGCCTGCGATTGGTCCGCGTCGCGGTACTGGAAGCGACGTCAGGACTCCCACGCCCACCGCTCCGTTCAAACGCAGGCGGCGGTAAGAGCGGGGCGCGCGCGGGGATCTGAGGGGGCCGCGGGAACGGAACCTGGAGGGCGGCGGCGGCGGCGGCGGCGGCGGCGGCGGCGGCGGCGGCGGCGGCTCTGAGGGGGACTCGGAGCCACGGGAAGGGGGCTTGGGACGGGGCGGCTCTGAGGGGGGCTCCTGTCCGCCTGCTGCAAGCTCCGGAAACTGGGGGGCTCCGCGCCCTCCCAGCGAGGTGGTGGGGTCACCATACCTGGAGGTGTTTAAGGTAAGACTGGCGGAGGCGCTGAGTGCCGCGGGGAACTTGACACGGTAGGGTTCGCTCGCAGGTTGGACTCGATGGTCTCGGAGGTCTTCTTCAACGTAATTGCTTCTATGCTTCTCTCCAGTTTAACTGCCGAGACGCTCCAGGCGCGTTTAAGCTTATTAATTTTGTCCCCAAGGAAATGCAGATGTTGCTTAAATTACATCCCCCCTCGTCCATTTTTTTTACTTTGAGTGAGCCAGTCAAGTGCCTCCTGAATGTCCCTGTTCCTTTTTTCAGGTGATCGTTTATACGAGATAAGCTGTAAAGATGTTGAAGTTTAAATGTGGAGCCCGAAATTCGGTCGAGGCAGGACCAATGGAGCCTATCACCAGCCGAGTTTCTCGGCTAAATCTACTCTTTCAGGTGAAGAACGTCTGGCCTGGGAGCAGCTGATCTCGGTTTTGTCCTTGTCCATTCCCAGTACCTCAAAATATAGCTTTGCTTGTTTGGATACTGAAACCATGCCTGTGTCATTCTTTGGAGGAAGCAGTAAAAGAAAGCGATAGCTAGGTGAAGTTCAAAGTGTATCTGATTTGCACAAAGTTCAGTGGATACTAACTGGTCTTATGTTTTGTGCATCTGTCAATGTTTTAGCCTGATGGATTTTTCCATGTAAATATGCAATATTGCTTTCTGTGCCCTGTAATCTTCAGTTTTTTTCGTGGGTGAAGGAGCTGTGGGTTTGTCCTGAGATGAATTTACCTAAGGGGATGCTGTTTGATCATCTGAGATTTAACTGCTTTTCCTTCTAGAGCTATTATTGATGCTGATTGCTTAAATTATTTGTACCATGAAAAATCCTTCATGATACAATGTCAAGGAAAAAGCCAGTCAGATCAGAGTCTCAGGAGGATGTAGATTGTTAAAATTTGAATCACGGCTTTCTTGAAACTGTCTTTAAAGGATTGCTTTGTCTAAAAGAAAAAAACTTGTTACAGCTATTACAGATAGACACCGTGAGTTGGTATATTTACTGCACACTTCTGTATCATTTGCGTAATTTCTGAAGATGTGATTTTGAAATGGATAATATATAATCTGTTCTTCACATCTGTTATTGATTTGAGGCTTTTCATTGTTGTCTGAGACTCCATCTGCTGTTGCTGCTTTTTTTTTCCAGGGGAAGCCACTCTTTGTGACTCAACAGCAGATGTCTCCTCTCTCCCGGGAAGGCATCCTTGATTCATTATTTGTTCTTTTTGAAGAATGTAGAAACCCTGCTTTAATGAAAATTAAACATGTTGGCAACTTTGTCAAGAAGTGTAAGTTTATTTAGACTAATTTTCACGTGTCATTTTTAAAACAATTCTTAAGGACCTGGATGTTAGAGTAATGCTTTAGTTGCTTTGATTGTAACCCAGGACTTTGAGCGTCTGATTATTTTGTTGGCAGACACAACTCTTCAAAGGGGATCTTGGAAATCTTAGTAAAGCTTTATTCAGGTCTGAGAAGATCAAATGCAAGTGGCTTTTGAAGTGCTGTGACTCAAATTTGCATCCTTCTTAGTCTTACTGTATTTGTATTTGAGGAGGTACTTTCTTGGAAAGCGAGTATTGGCTACAGCAAAGCTTCAAGTGTGCGCCACACCAGGACGTCAGAAGTTGAGAGCAGGATAGTGACTATGAGAAAAAAAGATTTGAGAGGGGAACTTGGTAATCCTTTGCTCTTTCACCTTTTAGATTACATGTGTTACCTGAGTTTTGCATTTGTAACTGGTAAAGATTATTTCTGTGCTTCAGAAATACAAGTTCTAAAGGAGTAAATATTTTGCTGATAATGTGCTCAGATTCCTTTTGGGGAAGAGAAAAGAAAATTTCCGTCAATTTTTCCATAAAGATACAGCAGAAAGACATTTGGTTTCAAGTAACATGTCGTGCCCTCCATTATAGTTCCACCCAATGGTTTGTAGGTATTATTAGCAGACAGTAATTTTCTGCTAGTTTGAATAACTTTTAGAACAATCTCCTGTGAGTGATTGATTATCACAGTTCATGCTGGCTGGAACTAGTCAGTGGAAAACTCGAGCTGAATATCTGCAATAAATGCATGTGGTTGGTTGTTAGACAATAGACTGATGCCTCCCTCAGGCAGAGGAGCAAACCTTGCCCCTGGACTAGAATTCGCTGGGTAAAGCCCTCACGTTTAGAGAATATACTTTGTATTGATAATGGATGGCTGGAAAGAAATTAGAAACCAGAGAAGTTCTCAGCCTCTGATGTTATGAATGGGACAGAATTATCATTGCTATGGGAACTGCCTTAGCATTTCCTGATCCTTTTGTATGTACCATATTTCAGACTTAACTCTGCATTGGTACAGTCTTTTTCTAGTTCTGATGCATGCTGTTATTTTTAAGAAGCATATTCTGGAACAATTTAACATTTCTTGTGAATCTGGAATTAATTTTGGGGGTGCTTTGGTTTGCTGGGTTTTTTTAAAATTTTATTCCCCAGTTTCGATGTTGTCTCTTTTTTATAAAATGCCAGTTGCCTAATGTAAAAGTAAGTATTTTTTTTAATAGATGCAGAGGCTATTGCTGAACTGAAGGAACTGCAACCCAGTGTGAAGGATTTTGAAGTAAAGAGTGTCATTGGCAGTGGTCACTTTGCAGATGTCAAAGTAGTGAGAGAGAAAGTCACCGGTGATGTCTATGCTATGAAGGTGATGAGCAAGGAGTCCTTGCTGGCACAGGAGCATGTATGTATATTTTTCTGTTATGGGAGTAGGAGGACAAATTGCAATTTGCTGAACACTTCCTTTCTGTCACTATTATAAGAATTGAGCTAAAAATATATCTTGAGGAAGTTCATCCTACATTTCAGTGAAGCAATAAATTTGTGTGTAGTTTTGCTGTGTTTAAAAGCTGTTGTCACAGTCTATGGGTCTATTGAGTGAGGTGCCATCCTCAGGTGCCGAAACATGGCCAAAACACGTAAAGAGCTTCCCATATAATTATAAGAAAAAAAAAGGTGATAAAAACACCGGATCATTATTGGTCTTGATGACGATAGCTTGAATTTTCAGACAATCTCTTCATTAAGGGGTTTGTTATTTTAAAGAGTGAAATAGAATGTCAAGAGTGGGTGTGAAGGCAAACTGTGGTGATTGGATTTTTATGGGGAGCCTCTTGCTAGCTTGAGAAATGTGTTACTTGCAAACTTTAAAAAGGGATAATGGAGGTTGTAGTCATAGTCTGGTGGGAAACAGAAGTTAATCTTTGCTGACATGAGATGACAAGTAAGACAGAGTTACTCCATGAGAGACCTCATGAATTTATAGAATATCTGCATCAGTTTTTCCCAATACATGATGCAGTAAGGTTGCTCCTGATATCCCTCAGCATTGTTTGTGGCTAGCAGAAATGAAGCTCAACTAAAACTACCCTTTCTGTGGCATAGATTGACAAGAAAGCAAGGTATGATACTACCCTCACATGGCACTTGTTCAGGAAACAGCACTTGATAATTTCTGTGTAATTTTTTTGTGGTGTGTGACAAGTTTTTCTAAAACTAGGGGATTCTAATGTATTCTCACTCCCCCTCATCATGATGTAACTAAGTGCTTTTTTTGGTAGGTGTCATTTTTTGAGGAAGAACGCAGCATATTAGCTCAGAGCACCAGTCCATGGATTCCACAGTTACAATATGCGTTTCAAGACAAGAAAAATCTCTACTTGGTAATGTCTAGTCTTTGATTTTTCTCCTCTATTGAACACCATTACTGTTGGTTTATTAAAGAACAATGTGATGGTTGAAATGTGCTTGTTTTCTGTAAATTTTCCTTCACTACATACCACTTTTTGATATGGGCCCAGTGGAATACTGGGGAGTTGAATGGAATATCTTGCATATCTGTTCCTTTAAAATTTTATGTAGGTTATGGAGTATCAGCCTGGCGGGGACTTGCTATCACTCTTAAACAGATATGAGGACCAGCTGGATGAGAATATGGTGCAGTTTTACCTTGCAGAGTTGGTTTTGGCCATTCACAGTGTCCATCAGATGGGTTATGTCCACCGGTATGTTAAGGTTGCTTTGGGTGCTTCTCTATTCTGTCCCCTTTCAGGACAGTATTTCACATGCTTTGTCAGAAGACAAAACTAGAAAATTAATCAGACTCCCAACTATAATGGTAGCTCAGAGCATTAACTTTGATGTAAAGTTCAGACTAATATCAAGAAAGGATTGTTACATGTATTTTTCTGGAGGCTCAGTAAAAAGAAGCCTTAATGTTGTACTGTTAAAAAATTTAAATCTTTTCCAGAGATTGCTGCTTTTGGCACCAAGTACTATGGGAAATAAATTAATTGTTAAAAATTTTTGTGTGCTGATTGGTGAACATGGCAGTATAGGATGTTGGAGTAGTTAAATATCAGCATTTTCTCTCAAGGCTTGGAGACTGTCACTGTGTGCTTTTTCAAATCATATTGATATTTTAAAAATTATTCCATTCTGAGGATGTGAAAATGTTAGGAAGTATTTTATGTTCCAAGAGTTTGTAGTGGCTGCACTTAGAGCACGAACTGTGGCTTTCTAGTACAAGGTTGCTTCCTGGATTTGGAAGATGTGCAGAAAAAATTGTGAGGGAATTTGGGAAGAAAACCACAAAATACTTTACTGTAACTCAGTTAAAATGAGATCAAGGTGCAAAATCATCTTCTCTTTTCGTCTGCTATCAATAATTACTAGCCTTCCATGCAATAAGGGGAACTTCAATACTTCCATATTTGCTTATCAACAGGACAACTGTTGGAAATAAGACTCCCACTTGAAAGGCTTTATGCATATGGTTAGGGATATCCTGTTGCCTGGATGTGACAGTAGGGAATGGTCTGAAAAAGTTCTGATTGCTTTCTTCTGGCTTACAGAGATATCAAGCCAGAGAACATTCTTATTGACCGAACAGGACACATTAAACTGGTGGACTTTGGGTCAGCTGCCAAAATGACTGTAAACAAAACGGTAATAATATGGATTAAAAATTTGTCTGTGGCTTGTTCGGGTAGCCCAGTCGAAAAGGGAAAACTAACTTGATATCTGCTTTTGATTATACCTTGCTCTTCTCTCTTTTGCCTTTCTTGTCAGCTATGGAGTCTATTCACAATTGTATTTTTCCATTTGTGAATGGCTTTTCAAGCATGAGCTCAAGTATCTTTTGCAGCCCTCAGTAGCTACATGCTTGCTTATTAAAATATTAAAACACAAGAAAGGTAAAGGTAAGTCTACTTTCTCATGGTGCTGCACTGGTGATACAAAATCATACTTCTAGAGGTCCTTACATCTGTTCAATGCTGTGTTTAAAGAGGACATAGATTTATAGTTGGAATGAAAATTGTGCCTATTGTAATTAAGGTGGCATAACTTTGAAGGCTGGGGAGCTCTTGATCAAAATGAATCACATTTAAATATTCTGGGCTTCACTCACCAGAAAGTACTGCATCAAATCTGAATCAGTGGAGTTTTTTATAAGTTGATTGTAAGTTTTGGTAACTGCATACATCTTCCAGTGAAGATTTTTAAGATTTAAATGTATCTAAGTGAGAACATGACGTTCTGTACCATATTTCTGTCTTGTTTTACAATTTTTATTTTTCCGTAACATTTTCTTTGTAATGTAATTCTTAATATCTTGTTTTCCCTGTTCTTACATTTTCAGTGCTTCTCTGCGTTGCATTTTCCTTTTAAATTTTTTCTTCACACTATATCTCCAGTCACTCACAAGGTTTTGTGTTAGCCTGACTCCCCATTTGTTTCTTTCTTTTTGCCACTCAGTACAAAAATGATTGCAGCATTGGCTCCTGAATTACCTTTTCTAAGCAGTCCAGAAATTAAAATATTAGTACTCTGCTGAGCATGAACACTGGGTAAAAAGGTAAGGGTGACCTTACCTATGTAATGAAGGCAGAGAATATTTATGTAATTTATATTTATGTATTTATTTATAAACTTGACCATTTTTGATGTTTCAGCTATGATGTCCCTGTTAATACTAGTTAAAGCAGAGTATTTTTGCTGTTTAAAACATCAGTTTAGTATTTCTGTGCTTTTTGGAATGCTGCTTTTCTACTTTAGTAGTTTGTACTTTATAGTAACAACTAGCTCTGATAATTTGACTCTTTTTATACCAAATAAGTTGCTTTGTTTGTTTATTGGCAGTATTCTTAACCTGGCACTTATTTGCTAAGCAGCTTTGCTTAAAATTACTTACTTCACTTGGAGGGCTGAAAATTATGTCTCATAAAAAAAACCAAAAAAACAAAAAAACCCTAAAACCTT
The DNA here is from genome assembly GCA_026261815.1 of Monarcha castaneiventris obscurior. NCBI lineage: Eukaryota > Metazoa > Chordata > Aves > Passeriformes > Monarchidae > Monarcha > Monarcha castaneiventris. The sequence continues at coordinate 10,616,199 of JAMPIT010000485.1, forward strand.
TGTTTTATTACCAGGTTGACATTGAACAGAAAGTGCTGTAATTTCACTCAGTTTATCTTTGCTCTTAGGTAAATGCCAGGCTCCCTGTGGGCACACCTGACTACATGGCACCAGAGGTGCTGTCAGGGTTGGGTGGGGATGGCAAAGCCTCCTATGGCCCCGAATGCGACTGGTGGTCCCTCGGAGTCATCGCCTATGAAATGATTTATGGAAGGTCTCCCTTCACTGAAGGCACTTCAGCAAAAACTTTCAATAACATCATGAACTTCCAGGTAGAGAGACCTCCTTCCCCCTTAAGTAAAAAGGTTGTAACTAAAGACTGCTTTTCTCAACTTTTTTTAAAGTTTATGGATGTCTGTTACTTCATCATGTTAATAAAATATTTAGAATATATGCATTGTATTGTATTTATATGTCTCTGTATTATAGATATCAAATTATTTTTTGTAACAGGAGTCATCATCCCTGATTCAAAAAATCCTAAGCCACAAACCTTTGGAAGTTTGTGAGAATTTTCTGGGGAAGTGTCTTGTTTTACTATTCCATTTGTGTGTGCCATTGGCCATTGTTCAGCATAAGATGGTGGCCTGGGATACCATTTGCCTGGGTGGGAATGGTTGTTCCTGTGTTCTTGTCTTTACTGCAGTAAATGCATATAGAAGCCTATTTGGATAAAATGCACCATGCTATTATTTGTGTGCTATAAATATTCATCCTTTGTACCTGACAGTTTCAGAATAATGAAACTTAATCTTGCTGTTCTGAGCCTGTTTTCCTACTGAGCAGAAATCCATTTCTTTCTAACGCAGAGATTTCTGAAGTTCCCAGAGGATGTGAAAGTTAGCAGTGGCTTTCTTGACCTGATCCAGAGTCTGCTCTGTGGGCAGAAGGAAAGGCTGGGTTATGAGGGTCTCTGCTGCCATCCATTTTTTTCTAAAATTGACTGGAACAATATCCGTAATTGTAAGTAGAATAAAATTGTATTTATAAACAATTCCTGGGTTTTTTGATAATGGGAGAATTTTTACTATGAGTAATTAAGTGTGTTTGATCTGAATTATTCATAATGAAACAGGACTGGTTCCTGGAGCAAGTGTTTGTAACAAAACAGCTCATTTTGGTTTTTGCAAAGGCTATGTTAACATCTCAGGTGAAAACTGTAAGGTAAGAAGAAGTTTAGTAAAACTCCATATGAATTTCTGATGTAATTGCCTTATTACTGCAGGTACTAGACTGGAAAATAAAAATGGCCCTTTCCATGTCCTTCCTCAGATTAAAATGCATGTTTGTTCAGGCCTTTCCTACCTCAATTTGGTAATTTTGGCTTCATCTGTTGTTGTGTCTTCACCTTTCTCTTTTGTTACTTGTGAACCAACTTCACTTACGGTTGGTTTATTTTTTGTAGTTCCAGTCGGTCTGTGGCCTTAGGGCCATTGGAGTTTTTTGTCAAAATCAATAGGGATAGTGTGTTACTACTTTTTTTGGTCAAAAATCTGTTCATTCAACCAGGACTAGAATAAAACCAGTGAACCAGATAATTCTCTATGCAGAAAACTGTTTATAATACTGTAAGCAATGGATTTTAGTATTTGGAAGTACTGAGGCACCAGCTCCATGGCAAAAGTAAATATTTCACAGTTCATCAGTGATCTCTGTATGGGGATCTGATTGTGCTGGAGAGCATTTTAAATTATTTGAACTGTAAGATTATCTGGGCAAGCAACATGTCTGCCTTATGTTTTTTATCAAATGTGCTGTAAGGGAATGATTGTGCTCCATTTTCCATGATAAATTGCTAAGCCGGTGCTTCTGCTTTTGATGATCATCTCAGCACTTCAGCTGTCAGCTCCACAGACTGTTTGCTCACTTTTCTGTGGATTCATTAATTTTGAACTTGTGGAGCTGCTGTTCTGTTAAATTCCATTGTTTCTGCTCTTTGAGAGCCATTGAGCCTTGAGCCCTTTTCATCACTTTAGCATACATTTCTCTGTGCTCTCTGCCTTCTCTCCCCAGAGCCCTGCCTAAACCACCAGTTTCTGTTCCTGAGTTTTGTGGTGTGTTTATATCATATTATCTCAGATACAGAAAGAAGAATGACATGTGAGCATATGTTCGGGTGTTTCCTTGGCAATTGCCTGTCTAGTATTCACACAGCTGTACGAGTTAATGGAGCATTTTGCCATTTCGTGTGACAGTGGTGATGCTGATGGACAAGCCAGTAGGCAGCCCTGGTGTGGTTATAATGTTGAAATAATCATTTGGGATTTTAAAAATCCCATTACTGTCTGCAGCTGGCCAGCAGATTGCATCATTCCCTGTAATATCCCCACCTACCTACTGTGAATTCATGCAGTTTTGACCCCTCACTTCGTTGTTATGCCTCATACTTGATAAACCCCCACTGTAACAAGCACAAAACACAGCAGTCTCCGTGCTTTAAGCAGTGGATTCAATGTATCACCTATTGCTTTGCTCTCAGAAGTGGTTCTCCCTGTGCTGGTTTTTCAGAGCAGTGTTGCTCTCATTCTGTTCAAAACCTGTGTCAGGTTTGACTTGGGCTATCTAAAAGCTAAAGGTTTCTTTCTAGTTTTGACCTCTGGTGATAGTGGTGTTTAACTGGAGCAATGGCAGCCTGAGAAAATGAGTGCTGGAAGAGGTCATAGGATTTAGATTTACGTTAAAGAATCTCACTCCCCCAAGTTAATCTGGTCAAAGACTTTAAGGTTATGGAGTGTTGGACTTGGTGATCCTAAAGCCTTTGCCAGCTGACGTGACTCTGATTCCACAATTGTTAAACAAATTCTGTGTCAGTATAGTCAGACTTTCCTATGGTCTATAAGGGCAGTGATGTAATTTCTATTTCAGGCTGAGAAAGGTAGGGAAAAAATTGGTACCTTTGCCTTGCCTATTCAATTATCATGCTGAGAGCTCCAGGACAGCCATTCTTAATGCACCGATTTTGCTTAAGAATGTGTCATTAAGGGGCTTTTCTGTGTTACATTTTGTTGTTATGGTAACCTGTGAAACACTTGACTTTTTAGTAAACCCCTTTCCCAAAGATTGTTGCCTCTAAAAAATGCTTCCAACTTCCCTGGGTCCAAGTAATTTGTGTCTGTAGAAGCAGCTCTTAAGTTACAGAAACAGAACCAAACCATTAAACCTAAGGTCAGATTTATCTGAATTTATCTCAACATGTGATTTTCCCCTTTGTTGGAGTATTGTACTGAAACACATGTATAGATTCTGCTCTCTATTGATTTCTGCTATTTAGTGACTTCTAAAGCTTATTAAACCTCCCCCCTCAAACAGATACCACCATACTTCCTCCCCAAAATTAAAATAAACCAAAACTTTCAAAGGTTTGTGTTCATTTATTGAAGACTTTTCTGAAAATATTTTGGAGTTTATTTACCTGAAATAAACATATTTCTATCTGTGAATGATCAGGTATTTCACTGGAAAGTTGATAACAGAACCATTTGTGTACCTAAAAAGTGTCTAAAATCAGAGGTAGAGAATGAGGGAATGACATACTTGAGTTATCAGCAACAAGGCTGCAATCTATATAGTTTGGGGATTTTGTTAGTTGTCTTTTATTTGAAATCCAGAAACTGCATCAGATTTTTAATTTGGAACCAAAAATCTGCTTGCTGAAGTGTAGCTGGGAGATAGTCAGAAGACTTTCATTGTTACCTAAGGAATATGTGTATAGCCTAAAGAGCCTTTCATTTTAGGAATTGCATTGTAACTATAGTCCAAGAGGTCTTGAAAACGGAATTTGGACTTGCACATGGAAATTATATAGATGAAAAAACATATGAATTAATGTCTTGTGCAAACAGAAGAGCTTGAGAAAGTATTAAAGACTGATTTTTAGACTGTTTTCTGCTATTAAACAGGCAGGACCCAAATCTCATTATTCATAAGTCCAAGACACTTATCCTTATGACCATCACGTTGTCATTCAGTATGTTAACAGTTACACATTGTGGTGTTTCATTTAAATTCTTGTCTTCAGAAAAATGTGTTTACTTGTTTCTTGAAGTGGAGATCACTTGCATTGCAGGTTGGAAATCACTTTTATTAATAGAAATGTATGTGTTGGATCATTGTCTTGACAAAACAGTAAAGGTGTTAAGATAATATTGTAGAGATAGGTTAGAACTAGTACAGTGCCTTTTTTATAAGTAGTCTTAACAAAAATATCCTTACATTTCATTGCTGGGATTGTCTATTTTGCTTTCATAACACTTTCTCAAATAGGTCTATTACAGCCTGAGGAAGAGTAATGCTTAACCTATTTAAAAAGGCTGTGTGGATGCTTTTCCTCAGAAAGCATTTATAGATCACCTTGTAGATCAAGAACAGACACATTTTTATCCTTAAGAAATGTTCTGTATTGCCTTTAAGTTTCCTATTTCAGTTGAGTCTTTCACTGTCCTAGGGGAAATGCAATCTCTTTTCTGAATTTGCATGAAAATATTTTGAAAGGATGGAAAGACCGGGTTAAGGCAATGTTCTTTGTACCAGTCATAAATACACACACTAATGCAGAGTTTAAAAAAAGGGCTTTTTTCCCTAAGACACATTTTATCTAATCTTAATGATGAGCTGAATAAAGTACTGGAGTGTGTGTGGTGGTTTTGGATTTTTTTTCTTTTGCCTTTTTTTCTTTTTTTTTTTTTTCCCCTTAAACTTAGCAACCTATAACACCTCCTTTTCCTCTGAAAGTCATTCTTTGGAACAGATGGAAGAGGGTTATATCCTTCCACAAGTGGGGAGGTATCTAGGCGAGGAATTGGCTTTTTTTAAACATGCATCTCTGCAAGATACTTCAAATGGTAAACAGAGCATGTACATTTGTTGTAACATATCAGAGACAAAAGGAGGTCTTTGTACCCAACCAGTTCGTGTGAGAAGAAGCATTGGGTTTACTGTCTTTTTGAGTAATATTTTTGCCTCCCTTTTGGATAAGCCTGAGAAATGTGCAAATTTGTCACCTTGTCAGATGTGATGGCATGGTGTTCACATTTATTTCTCAGAGGTTTATCTTGACCTCTGCTAAAGGATCCTTCCCTTTAAAGAAGCAACTGATAAGCACATCAATGTATTTGCATTCACCAGTCTTCATCTTGTTCTGAAAATATTATAGTTGTGTGACAGCTTTCTGATTTTAAACAAGAAATAATAACTTAACTAGAGATTATGCCACCATGTGACCTACATTTGAAAACAAAATTGCTTGTCTGTTTTAGCTTGGTTTTACAAGACTATGTTTATTCTGTGAGTATTTTTGACATCAGACAAAGGACTCCTTAGTTTGAGGAATATAAGTCTATGAAGAAGCTACCAAATAATTAACAGCATCAGACAGTGGATCTAGCTTTTCTTTTTTTTAATTATTCCCTGTTACTCCTAAGTGATTTTTTTTTTCTCCCAGGTGCTGAAATGTCTTCAGAACTTCTGCTTCTCATTTTCAGCCACTGTTGACAAGTTCAGAACTACTTAACATCTAGAGGTGTTTTTGTTGAATGACTGTTCTAAGTTTTCTCTTTAGTTGCTACTATTTCTTGATACAAATATTGTAACAAAGTTATGCTGCAGAGTTGCTGAGATTCTGGACTCTTAGTCATGGATTTCAGTGAATGCAAAATAGAGGGCAAGGGATTTTTTCATTATCTTTTAATCTAGTATTCACAATTTCTCTTCTTTGTTCTCATATTTTATTAAACATACAGAGGAGGCTGTAGTGTAAAACACTGGGCTCTTTAAACTAGTTTTCCACCAGCCCCAAAGGTTTGCTCTGTCTCACATTCAGTTTTGTCTTTGTGCATCCATTGTTACCCTGCTGAGCGCTTTTTCATCTTTTTATGTGCATGCATAGGTAATGATATTTTTTTTTATGCATGTGGTTTGTGTAGGAATTCTTATTGTTGGTAAGAGGAACAACTTTCTTTTTAATTGCAAGGGCTTGAAGATGACTCTTAAGACCTTATTTGCTAATTTCTGGTGGGAAGTAAGGCTTTAGGTCTCTCTTTCAGAGGTGAAGTTATCTGTCAGGCTCTGGGGAGTACAGAACAAGGTACTTGTACAGTTATAAAAAGGCAGCTAGGTTGGTTTTTGCTATCTCTTTAAAAACATTCTAGACTTCTGCAGATGAATTGAAGAGTTTGCTGTTTTCTCTATTACTTTTCCTCATAGTGTCTGCCTTTAAAAACAGTGTTAAAAATCCCACAGCAACCCCTTCTGTAAGAGGAAGTGCAGAGTTTTTTCAGTAAAGGTCCTGAAACTAAAAAATACTAATCCTGAACTAATCCTCCTCTCCTGGGAGTTAACTACCACTTTGGGCTTATATTTGCATTAAAGATGATATACTTACAAATTGTTTTCTGTTACTTCTCTGTTTTTAATCAATTAGAGTATATGCAAGAGTAGCTGGATGGTACTCTGACATTAAGTGATTTTTGAGAAGAAATACATATGCCAATCAACAACCTGTATTTCAAAATTATGTTTATGGTACATAAATATCAGCATTATATTATATATTTTTATTATAACCAATAAAATAGAAGAAATTAATAAATTTGTGATACTGACATAAATTTTAAATGTTCTGGAGCTGGTAAGTTGCAGCAGGCTGAAACTTCTTACTACAGAACCTATTTAATTTGTATATTTCCCCCATTTATCTCATTCTAATGTACTTGGAACTACTGTACGTGAGCAGCATCTGCTTAATGGAATTTCTTCTCACTTCCCTGCTTGGGAGCAGCATCAGGATGGCTCTTGAGGGAGCTGCTACCAAAGCTGCGCATGTGGTTGGGATTTGACAGTTTATCCAGACTGATTATTTTTTTGGCTGTTAATCCTGGTCTGGTGGGTAGTTCCAGTGAGGGAATGGAGAGTTAAAGGCAGGCAGTGGAAGGCTTTGGCAGCCTAGAGGGAGCCAGTACCTCCAGCCAGTGACTCGCTGTGCCTGTGCCACTCACAGGCAGCAGCGTCTGTCACACCGCAGGCAGGTAGGGTTAAACCCGGCATGCAGGGACTCGGGAGCAGGGAGCCTGCACTGCAGGGGTTGGAATGTTTGTTCCTGGTCCTTCAATGCTCATCAGCCCTTCAGCTACAGGAGATCCATACTGGATCCATGGTAACGGTTTTAGCACACTCCACTTCCATCAGCTGGTGACAATGGGCTGTTCTAGCTGCTAGCTGAGGAGCTCTCTCCTTTGCTAATCTCAGAGTTGCAGTGAGCGGGGACCCGAGTGATGAAATAAATGAATAAATGTTAGGAAATGTGATTTAATGAGGTAGGAATTGCACCGTAGGGCTTCTGCATTCATTCCTTTCCCGTACATAGTCAAGCCAGCAGGTAGCTCGGGTGCTGCACATCACCGAGAAGAACTTGTCCTTTTGTTCCTTTGGTTAATTAAACTGAAGCAAGCATGAGAAAATAATCTGAAATTTAAAAACTGCTTAGCAAGTTAAGTGGTACCAATTTAGAAATTATAGTAAGAAATACATTGTAATTCCTTCCATTTACACCCCTCTTCAGAGCTGATTGTATCAGAGCCAGACTGCAGTGGTGTCCCGGCAAGAGGTCCAGATCTTAAGAAAGCTCTTTTAGAGAAATAAAATCAATCTCCTTTTCCTAAAGACCAGTGAGCTTTTAGTGGCTATAGTTTATTAGAACCTTCCAGGAGAAAGACCAGTTTGCTGTTGATTAGAAACCCAGGCTGGGAAGATTCTTGTTAGTAGTAAAGGGTAAGACATATCCCTTAGCTGACTAGCACAGGATCAGGCTTCTTTCTCAGGTAGTGTCACTGATTGGACAGGTTGGAGACATTTTCCTTTTCAAGATGAATCAGAATCGACAGACTTCTGGCTATATTACAGTAATGATTTTCTTAGCCTGGTGCTTTGATTTTATTATTCTTGTGTTAAAAAACCCAACATCTTAACCTGAAATAAAAAACCAAACCCCAAATCCCAGAATCTCCAATGCCCGAGCTAAATCCCAGTTTGATCAGTGTGGGAGATGCTGTGCCTGCAGAGTGGTAGCCATGTTGGCAGCTTAGGGGTTAATCTCTTGTTGCTGTAATACGCTTTGAGAGCAGCAGCTCAGTCTGCTTGTGTTAGCAAGATTAAAAGCAGGAGCTGCAGTGCCGTTGCAAGCACTGAATGAGTGGGACTGTTGCAGAGTGAACTGTAGCTGAATTTTGTCCTTTCTTCTTGCTTTTTTTCCACCAGCTCCTCCCCCCTTCATTCCTACTCTCAAGTCTGATGATGACACCTCAAATTTTGATGAACCAGAGAAGAATTCGCGGGTTTTATCCTCTATGCGCCAGTTGAACCCAGCAGGATTCTCAGGGGAAGATTTGCCGTTTGTGGGGTTTTCATTCATCAAGGCTTTGGGGATACTCAGATCAGAGTAAGTAGGAATTACTGCTTAGGTGGATAGGACCACTGGAAAAATGGGAAGGTTTGTTACAGAGAAGATGGTATATGTGAGGAAAAGCTGTTTTAACTGACCTGTACTCTGCTGTAGGGAAGCTGCCAGATTCAGGCTTTATCTGTTGCTGGTGTGTCTTGTGTATGTCCTACTGTTGTCTGATTGTTTCTGGGATGAGGGGGAGGAAAGGGGATGGAAAGATTAATTCTAAACCAGTTATTATTAAAATTTTAGTTCGAATAGTTTGAATTAGTTGCTGTTAAGCAGGGAGCAGTAGGTGATTGCATTCTGGTACTGCAGATCCCTGCAAGGAGGAGAATACTGAGGAGTTCAGAGATGGAAAAAGGGGATGGTGTTATTTTATTGGGTTGGAGAGTGGGCACCAAGTGCTGGGAATGTGTAAGACTGAATCAATGATCCATAGAAAAGGAGCTCCACTAACCTGGGAATGTGCAGTGATGGGTCAGTGAGTAAGAGAAGGAGCTGCATGGCAGCTGGCTCTGTGCTGCTGGGTCAAGTTAAATAGGAGGGCTGGACATTGCTGTGTTGTGTGTTAGGAGACTGGAGATTCAAATGAAATACGCAGAGGCTGTGTGCGTGGAGGGATGTAAAGACCTCAGAGAAATGGTTTTCAATGGGAAGAAAACATGATTTCTGAGAGGATGGAGTCAGAGAAAAAGAAGAATATAAGTAGTGTGATATAAACCATTTGATGTGGTGGGTGGTTGGTTTCTGATGACAGCTATTGAAAAAGTATTAGTGCAGTGTGTTAAGTTGGGAAGTCCTTAGCTCAGGATCAGGAGGCCTCTCAGGAATGCAGTGGCTTTGGCTGGGTTAGTGACTCAATGCACTGTGTTTTCATGTCAGCCTTCATTCCCTGCTGCCGGTTTGCTCCCTTCAGGGACTTCGTTGCCAATCTGTCTTAACGGAGTTTCATTTTGTGTCATATTGGTTGTGATAGTTGCTCTGCAGTAAGCTTGTCACCGAATTTGGTAATACTGTTGACATCTTTGATCTTGCTCACACGATGAATCAAGGTTATATGATGGTTATGCCAGAAATAAAAAGGAAATCTTTGGCCGTCTCTCCTCAGCAGAGTTGCTTTTATGTCAAAAGAGGAAGGAAGGGAGAGGATATAAAACCCCAGAAAGTGTTCTTTTAGTGAAATGGTCTAATACTGTCAGCAGGATGGAATGTTAGATCTGTAGATACCTGGGGTTAAAATCTGTCTTAATTTAGGAGCGAGATAACTTAGGCTGTTATCTTTTCTGCCTGGGGAACTGCAATCTGTGTACAAGGGCTATGTGGCTGTTCAAGTAACAGTCAGAAAAGCCTCAACAGTGACCATATGTGTGTGGTAAAAACATATATGTAACTGGGCCCAGGACGAGAACTGAAGAGGAGCATGGGGTAAAGTCTCAGAATAGTGGTGTAACTGTGCTGGAGGCTGAGAGAGCTGTAGCAGATGGACTGAGGTGCTTTCTCTGTGGAGCTTTACTGAAAATGCATATGGAAATTATATTTGAATTTTGGGAATAGGCGCGTAGAGGTATAGCAAACGAATATAGATATTAATGTCCTCTGCAGAAATTTTGACGGAAGTAAAATTTCTGTTTGCCGTGGCCTGTTTTTTCTTAAACTGGAACAGAAAGGCATCATATATTTAGATTTTCCCCCAAATAATTTTAATGTGAGTAGATCTTAATGCTTTCCTGAATGAGATCTTGATATATGCACTTTGGTATTTTTAGCAGTAAATACTTGCATTTTGTTCTAAGAAGGTGATTTAAATATGGCAAAGCTCTTACGGAGGCTTTAAAACACCTGTATTTAAATAATGTAGTGATTAGTTTATTCTCAATACCACTGCAAATGGGTCATAAAGATAACTTCTTACTTATAAAATATTGTCTGGTGTATGTTTTACTTGGGGAAATATAGTACTGTTTCTGTCCACACTACCTTGAAAATCAAATTCTTAGATGAAGAACGGTAAAACGCGGAGGGGACTTATCTGTTGTGAATCTTGGGTTGCCTTCTCTGGAAGGTCCTAAGTCATGAAGTTTATCAGTCCAGAATTTAAAAAAAAAATCTTTCCGGTGAACGTCTAACCTTATGGTTGCTAAGTGATGCAGATCTGTTTTCCTGTCTGCAGCACAAACCCTCTAGTGCTGCTCACAGTAAGGCCAGGCAGCTGCAGAGTGCCAGTGACAAGGTCTTTGAAACTTTCAGCACTTTTAGTCTGGGGGCTGTCAAACTATGAGGGTGAGGGTTATGCTCTTGCCCTTGTCCTCTGGAGAGTAAGAAGCTATGGCTGAGCTGGGAATTCCAAATACTTCAGAGAAAAGGCAGCAAAAAAAAAAAAAACAACCAGAAGAAGGATAAGAGAAGTTCTGTTTTCCATTCTCCCAATGACTTAGGGCTAGAAGGGTTTGCCTAAGTCACTTAGACCTGTTGCCAGAAATTATATAGCTGGTGTGTAGTTTAGAAGGGTCCATTGAATTACAATGCTCTGCTACCCCCTACCATGAGATTTGGGAAGGATTTGTGACCCTCTAACAAATGTGAGAGTTAACAAAAATGCAGAAGGCACAACAATAATGTGTCATAGGAAGCAATCAGGAGAAATCAAGGGCATTGCTTAAGTCATGGGTTCCTGTACTAGCGAAGTGTTTAAGTAAATCTTCTCTTCAGAGAGCTGGGCTGAGGCTGCAGAGAGGGGCCAGCTAACTCCTTCTCCTATCATGACCCCTGAATTCTGGATGTGGGGGAGAAAAGCCTGTCTGACTGCAAATCTGGCTGCTGGTTTGGCTGCAAGCGTGTGACTGTGATAAGAGGCAACCAACAGTTTAATTCCATTAAAAGCCAGCCCCACCTTACTTCCTGTCCCTAACCCTGGCTAGTCTCCAGTGCTTAGAACAAGAGACAGAAACCCTTAGCTGCCAAAAATGTGCATCAAGTGGTGGAAGAAAATCATTCTTGTCCTTTGCAGGTGATTAGCAGAAGCTTGAAGGCATAAGATAAATATTTTATAAATACAGGGCTAACCAAATATACCAAACTGCCTAATAAAAATAAATACCTAAGAAAATCAGTGCCTAATAAAAATAAATACCAAATAAAATGTATCAAAATACCTAATAAAAAATAAATGCCTAATTAAAAAATAGTTTATTATGCAAATTTTTGCCTGTCTGTGTCTTCTCTGTAAGGTCCTAAGAAGTGGTATTCCTCAAGATTTCTGGGTTTTTGTTTTCTGGGTTGTTTTTTTTTTTTGTGGCTTACTGGGGTTGAGGTTTTTTTTAATTTAAAAATTTGATATGGATTCGTGACTCCCATAAAATACTGAGAGTTAAAATGGGCCATTCCTCCAAAAAGGACTACTGATTTCTTCCAACAGTTTGTCGGGTTCTGGTAAGCTCTTTCACCAAAGATAGATGAAAGAGGAAGCACAGGATGAGCATACTAAAAATATGCTTTGCTTCAGCGAGCTCTATTCACAGATTGATGGTATCACTGTTTGTTTTTGGTTGGTTTTTTTTTTAGGCTTGAACAAGCATTTACGAGGGGGCGGAAGGTACAGATGAGTATAATGCTAAAAAGAATAGAGCATGAGGGATGGGGGGTGATATTATCAGCATGTTGTGTGGGAGCCAGGATTAGGACAGATGGTGTCAATCGCTGTGAGAAGGAAGAAGGACAGGTGAGTTAGGGGTTTAGGACAATGGCAGAAAAGGACACAGGAAGTTGCAAAGTGTGATGTGATGCACAAGGTACAAGTTTGATACCAAGAATCAGCTTGGAGCTTTTCCTATGCCAGTGCTTTTTTCTTCTTCATCTCAGCCATGTTAGGACTGCAGGAGCTTTTACACAACTAGCACCATTTCTGCTCATTCTGCTGGTTGAGGCTGCTGCTGATCTAGCTGTGAAATCACTAGTCAGCTCTAAGTTAACTTGGCTTTTAGTCATGCAGGCGCTGCTTCTTTGGAAAGTAAATTGGCACAGCCGATCTGATCTGCTATCAGATCTTGGTACTCTAGACTTGGCTTTGGGGTTTTTTAAGCGTTTATTGGAATTTTCTTATTGATGGAGCTGGTTACCTTTTGTTAACCTTTTTTTTCACACTTGAGAGGAAACAGCAGGAACTATTCTGTTGTGCTAAGATAATTGATCCAGATGTAGCAGTAAATTAAATGAAATATTCTGAGATGGTCTCAGTCTGAATGATAGGTTTGCATCATGGCTTTTGATATTGGCTTGTATGTGTTTAATTTCTGCAATGATGCTGACTGAGGAAGAATATAAGTGCCCCAGACATGTGGGTATTTTTCACCTTGTCATGCTCTGTTGAGAGCTTCTGTCACCATGACAAGGCTTAGTAGATTAGCCAGTATTCCATTTCTCTTGATTTCCTCTGTCTGCCCGTTTCTGATACTTTGAAGGTTGTATGGATGTTCAGGAAATTGTTCTAATACAATTTGTACACAGGAAAGAATGACTGGGAAAGTCTGTCTCCTAAAAACTGTGTGTCCAGTGCTAACTGAGATCAGCTTCCCTTGGGAATAAAATGTACTGTTTCCATGGCAGGAAAGTCATTGTGTCACCAGGACATGTATTTTTAAGGAATTTCTTCTTCACTTTGGACAGATTGTAGTTCTGTCTGTAGCCTTCTCTCCCCTTACAAAGCCAACACCAACCCTGAGGAGCAGCTCCCTCTGCAATCACCTCATGAAATCCAAACTTGGTCAGTCTCCTGTGCCCCCTCCCATCCCCTCCCCTCCCTGAACCACCTGCCTTTTGCATAGCTCTTCATTTCCTTCCCTGAATCCCTCCTGTTTCTGTCATGTTTGCAGTGCCTGGGGATACTTTCAGCTGACTTACCAGGAGAAATTTTTGAAAGGCAAAATGGTGCCTGTAATATTAGGCTCTGATTCTTTTAATAGGAAATAAAAACAATAAGCAAAAATAATGAATTGAATTAGCTCCTTTGGGGAGGTGGAATAGAAGACACAAAACCAGGTCTGTGAGAACTGGCTAGAGTTTTCTTAGGTAATGCCTCAGATCTGAAAAGAATGGAAGTAAAAAAGTGATGGTTAAGGTTGAAACTATAATTTTAAAAAAGATTGCTTTAGCCAATACAGTTCAGACCTGTAAAACTAAATCTTTATTTAAAGAAGATTTTCAGACTTGTCTCAGTACATATTTGCAGCTATTTACATATATTTGATTAACATTTGAAAGCAGATTCCTTAGTGTCTTTTTTAGTTAATGTGAGCTTTAATTTGTATTTTTAGACTGCTTTTCTCAACTATTCATTTTTAGCCTTGTTTGTACACCCAGCTGTTACGGGATTTAATATGCATCTTTCTCAGATGGTTGCTTTTTCTCTGTAGGAGTATAGACACGCTTTATAAATTGATTTTTAAATACAGTAATTTGATGGATTGGATTGATTGGACCAGGGCTAAAGGAATGCTGTGTAAAAGCATTAATTTTAAACATTTTTTTCTAATTTAGCCCTGATCATATCTGTATCATTGCCGTGCAGGACTCTTTCTTCTAAGTTTTTCCATATCAGATTTCTGAAGAGATATATTAATATATGATCTTTCAAGGCAGCATTGGTGGATTTTGCTGTGTTTGTTTGCTGATATTAAAACCGTGTTTCCTAATCACAGCTCGAGGTGGTGGTGCTGAAGATCTGTTTGATACAGAAATGTTGCTGCATTTTTGTAAAAATCCATGTATATCTTTCTGTGCCTTTGCTGCATATCCAGTTGGATTAAGGAGTAGATTCTTCTCAGAAAATGGTGGTGATGGAATGAAACTTTTCCTTGGTGTTGAGAGGAGCTTGTGCTGCTGTGTGTGGGTGTCTGGCTCTATGCAGAGAGCTGCTCAAAGCTCCTTTCCTTCCATGGGAATAACTGGCTGCACACCAAACTGTGGCCAGGAGAAGCAGAAAGCAATGTGTGGGCAGCCTGTGTGATATTTTATTAGCGCCTTCATTGTGCTGCTGCATTTTCATCTATCAGTTAACACTGCTTCCATCATTAACTGCTTGAGTCTCTAGTCTGAATCATTTTATGTGAGGGAGAATGTGATTTTTTAAAATTGTGTTTTGATGTGTGTACTTGGTTGCAGGTTGCATATTTAAGACTGCAAAGCACTAAAAATATGCTCCTAAACATCAGGTGGTTTCCTATCCTTTTCTAAAATAAATTTAACAGGAATGATAAATTTCTTAAATGCTGAGTCCCAATTACACAGAAAGCTTAAGAACAAGTAAATATTTTCCCCAGGTTTCTGGAGTCAAATTGTTTTGAACAGTACAGTTGTGTCTCAGGAAAAAAAATTACTTCTAAGTGGAACTCTGAAGTTCTGCCGTGTGACTGATCATATTGATATTGATTTGGTTTGTAGGGATCATATGAATTGGGTTAGGGAATTTTCAGTTTTGATTCACAGAATCTAACTAAGGATATTAAATTCTTCTTCCTGTGGTGCAGATTATGACATGTTGAAGTTTTTAGGGCTTTTATACTTTGATGATAATTAAAAAATCTGTTTAAAAATAAAGTACCAAATAAAGAGCATTTCTCTGAAAATTTTTTATCTTTCCGAATGGTTATGTTGACTTTATGCTTTGTTTTTGTTGCACTTATAAATTCATACAAATCCTACAAAACTGCTGCTGTGATTTATTGTTTTGCACTGTGATAGCCACTGATGGAAAATATTAGTATTGTAACTAGAAGTACACGTGGATTATTTAATGATGTACTGTCATTAGCTTTTATGGTACATTCAATCTGCAATGACGGCTGTTAGGCTGTGATTGCTGCACAATCACATTTCTTTTATCCTGGAATAAGTAAGTACCCAATGACTTTACAGAGGCTGCATAAGTCAGATTTCTGTACCTTTTGCCCATATTCATGTGCTGTTTGGCTTTGCTCTTTTAGATCTGTTTTTTCAAGTGTGGATTCCCCAGCCAAGGTCAGCTCCATGGAAAAGACACTTCTTCTCAAGAGCAAAGAACTCCAAGACGCCCAGGACAAGTGTCACAAGGTATTTATTTATGCGATTGGCCACACCCATTGCTCCAGGAATCTGCAGCCACTGTATGTCCAGGGATCTGTCAGATGCTGCTGATCATCCAGACTCGTGGCGGGCAAAGTGCTTTTCCTTCAGAGAGGTGGCTTCCTGTCCAGTACAAAGGGAGATGAATGTAGGCCATGCTGTTGCTGTAGATACTTTTAACTTAACAAGAAGCGGCTCTGGATTTTAAACAGTGCTTTTCTCAGCGTGCCACAGACGACTGCTTTTTCCTGCAGGCCCTGCCTCTTCATCAGACACACATTACAGCAGTACTGTTCTGAGGGCTCTTCCTCACTCATCAGTTCCTGCTTATATAACCGTTGTCACGTCTCTGCTTATGGTGAACCTCTTGTAACAGTTGCTGTGCTTCAATAAAGGGAACCTGGTGGAGTCTTTTAACACTTACTACTTGTTTGAGACTTTTATGAGAGTTCCATTTCTTTTCTCCCTGCTCTGTTCTGGATTTGACCATTTGCTCCTGACAAGGAGATGGGGGGAAACCATCTTCTGGTCCAGCATGGATTTGGGATAAGGTTAAAGTGACCCATCTCTGCAAGTCAGGTGAAAAATGATTGTGTCTTCTTTGCTAACTGGGGTTCGAAGAATGACTGAATATGAACAAGCAGCTTGAATGAATGGGGTGACTTAGACATACTACTTTGTCCTTAAGAAGAACTGTGCATTCCTGGAGCAGAGACAATGGTATCGGAATTTAAACAACATTTGGAGAAACATAGCTAGAAGTCTCTTGGAGACAAATTCCTTACAAAGAGAGCTCTGAAAGTAGCAGTTAACAAAGCTTTTGAAGCCCCTTTTTATAACCTCTTGATGTTTATTGCAGATGGAGCAGGAAATGACGCGGTTGCACCGGAGAGTGTCAGAGGTGGAGGCTGTACTTAGCCAAAAGGAGGTGGAACTGAAAGCCTCTGAGACCCAGCGATCCCTCCTGGAGCAGGACCTGGCCACCTATATCACAGAATGCAGTGTGAGCCCTTACACCAGTCCTTTCAGCTCTGAAGGCCTGAAATCTGGTGGTCTTTGTCTTTCTCTTCCATCATGCTTTCAGTGGGGTACTTGATGGAGAGAAAATACTATGTGAGAGGCTATCTGTTGAACATGGAGCCCTGAAATGTTTGCAAAAGCTTGCTTGGTAGTTTTATTCAAACGTTGTTTCATGGTCATGTGCTTAGATCATGCAGGAGTGACTACTGTCCTGGTCTTGCTGAAACTCTTTGTGATGTTTGTCTTACTGGCTGTGCTAGGACATGCCTGGGTTGTGCTTCTTGAAGGTTTCTTAGCCAGAAGAAGATGGGGCCTGATCAGTGCCTAGACAGAACTCTTCAAGAACAAATAGGATTAGGAAGCAGTGGTGTTGCCTCCATCTGTGGTGTCCTGAGTTCAGACTGATCCAGTTCCCCAGCACAGTGTCAGGGAAGATCGAGAACAGGTGCTATTTTTCAGGTAGAATATAAAAATGGGGCTGTAAAACCATGTCTTCAAAGATAATTTTTCATGAGAGCTGGAATGTCTGCCCGGTTGTCCTGGCAAGATTCCAGTGAGGATATTTTCATTCTAGTTGATAGTCTCTGTCTTTTCGGTTGGATATACAATTGTGTTTCCTCTCTTGTACCAAGAACAAAAATGGAGCTAATACTCTGTTCCAGTGAATTGAAAACCATTTCTGATGTCTTGGTTTGTTGGGAAGCACATCTTAGAATGGGGCAAAGGGACTTTCCTATACTGAATGCTAGTAGGTAAAGAAATAAAATTCAGTTTATGTCTTTCTGTTGATGAATAACACTCAGTTAATAGGAGCACCGCTCCACTGATGACTCCAAATTTGGAGGTAAGGCAAGTGGTGAGATACAGACTCAGCTCTTCTCTTCCTTGTAGAAGTTTAACAATGATTAAAGCATTTGATTCACTTAACAACAGCAAGAAAAATGTAAGTAACATTAAGCTGAAGGATTGTATCTAGGTTGTGAATTAATAGTGCTGGATAAAATATAGATAAATGCTGTCAATAATGGATGCCTTTTGTGATCTGTGTTTGGTTTTTGTCTCTAAACCTGATGTGAGGAAGTGGAGATTTGAACTAAGATTTAAGTTGAGTAAACAGTGTTTGTAAAATGGGCTGCTTCTGTTCAGATAGGAGCAGCGCTGGCCATGAATTTCATTAGGGTTCCATCACTGGTGCTTCCATTTTTTGATGCCTCACTGCAGCCAAGGAGGCATTTGTGTAACTACAGATCTTCATTATACAACCATTTGAGAAACCAAAGCCTATGTATTGAACATTTTGCTTTCTGCAGAGCTTAAAGCGAAGCCTGGAGCAGGCACGGATGGAGGTGTCTCAGGAAGATGATAAGGCACTACAGCTACTTCATGATATCAGAGAGCAAAGCCGAAAACTGCAAGAGATCAAAGAACAGGTATTCCTGCTTCTTTGGGGAGCAGAGTGGCTGCCCACAAATAGGCATTCTTGGCATATTCTAGCCCTGGTGCCAGGATTGTTTGGTGTTGATAGGCTGTGATAACTCCCAAGCTGTGTGATTTCACAGGGGTTCCTGAACAGTATAGGAGGAAACAAAATTCCACTTGTGTATTTTGCAAGTAAGCACAAACTCCAAACTTGATGTTTTTCTTTTCCTAGTCCTGAAAGTACTTTGTCTATAAAATTAGCTTAGGAGAAAGTTGCAATGCTTTAGTAACATGCTGCGCTAGAAATGACCTATCAATTTTAAATGGTAAGGTATGGCAATTTCACAAGTTAATGAACCCTCACCTGGGAGAGAACTGAGCTAACCTGAATTTTGTTGGTTTTTTTTTTCCTTCTTACCATTTAAAATGCTAAATAGTATTTCAAAATAGAATGTGTGTTGCCTAACTATTCTTTTCCTGATTTGTTCTGTTTGCAAAATAGAAATTCATAATTTTCTTTTCCACCCAAAGAATGTTGAAAAATTCATTAATTCACATAGTTGTTCATATGGGAAAAAAGTCAAAATTAAATGAAAACTTTGTGACAAATGTGGTCATTGTAAGAGAGAACCCATTCAGTTTTATGAATTAACATCAACATCCTGCATTGAGAAAAAGAAACTGAAATTTGCTAGAAATTTCAAAGTCTCTGAGACAAGGAAGCCCAGAGACCTTGGTAATAGTTCTCCAGACATGAGTAGCTCTTATGTAGAAAGTAATGAAATGCAAACCCAACCTTCTGGATGTAGCTGGCCTCCACAGACTTCCCCAGCATTCTTCTGGGTGGTTGTTTTATGTAATACAAGGGATCTAAAACTCCCTGTTCTCTCTTCTGGTGCTTTGCTAGCAAAGTTGCTTTGAATACTGAAATGTGGAACACTTTTGATGATTTTAAATATCCATAGATTCTTAGGCAGTATAGACACATGTAACAGAGGAAACATAATGCAAGTAATTTTTCATCAAATGCTTTGTCCCAGAATCTCCTAATTTGGCTTGTGAAGATTCACAATGGCATAAAGAGGCTGCTTAGTTCAACAAATTAATCCTGCAGACTTTCATGTCTGTGGTGGCCTTCTGAGCTATCTGAAACATGGGTGCAAGAGAAATGCTGAGAGATTTGTGCTGACTCATATAAGCAGGTGGATCTTGGCCATTAAAGACTTGGACCATGATTTTTAAGTCAGAGGGAACTGAGAGCTGGAAGAGCCCCTTAGAGTTTTGCTGTTGGAAACCTGAGGCTTGAGGGAGAATGAGTAAAATCAACAGCAAATCAGAATCTTCAAAACCCAGTAATTAGGCATTTGATATTTTCAGAGCAAGGCTGTAGGTTCAACTTAACCTCAGGTACTTGAACAGGAGAGCCTGAGTTTGTGGGGGTTTTTTGTTTGCTTGGGGTGTGTGTTTGGTTTTTGTTGTGTTTTGTTTTTTTGTTTTAACAAAACCTGTGCTCTGGTTGTTACTTGATGAAGAACTGTACTAACAGACAAACTTGCAACAAATCAGAATCTGTATTTTTTGAAAGCCCCATTCATTTCTATGTAGGTCCCTGATGTGATTTGCTTCAGGTACATGCCCTGAACTTTGCTTGTCTAATAATCTGCACTTAAATACCTCTTGTTATTTTAAAACACGGACCAACACATATCCCACAGGTTTGTTCTGTGTTGCCTTGAGTGGTGTGGCCTGTTCCTCTGACCTGATCTTGAGACTTATTCAAAGATAGTCTTGCAAATGTGATGAAACAAGAAAACCTAAAATATTACTAATTATCTCCTCTTTTTCTTCTTTTCTCCCTCCCCATTCTCCTCCCTTCCCAAACACTCATTGTCACAGTGGCAACTATTGTCATACCTGTAATTCTTTGGTCAAGTGCTTGCTGATGTAAGAGCCCGATATTTTAGGAAGTCTAAACAAATTATGATTTCTGAGCAGAACATTTATTCCTTCAAACTGTTCTGCCTTTTTTTATTCACAAATATATTTGTATGAAAGGAATATTTGAGTTAATACATACTTAGTCATTACAAAAAAGCTCTAATTCTTTTCAGCAAGAAAACAAGATCATCCTTCCATAGGAGATGAACTGGAAAGAGTAGGTCCCTGTCTGGCTTACAAACTGGAGAATCAGTTTTGGGATTACAAGCCAAAGTGCCATTCTTTGCTCCCTGTAAGGGACAGTAAAGCAATCTGCTAAAGGCCCAGCTTCTTTCAATATCCGCAAAAGCTCTCCATGCTGGCAAATGAGGGGCTGACATCAGGGTCAGTGCTCATGCAGTCACTCGTCAAACTGAAGGCAGCTGCCTGTCTGGAGGGAGCGATGACAAACCTGATTCTGTCACGAGATGGTTACTCTTCTGAGTATGGGGGTAGTCAAGCATCTTGTAAGATATTAAAATGGAAAGGAAGATAGACTCCCCCACTGTCAGTCCTTCATAATCTTTTTTCCTAACTCTTGATGTGGACATTTTCTGCCTGTTCTCAGCTTCATTAAAAATACTTTGGTTTTGGAGAGGGTTTTTTGGTGGTGGTTTGTTGTTTTGTTTTTTGGGTTTTTTTTTTGCTTTAGAGTAATTTTATGAAATGCATACTTACAGGACTTAGTAAATGCTAAACATAATTAAATTGTTTTCTTCCAGTGAAGATATGTGAAGCAATCTCTCAAGCTAGTCTCAGTTTGAGTTCCCAGTTTCATTGAGATAGTTAATTCAAATGTTATTTTCTTCTCCCACCTTCCCCATCCAGATGCCCTGCCTCGTAGCTTCCTGCATGGAGAATCTTTATTTCTGCCTGTATAGGCAAATATCTTCTATGAGCAGTGTGAGTTTTAGGTAGTTTTTCTAAGACAATATTTGATTTTAGATTGTCTCCCATACAGAGCAATGTAATCCTTTTTAACTCTGTCAAGAGAAAATAGCTGATGGCTGGAAGCCACAGTGTGCCACCCCTCTGCTTCTCCTTCTTTCCTTTTACCCAAGCTGTGCAGATCTGTGGTAACTGTCATGTTATCAGCCTGAGAAAACAGATCTTGAGGGAGCATCTGGGCATTTAGTAGAGACATCAACTCAAAAGCACATTTCTGTTTCAGAAATTAGAAATGTAAGTAATTTTTATCATTTGTATGTAGATGTATGTATGTGTTCCTGCATTCTCAAAAAGCCAATGTTTTGACTTTGAGGTATTGAGTTGAAAGTGGCAAGACTCAAACCAGAACACCATGGATGTTATTTTAGTTAGTTTTTACTGTTTTATTTTGTACTTTACCTTTCTTCTACTTGCTCTTAAATGCATCTCTTGCCTGCAGTCAGTATTCTGGAATCTGCTGCTCCAAGCATTTTCCCTGTTGTCTCTAAACTGTAATCCCTTCTCCTTTCCTTCCACCCCAACTACAGGAGTATCAAGCTCAAGTAGAAGAAATGAGGCTGATGATGAATCAGCTGGAAGAGGATCTGATCTCAGCTCGCAGGCGCAGCGATCTCTACGAGTCGGAGTTGAGGGAGTCCCGCCTGGCAGCTGAGGAATTCAAACGAAAAGCTGCTGAATGCCACAACAAACTGCAAAAGGTAGTTTAGGCTTCATAGGAGAGTGGGCTGAGGCTTGCTGGAATATCTTGTGCTGTTTGACACATGCGCACAGGAGTTGTGCGTATGCCCTTCAAGGAGTAGCGTGGTTTGTACAACTAGTACAACATGTTTTTCAGTTGTACACTCAAAATGATATGGTTTATACTTTGTGTAACTGCTGGTGTTTAAATTGCACGAGGTGATGACTGGATAGAAGCCCAACTTTTCCTGAGATTTTAATGTATTTTATCTTTAAGTTACAGGTTAAAGATCAAGGAAAAAATGAAGCAGGAGAGTTGTATTCCAAACTGGAAAAAGTATGTTACTTCAGTGTCCTAGAATTTGCTTCCTGGGTCTTTTATGTTTTGCACAGAAACAAAGAATGTCTTTGGCTAGTCAGTGGCATGCATGGCCTCACAGCCCCCACCCCCTTTCATTTTAGTCTTAAAGATATCTTGGTGTGATTCACTGTCCTTTCTGATTTGATATAAAGCTGTCTCTGGATAACCTGTCCCTAATGGATTGTTTTGAGAAGTCAGGCAAAGACAGGCTTTTATGTGTCATCCGAATTTGGAGTCAGATTGGGGATACATCAGGGTTTTATTTATTCAGAAAGAACAGCAAATGAAAAGCAAAAAGAATTCCGAGTGTTCTCACACTGAACAATCTACTTGGTAACCAAAATATGAAATCAGCTGGAGGTTAGCAAAATGGGAATGGATTTGCCAAGGAGCGTTTTGGTGTGTTGGAATTGTAGGGGAAAACCAAGATTTTTGGGAAGTGAATTAAAAGAAATATGGTATCATAAGCAAAGAGTACTTTCTCCTCTTTCGTTTTGACTCTTTCTCTCCATCTTTTTATCTAACTATAGATCAATACAGAGCAGCAGGCCAAAATCCAGGAGCTGCAGGAAAAGCTGACAAAGGTAATGACTGGATGGTGAAAATGAGTTTTTTCACAGGATTTCCAAGTGAGACCTTAACGAAGAGGAGGGATGCACTTTGTTTTACCCTCAAAAATAGAATTAGTCATAGCATGGGGGATGATAAGGAAAAGGGGGTGGGAACTGGTATCTGAAGTCACTCTCGATATGCCTTTGGCTCTTGAGACATGTCAACAGTGTTTATTTTTACAAATGAAGCTGAGTCAGAACTGGAGTAGTGTAGAGAAATTCTCATTTAAAGGCCTGTTTGGATATGCTCTGGACAGGACACTGGTCCCTTGCTTCTGAAGACAGGGTTCAGCTGGTTTTAGCTCACTAGTAAAAACACATGGTGGACTTGGTTTAGTCTCCTAGTATACTCTGCTTTAATCACTTAACAGTTCAGTTCTTCACAGTAAAAATGTTGAATGATAAGGATTCGCAACAGAATTAAAACAGCTTACCAATGTTTGCTGAAAAAAGTGCAGAATATCTAATGTTTGCTGCCGTGGTCAGTCTGGCACTTAAGGTGTCACTGTAAGAACAGTCAGGGAACTTCTCTTATTGGAATCCTTCAGCAGAAAAGAAAGGGGTTGTCATAATAATCCCCTGATTGAGCTTTTCAAATTTGGCACCTGCCGAGAGGGGGCTTTTTCAAGGGTTGATAATCATGAATATGAATAGGAGGCCAAAACTACATAGAAATAGTACTTCTAATATTTCAAAGAAATCATGCTTGAATCCCGTCTCCTTTTCTCCCTGCATTAATGCCAAGGAATTTTCTGTAAGCCAACAGGTTGTTTATTCTCCTAGTCCTTTAGTAAAAGTACTTGGTGAGTTCTTTCAAAGAACTTGGGCTGAATTTGGGGGTAGATTTAACTTTGAGGACATAGAGTCAAGTAACTTGCAGTATAGCAAGACAAATGTGTATCCTAAATTTTAATTTTTTTGTGAAATATAAGTAAAAATTATGTAGCAGAAGTTGGAATTTGCACTCCTGCACATGTTAGTTTAGACTGTTAGGCCGAAGTTCTATAGTGGTTCATCTTGAAGTTCTGAACCTTTCACACACCAAATTTTTGTGTGCGCTTTTCATATACCTTTTTTTTCTTCTCTTTTAACCTTCAGGCTGTGAAAGCCAGCTCAGAGGCAACTGAGCTCCTGCAGAATATCCGTCAGGCAAAGGAGAGAGCTGAGAAGGAGTTGGAGAAACTGCAGAACCGGGAAGATTCTAATGAAAGCATGAAGAAAAAATTGCTTGAAGCAGAGGTGAGTGCCGAGTGTCTGTCTAGAATAAATTAGTTATTGGGATGTGTCTTGGTTAAGGAGCCCCCATCTAGGTGGTTGTGAACAGCATCCATTCCTGTAGTAATTCTTCAGGGGAAAGTATTATTAGACATAAATCAATTTTTAATTAAAAACCATATTTCTTTGAGGAAAACGGAGGGGTTTTATTTTCAGTGAGGAGTCGATAAGGACATGTGGTTAGCCTGGGGGATTTGGGGCATGATGAAGATTCAAAATATGAAAGCCAGCCATATATATTGACTCCTTCAGCCTATTTACTCTGCAGGAACGGCGCCATTCTCTGGAGAATCAAGTGAAGAGATTAGAGACTGTGGAACGAAGAGAAAACCGCCTAAAAGAAGATATTCAAACTAAATCTCAACAGATTCAACAGATGGCAGAAAAAATTCTGGTGAGCAGAGGTGAAAATGAAACTTAGAGGGTAAGAGTTTGTAAGAAAGGGGTAGGGAAGGATCAGAAGACATAGAATTGCATTGAATAAAGTGGAAATTGTTGAATAAAGGGATTTGTTTCCTGTACCAGTCATACTGGAGAAAGCTCAAGCATTCAAATATTATTTGGACCTCTAGTTAGAAACTCACTTCTGTACCTTTAGTCTTAATAGTGCTTCAAAACTGTAGTCATCTCAGTGGGAAAACTTTTAAGTCAACACAGTAATATTTAAATTATTTACCTAATGATTGTTTCAGAGGTAAAACATTCTGAGAGCAGGTTACTGCAGCAACAAAAACATCTATCTTTTAAAGTAAATTGGAGAGGAATTTAGAGGTCAGATCTATTAGAAAGACTTACATATTGAAGCAGAGAGAAATTAATCATCCAAACTGTTCATCTCCAAAGATATTTGTTAGGAAACCATTTGCACCCATATAACTTCTCTGTTGGCAATTTCTTGTTTCTCTCCTGGTTAAATCTGTTAAGGCAAGTTAGTATGTCAGTCTCTAGTGAACCAAGCAGAGGGTGTTTCTAATACCTTTGCTTCCCTGGGACAGAAAGCATAATTTAATAGTGGAATAATGAAATTTATTTTGCCTTCCTCATGAGTTTTCTCTGTTTGTTGCCAATATGACAAGGAAAAAAAGGATTACATCTTACTGGTAGTAATCCCAAGACAAGACACACTTGAGAATGTCAAATGGAAATGTAAAAATAAACATATTTGGAGTCAACAGATGACCCAGGCTTGTTCTGGGTGTATAGACTTTAGCATCAGAATGCCTGAGCACTGTCAAGGAAAGATAGAATCAGTTCTTTAGTAGTGCTGTTCCTTTCAAATTGTTTTGATAGCAGGAGTGCATGGTAAGTGGGAGACTATGGTTATGCTGGGCACAGAGCCAACTTTTTGTTTAGAAATAGTGTAAAACTTTGAATTCTTTCATAAGCCTCTTGTGTATATTTGGGGATTGTTCCTTGGTTTTGTTAATGTTCTCTGTGGAGGAGAAAGTGGAAGGGAAGGCAGAAATATCGACTAATTGTTTTATACCATGGGATATGTTTAGCTCTTCTTATAGATAGTTTCCATGGAGTCCTGACAGAATGTTGGAGAGGCACAAAAGTATTTTATAAAAAAAGCCAAAGAGGCATTGAAGAAATAATCCTATAGAGTCTTTTCTAGTCCCTTGCTACTGATCTGGGAACACAGGGTATTGGTATTCTTTTTTTTTCCACTCCTACCCTGTACCTTCCCTCAAGTTGTCTCTTCAAACATTTTTGACTTTTTGTGGTATAGAAAAGTAAGAAGGGAGTTGAAGATACAGAATTGCATAGAATAAGGTGGAAATTGTTGAATAAAGGCATGGTTTTAATGTACACTCATGTAGCAGTACCTGAGAAATACCTGCTCGTCTGTCTGTAAGGAACCGATGAAGTAAGAAACAAGTTAGAGAAGATACTTCTCCCTGCCTGAAAGTGCAGATCATTGCTGTGCTGCCAATAACAAAGTCAGTGCTACATAAAGAATACTGAGTGAGAGCAGGAATGGTAAGAAATTACCTTTTTAAGCCCACACCGGCTGTTAAGTGCCACTGCAGGAACTGGTGAAGCTTCTGCTACAATATGAGCAGTCTGATGCTGGGAGCTTTGAAGCTGCTGCTGATCTGGTTGCCTGATTCTCTGCCAGGACCTGAAATGTGTGGGTTTCTGAGGGAGGTGAGTTGTCCCTCTTGTTGCTGGGAGACATATTTCAATTGCAAAAAGCAGCAATCTCCATTCCATGCAGGAGAGTCAGGGACTAGGCACTGTTGATGACCTACTTTTGGTGAACCTCCTCTTTGATTCTCAGTTCTGGAAAAGGAAGTCTATTGCGATTACTGGAGGAAAAAAAGCCTTTCAAGATGAGGAAGATCAGGAAATGTCTTCAAGATTAGGAAGATCAGGAAAGAGCATATGAAAAGCACACACAAATGTCAGGAAATTTTCCTGTGCTATGCAGTAATGAGGGCAGACAGGAGATCCAGATGCACCTCAGCACCTGAACTTCTCTATGCAAGAGTCAGCCCAGTGGTGGTAATGACAGACGTGGACCTGCTCCTGTTCTAAGGAAATTGTCGGAATGGCAAATATGACAGTAAATGAGCATAAAGTTGTAAACTCTGCTCTTGAGAGGTGTCCTGTTGAAAGGTGATTACAGGTATGCCCCAAATAATATAGTCAGACAGCAGAAATAGCTAATTGCTGAAATACAAATTATTTAAGTCCTTACTGTGCATGGCTGAAACTATCTGATGTGAAATAAAGAGGCTAGAAGCATTCTGGTATGTTCTACCACATATATCACATCCTGCACTTTTAGTTTTTGAAGCAATTTATAAATAGTATTTCTGACAACATTTGTTCAAGGAATACAGCAAAGTAAATGCTATTCTCCCTCTGAATGCAGAATGAAAAGCACAGACAGCAGTACCCTGTTTTTGAGGTCTGCGGTGAGAAAACAAGTGAGAGACCTTGTTAAAAATAGATCTGAACTTCCTGTGATGCCACTACAGCAATAAAATGTTTATAACTACGTGTTTTCACCAAATGTCCTTGCCCTATCTTTGGGTATATTTTACTGGGAGATGGAGATTCTTACTATGGAAGTAGAAATCTTTGTCCTTAGCAGTGTTCCTGCTCTGCAGTAGATGGGTCAGCAGCAATATGCAAACGTAAAGTTGATAATGTTTAGGTCTCATAGTGCCTTTCTGTTTGTGTTTTTTTTACCATAACAGTCCTGGACATGGGATTTTTATAGTGTGAAGCCTTAAAAAAGAGAATGAATGTTTGGTACCTGTGTAACATGTACTCACAGCACCTACCATTTCCTTGTGTCTGAATATGAATTTTTGCTGCTTTTAGGAGCTGGAGGAAAAGCACCGTGAGGCTCAGATCGCAGCACAACATCTGGAGTTGCAGCTGAAGCAGAAGGAACAGTTCTATGAGGAGAAACTCAAAGTAAAAATATCTTATGTTCCTACAAGCTTTTGTGGGTAGAATGAGTTCAGGGAAAAACAGTTGCCTTTAGGCTCTGATTGCTTTGTCTTGTGAGTTGCCTTCTTGTTACCATTGCTGTAATGTTGAGGGAGCTTAGTGAAATCTAAATCAGTTTTCTCCTATTTTTTCTGCCACTGTACCGTATCTGTCTGTGGCACTCGATTAGGAGAGGTGGCATTTGAAGACAGAGCTACAGGAAGGCATTTGTTGGTTGTAATTTGACTTTTGCAGACTAAATAATACGTAGTTAATACTGTTGGATCTCATCTCCTGAAGAAGCTCTCAGTTCCCACTGATTTTCCATGAGCGTTCACTCAGCCTACCTGCAAGTTTTAAATGCAGAAAATAGTAGACCATTTCTGAAATTCCATCTTCTTGGAGCTGGAACATCTGCCAAGAAGCCACAGAAACCACCCACTTTGTTTTTGTCTTTTCCAGGGTAGCATTAACAAACAGTTAGAAATAGACACCATCTAAAATTAGGAAAAACAAGCTGGCAAATAGGAGTATGTGCACTGACTAAAGATTTTTTCTAAAGAACTTGCAGTATTACAGCCAGTAAATGCATTTTGTAAGAATCTTTGCTAAGAACAAATTATTCTTAGTAGAAACAGTCTTTATCTCGTACATTTATCTAGTACTTTAATTCTACATTTTAGCTTAAATGTGAGAGGATGTAGTATTTAAGAGGAGAGAAGAAATTTCTGTGGGAGAAAGATGAAGGTAAAAAGAGAAGTAAGAAGATGTGCTAACAGATCAGAGCATGTGGTTATCAGTAATGAGAGGAGAGTGATGGAAAGCAGGAAGATTAGATGTAGATGTTGAGAAAAAAATGGTGATATAAAAACTGGAAAAGAGGATAGGCATTGGAAAAAGAATAAAAAGAAAAAGAGAACTGGTATATTATGGGGGCCTTTGATGTAGGGTTTAATAGGAGAAATCAGGAAGCCAGGTGAAAGAGGTTCAAAGGGATACAACAGGACATGGGGTTTTTGTATCTGGAAAAGTGAAAAGTATTCTGTGATATCCAGAATCTGTGCCTTTGAAAAACTTGTCTTTGAAGGAAGAGACCTTCAGTTTAACAACTGATTTAGAACTCTGGTCATACACGCATAACATGCATTTCTAGAAAAATGTAGCAATTCATTACTTTAGTCCTGTTAATGACAGCTATTTGTGCCGCAAAAAGAATTTTTTTACTTTGCTGTTAGATTTTTGTCTCTGACTGGAAGAGTTCATGGAGTGTCAGTTGCCTTCTCATCCATACCTATGGAACTCACAAATTACTTGTAAGCCATGTTAGTAGGGCAGCCAAGGATGGGCACTTTCCTATTTCTTCTGCTGTACATATTGGGGTAGAGAGTGTTTTCAATTGCTTTAGGCTGGAACAGTTATTGAACGCAGTTTATATGACTTAATGATGGAAAAATGTACAGTATCTCTATAAAATCCTATTGTTAAATTCAGTCTTCAGAGATAACTGAGAGAGTGTTCTTTTTGCAGTTTGCTCTTCCATGGATTTCATGCAATTGCATCATGGATTTAATTTTGCTTGAGATATGATCAATTACTTACAAAAAAAAAAATCTGTCTATCTCGATGATTTCTTTCTGCTTGTGCTTTGCCCAGTGAAACAGATATAATTTAGACATAAGAAATGTCTTCATTTAGGTGTTGGAAAATCAGATGAAGAAGGATCTTGCAGATAAGGAAGCACTTGAGAATATGCTCAGAAGACATGAAGAAGAAGCACGTGAGAAATGCAAAGTCTTGGCTGAACAGAAGGCGGTATGTGGTGTTGAGCTGGAAATCAAAGCTGTTTGAAGAGTTCCTTTCTGAGGCTGATTTCAAGCAAGATAATCTGGTTTGAGGTTCTGTAGTGCTGCTGAGCTGCTTTGAAGGAAATTCACTGATTAATATGAATTTTAAAAGACATGGTTTTTTAAATTCAGACTATCTTCAAGAATATTTCCTTAAAAAAAGCTATGCAGCTTGCTGTGTACCCCTCATTTTTTGCTGTGATAATATAATGGTTTCTTTTTCCTGACATTAAAGCCACAGAAAGCAGTTGCAAATAGCTCCAGTAATTGCATATGTGTTGCTCATTTTGGCCATTTGATCAGTTTTCTTTTAGCTCTTTTTGTTTCTGGAAAAAATTCAGCCTTTTTATAAATTTTATTTTTGTAACTGCTTGTGTTGTGCAGTCTCAAAGGATCATTGCTGTGTTTCAGATGATCAATGCAATGGATTCGAAGATCAGGTCACTGGAGCAGAGAATTGTGGAATTGTCTGAGGCCAACAAACTGGCAGCAAATAGCAGCCTCTTTACCCAGAGGAACATGTAAGTGTGGCAGCTCCTGTCACTGCTGAACAGGTCTCAGGAACATGACCTTAGAGCCTTTTCCAATTGAAATTATTCTCTGATTCACTGTGTAAAATTGGTTCTTTTTTCCAGGCTTGCTGTGCTCCCTGCTTGTTTTTCAGTGATAGCTTTTCAAAAATATGCTTTGTTCTTCAAATAGTTGTGGCTCACTGTGTATTTTGCGTTTTCTCAAACATGACTGGGAAAATTGGTTTGTATTACAGTGTTCACTTTGGAACATTTCCTAAGGCAGGTGATTTGTGCAAGTTTGCCAAATATGTTAAATGAATACTAATAATTTTATGTCTAAAATACCCCTGCAGAAGCATACATTCCTTTTTTAAAACATAAACATTGCTAATAGGTTTGTATTTTACTCAGTTCCCCTGACACATGATTTTGAAATTGAAAACATTAAACACCTTTCACTCATAAGCCTTCCATCATGCCATGATGGATGAGAAGACAAGGAAGAACACTAGATTTTTAAGCCAAGAATTTCTATGCATGTTTTTGAATTCTTCTGTTTCAGATCCTTTTGTCTGCCCAAACTTTATTTTTCTTTGGATTTTAGCTGAGATTCCTTATCCTTACGGCATTTTTCCTTCATAAATGACTTAGAGGTATTTTACTTCAAGTGTAGGAAAAAGCATGTATTGTTTGATGCATCCTGCAGGGCAGGACTAAAACCCTTTATTTGCCTTCACTGAGTTCAGAGATTCACCAGCTTTGGCTGCACAAAGGTTTCAGTGTCCATCAGCTGCTGGATCTAACATCAGGTAGTGCCTTTGTGGGAAGCACTTGGATAGATTCACCTGTAATATTAAATAGAATCAGACAAGGACGAGTTTTAGCAAATACTTGCTTTGGTTTTGTTCCTTTTCTGTGGTCATTATGCCTCCAGATATGTAATGGCTCCAATCTTCATTGCATTTCAAATATCTTGCAAGTTATTTTAGCCTGAGCCACCAAAAATATTCACAGAAATAACTGAGGAATTTAATTGTGTTGCTTAATGCTCCAGATGACCTCCTGTTAATCACCCAGGGAGTTTGTTGAGGCAGCAAAAGCAATAACTTACCTTCAGTCTAAAATAAAACAGAAATGTCTCAAGGTGGGAGCTGGGAAGTGTATGGAAGGTTGAGTGTCTCAGTCATGGGTACTGAACTGCGTGTAAGGACTTAGCTGAGCTGGGAGCATCTTCTGGGAGCAATATCCTTGACTGGAGAGACACAGAAAACAAGAAAAACATGCAATAATGTTTTTACATGTAATTTAAAATAGATTACTGAGAGACATTGTCAAATGATGAACTTTGCAGGACTGGTAGGGGATAGTACAGAATTAGCAACATTTTGAAAGAAAATTGCTTAATTATGCATGCAGATAGTTAATGAATTTGTGCTTATTTTGTGAATTGGGCTGTTGAAAGTGTATAAATTGTTGTTGGACTGCATTTTGAACCCACAAAAGCTGTAGCTAATCTGAGCGTGCATCAAGAGGAGAGCTAGTGATTAAACCCTTCAGAGGAGAGGGGAGCTCTGCAAGCTTTTGTTCCACCAGTATCTGTGGAAAACAATGATTATCAGGTTCCTGAGAAGATAGCCCAGTAAACAATAGGAAATGAAATAACACCATTTGACAGTTCTGGCTGACAATAATCTGTAGAGGTAAATTAAAAAAACAGAGAGGGTGAAAGCGTGGTTTTGCTTGCAATGCACAGAAATGTGAGTCAGAAGACTTAAGTTCTATTTTTAGTTTTGTTAAGTCTTCCTATTTGATCTTGGGCAACCCACTTAATTTCTCTGGGATAGGATTAATAACAGCTTCTCTCACAGTGAACTTCTTAAAATATTAATTCATTAATATATGTAGAGCTTTGTGAGGCTTCTAGTAGAAAGCACTCTATGAGGCAGAATTTTCCAATGCATAATAACATGATTCCAGAAACTATAAATAATGCAGAAAGACCCTATTTTTTCTTTTGAGGCTATCCATTTCAAATGGTAATAATTAATCATTGCCAGCTCTCGGAATTCTTATGAGAACAAGTAATTATTTTTGTCCAGTTTGTGGATTAAGACTTTGATCAGAGACAGCAAAGCTTCACTTCAGTGTAGGTCAAGTTCTATGTCCATTACAACTTAAAAAAGCCCCCAACAAAACAACACCCAATGCACTACCCCCAATCCTAAAGCATGGGTTTCCTCTTAATTCATGGAAATACACTGAGAGAAAGCAACTCCTAGAATTTATTTTTCCCCTATAGAAAAACATGTAACAAGGAACTGATGAAATGAGAAGAATGAACTGTATCTTAAATACCATTATAGATTACCCTGTGCAAGATTCATTTGTCTGTGCAGCTTGCAAATACAGACTTTTAGTGCTCTGGGCATATGTTGATGAATACACTAGTATTTTTTATTTTTAGCTGGGATGTAGCATTTAAGCCATTAACTTAAATGTTCTACTTAACAGGAAACTTATATTCTTCCTTACTTCACCTTACTTCAGTGGAAGGACGTATCTTAAGGGCATTTTGGGTTTGTCACTTGTGCATTCCTCCTATCAGGAAAGCCCAAGAGGAGATGATTTCAGAGCTCAGGCAACAGAAGTTCTACTTGGAAACACAAGCTGGAAAGCTGGAGGCCCAGAATCGAAAATTAGAAGAACAATTGGAAAAGATGAGTCACCAAGATCACACTGACAAGAACCGCCTGCTGGAGTTGGAGACACGGCTGAGAGAGGTGAAGACATGGCTCTAATCCCTCTCAACAAATTTTCTTAAATGTATTCCATTTTGTGTATTATAGTGAGAACTAGAAGTAACTTCTTGTAGGGGTATTTGAAAGTGTATTCGTTTAGTTTGGTCTAACAGTACTTTTTTCCCCAAGTAATTAAAAAAATTTTTAAATTGCTCATTAAAAGGAGATAAAGGTAAGTATTAAGGACTTGTCATCCTGAATCTGAGCTTTTAGATCATCTTACTTTCTCAGAATTCTGTTTATATGTTTGTTGGTACAATACCCTTATAATACTGTCTAGGTAGAGAATAATAGCTCAGCAATGTACAATGACCAAACAGATAACCTGTAGCCTTAGAGTCTACAGCTTAGAAAACAAAGGACACAACAGGATTGCTGTAAGAAAACAAGAATCTGCTGCTTCATGCACCATTTTCAGAGTTTTCTGGAAAGAAAACCTAACAGTAATATGGAATTACACACTTTTAAGGATTTGTGAGCTGTCCTTCATTTTTAATTTTGTATGAACTAGTTTGGATCTACAAATTCTTCTCCAGTGTCAGTCCACTAATTTTCAGCTAAGGCTGAAATCTTGCCTTAAAGCTAAAGTTGGACAACCAACCTGTACTTCTTTGGCCAGAGCTGACTGTAAGGTTTCTGACAGCCTTGTCACACATCTCCAGCGCAACAGACAGATTCCCTTGGGATAGCAGGGAGCCTGAAGAAGGTGCTAAGGTTTGGAGCTGATTCTGAACACTGAGACCTGTTTTAGTTGTTCACTTCTTATCCATGGAGTGACGTGTTTATCCCTGTGTGTGCTGCAAGAAAACCTTCATCAGAAGTCATTCCGGTAAACCCAGAGGCAGATGAGCTGGTGGGTTTCTTTAAAAGGAATCTGAAGGGAAGATGAAATATAAAAGTCAACTGCAAAATGTACATAATGTATCCCAAATAAAGATCCTTAGAAACTCTAGTTTCAGGGAAGAAAGTTCATCACAAATTAATTCAACATTTTATGTCAGTGTTTGATATGTTTGAGTTAGAGCTAGAACTATTCTTGTGCTCTTGTTGTTTCAAAATGCCAGGTTGTTTTTCCCAAGAAACCCAGTAGATTTTAGGGAGTAGACAAAGCTGTGTCCTTCGTTTCTTGGCGCCTTAAGCAATATGTCAGGATGTGATTTTGGGAATAGAGACATGGCAATGGCATCTTAAAGTGGGCTCTGAAATGAGACTACATTGCCTATCGTATCTTTTTTAGTAACTTACATTTCGATACTACATTATCTTTCTTCAGGTCAGTCTAGAGCACGAAGAACAAAAGCTGGAGCTCAAAAGGCAGCTGACAGAGCTGCAGCTGACCCTGCAGGAGCGGGAATCCCAGATCACTGGGCTGCAGGCTGCACGGACAGCCCTGGAGAACCAGCTCCGTGAGGCTAAGACCGAGCTGGAGGAGACGACAGCTGAGGCAGAGGAGGAGATTCAAGCCCTCACGGTGAGCCCTGAAACTTGTCCTGTGAGCTGCAGATACACACTAGAATTATGTAGGTGCATGTTTCATAATGAGGTTAAAAAAATTTATATGATTTAATTTTTAATTTTCAGAAATGGATATGAATTGTGCCTTGTGTTGGTAGAGGCATGAATAGCTAAAATGTCAAATTTTACCTTTAACCATATGAATACTTCCTAGTAATGGTTCATTGCCAAAACTGACTGATGGCTTGTAGGAGCATTATTACTTTTGTTTTGAGGTGAAAGTTGCATCCAGAATTGGTATTGTTAGGAGTTTAACTCTGTGATTTACTTATTTAAGTAATAGCTCATAAGTTTGAAAGTACTTGATGGTTATAAATGTTTTGATGATTTTTTTTTTTTTTCCTATCAGTTACCCTGCTTTGAGGATACTTATTCAGGGAAAAAAAAAACCCCACCAAATTCCTAGGGAGAGTGTTCTGACACATAATTTTATTCCAACGCTTGTTTCATTAAAAATTGTCATGTGTGCCTTGCAGTCTGGTGTATGAGTGATAGAAAGGAAAATAAAGTTCAAGTCCTGCCACCCTCTTCCACCCCAACCTCCTGCAAATGGAGTTCTAGATTTTATGCTGCTGGTTGCTGTCTCTTGAGCAGAAAAGGATGCCTTCAAACTGTTTTATTCTAGGAAATATTTCCCTCACAAAAGATTCCCAGGGTTGCAGGGTAGAGTTTGACCTGCTACCAGCTAACCCCCTCTTGATTAGCAGCATTTAATGACCTTCAAATCCTGTGATTTGGAAGTGTTGAAAATGTGCATTCTTATGCTCCAGTGGCATTTAATCAAAGAACTCTTCCGAATATTGCTGCCATTGCTAGTTTTTGGAAGGGGAGGTGGGCTCAGCTGACACGGGTGCTGACGCTTTGGGTAGATGAATGGCAGAACCATTCCCTCAGTTCTGAAGTGGGCACAGGCTGGGCAAGTGCAGCAACAGCATCAAGGCCTAAGAATAACTGAATAGAAATGGCATCGGGTTCCTTTTTGCTCAGAACTGAGGCAGTCCCTTCCCAGCTGAAAGCTTTGCGTAACAACCAATATCACTGCCAGGGGTTGGCAATGCACTTGAGATCTTTACCCAGCAGTGAAACAGATGAATATTCATGACCTGTGTTCACTCAGTTATTGCTCCAGTTAATGGGGCAAATTGGTAGTGCTGGACCAGCTGCTGTGAGACAGTCCAGCTCAGTGGGCTTGGGACTATTCCTGTCATGGAGTTTTTCATATGCTTTTATTTCTCACATTGCCTGTTGTGGTAAGATAGCTTTTAAGCTCTCATATTTGACTTCTGCTGAATGTTTTTTTCCTGTTTAGTCTCTTGGCTCTAAGGAAAATGTTCTGAATGAAGAAAGGTGGCTGGATATGCTTGAGCACTAACCTTTCGTTTGTTAATTTTTCAGATAGCACGTGACATTAGACACTTGTTAAATCACTTTGAATTTTGAGAGAGGCCATGAGGCTGAAACAAGAACTTTTTGCTTTGTCATGCTTTGCTTGTAAATTAGGGGATAAAATGGTGCATGCAATAATGCATTCTTTAAAATGAGTATTTGAACTTTTCTGTACTTTGGATGCTGTCCTCCAAAGAATTGATTATTATGTTTTATCGCTGCTTTTTAGAGAGGCTTGAGCTTAAATGGGACTTAATGGTAGGATTCAGGTAGATTGGCAGAGCTGTTTGGGGTAGCTTGTATTATACATCATTATAGTTTTTCTTTGCAAGCATTAAATTGTATGCAGTATTTATTTTCTATGAAACACCAATCCGGATATGTAAGTAAAACCAACTCAAATTAAAATGTCAGGAATGTAAATACTTAACATGGGATCTGCAAGTCTTCTGGTGACCATTTCAGATGGAACCTGTTACATAATTCCATTCTTGAGCTTGTACATTTTTCTAAAGCAGTTCCAGAGCTGGGAGCATAAATGTATTTTGATTAAGTAGGATGGGACTTTAGCTAATCAGTTCTTTGCCACTGGAAGGTGCTTTTATAGCCTGCAGCATCTGTCTTCCAAACTTTGCTTGCTGGTAGATTGTTCTGCAGTTTGTTTAGCAACAGCTGTTGGATTCCAATTCTAATGTATGAAAAATTGATGATTAACTTCTTACCTCCTTTAGGCACATAGAGATGAAATCCAGCGTAAATTTGAAGCCCTTCGTAATAGCTGCACAGTGAGTATTAAATACAGATCATTGAATTATTTTGAAATTCAGGATAATGAAACAAACAATTTCCTCATTTAATCCTTGATGACATTAGTTCCTAATGTGAACTTCTGGCATCAAGGTGCTAGTAGGAGCTGAATGGATTGGATTTCTTTTAGGTTTCAGGTAAACCTCAATTTTGAGGTTTTAGTCTGATAATGAAATTGTCACTATTCTTCTTTTTGGAGAAGAAAGTAAATTAAAATATCTCATTGCAGTGCAGCTAATAAGAATGGTGTAGCAGCTGCAAAAAATGACTTTAGGTGAAGATCTCTTCTGCTTACAAGAAGAAAAGATCTACCTGTCCAAATCCAGAGCTGCATTGTAGATCTAGGCCAGAGTGGGTTTTAAGGAGTTAAGGTTTTAACACTGTTTGAAGAGACAAGAAATGTTAAGGTTCCAAATAATACATGGACATACAGCAGAGAGAACTCCAGGATTTGAATTTTCACCTTCTGTTGTTTGAGATCTTTGACAGGTTCTCAGATTCATTTCATCAGTCCAGGACAGATGTCCAATGGCTTTGTTTATCCAGAGGGATTCTTGCAGTTTAACACTATCTTCGCACTTGTTTATGGTGGCTGGTGGAGAGTATCTGCCTTCCAGTGACATGAATTACACAAGTGTTGGATAAGGACCACAGTCCTCTGGGTCAGCAGTGATTGTAAATTATTCTGGGCTTTTTCTCTCCACCCCATGCTTGTAAGCAGGGCCTAATTGCTAGGACTTTTAATCTTGATTGTTTCCCTGCTTCCAGTGATTTCCTGAAATGTAATTTTTCATACTGTAGAAGTAAGTCTCTAAGGTATAAATTTTCATCTTTTCAAATACCTTTTCAGCATGAGAGTCATTCTGTTTTCCTCACTTGCTCTTTAGCACTAAGCAAGGGGCTTCTTCTGGTCACAGAATATCTCCATATGAAGAAGTGAGGAAGTAGAGCTTTCCAAAGTGTTTTAACCTCTGTCTAAAAGAAATCCTACGCAGGAAACCTCACTTTCTGTTCCCTTCCTCATTTTCTTAGATTGAACATCTAGCTCCCTATGTGTCATCATATATCTTACATCCAGAGCTAGCTTCTTTTGCTCTGTATCTTGCCCTTCATTCAGAGTGACAGGTCTCTGTGAAAACACTTTTGTGATCTCCATGCAGGCAAAAACCAGGTGTGGAAACTCTGTGGCTTCTGTTCACTGAAGGGTCAGCTGCCTTGCAGAGCTGTAACTCATTATCCAGTGACACTTAAGCTTCAAGTGTTGGGAACAAGCTCCAGCAGTGAAGAATGACCCATAACATTTCCAGAATGTCAGGAGCTTCAAAGGTCTTGTAAAAGTGTTGTGCATTGTAAGGCCCTTCAGTGGGATAAGTGGGATCAGACATCCTCATCAATAAGAAACTAATTAAATAGTTCCTAAATGAATAATACATGCTCATCATACACTCTTTCCAGCCCAGGAGAATGCATGTATAATTTAATTGACCATGGACAGATACTTTCATGTTGTGTGTTATGACTGCTCCTGGCTGTCCATCCTGCCTGAGGAATGAGGAAATCAGGGCCATCTTCTATTTCCAGTGAGGGTTAAGAAATGCTAATTGCAGTGCTTTCACCAGGTGTTTCAAACTCATTTTTATCTGATGGTACCAGTAGGATGTAGGCTGTGCTTTTTGGTGACCGTGTGATTCCACTTAAAGGTGATTAGCATTTACACTCCTTTTAAAATCCAATAACACTTCAAGGGAATAATTGTAATATGCTGCTACTTATACACCATGATAAAGGATTGATTTATTCTTTCAGGAAGTTCTCGAGAGAGATTCTTTTTAAGCTGACACAAACTCCTTGAACTAGCCTGGCAAACTTTGGTAGGGAATTACTTTTTATTTGATTTTATTGAGAAGCCTCAAACAGCATAAGAATTATGAAAATAAGATTAGACAGGAAAAAAATATTGAAAAATTGAATTACTTCAGTACTTTCGTGGTCTTCAAAAGATAAATAAAAGTACTTAATCTGCTTTCTTTGGTATTGTTCCTGTTTCTCTAGTTTCACAAAGGTCACAACTTCTGATTGTAGAGAAGGCTGTGTCTGCATTCCTTGTGTCCTCATTGCACACTTATTCTTCCCTTTGCCAAGGGTCTCTGACCAAGGAGGCATTTTTTAGGTTCTTCTGTTTCATGCTTTCTCTGTCACTCAGGTGGGCAAGAAATAATAGGATACATAATTAAAACAACAATTGTAACTTGTAGTACCTGCTGAACACACACGCTCTTGGGCGCACACAGAGCTGTATTTTATCACAACCTTCTCACAATGACAGCTCATCCTGCAGATCTGTTGAGGGAGAAGAACTAGTTCCCTACATTAATTCTATGAAATATATGGTCTGTTTTAGTGTTACAAGTATTTTCCAGGCAAAGAAAGATCTAGAAATAAAAGGCGTTCTTAAACAGGAAAATTTACACATTTGTCAGTTGTTTCCAGATGCCTCTGAAATATAGCTTGTTCCCAGATCACCAACATGTTTAAAGTTAAAAATACAATTACATTATCTAAATAATAATAAAATCGTTTCCAAAAGAAATCTTCCAGTAAGCAGGCAATGAAGTCTTTAAATATTTAGCAGGAAAGGGTCCTATAAAATATTTGCACTCAGCTTAGTAAAATACTAGAGAACCACCATCTGAATCTTCTGGGACCTAGGACAAGAACAAAGGGACTGGGTGTTTTAATCCTGGGTTGCTGTGGGAAGGAGAGGAATGCAGTCTGGGCAGTGTCCTTCTACTCTGCAGCTCCTAATGTCCCTCAAGATAAACCCATGATGAGTTTTTGGAGACTGAGATCTGTGTTTAAGGTGTGTTTCAAGGCACAGATGTTGTCTGACTATGGAGAGGGGAGGAAAGTGTTCTGTATTGTTGGAACAGGTAGAGGTACAATCTATCTGCAGCCCTATTTGAGAGCCTGGGCCTCTAAGTGTTGTGATTTCTCTGCCTGAAAAACTTTGTCTCGAGAGTAGGTAAAGACAAAAGGAATGTCTACTCTCACTTCCTCCTCACAATAATTTGGGGCTGAGAGACAGCTTTTTCTTGTTTCCTATTTACTTCTGACAGGTAGCTTTCTGGTAAAGATTAGTGGGGATGGGGAGGAGTGGAAATGGATAGAGCAAAACTATTAGTCTGGAATTACATTAAACTCCAAATAACATGCTGCTGATAGCATCGCAAAACAGTTTCCCTTGCTGTGTCCTAGCATTTTTCTGCATGTTTGTTGGTGGCATCTGAGAGCGGAGACAACTTTGTGAAGGAATAGGGTATGGAGAAGTTTGCAATCTGTAGTTACTAGTATATAAGTAAAACTCCTTTATTTTCTCCTTTTCTTCATTATTGTGCCTATGGTTTTGATACGTGGAGCATATGTGGATTAAATTTAGTGCATTTTGTCTGGTATGCAAACCAAATCATCATGGCCCTGACTGTTGCTCTGATATTTTATTTGATTCACGGCTGGACAGGTTTATAGGATCAGGGGTAACAGCTGTGAATCTGTTCAGTCTCACTAGAGGAATACATTGCTTTCCTCAGACTATTCAGTGGGGAGGGAATTATGCTGGATATGGTCCCTTCTGCTGAGGAGTTGCTATGCTTGGGTTGCTCTGCAATATTTAAAAATGAGATACAATCCTCTGCATCAGTATAAAAATAAGCTGTGTGCTTAGATGTGGTGTGCAGTGAACAATTTGTGTAGTTAGATGATATCTCTGTTTTATGGATTAGTTGTGATGAAGCTGTACATGAATGAAAAATTCCAATTGTTCTGTGAATGGCGATGCAGTGGCACAAATACAGTGGCTGTCTAGATTGTCTAGAATTGCTTTTCCAAGGTTTCAACTGTTTGGTTAATTTATAAACTTAAAATGTGAAGATTTTTCTAATTATATTATGGGTTTCTAAAGGATGTAATAGCATTTTCTTACAACCTTTCCTTTAATATACTTCACATTTACCTCAAAATAGCTCAGGGTTGGTTGGTTTGTTTCAGGTTTTTTGGGGTTTTTTTTTTTGCCTGGGGATTTCCTTAACTGAAAAGAAAAATATCTAAAGCTATTAACTCTTTCCAGGTGCAGGATTCTGGTATAGGTTGTATGTATGTATGTATGCCTAAGACAACATTTCCAAATAAATATGGGGTTTTTTGATCTGTGTTTTCCTTTTTGTTGATCCCCAGGACAGGCAATTATATCATACCACATCCCATTTTCCTGTGTCAGTATTACCCATTGCTCTTTAGGCTTTATAGTGTTAATAAACTCTCTAATCCTGTTGGGTTATACATAGCTGTAGATAGCTATTGGATGTGTTAACAAGTATTCCCTTTCCCCATGAAAAATGGAAGATTGTACCAAGAGGAACAAATTTTCTCTTATTAAAAAAAAAATTATATCTATCTATCTAGACTACATTATATAGGTTATAATATATTTAGAATTTAAGCCAAGGCATTTTGGAATTGTCAGTAAATACACTGTTAGAAGAAGGAAAAAGATCATATCACATCTTCTGGAACCCTTCTTTCTTAACTGCTTTGTTATTTGTCTGAAGTTTTCCAGAAATATCCTACTAGGTAAAATGTAGCAGTGAAATATAATATGATCTGGTTTAATTTTACTTGTATTCAGGGAAAGAAGTCAAAATCTCAGAACACAGAATAAAAGAAAATGGGAGCTTAACTTCCAGCCCTTAAGAATAAAGTCAACTTGAAATACAGCCAGTTTTAATAATTAATTAAATTAACTTAAAGTTAAAAAGTTAGAGTTAGAAAATTTAACTCTTAAGTTAGAGTTAAAAAATTAACTCTGTATATTACTTTATCCATTTTGTGTTTCCCCATCTCTGCTTTCTTGTATTTCAAAACTAGCTTAGTATTTTTTTAATAAACAATACTTGCACTAGTATATAAAATAGATGTGGAAGAAACCATGAATGTGTAAAATATCTCTTGAAACTGCCTAGACGCATGGTGTGGTTAAACATAAAATTAAAACAAGTTGAAGAAAAAGTAAGTTTCTCATCTGGCCGTTAGTAGACATCTCAGCTGTTGTGAGAGCAGTAGGTAAAACACTGTAAAAACAAATGTTCTTTTGCTCCTTCTTGTTTGTATAAGCATATCTAAGCTCTTATTTCTGTAGCAATATAGGCACTAACATGTCCTTCCAACACAGGCTGCCCCCTCTGAAACCTTGATACAAACAATGCAGAACAAAATGTGTGTTTTGAACAAGTCAGTGAAAGTGCTCAGAAACAAACACATTACCAGATTTCTTTAGAAATGTTGTGTTTTGAAGTGTGAATCATCTTGATTTGATCCTGAACATATGGGTGGCAGGAACTCCCCTTCACCCAGCAGGGAGTAATGGCTGTTGGACTTTTCTGCTCACGGTTTAAAAACCAAATACTGTTAATTTAGCTCTAGGAGAGGCATGGTAAAAGGCTGCCAAAATATGCGTTACGGATTCTTCAAAAAG
This sequence comes from Monarcha castaneiventris obscurior, assembly GCA_026261815.1. Classification (NCBI taxonomy): domain Eukaryota; kingdom Metazoa; phylum Chordata; class Aves; order Passeriformes; family Monarchidae; genus Monarcha; species Monarcha castaneiventris. Next base: position 10,657,856 of record JAMPIT010000485.1, read on the forward strand.
AAATGGTTGTCATCTTTCCAGAGAGCTGAGAAGAGCCATGCCCTCTATCCTCTACTGCTTTAGATATTTAAGTCCTTGGCTAGTGTAGGAAATTGGAACATTTAAATTTGAATGTGTGGCCAACGGTGCTCTGAGATTTTATTTTTTCCCATTTAATGAAGTATCCTATTAACTTTTCTTTGACATCCAGGCAAAAGAGCCTCGAGAACATATTTTTAAGTGTTGAATGTGAATCGTATAGAGTTTACTAGTTTCTGAAATTCTTTGTATTAAGCTGATTTCAAGATTATACTGAGGTTTCTTTCTTGTTTTTTGTGGTGATGTTGGTTTTGAATTAGGAGGAAGTACATATTCATCCACCCAGTGTTCAGGCCTTTCATTCATAAAAACCAACTGTGAAAATGGCCCACTGTTATTTATATTTGTCTTTAAATTGGAGGGGACTGTGGTTTAAAGCTTTTAGTGTAATGCTGTTCTGATTAAACAAATAGATGCTCCCACTTCGGCAAAGACCTTGTTGAGTTTTTGCTTTTCACTGATTTTCCATCTTGTTCCCACACTGGTTTCTTCCTTCATGTGCCCCCCAGCTGCCATCCATAATGCTGTTACTTTGATAGAATGTATTTCTTAATATTTTTCTGCCTTTCCTGGTTACATATAATATAAGCAATTCCCAGGGATGTCCATCAGGTTGCACTGCCTCCATTGCACCTCTTGGTCTGTTTTCTTCAATACCACACTTTGAAAGCCTTTCTGAGATTAATTAGCCTCATTGTGGTTAGGGGAGATTTGAGGCAAAAAAAGGTAAAGTGCATTGGCAAAAGGTCACTGTAAGTCAGCAGCAGAGCTGAGAATCCAGTCAGAACTCCTGGCTCCCAATGCAGTGCTATAGCTATGATAGGTCTCTCAAATAATAAATTACATTGCAGCATATTTATGCTCTGAACCAGATTTAAAAAAAGCTATTTTCTCTAAGATACAAAACTCTACTCCTAATCCAAGTACATTCCTATGCACAAATATCTACCACTATAATACTGCTTTTGTTTAAATTAGAAAGAATGTAAAAGCTTGGCAATAAGTAATTCTGTGTGAGAACACTTTTTCAAAAACCTGTGCTCACTGACATGTAATTTAATTTTCTTTCTAGGTGATTTCGGATTTGGAAGAGCAGCTGAACCAGCTCACTGAAGACAATGCAGAGCTGAACAACCAGAATTTCTTCCTGTCCAAACAACTCGATGAGGCCTCAGGGGCCAACGATGAGGTTGTCCAGTTGCGGAGTGAAGTCGATCATCTCCGCCGAGAGATAACTGAGAGGGAGATGCAGCTGACCAGCCAGAAACAAGTAAGGCTCTCTAAGCCTTACTAAGTAAGGAGCTCTTTGGGGGAGCTGGCAAAAATTCCTTTTACATCTGGAAACCCATAAGAAATGATGATGCTTCTGTGGGCAGTGGCACTTAAGCCTTCCTTCCCAGGGCAGTTGAGTGAATGGAAATTTTTGGTATTTCCCACCATGTTTTTACACAATTTTATTTAGAAATCTTGCACTCTGAAGGCATTGTCATTTAGAATTACTCATTTTAATTTTGTGACCCTGGAAATCTCAAAATGTTCATAATGGGATTGACCTGACATTATTGGCAATCACAAGTGAATGTATGGGAGCCTGGAAATAAATGGGCTGTGATTTCCCAGCTTCTGTTTGCCACCGATTTGCATGTACTGTAATTGAAATGGTAAGGCTGAAACTGAAAGTGCACGCTTGCTGTGGGATGTGAAATTTGATAGGAAGATTTATTTTTAGACTATGGAGGCCTTGAAGACAACATGTACGATGCTGGAAGAGCAAGTAATGGACTTGGAGGCCCTGAATGATGAACTCCTGGAGAAAGAGCGCCAGTGGGAAGCATGGAGAAATGTTCTAGGGGATGAGAAGTCCCAGTTTGAATGTCGAGTTAGAGAGTTACAGAGGATGCTGGATACTGAGAAACAGAGCAGGTCTCTCTCCCTTCCTTTCCTTTTATTAACTTTTATGAAAATACTCTATACAAGCTAGTACAAAAATTATATATAGCATAGGATATGGGAGTTGGAGCTAAATATAAAATCTTGTGAGGTAGTTCTAGAAGTGGTTTATTGGTTAATAGTCATCACTGATATTGTTCCTTTTGTTTCTTTGCAAGTGAACAATTCATTGGGAGTGGTATTTATCATTATAACTTATAAAATGTCTTGATTTATTATCTTCTATTTTATTTTATGGAAAAATAGTCTTTGCTTCTGACTGTTCCTGTGGGGTCTTGAAATTTTTAAGGCTGTAGTTCTAGCAGGGGCAGGAGCAGGGTTATATAATACAAAAGTGTTGCAGCAAACAGTCTGGCTTTCTAAAGTAACATCTTGAATTTGAGGCAACCCCTGAAAGAGTTATTGATGCTACTGCCTGCTAGGGAGAGGTTAAGTGTGAAAGGAGTTAGATAACATTATTTTCCATTTTAATGCAGAGTGAGAGCAGATCAGCGTATTACTGAGTCTCGCCAGGTGGTAGAACTGGCTGTCAAGGAACACAAGGCAGAGATTCTGGCCCTGCAGCAAGCACTCAAGGAACAAAAACTCAAAGCAGAGAGCCTTTCTGATAAGGTAAGTGACTTTCAATCCTAGACTTTCATAATTAGATGAAATACTTTTCCAGTGATACCATTTTTAGAAATATGGCCTTGAGCAGCTTTTTTCAAGATGTTATAGAGACAAATTAAAAAGACTGGAAGGCACAGAATAGAATTCTATCTTCAAGCCAAAGACCTCAGATTTTCTTTGAAAAAGACTAAAGCAGACAGCAGCCTATGATGCCTGGTATAAAGTCCTTCAATAACTTGGTATCTGCATTTCAACAATTCTTTTGGCTGTTTTTTTCCCCAGCATCCAAAGGCTAATCATATCACTTCTTTTAGCATGTGCTTGGTGAAGTTGGATTTTAAGACTGTGGAACTATATTTACTAGTGTTCAGTGTTATTCTGACCTTCTTTCCCAGCTCAATGACCTGGAGAAGAAGCATGCCATGCTGGAGATGAACGCCCGCAGTTTACAACAGAAGCTTGAGACAGAAAGGGAGCTCAAGCAGAGGCTTCTGGAGGAGGTAACCTTGGAGATTCATGTTAGAACTTCAGAATGTTCCACATCTTGAGGGGAGGTTGTGTGAATAAGAGTTACACATCCATCGTTCTTCTATGTAACTGGGGAAATTAATTAAGTTGGGGGAGTTGTTTTTACTTAAAAGTTTGCCAAGTGTATGGCCATGTCGGGGGGCAGTAAAAGTGAGCTGCTCCTCAGGGGCAGGTGAGCTCGGAGCCAAGGGGGAAGGCATGCCAGGCAAAGACAGGACCTTGCAGCCTGCAGGCTCAGACCACAGTACCTGAAGATTTGGTGAAGGTATCAGTGATCATTATAGAAGCCTCTAGCCATGAGGCACGTCTTAAGGCAGGTCTGCAAGGCCAGGTCTGTGCACAGGCACAACTCTGACTAGGCCGAATGTAAGTGCCATAGCTTAAAACCAGCTCTGGAGCCAACATGCTCACTATGTGCACCTGGATGCCACAGGTGAGGCTTCTCACAGCTCTTTTCAGCATTAATTTGGGTCACAGGAGTTGGATCCAAGGTCACACACCTGCACCGTATCAGGAAGTAATTGAATGCAGGCCACCTGTTCTGGGTGGTGAGGCAAGGGACTCCAGAGGAGGATTTCAGGGGTGGTTATGGACAATTAGGGCAATTAAAGATTTTATTCTTGGGGTACTACTGACAGGTCACCCGCTCCTTTATGTGTCACCAGGAAAGATTTCTGGCTCTTGCTTTGTAACATATGAGCGTTCATGGTTTTCCTAGTCAGGGATTTTCTTGTCAAGAAAGTGTAAATCCTAAAAGAATTAGGAATATTTTATCATGTGCCTTCTTCTGGGGTTATTGGAGACAGAGGTGTAAACAGCTGGCCATTATTTTCCTTATCTCATGTGACTATGTCTGTCCTAGTCTATAGTAAAGATTACCGTTTTAATTTATTTTTACAAAGCACTGAGATGGCTTCTGGTGGTTGTACAGAGAGCTTGAGAAAATGGTGTTGCTACAGATTAATATAAATACTCTACACAGAAATGCTTGTTTAGTCATAATGCATTCTGAAAGGAAAGGAATCTTCTAGAATATTGTAATTTCCCATCTTTTGAAGAATTGTGTGTTTATTTATAAGTTCTGCAATGATGATTATTTTACAAGGAGTGATAATATTTAATAGCTTTTGCTTGCAAACAAGAAGGCAACAAACCCAAAACACTGGCCTTTGTTTTGCTTTTAACAGCAGGCAAAGCTGCAGCAGCAAATGGATCTGCAGAAGAATCACATCTTCCGTCTGACTCAGGGTCTGCAGGAGGCTCTGGACCGAGCAGATCTTCTGAAGACTGAAAGAAGTGACCTGGAATATCAGCTGGAAAACATTCAGGTGAGGGTGAGGAAGCAGGGCAGCACTATGCCTCATTCCCTGTTAGGCTTTAGGATGTGATTGACAGTTTCTGTGTGACACTTTCCTTACAGTATTTTTTCACCCTGTTTTGCTATCAAGTTGTTTGTTTTTTCTGTTAAGATGAAATTTCTTAAATCTATGTGTGATTCACAGGTTCTCTATTCCCATGAAAAAGTGAAAATGGAGGGCACTATTTCTCAGCAAACTAAACTCATTGATTTCCTGCAGGCAAAGATGGACCAACCAGCAAAAAAGAAAAAGGTGGGTGAAGAAGGTTTGAGAGGCATGGAATTAAATGGTTTTGTAATTAGTTATGTGCTGTGTATTCTTAATATTCTGTTTTATCTTTATTTGTGTAACAGAATGTTGTCCTCATTTAAGACCATTCTGAGTTGCTGAACACAAACTTTACTAGGCAGAATGTGTTCTTTGTAGCTTTTCTGGTATTTTGTTATTCCTACAACACTTAGGTTACAACCCAGTAGCTACACATCAGTGAGGCTGTAGGAATACAGAATTTTAAGCATGTTTTTTTTAATGGTAAGTATGTATCTGTGTATGAAACTACCGTGTATCTAGAGCGGTTGTCCTGTAGTCACAGCATAGGATGGATTAGTCAGGCGATGTGATTTGCGTCACATCTTTGTCATAAGCTGTTCTGTCATTTTGAATGAAGTAATTTAATTTTAACCACGTATTTTGAGATCCTTTGTTTAGATGCTTTCGGAAACTCCAGATGTGAGTACTAACAGGTAATGTACGTCCCTTTTTAAATTAATCCATATCTTGACATTTTTCTTTCCAGTGCCAATATGAGCTAAAAATCCATCCTTGCACATAACAGAACTGCCATTAGGCCCGCTGGCCAAACTACCACTAGCTAGTGTCACTTTGCCTAGTTTAAGCCATCTCTTGCTAGGAGTTAGGAGTTGTCTGTGTGTTTCTGTTGCTAGGGCCTGTTTAGTCGGCGGAAAGAGGACCCTTCTTTACCCACACAGGTTCCCCTGCAATACAATGAGCTGAAAGTGGCACTGGAGAAGGAGAAGGCTCGTTCTGCTGAGCTGGAGGAGGCTCTACAGAAAACACGCATTGAACTCAGATCTGCTCGTGAAGAAGGTAGGGGTTAACAGAAAAGGTGAATCTGGAAGGAAGTACACAATTTTGGTCTGAAAACGTGCCTTTAATTGTGCGCCACTCTAGCAGTAACATATATGTTGTTTAATTATTACTACTGCTGTGAAGTTACAATAAGGCTACACTTTATTCTGTGGGCTGTAACTGCTGACTGGTCACACAGAGCCCTGCTAGGAGCCAGGGTGTCACATTGGTTATGTTAACCAGTGGCATTTGTCTTGTCTGTAGCTGCTCATCGGAAAATATCTGACCACCCTCACCCCTCCACCCCGGCCACAGCTAGGCAGCAGATCATCATGTCTGCCATAGTCCGCTCCCCAGAGCACCAGCCCACACCCATCAGTCTGCTGGCTCCACCCTCCAGCCGCAGGAAGGAATCCTCCACGCCAGAGGGTAGGCTCCTGCTCAGCTCCTGCTACTATTTTTCTATCCATGTCAATGCCATCTCTTTATTTTTTACCCTGCTGATGAGTTTTGTCCCTTGCAGAGTACACCCGACGTCTGAAAGAGCGAATGCACCACAACATCCCCCATCGCTTCAATGTGGGGCTGAACATGAGGGCGACCAAGTGCGCTGTGTGCCTGGACACGGTGCACTTCGGCAGGCAGGCCTCCAAGTGTCTGGGTAAGAGCAAAATGCAGCACAACTTAGGGGTGGAAAAAGGCATCAGCCATCTAGAACAGGGAAAGAAATGACCAAATATGAAGACTCTCATGATGACTACTTGGTGCAAGCATTCTACATCAGACAACATCTGATGGTTTGGAGTGGAAGGGGAACCTTGGAGAAGCTGGGATTTGTGTGTTAGAAGCGGAGGCAGCTGTGTCATGGGTTTTTTTTTTTTCATTTAACAGAAGTTTTTCCCTGTCTTCTTGTCAGAATGCCAGGTGATGTGTCACCCAAAATGCTCAACTTGCTTACCAGCTACTTGTGGGCTGCCAGCAGAATATGCCACGCACTTCTCGGAAGCGTTCTGCCGAGATAAGATGAATTCCCCTGGCCTGCAGCTGAAGGAGCCAAGCACCAGTCTGCGTCTTGAAGGGTGGATGAAAGTGCCAAGGTATAAACGGGAATTTTGGTGCTATATCAGGTGCTGAAATACTTGGCCTTATATTATCCTGGCTCTTACAATGAGTTAATTGGTACAGGCCCATTACGTGGGCATTACAATTGCCACCACCATAATTACAATTGCTACCACTGAAATTTCTTTTTTGTAGGAGTTGCATGCTTGCTTTATGTAGAATCCAAGCAGAAAGTCCAACATGGCTTTGTGCTTATTTTCCTCAGGAATAATAAACGTGGGCAACAGGGCTGGGACAGGAAGTATATTGTCCTGGAAGGAACCAAAGTGCTCATTTATGATGCAGAAGCAAGAGAAGGTAACTTAGAATTTCTAGCAAGAACATATTTTTTAAATCTTCAGATATTGTTTGGTGAGTTGAGAGGCATAAAGATTTAGCTAAATCTTCAGTGATAAGGCAACGTTATTTTTTCTAGACCCTTAGCCATTTTATTAGCTGGCATGTCATAATAATCCAGCTGTGAAAACATCCAGTGTGCATCCACTTCATTTTGCTATCACAGTTAGTTTCTTGCTACCTGTTTGTCCATTCCTAATCTGTCTCCCCATCCTCCTGCAGCTGGACAGAGGCCTCTGGAGGAATTTGAGCTCTGCCTTCCTGATGGTGATGTAACTGTTCATGGAGCTGTAGGAGCTACTGAGCTTACCAATACAGCAAAGACAGGTGAGAATCTTACATAGATGAGGTCAAATGGATTTCATCTGCCTTGCCATCAGTTACCCTTGTTTGGCTGAACAGAATTTTCTCCCTCGAGCTTTCATTCTGTAACGCTGTGATTTACCTCCATCTGAATTAGGGGAATAGCTCAGCATTCCAGATCTAGTTACACCCAGGCTGTTGTTTCTGTCGTGATAGAACTGTGGTTAATATAGTCATCAACTCAAATGGAAGTAAATTTTAAGAGATTTGTAGCATAAACACTTGGTTTATTTAAATTTCTTCTCTATTAACTGTGATGTATCATAACTCCTGCCACCATCGTGCTCTGACCAGAAAGCCATTAACTTAGAAATGCTGTGGGGTATATACAGTCTCTTATTATGAAAAAATGTTGATGTGTTGATTTGTATGTACTGAATAGAACTGATGGATAAGATTCTGTATGTCTTGACTGTTACATTAAAGGATACAGACTGTTAAAAACAAAGGTTTCCATAACCAGTTTTTGCAGATTTTTCTTAATCAGTACAGGGAAAACTTTAGTCAAGTGGCTGGTTTTGGTTTGGGGTTTTTTTTTTTCCCCACTATGAAATTTCTTTCCCTTTTGAATAAAAGGCGAGATATTATTTTTGTTTAGTTAAAGACAGCCTTGCATGTATGGATTGCATACATCCAGCTAATATTTAGGTGTAAGTAGCTAGCCTGTGCAGGACCTGTAAAGGAGAAACCAATGTGTAAATTGCCATGGTACGTCATGATAAATACAACTTCTCTCCAATGAGGCTGAAAGGTGTTAATTTGAAGTCCACTGATGATATTCCAAGAACTAATCTAAGTCTTATTCTATCTATATAACATCTCAGATGTGCCATATATCCTAAAATTGGAGTCTCATCCACACACCACTTGCTGGCCTGGTAGAACACTCTACCTGTTAGCACCCAGCTTCCCTGACAAACAGCGCTGGGTCACAGCACTGGAATCAATAGTGGCAGGTGGGAGAGTTTCCAGAGAAAAAGCTGAGGCTGATGCTGTGAGTATAAAAGTTTCATTTAATAATAAAATATTCTGGGAGGGAGCAGAGTTTTGAAAAATATTTTTTCGGTATTTGACATACTGAGTTTTAACTGAAGGTAAGTTATTGCTTCTGCCTTTTAATATGAACACCAGGAGCCAGTTCACTGTGAGACTGATGCTGTGTATTACAATACCCTTCTTTAGACTTGGGGAGTGTAGTAAGAGGATCCCAAAATACCTCTGTAAGTCCAGCAGAGGAAGGAAGAGCAGTTAGGACATGGTTTAAGTCTAGTCTCGTAAAGTACCACATAGAATGATCAAACCTTAAAAGAAGCAAAAACTCCCTCCCCTCCCATTCTTAGAGAGTCAGAGGTTTTATGTTTCTTGTTGTGTGGGGAGGTGTGTGTGTGCGTTTTTTAGTTTAAGTTTTATTCCTAATAAGAGGTTAAACAGATTTGCTTAGGTTTTGGATAGCCTTTCTCATATTGTTACACTGATAACTCTCTATTTTCTGGTAAAGGGAGATGGGATTCTGTGGCATTGCATAAGAGAATGTTAGCTCTGGAGGTACGGAATATCTGACTGCAGGAAATCCTCTTTTTTTCTCAGGCTCACATTTCTTTTGTCTCTGAGAAAAATACATGCTCCCACCAACATTTATACTTTTCTTTAATCCTTCCCCTTGGAAAATTCCACTGCTCTGTTGTAGGTGGTTGGGTAAAATGGAAAGGATAGAGACAACAATGGGTTCTGTCTGAATTCAGGATAATTCTGATCAGTTTGCCTTACTGCATTTAAGGTAGATAAAAGTTTACTAATCCTTTTGTAGGAGGTGTCCCTGCAACTTTTAGCTTTCTAAGAAAAAGAAATCTGTGCCAAGCTTTTTGCCTGTCTGAAATGATGGCCTTACATTGTTAAAATACTCACAGATAAAGAGAGAAAGATTAACTCAACAAGAAAAAAAATATTTTTCATTTGCAGAAACTTCTGGGGAACTCCCTGCTGAAGCTGGAAGGTGAAGACCGTTTGGATATAAATTGCACAATGCCCTTCAGTGACCAGGTAATGGTCTTGTTCCCTTAGGTCTTCCTTAGTAGTGGATAATTGATTCAGGGAAACTGTATCTTGATGACAATATGTGTAATTATGCACTTGTTTGTGGGTTTGATTTTTCTCTCCACTGCTAAAGAGTGTCATGCAAGTTGTTCTTGGATCATTTGTTCTCCTCATTTAGTGCTATTTTTTCCCCGTTGTAGGTAGTACTGGTGGGTGCAGAAGAAGGTCTCTATGCCCTGAATGTACTGAAGAATTCCCTAACGCACATCCCAGGAATGGGTGCTGTCTTCCAAATTCACCTCATCAAAGATCTGGAGAAGCTACTCATGATAGCAGGTACAGGGCTGTGTGTTCCCACTGACCCTGCAGTGGCTTTGTGCTGCCAGGTCGTGCTTGCCTTTGGATTTGTTCCAGGCTTTTGTCTGGCTGTTTATCAGCAAATTGTCAGGAATGACTTGCTGTGGTTAACACAGTTTTGTCTGAGGCTGGCTGGTAAGGGATTATGTAAATGAAGGCTCTGTTAAACTTTCACAAGAAAGTGATTTCAGAGCTGAGGGAGGGAAGAACCAGAGACAACATTTCCAGGTTAGAGGTCAGTTGTCATTTTAAGTTCAATTTAAAAAGTGTTGAGCTGATCAGTGAACATCTCTTCCTAATTATTGCATAACCTTTTTAATGTAATTGACTCTTTGAGGACCACTAGCTGATCACTGACATAGGGGCATAGGGCCAACTTTTATCTTCTCTTGCCCTGTAACAAAGCTGGGACTGCTGTCATGATTTAAGATTACCTTATGAAAGGAACACCAGCTTTAATCTCTCCATCTGTGGTTTTCCAGAGATAATCCTTCCCACACAGATGTAGGCATGCTGAACGTTAGGGTGTGTCTTCATCTGAAAGCCCAAATCATCAAAGTGTCTATATGACATTTGTAGGGAATGAAAAACAAATTCTTTCTCTTGTTCTGCTTGTTTTGTGGTTTTTTTTCCTGGTAAGGATTTAATATGTCCATGGTTTATTTGTGTCAGGGTGGTAGAGAACAAAGCAAATCTCAACATAATGAGAAGGCTGTGTTAGTCTGTCACTGGACTTCTGAGAGGAATTGGCCTTGGGCTATAATGCAATTCATTAGGGCAGTTCTTGGAAATCCCTTGCCAGTTCTGTTGGCACAGAGTGATTAAAACATCTTGTACTTGAAGAAGTTCAGAAGGGCAAAATAAAACTTCCTGGCTAATTTTGAATAGTGTCTTAATGAGGCCATGATTACTCTGTTCTGCTAACTTCAGCAACACTAATAATCCATGCAGAGAATCGCTATTCTCCTGGTGGATTTACTGCCTGTTGTGGGATTGGGTTTTTGTAAGTTTTCTGTTTCAGTTTAAATAGGAATAATATGGAATGAATTGTACAGGGTACCTTGTGACTGTTTCCACAGTAACAGCCTGTAACAAGGAGCTGCTTGCTTAGGTAAGACTTTGGTAGAGAATAGGGAGTTCTCCCTTGATGAAATGCAACCTTTTTTTGTTTCCAGGAGAAGAAAGGGCTCTGTGTCTTGTTGATGTAAAGAAAGTGAAGCAGTCTCTAGCTCAGTCTCACCTCCCAGCCCAGCCCGATGTCTCACCAAATGTCTTTGAGGCTGTCAAAGGATGTCACCTTTTTGCTGCTGGCAAAGTAAGTTACAGCTCTTTCATGCCCCCAGACCACCCGTTATACTGCTCTGAGTTTAATATTAACCAAATCAGCATCTTTATTTCACTGGCAACACATCCGAGGTCCATATTCTTGTTTTGAATATTTTTCTTCAAATAAGGAAATAAGGAGAATGCATGGGCTGAAGAGAGGCTGAGCTGGAGACAGAATGGAGTGCTAATGTGGAGCAATTCAGGCAGGATGCCATGATGGTATAGCCTAAACTGCTAGATAGCAAGAAATCTGGCATAGCATGGTACTACTGTCTCCTCACTATTGACTGTAATTTTGAGATTTTAAATTAGTGAATTCTATCCAATCTTTGTTCTTGAATGTCATGCTGCCAGGCTAGCAAATTTATTTAGGTGTTTGTGTCACTTTAATTCTAGACATTTACACAGGTTATTAGTTTTAGTGTGGAGCACTAAACCGCAGCAAAAATTCTCATTAACAATTACTTCTATGGACTACCTTGGTAACAAACTGAACACCACTCATTTCAAAGTGGTGCTTAAGGTAAGTTTCAGGGGTTAAAATGTAGACCTAACCTATATCAATTTGTCAATCCCTTTTCTATGGAAAACCTTCTAATTTTTTATTAATGTCTTTCAAGCATAAAAGAAATCATAGAAGCCATTTAAATTCATGTTCTTTTTTGAGAATGTGAAGAGGCTTTTCATTATTTCATAATTCACAGTAATTACCCTATTAAAAAGACATACTTGCTTATCTCTGCAAAGTTCTTTTTGTGGCAAGAGATGGTTCTTGGATCTGTTTCACATGCTCAGCAATAGAATTTATTTTATTGCCATCCTGAGCTCTGCTTGTTATCTTCCTTACAGGTTGAGAACAGTCTTTGTATCTGTGCAGCCATGCCCAATAAAGTGGTGGTTCTACGATACAATGAGAGCTTGAGCAAGTTCTGTATCAGAAAGGTGAGTTTAGTAGCTCCCTGTAGTAGTTGAGTTAATTCACATAGTGCTCTAAGGCTTTGCTTTGGAGCAAACATCTAAAACCTTTCTGTGTACGTGAGAACATTTGTTTGCCAGCTAAAATGATAACAAATTGAACCGCGCACTGACTCAAAGTGGAGTAGGCAGCAATTTCCTTTCATAAGAGTTGGCGTTTTTGGAGAGATGCAGAACAGAACTGTGATTTTTTGAGATACTGGACTGAGCTGTAATCATATCTTCAGAGATCTCTCCTCAGGACAAAAAGTTTAAATACCACCTGCCTTAAAACAGGCTGATGCCCAGAAACTCATGTCCTCTCCTATTCACAAATTAAAGGATGTTCCAGTCAAACTACAACTCCCTGGGAGGTTCTGCAGGTGACTTTGAAGGCACCAGTTCATTTTACAGTGTGGCTGAGGCTGTTATCCCTGCGTGCTACGTGGGCACTGCTGGAGGGAAGCAATGGGCACAGTCATGCAGATCTGGGCTCCTCAGGAGGAAAGGCATAAATGATGGAGATCTTGGCACAAACAATGTAGATGCCAGCAAACCTGGAATGTGTACAAGCATTGTAGCTGATACCAACTCCAGCTCACAGTAGGGAACACTGAGGGTGTACAGCCCTTCCTCTGACAGGAATTACACGCAAAGGTGTGTTTTAGAGGACAGGTTTTCCTTATCTCCCTTAATCCAGACAACTGAATTTAGATCCTAACAAGATGGCAGCAAGCCCAGAATATGCTTTTCTTTTCTGCCAACTAAATTTCCAGATAAAAGTAGGATTTATGCAAGGAATCTTGTCCTCAGAAGATCTCATGATCTGTGTGTTGTGTCAGGCTAACCTGCAGAGCTATCCCAGCTGTTCAGTCAACAAGGCAAGTCTTGGTGGACAACATCTCTCTGTTGTTGTACAAAGAAGGAAGGAAGGAAGATTGGGTGTGACCTACTGTAAAAAGGGAGCTGCTCACTACTGATCCAGAAAACTGAGCTGCAGAGCAGAAGAACATCTTCCAGAACAGTATATTCTTCCAAAAGGAAGAGGATCTTATTAGGGTTAGCACCTCGAGGCGAGTTGATATGCAAGTCTACATTCAAGCATCACTTCCAACAAAACAAAACCTTCTTCTAGCAAGAGTTTTTGTCCAGATGCCTTTTAGAGGCTCTTAGGGTCTTTGAAGTTGCCATCTCTCCCTTTTGAAAGATAAATGTAGCAATATACAACCTTCCAGACTGAGCACTATCTGTAAGCTGGTACAGGGAACTAATATCTGTCCATACTGTCCTTTTTTTCCAGGAGATTGAAACCTCTGAGCCTTGCAGCTGCATCCATTTGACCACTTACAGCATCATCATTGGCACCAACAAGTTCTATGAAATTGAGATGAAGCAGTACACACTGGAGGGTAGGAGACAATTCCTGAGGAATGTTCCAAGTAGCTCCACAGGCTCTTTCATAAGGCTTTTCAAAAGCAGTTTAGGAAAAAAAGTTGGTGCAAATCAAGGTGTTTTTCTTCATTCTCTTTGCAGAGTTTTTGGATAAAAATGACCACACTTTGGCCTCTGCTGTGTTTGCTGCTTCCACCAACAGTTTTCCTGTCAGTATCATCCAAGTGAACCCAGCAGGGCAGAGGGAGGAGTATCTGCTGTGTTTCCATGGTAAGTGGTGCTAGTGTTGCACTGCTCCTGTTCTCTGAGCTGCAGAAAGTACCAAGTGCTGTTGAATTTTGCACAACCTGCTTTGGCTTAAAAGTTCTCCATGCCTGTGGATCAGTTGCTGTGTGTAGGCTTCTGTGCCTGAGGGAAGGACTGCAAAGCAGCATGTTAAGTGCAAACAGGTGTTTGATTACCCTGATAAGGTGTTCAGGGGCTCTCAGACTTGGGCTTTGTCTGGTTTCCATGCAGACAGATGAGAGTTTTTAATCTTGTGATTAAATAAGAGAGGGTGTTATTCTTTTGTATAGCTGCTTTTGTTGCCCTCTTAGATACTGTCATGAGAATGCACAAATCTTCAAAAGCCTACTAGCCGTAATTTTGGGTGAGTAATGGTAGGAGTCTCATCACCTTCCCAACTGTAGATTAATAACCTTAGCTTAGTTGGAACAAAGAGACCTAGAATTGCAACACCTTTTGGCCTGGCAGTATTCCTACGTCTAACCGATTCCATGGCATTTAGAGTGATTCATGGCACTCTGGGATTTGCAGGATGTCCCTGATAAAAAGCCCAGAAACAGCTGCCTTTGTCCCTTCAAAAATAAATGAATACATTTCAGGCAAATGCTCATGACATGTGACTTCTCTTGGCAGAATTTGGTGTCTTTGTGGATTCCTATGGAAGACGCAGTAGGACAGACGACCTGAAATGGAACCGCTTGCCCTTAGCTTTTGGTAGGTGTTGAGGAACATTCCCTTGGATTACGGAAATTATTGAAACCAGGAAGCATCCTTGTGGAATGGGTACTCTGCAGTCAGCCCTTCTGTCTCCTTTTCCTTCTCCCAATTCTTCCAGAAACTATGGAGCTTTTTCCCACAATTTAAGCTTATTATAAATCCAGATGGTAAACCTTCTGAAATATAAGCAATTTAACAAAAATTAAACCAAAGTTCCATTTCCTTAATGTTCCTAGTCTGACACTGATTGACTAGTGGAATTTTTAACCATGCTTTAAGTTTCTGAAATAGTGAAGGGTATATGAAGGCCACATGGCTCCCTCAAGCCTTTTGGCACTGCCTAATGGGATTTTGTTCAGTTAATAGTCTGGTTTTAATGCCTTTTTCATGATACTTTAGTTAGTAAAGTCCTTGAGACAGTTTCAAAGCAACAATTCTTTAAGCTTGCATCTCCCCACTTAGTGATAGTGTCTGTGTCATTACATAAAATGTATTCTTTAGTTTCCCCACAGAGCTGTCAGTCTCTCTTATGCTTGCTGTTGTGTTTTAGAAGTTTTTAATAGAGAATGTATTCTGTGTTTTTTCCTGCCTTTGCACTGCTCCTCCAGCCTACAGGGAGCCCTATCTGTTTGTGACCCACTTCAATTCCCTTGAAGTGATAGAGATTCAGGCACGAGCTTCTCTAGGGTAAGTTGTTCTCTTTTCATTCCTTTGAACATCCTGTTTTGCAGGAAAAGGTACTGTGCTGCCACTGTAATAGACTTTTTCTTGCAATTTTCCCCAGAACTCCGGCACGAGCCCACTTGGAGATACCAAACCCACGGTACCTTGGGCCTGCAATCTCCTCGGGAGCAATCTACTTAGCCTCCTCCTACCAAGACAAGCTAAGAGTGATCTGCTGTAAAGGCAATCTGGTGAAGGAGACCAACAATGAGCAGCAGCAGCAGCACCACAGAGGCTCCTCTGCCACGCGCAGGTATGGTCACATTGGGGTGTCATGGTGATGTTGGGGTGTTACAGTCCCTGAGTGCCTCAGGAGCAAACTTCCCTCCTACTGCGTTTTCCCCTGGCATGGTGGGATGCCCTTGTTCTAGAGGCTGCTGGCAGCCAGTTACTGTAATGCTGGAATACAGTCACTAATGGTTTAACATCCAGAAGGAAACAAACATCAGCTCTAGGAAGATGTGCATAATCTCCATAAAAGCTTTGTGACCTTGTGCTGGTTTACTTTGATGTTGTGATAGAGCTCTGGCTTCAAAGCTTTTTGAGCTCAGATGCTGTTGATTATGACACTAAACACAGCTTGGCTGTAACAAGCTGTAAAGCAAGAGCCCCTTTCTATCAAATAATGAGTCTTCCTTAGGGAGACAGTGCTGGGAAGTTGTGATGTGATACACAGGTAATTACTGGGGCTGATGGCGCCACAGTGTGCACAGGACACTGAGAAATTGAGGCTTGTAGTTCATCCCAGCCTGGCCTGAACATCCCCAAGCTACATCCCCGAGATATATGTGTTTTGTGTGAAAACATGTATATCAAATTTTAGTGTATTTTTATATGGAAAAGTGTATGGCTGGAGTGTATGAAAAGGTGTTGTTCTCTGGCCTGTTCCGTACACATGACTTACATTGGCAATTCATTAAGGCACTTTGCCAGCGTGGCTCATGTGATGGATACTCCAGCTACCAAAATATCTCTGCATTTTCCATCTTGGCTCAGGGAAGCTGATGCTTCTCACCCAAAGGCTGCTGGGTGTTGGGGGAAAAGTTACATTTTTGCTAAAAGAAAATGTAATAGGAGGTTTTTGTCACTCAGCCATTCGCATCAATTATTTTTGAATGACAGCAGCCCCAACAAGAGAGGCCCTCCCACATACAATGAGCACATCACCAAGCGAGTGGCCTCCAGCCCAGGGCCTCTGGAAGGGCCCAGCCACCCCCGGGAGCCCAGCACACCCCACCGGTACCGTGAGGGACGGACAGAGTTGCGCAGGGACAAGTCCCCAGGGAGACCTCTGGAGAGGGAGAAGTCTCCGGGCCGACTGCTGAGCACCCGCAGGGAGCGGTCCCCGGGACGACTGTTCGAGGACAGCAGCCGAGGGAGGGTGCCTGTGAGTGGGGCCAGAACTCCTCTTGCTCAAGTCAATAAGGTAAGTCAGGAGCCTGCAGAACATGTCTGTTCTCAGGAAAAGGCTTGTATGTACTGCAGAAGGGCTGGTGGCACTGGAAAGCACAAGAGCAGATCAAATCTCACCTGCCTGCTCCTCAAATTCTGTTGGAACAGAGCCCACAGGGTGTCATGCACTGGCCCTGTGACTACGTGCCCTGGGCTGGTTCTGGGACTGCAAAAGCTGCTTGACACTAGAATGGGCTGAAAGCAAAGGTGCATTTACTAGCAAGTGATAGAAGATTTGAAGGGGAATAATGTCTGGAGCAGGGAATGTGGGAGCCTGCTGTGCTCAGAGCGATGCTGACAGTGCCTGCCTCTGTCAGTGCTTGTGGATGACAGGAGCCCTGGCTCTGTGGGAGCAGCAGGTGATGTACTGCTGCCAGCACCTCGTGCCTGGGAGAGAAATATCTGTGACTTGTAACTTGCCCTTTTATTTCCCTGCCAGGTCTGGGACCAGTCTTCAGTGTAAGTCTCAGCTAGACAAAGTTACTCATCTTGACCTGCAGGAAAAAAAGAAAACATACTGAGTATATGCACTCCATCTGTCTGCAGCCCAGTTCCCAAACAGCATTCCTGGGCCAAAGCTCGCTCTGCAGCAGGAGCCATGATGCTTTTGAAGACCGCTCGCAGCTCAGTTAATTTCTCTGTGCTTTCCTGCACTCCTGTTTTTGCACTTTGTACTACTGTTACTCTTACAAGCAGTTAATGAACTTTTTGTATCCACTTTAGTCCCTAATAGTTCATCCCAGAAATGGGACTAGTGTCCTGCCCTAGGTCATCACTGTGGTTAGTGCCCTTAACAGAGAGTTGGTGATAGTTCTGAGATGTGCTGGGAGCCCCTGATGGCCTGGAAACAGAAGGGCCAAGGTGAGTGAGTCTTTCAGTAGGAGCTGTGGTTGGATGTTCTCCACAGAACACATGAAAAATTTCTTCTGATTAGCCTGTTCACCTGCTACTTCTGAAAGTTATTTTGTTCTCACTAAAATTGCTTTAGAGCAGCTCTGATGGGGAGGGAAGAACCTTGCTTTAACCGACCTCTCTGCCCAGCCTTGTGACAAAGTGCATTACCTATAAGCTACTGGGTTGTAAGACTTCATCCAGGTCTTCTGCATGACAGTTCAGTGCATGCTGCTGCACCATCACTGGCTGCTCTCTCCTTTTAGGTTGCTTTGCTGAGTAGTGTATTGTACCTCACTTGTAAATTAACTGAAACCTTTAGATTACGCTGCAAAATAGCTGTTAATTACTCTGGAAATTTGGCACCGAAGAGTTAACAAGCCTTATTCTATGACAAGAATTACAGTCACACTTGTGTTCCTCTCAGCACTGGACATGGTCTCTTCAGCAAAGAGTCCTGCCAGCCTCAGCTCCCCAGGAGGAGCAGCGCGGGCTGGCTCCTCCTGTGAGCTGTAGCTTGTCATGCAATCAGATCCAGTGTCTTGGCACAGGACACTCACAGGGAGCAGCTTTGGCAGTTGCTGGCACACCATAACTTCCCCGTGTCTGACCTCGAGCCTTTTATTACTTCCTATTCTCTTTTGCTGTGAACATGAAGCAGAGAGCAAATGATTTTCAAAGCAGGTTTTGACCATTCACTCTGCAATAGCAACATTCTAAGTGAACAACCATGTTCTTTACAACTGGAAAGAGCAAAACTGCATCCAATCTTCCCTTGGCGCCACACTTAAATTTCTGCTAGTCCCTTGCAAGCCTGTGCTGACCCGTTCTAGAAACCCATCAAAATTCCAATGCCTTGTCAGTGTCCTTTGGCGAGTTTCATGAATATTGTATTCTGTTCTCTTGTCTGTTGGGTTATTTTCAGTCAGATGATTTGGCAGGAAATTTGCTGAAAGTTTTTGTCTCCTGGTCTGAATATTTTGAAAGGTCACTGAGATCAGTCTTTAAATCTTTGCATCTCATGGAAGATCTTCAAGACCTCAGAAATGGGCTTGTTGAGTCCTGAAAGTGTATATCTTGTGTCTTGTTCGTGAAATGCTTCCTGCTATAGAAATAGCTCAAAGGACTGTACATATTTACAAGAAACTTTATATTCGTAACAAAAGGGAATTGAATTGGTTTCTACTTTTTTATTGTAAACTCTGTGTTTTTCAACACTAGCTTTTTGTTTCACTGGTGGTTGTGGACAGCCATCTTCAGACAGTGGAGGAGCCTCCCCTCAGTCCTCCTTGCTCCCATGAAGAAATATTGTAACATTAAATTGCAATTGAAGCTTGTTAGCATAAATGAGGTTTTAGGTCTCTAGAAACACAGGATTTTTCTTCATTACCTTTTTATTATTGACAAGGGAGGGAACCAGAGGGACAGTTCAAAGCTCCACCTGGGAAGTACTGAACTTTGTTGTTGAACAATAACCAAATAAAACAAATAACTATCTTGACTGGCACGGTGAAATGACGGCTTCCTTCTCTCTGGAGTGTCCCTGCCCCTCCTGCCCTGCCCCTGGCTCTGGAGCTGGGGAATCCTGGGTGTCCCAGCTGACCCAAGAGCAAACCCTGGCAATATTTAGCATTTAATACTTGTCATTCCCTGAACAAGTAGCATAAGTGGCTTCACAAACCCCAAGCATGTTGACATGCACTAAACCAGGTGGATTTATCTGAGTGCTTCACTAGAGCAGCAATCAGCTGCAAGAACCTACAGCTAAATCCTGCCTCACCAGTGAGACGGGCAGAGGTGAAGCACCTGTGAGTATCTGGGAAAACAATCTTGCCCTGGTAAATGACCCCACACATCTTGAGCTGGAAAAAAGGCATCTTAATTAACAGTGTGATCTAATGACAGGTTTGGGACTTATCCCAGCAGTATACTGGAAGCAAAGCAGAGGGAGATAGTTCCTCATCCCACGGCTGTAACATGCTGGTGCTTTAAGGCCTAATAGCTGCAACTTTAAAAAAAGACCATTCACAAATCCAGTCAGATTGAGTACAACCTGCAGAGTTACTGTACAGCTCAACTTACACCTGCTGGGAAAACTTGCTAGATCAGACTTAAATGTAAATACATCTATTTTTAACTGAACTAGTTTTTACAGGGTCTGAAGTATTCTTTCACAGGAAGAGGTTTTTAATATTCACACTGCTGCCTACAG
This sequence comes from Monarcha castaneiventris obscurior, assembly GCA_026261815.1. Taxonomy (NCBI): domain Eukaryota; kingdom Metazoa; phylum Chordata; class Aves; order Passeriformes; family Monarchidae; genus Monarcha; species Monarcha castaneiventris. Next base: position 10,677,632 of record JAMPIT010000485.1, read on the forward strand.
TAACTTAATTTGTCCTCCTACTGTTCAGTGTTTTTGGTTCTGTGCACATACCCACCCCCTCAACCCTGAGAAAGGGCTTGTTGGAGGCTGTGGGGATGGGTTACTAATGGCTCCTCTTACATTTTGGTCTACATGACATTCTCCATGAAAATGCTCTACATCAACCCCAAGCTGCTTGATTTATCTATTGTGCCTACTATGATGTATATGATGAAATACTGACTTGTTCAATGTTCCTTTATTTCTTTTACTGTGCACAAACAATATTTATTTAAAGCTCATTGTTGCAGTCCTATGATGCATGATCTGAATTGTAACAAAACTAAATTAATCCAGAAACTGGTGGAGTAAAAGAAAATTAAGTATTTATTGAACTTTTTGATTCCCAAGAACCCTGCACAAATCCAGGTCAGCTTGACCCCCACATGCTGTGCTAAACTTCAGGGGGGTGGGGGAGGGTAGAGAGCTGTTGTTATGCCTGCACTGGTTTACTCCAGGGTCCCCAGAAGTGACTGTAACAAAAGTGTCTGCACCTACCTTTAAAAAATGTGCTCTCCTAGCAACAGCCAGGAATAAACATAACAGCACAGACTGTGAGCTGTGGGTGGGGAATGTAAGTGAGCTAATAAACCCAACTCTTCATCCAGCTTTTGCCTTTGGAGGGATTTGATTCATCCCCCAGACTGATAAATCTAATTCATTCACCTGTCAAGCAGAAAAGGACTTAGCAAAAAAAAAAAAAAAAAAAAAAAACCACAATAAAAAGACCCCAAACTCCAGCCCCCCCAGCAAAAACCAAAACAACCAGCTTACCTCTTCCTTCATCCACCCTTCTGCTGGAGAGAAAGGGAGTTGGGGGGCTGAGGATGGCAGTGGTTTACCTGAGGAAATCTGTGGCTCCTGCAACTGTCAGTTGAGGCCACAAGTGCCAGGGAACATCTTACTCCATCAGCTGCTGCTTGTGGCTGGAGAGTTGTGGGGGCAGCTGTGCTTGGGCACCCGTGGGCAGGGAAAAGTGGAGCTGAGTGAGGGTCATGCCTGTAGGCCACACAGCCTGGGCCCCCACCCTGGGCTCCCCCCTGGCCCTTCCAACTCTTTTGGGGCTCAAAAGCTGATGGTGCAGTGGCAGCTGCAGGCCCTGTGCTGAGCCCTCTGCTAGCTGAGACAGGGCCAGGGGCTACAAACCAAAATCAAAATTAAAAACGCTCAAGCTTTCTACACAGTAATTGTTCCTGTTCTGTGGTTCCACCATACTTGGTGCACTGATGAAGAACATGGAGTACTCTGTAGGTACCAGCACTACCACACTTCCCACAGGCTTGGCATTTCCTGGAGCTACTGGACACTGCAGAGGCACAGGGTGTCCCCTCACACAGCTGGACCTGACCCTGCATGAGCCTCTGACCCCAGAGAGTCACCCTGTCGAGGACAAAGACTTGGGGAAAAAGGTCTGCTTGAAGTGGCTGCTGGAACAAAGAGAAGCTGACAGGAGGCTGAAGGCCCATCCCAAGCTTTCCAGCCCTAAAGGACTCTTGCTGGAGCTTTGAAGTAATTGGCCTCTTGTCCTTCCTCTAAACTTTACATCACAAATAAACATGAACACCTTGGTCTCCTTCAATGACTAAGTCCAAGAGGAGAAAGTGTTTCAAGCTGCACTGCTGAATGAAAAGCTTGCACAACCCCGCAAGGCATAAAACTGCAATCAGGAAATCACTAACAAAATAACAATTCACTGAAAGCAAGGTTACCAAAGATTGAAGGGTAATAACAAGACAAGTCCCTCACTTCTCTTGAAAATGTTTTATTTGTTTCTAAAGAGGCTGAAAACAAGCAATTCTGTAGTTCAGAATACCAAATACTATCCATAGCACAGAATGAAGAAAGTTTTCAGAGAAAACCATTGCACTAGACCCAGATCTACTTAGCTACTGAAGATATTGCAACAAGGCTGGTGAACAGACCCCAGGATGGCAAAGCACCCTCCTGCTGTGGCTTGCTCCACTCCATGCTGGCTGCTGCACTCTGTCCCCACTCAGACTCCTCACAGACTTGTGTGAAGTGCTTTCCCCCACAGTGGGACGGGGTTGGTTATCATTGGCACAGTCACAGTGCCCCAGGCACCAAAACGAGCCAAGGAAGAACCCAGCAGGGTCCCTCATGCACTGGTTCCTCCCAGGCAGGCCCAGGGCACACTGGCAGCAGGTTTGCATTAATGTTGCATTTGTTTTGGGATAAAACAGGCTTTCAACACCAAGGACAGGCAGCCTGGCATTACTATAATCACTTAGAAAACAGAAACGGAATAAAAAGTTGCCTGGTTCCAGCCCTGGGCACAGAGGGCTGTGGTGCTGCTGCATCCAGCACACTGCAACTGCTGACACTGAGGGGCAAGTTTGGCCACTGGAGACTTACAGTCCCCTTCAAGCTGTTACTGAGGAACTAATCCCTAAACTGAACCCATTAATTTCCTTACAGCCACCTCTCCCAGCCTAAGGAAGTCCTCATCAGTGACAGCAAGAGAAACCGGTTTCCAAAAGCAGATTACTGCAAGACACATTTACAATTTACAGAAAAATCCAGCCATTAAAAACAATTGTCTTTACCAGAAATTCCACAGGGGAAAAGATGTATTTCAGTTCTCATGAAGAGAAAAACTACAGAGCTATTCACAGTAGAAACAGTGCACCCCTCTACTGTAAAACAATAACGAGCTTGTAGTTATTATGTTGCTGATTTTGCCCAGAAAAGGCTGGGCAAAAGGCTACAAAAAGATCAATACTCACACTTACTTCAGCCAGCCAAGTTTGAAACTCACTACTGAAATAATGTTTGATGAGCAACAGAAGCAGTAATGAGCTTGCTTTTGCCGAGTGTTATGCTCAAATCAGATTCCCCAAGAATCCTGAACTTTCTAGACTTTGGGCTGGCACACTCCCCATCTGCCTTGCTGCTAAAGCTCTTTGGTCTGTTGCTGCCCTCACATTATTCAGCCTAATTAAATTGGTGGTATTTTAACTGAGCTGACAAGGGGCACTGACACCTTTGCCACCTGTCTAGTTGCTGTGAAGCTGCCATTTCCAAGAACTTCCAAGGTGGGGCTATCAAAATAAGGGAAATACAGAAGAACCTGGAAGTCTCAGGAACAATATGAAATCAGAGTTCATTTGCTACAGCACAGAGCAGAAGTACATTTGGTTAAGTGAAGCATTTTTTTTTTTGAGACTGCACTGGCCCAGGACAATTGGTTACAAATGACTGCGATGCTCATATTGGCTTGTACAGCAAAGTGGTCACGTATTTCTTTTTGTAACGGTGTGTAGCACTAAGCACCATCACTCCATCCTACAGGAGAGGGAAAAAAAGTGAGCATGTGCCATGGTCAAACACCCAGGCTTCCCATGTGCAGGACATGCCTTGGCCTCTCACCTTGATGGAAAGTGCATACAGGTGGTTCAACATGACGTGGTTGGGTTCAGGGAGCAGAGCGGGATCACACTGCAGAGAAGAGGGAGAGTCTGACAATAACAGAAGTCACAGTTCACTCCTCACAGCTGATGGGTGACAAACAGCATCTGTGACCAGCCATACCCCCAGTACATCACTGCTGCTCATGCTGAGTCCATCACAAACACAGTAACCATTTCAGAACAACTCCAGGTCCCTCAGAGTAAAACCTCTGCATCCTCATCAGGACCATGAATCAGACTCTGATTACCCCTCATCTGCTTCTGGTGTCTTAACAGTTGACAAGATTAAGGTTTTGGGAGGAAAACAGCAATATCATTTTCCATTTTAAAGACAGACAACTAGAAAAATAGATTTACTTCAGATGAATCCGTCTGGACACACATAATAAGGAACTCACCAATACAATAACTTATCCTAAGGTTTTTCCTAAGCTGCCCCTGCCTGTACCCAGACTTTTCCCCATCTGCTCCCACCCTCAAGGGCATTATTTAGCAAACCAAGGTAATGTACTCACAGAAATGCCTGTGTCCTTGTTCAGGATGACCTGCAACAGGTGCGGAGGAAGAATGGGTGGAGATTTAAAGCGCTCCTCTGCCTTACAAACATAGGGCTCCTGGTGGTACGGTCCTGGGGGTGAACTTGACAGCTCTGCCAAAGCAATGGTACATATTTAATCCTAAATACTTTTAAGAACATCTGCTCTTTATAGGTACATGCAGCCTAAGGGAATCAATGGCACTTAAGTACAACAACTGCAGCAGCTGGTGCAGTGCCAGAGGATCAGTCACTGCCCAAGAGGAGATTTAAGATGCCCAAAGTCTGACTTGAACGAGCTGTGATGTTTTGGGCAGCAGAGTTCTGAGGGCTCAACTGCAATTCCAGAACTTCTCTGTCATCTCTGCCCAGCATTTCTCCTGCAAACACTCCACAGTGCAGGCTGCTCTACAAGGTTCCCTCCAAGGGAGGTAAAAAAACGTGGGATGCACTTGTGAAGGGCAACTGCTCCTCCTGTGCAGAGCTGTGGAAAGAGTCCAGTCAGGGAAAGGAAACACTGCTACAGCATGTGGGGCAAGGCATCTACTAGAATTTCCTCTTGGCCTGTCCCACAGATAACACTCTCCAAAAAGGCTTTGTCCCGGGCAAAGTTGCATAGAGCAAAACCCACCCAAACACACCTCCTACCTCAGGTTCAAAGGTCTTCAAAAGGAGGATGTAAAGTACTATTTCAGTCATGGACTCCATCCCTACAAAGCTCCATAACAAACAGGGCAAGGCTGACTTCAGACACAGCTCAAAGCTAAATCCCACAACTCTTCTGTTACACGACAACTTGGAACTTAAGGCAAAAATTGCATTTTTGTATTATTCTAAGACAGATAATTTATACTACACTGTAAGGATATTATATACTCCTGAGCTTGTGTTAGCACTGAGATGCACCTAATTTCTCCCTCTTAAAGTGCAACTTCTGACCCCCTCAGCCACCTCCTTGGCAGAGGAACACTGAATTAGGAGCCACATAGGCTGTCAGTGTTGGTTTGATGTGGTAAAGCAGAGACTGATCCATCAATGACTGCCCTAAACCCAGCCACTGCACATAGCAGGGGCAAACAGTTATTAAGCACGCATGACTTCCTCCTCATCAGATCTGTATTGCCTTGTCAGAGGTTTCCTCCTCTGTGCATTCTACATTCTTCCTTCAGGCATTTGTGATTCCTGCACACATCCACAGGGCCTGACACAAGTGGAGATTAATCTCTACTGGGACTTTAACTCCAGACTAAAAGGAAAATGCTCTAAAAAGTGTGATATAAATTTACCAGTAAGCTCATACCAGACATGTCTGAACATTTTTGGGAGTCCACCATTAAAGCATCGAACACTTCAAAGTCAGTTTTCTTCACCTGGATGATGTTGTTGACAGTACCCAGCTGGCTGGTTACTACTGGCTGGAAAGAGGCAAGATACAAAAGTAAGAATAAAAAAAGCCTGTGGGACTAATAGATTCTCAGAACTACACAATCAGCATTACCAAGAATGAGGTATATTGCTTTTGAAATATGACAGAACCAGATCTGAAAACAGCTCAACGAGCGTTAAGGGGAAGTGCAGCATTTTAAGGATTGGGAGGGGAAAATGCCAGTTGAACCTGCCAAGCCCATAGGGCTGCAGACAAGGCAAGGGTCAGGTCTGGGCTGGAGTCACCTGTGACACCAGGTCTGCATACTGAGTTCTTAAGCATGTGGGGAACTTCTGGGCAGGCTGGGGTTAAAGCTCATTTTAGAGGAGGAGGAGGAAGAGGAGGAAGAACTGTTGGTCTGGTAGATTTTGGCACAATTACTGGACTATGAAAAGATCTAGAGCAACAATAGCAACATCCTGGCACAGAGAGCCAGGACAGCACAGCGAGCTCTGGGCTGCCAGCAATGCTACAGTGCTCTAAAAGACAGTTTGGCACTACACAAGAAAAGCCTGGCATCACTTATAAACCAATGGCCCAGAGATCTTGTCCCTCATTGCATCTCCTGCCCTCTGAGCTCAGTTTGATGCTGCCACCCAGGCCAGCAGGGATCAGAAACCTCTCTCTCACCAGCTTGAAAAGCCACTTTCTCCTCTTCAGATGTCTTAGTCAATAACAGTGACTCAAAGCAAACATTACCTCTGCAGGATCATGTGTCCACTGCCCATCCACAAAGAACTTGTACTGGTGCTCTCCTTCTGGCAGGTCCAGGATTGCCACAAAGTTATTGTGACTGGAATTTAAGACAATCAATCAGCCCTGCAAATGTTCTGAAAAGTACCTTGGTCTATAAACTGTGACACACACTGTGACACAGAGCACAAGCCTCCTCAACGTGCAAAACCTTAAAAAGGCACATTCAGAGAATCTCTGATGCAATCAAATTATGATTAATGCTCACGATAATATCCTCTGTGAGTCCCTGCACATTCCTGACATCCCACAATTGGCACTGAGCTTTTGTAAAGTCACCCTCACATCTTCATGTTACTTGTTAGCACACGAGACCTCATTTATCTGCTGATGGAACAAGATCAGCTTTCTCATATTTCCTTGCCTTTCAGTATTTGCCATCATAAATTGCATTTCCCAAATGCCCTTGAAATAAATGAACAATGAGCAGATAAAAGCAGCAGCTAGATACTTGTGGGTTACTTTGGGTCTAAATAGCTGCTGCTTGGCAATTTCCATACTCCTGGGCTGTGAACTCCCTGATTCTTCAGAAGGCTTTATCAGCATCTCAGAAAAGCTGAGAAACAGTTGATGCTGCTCCAGATGGCCACAGTCTCTGGACCCTTTGAGATGGGCAAAAGACACTGACATGACAAGGATGTGTCATCAGAGACACTGTGCTTAGGAACCAGCTCCCCTATCGACACCCCAGCCCCACTCCAGGCACAGACTGCACAACAGGGACCGTTTTGGGTTATCTGCGTGTTGTGCCCAGTGAACTGACACACTGGCTCCACTTCCACCCTGTGCCATTCAAGAATGGAAAAGTCAGATTGTCATCAAGGGCTTGAGAAGAGAAGCAGGACAGTGGTAAATTAAGCACAATCCCATCTCTCAAGTGACCACCTTCCTCATGGCATTGAGCACTCCCAGTCCATGGGGAACATCATTGGGGAGCACTTGATTACCTCCTTGTCAGAGGAATTTTACTCCAGTTGTTGAAAGACCCTGATAAATAAACTTCTTTCCCTCCTCCAGTCCAGCGAAAGACTGTTGGCCGAGCTTGAGTGGGGGTTTTGTCATTCACTTCCAGATCTTGCTGCCAAGCTAGAAATTCTTCTTTCTCCAATGGAGCCTACAAGCACAACGTCTCAATCAAAAAAGTTTCTTTCCTGGCAGACTTAGACAACCTGTGTCACACTGAAGGCTTTTTTTGCCCTCAGGCACGATTCTCCAAGACTACTACAAGTAGTTTTTGTCAGATGCAGAATATAAGCTGCATTTCTAGTTGCCGTTCACAAGGTCATTTGCACAAATTCTACAAAGGTCTTAAAGCCTACCAAATTTGCAGGAAGAGTGGAAGGCAAAATAACACCCCTCCCTCCCAATTATACCTGCTTAAAGATCAATTCACTCTCTCCTTGGCATGGGAAGGAAGGGGGATGGTCAGCTTTGTGTAAACTCAGTGACAGAATTCCTGCAGGTTGCAAATCCCTGCAAATTCCAAGCAAGCAATGCTGGCAGAACAAACTAGCAGTACCTTCATTTCCTCTGAATGGAACAAGTCTGCATCTTCAGGACTGTCCATTAAGATTTTTGGCCTGTCACCCTCTTTGGTACTGATGGCTCCTCCTGAGCTGTCCCCTCGAGAGGCCTTGTGCCCATGGCGCTCCAGCCCTGCTCGCTCGCTGCTCGTGTTCCCCATTTTTATGGATCTAAAAGAGCAGGGAAAGCCAGATTAGCACATGTATTCCCAAAGCTGGAACACCAGGAAGCAGGAAAGAAAACTCATCAGTAGACTTGGTCTGTGTTTCTGAGTTGAAGAGCCTCAGAAACTTGATTAACTTGATTGTAAAGTGATACCATACTCTGAATAAAGGCACTAAATGACAGGTTTTAGCTTCTCCTGGTAATGTGCTACAGTTCAATACATGAGCACTTCTACCAGACTCAGCCAGTCAAGAAGTTGACCAAGCAGGTCCCTGCCACATAGTACAAAGCTGTTGTGTCTTCCCAAGCTAAGGGCTTGTTCTTTGCCTTCCGCCTCCCCGTGCACTTCGCCAGCTGGAACACCAGGGGAAGTTTCTGTCAGAACACTCCAAAACCAGCCTACCTGAAATGTGACTTCACTAGAATAACGTTATCTCACCCTGCTGAGGATGCTGAGAGCAGCTGAAAGGGGCTCTAAATACAGAACTACAGAATGTCCTGGGCTGGAGGGACCCACACGGGTCATCCAGTCCAGCTCCTAGCCCTGCACAGACACCCCAACACTCCCACTCACAGGGCCTGAGAGCGTTGTCCAAACGCCCCTGGAGCTCTGGCAGCCTCGGGGCTGTGACCATCCCCTGGGGAGAGCTCAGTCCCGCTGCCGCTCCACGGACACTCCTCTGTCCCCGCTTTCCTCTGGGAGAGGCAGCGCCTGCCGCGCCCGAGACCCAGCTCTTCTGCCGCTCCACAGCCCTGCGTGGATGCGCACGGATGTCTCCGCCGGAAGGGGGCCCGCGGGTGCCCAGTCCCGCGCACCGGGACCTCCGCGGGGCACGGGGGGCACAACCCAGCTGGCACCCCCGGGATGCCCGACCCCAGGAGCCGCCCCTGCCCCGCCGAGCCCGAGCCCGGCCCCGGCACCCACCGCCCGCCGCGATCCCGCCGCCGCCGCAGCGCTTCCGCTTCCGCCGGGTGGAGCCCGCGGCCGCCGGGGGGGAACTGAGCCTGGCGCAGGCGTTCCGGGGCTGCTCTGCGCTCCATCCCGGGTTCCATTCCGGGCTCCCCTCCGCGCCTCTTCAACACCGAAGTGGTGCCAGGGCACGGCTCCGTGCCCGCCCCGGCAGCCGCTGTGTCTAAGGCAGCGCCTGGAGCCACGCGGGAGTGGTGTGTCCCCGCGCCGTGGATCGGGAGCAGCGGAGGGGCCTGAGCCCCGCGGCCAGAGCGCGCTGGAACCATGAGCTCTTGTGTCTGAGGGAGCATAGATGGAAGTCTTAAGTCCTTAACTGATAAATGTTTCCCAAATGAAATTACATTGATGCATTTCTCAAAGCATTCCCACACTATCTGGTTTTACCCTTGACTCTCCCCCAGCTGTTGCTGTTTTCACTTTCCTCACAGCCTGAGGAAACTGAGGAAACCTCAACTGAGGTCTGCAGGTGTGTCACAGTTCTCTTTACAGGGAAATTGGTTTTTTTCCCCTATTACAAATAGAATCAACCTGCATACAGACAGAAGGAATCCTACCAAATGGAAGTGTATCCACACACATGTAACATTGTGCGCAGAATTTTGCCGGGATGGACAGACTGGCTGTGCCCAGTGCAGCGCTGTGTTTGGGGAACAGCTGCTCCCTTGTTGCACGGGACAGGCTGGCAGGGGCTGCCAGGGCAATGTGTGCAGGCAACTCTTCCCCAGCCCTGCAGAACAGCCCCTGCTATAAAATGCAGTTGCTGTTATTTTGGCATTTCACACAGCTTAGTGCTCCTAAACTCCTCCAGTTGTTTTGTTCTCCCCAGTTTTCTTGGCCAGCACTGTTTGCAATACAGGGTACCATGTCTTGCCCATCACTTGCCCATCAGGACCATTGTGATGATCTGCACAACAGCCACATAGACCCACTACAGGCCATGGTACCTTCACCTGGGACCTGGCCCTTGCAATGTTTTTCATTCTTCTGAGAACCACAGAGTGGTAACAAACTGCAGGGTAAGGACTGCTAACAGGTCACGAGGCTATGGTAACCAGTCTGTGGTAGGTACAAACATTCATTTTAAAGTCTGGTGTTAAAATGTGATGGTTCCTCCTTCCACAGTGATGAACCAGCCATGGTGTTCTCCATGCCAAAACCTTTGGAAGCTGCTGGCCTGTGGACAGGACAGAGGCCAGGGACAAAGCATCTAAGCCTCACTGTTGCTGCCTTTTCCTCCCTATTTTCCCTGTGTCTTCTCCCTTTTCAAACCTGATCCTTGTTTCCCCTCACCATGGCAGGTGTAGCACAGTCCTGGAGCAATCAGCCTTGTAACTCACTTTGTCAGTTGCTGATCCCTGAGAATATTGAGGGCTGGATAACATTACACCATGAAAAACTAAATCATTCCTTCACCTCCTCACACACGTCTGTGTGCATGGTCCTTGCGTTCACTGGAGTGTTGTTTTCTCCACTCAGCCTGAGTGGGAGCCCAATTCCCTCACAGCTGTTAATGCAGGAGATGTGGGAAGTGAGAGATTAGCTAAAGACAAGCCACAGGGACCTGGCAGAGCTCAGCCGCCCACTGATTCTCTGGAATCCTGGAGTTTTGCTCTTCGCTTTAACAGCATCTGTGACTTTTTTGCCTCCTTCTATGCTCTGCAGCCCGAAGGGCATAAAAACTCCCCCTCTTCCACCCCGTCTGAACCAGTGTCCACATTGCAAAGGAAGTCTACAAAATACCTTTTCTACTTCTGCCCCTACTGGGATAAAAGGACCGGGGAAAACACAACTGAATAATTCTGAATAAGAAATTATCTTAAAAAAAAAAGAAAAAAAAAAAGAAAAATAAAAAGAAAAAAACAAGGAGACACAATCCACTTTGAGACTGTTCACAGCCCACAAAACAAGATAAAAGTAATTGATGAAATGCTTTACCTGATGTCATGACTGTGCAACACCACCTCCTGGGACAATTGTGAGGTTTTAAAAGCAGAGGCTTGTAAAACACCTGCAGGATGTGAAGAGACATGTGGTCTCTGTTAGTTGCCATGTCAGTAGCCACAAGCAAAGCTCAGCTCCTTTTTCCCTCACTCACAGCTACCTTCTTTAGTAAACATGAACTAGACCTGGCCTGACTATTAAATCTTCTTAGTCAGAAGTTAATTATAAGGCAGTTTGGTTCTTGGCTCTTAAAATGATGGGACTCAGCAGAGCTGGTCCAAGTTCTGAGAATCATTACAGAGCACTTTTGGTGCTCTACAGGCTGAGGGGTCAAGTGAAGTGACATCTTTGCTACTGAGTGATTCTACCCCCTCAGAGATATCACTTACCGTCCCTCTCCATCAGCTGACTTATTTCAAAAGAGAGTAGGGACCAAACAGGATAGGTCTGAGGTCAGGAGAGACCTGTATTAGGGGAATGCATGTCTTGGATTAGATGGGGTGAGGAGTGACCTTACAAGCTTTTCAGGCACGGAAGTCAGGGATGACACTCATCAAACACTGTGCTCTAGGCCAGAATCTCTCATTTTCACTATTTGGATTATCTCTCTTATTGTTTGATTAAAATCAAAAGGCAATTAAGCCCCCATTGAATACTGGTTGAAATGTGAACATGAGGCTGCCACGGCTCACCATGACCACACAGCCTGCTTTGGTCTGTATACTTTACTTTCAGTGGAGTTTCCCTTTCTCTTACCTCAGAGTAGGTGTCAAAAAAGAAATGCAGTGCCCTTAAGCCTCAGGCTGTGCAGTTCAAAGCTGAAGAATCCATTGATATCTGGCAAAATTGTTTTCCCTTGACATGATACAAGCTTATTTAGCCAAAGAGAAGTCATTGCAAGTGAAGTGGAAGCTGCCTCAGCCCTGCAGCGAGAGATGACAAATCCAGAAGAGCCATCCTCAGACATGAGCTGGTAGATCAGATTCATACATGCCATAAATCACATTGTAAAGGACACATGAGCTAGTGCTTCTTGCAGCTTGTGTGCTGTGAAGAGCAAGCTGGGTGGGAGCAGAACAGAACCCTGGAGTTCAAGACAGGATAAATTTAACTGCAGAAACCCTCTGGGTAAATTTCTTACTATAGTCTTCCATTCTACCTCAGGGTCTCAAATTTGTTTCTCCATCTTTACACTGGCTGAGTGATCTGTTTCCAGGCCCCCTCCTCCTTTTAGGTCACTTATGAAGTTAGCCCACTTTGCCAGGCTGCCAGGGAGTGCTGCAGAGGAAGTTGGGCAGCCTCCTCAGACGCTCACTCCCATTTTCAGGGACACTTGTCCTGCTGTGCATGCAGAACATGCCGTTGTGCTTGGGAAATGGAAAGTTGGGAGTGCACATAAGAAATCCCTCAAACACCACTGCATCCCTTCTCTGCTCCAACACTGCACACCTACCAAGACCTGCTAATTAAAGATGAGGTTGGAGTTAGGAGGATTGTAAGAGGAAACCAACATTTAGATAGTTTTTGAGCCTGAAGGTGCTGCCTGTGGAGACTGAGGGCTCAGTCTCAGAAAGCTGGGGGTCAGGCAGCAGCCCTGCACAGCCCTGAGGGTTCCAGCCTTGCCTGGAGATATCTCCTACAAAGCCAGGGTAGGATTCGTATCTGTTCAAGGTTTGGTGATATGGGCTCTTCCCTTCAGCAAACAACCCCATCCACAAAGGCTCCTGAACAGCTGTCAGGTAACCAGGATGCTTCTAACCAGCTTGGCCCCCATCAATCCAGTGACTTTCCTTATATTTGGGAATTCAGTCCTTCAAATCCTCTTGTGTGTGTGCACACAATCACACGAAGTAAAAACAATGGGGGAGATAACTCCATCTTCCCCCTTCTGAGGCAAATCAGTAATAAAATCCATGTTAAATAACTGGCAGACCAAGTTAGGGCCCATCGGAGGAAATGAGCCTAGAGAGAAATGTTTGCACACCGTTTCAGCAGAAACATTTGAACAGATGCTGAGAGTGATGGACACTGTGGCAGCAACCAGATACAACCTATTTCCAGGCTGAGAGGCAGAACACACTGTGAGCACATTTCCAAAGATAGAGGCACAAAAGCAACAGCTTCTGGAGCCTCACCACTCATGGTGGTTGCAACCACATAAATTGAAGAGCCAGTGCAGGTCTTCAGGTGAAAGCTGTAAACCCTTGGGTGCACCTGCAGGGAGGCACACCAAGAATTTAATTTCATATTGTCCACTAATTTTTTTTTGCTGTGCAATCTGATGAAACTTACACCATGTGTTGAGTGTCTGGCTGACCCCCTTCACACAGCAGCAAAGAACTCCCACTTATATTTAGAAGCCTCTTCTAGGGTTACATATCAAGATACACGCACTGGGCTGTTTTTCAGAATGCGGCTGCCTTGTAAGAAGCCAAAGGTGCCAACATGATCCAGGAGCTGAGACCAGCAATTTCAAGTTTCCATCTGTCTCTGCCTATAATATGTGCAGGAAAGAAAAGAGAGCTGGATTTGAGGCATTAGTTGGTGCCTTCAGCATGCAGGGACACTGCGTCCAAAAAATGGAAGCCTGAAGCAGCTTTGCAGAAGGAAGACTGTTCATGCACCCAGGACACAGATGTTGAGTTGAAACACATTTTACCGCTTCCCACCTCCCCCTCTTTCATCAAATAACATCATTCAGCACATATATATAACAGGGTCTTTTTCCTACCAAAAAAAGGTAGGTCCAATGCAGAATAATAGACCAAATCCAAATCTAGATGCGTGACAATGAAGAACAGGTAATTTCCAGAGTCTGTCAGAGATAATGAAATTTGTATACATGCCCCTCAAAATATGGAGCAGGTACAAATTCCTCAGTCAGACACCTGCATTCTGCCTTTCATACCCACTGCCGTCACCAGGGCCTTGCTGATTTGGGCACTAAAAATGTCATTTAGGCTCCCTGTGTTTGCTGCTTGCTTTGGATGTGTCTGTCACACCTACAGCAGAATGATGTGTACATCATTGTACAAGGACCATACCCCTTTCCAGCACAAGCTGCACTTCCCAAACATGGTTGAAAATTTATGTAAACATAAATAAATTAAGAGAACCAATACCAATACATTAGTAAAGCAAAAATAAGGTTACCTATGACACAGAAGCAGTAAGGACATTAGAGGAATTGCTGCATTCTCTCCTCTCTGTCACATTAAGTGGTTTAATATAAAGCCTTTATTTTTATACCAATCAATAGCACTGTAAGGTACCAACATTTATCTTCAGAAGCACTGAAGGTACAATGGCTCAATTCTCAATTATATTAAGAGCGAGACTTCAAAGATATTTGTGAGGAACAAGATGCAAGTTAGATTTCCACTATGGTTTTCAAAAGCCTCTGAACAAGTCAGGTGTCTAACTCCTATTGATCTCAACCCCTGTTGGGCAGTTTAAAAAAATACTTCGAGTCGCCTATCCCTGTCCTCTGGTGTCCACACAACTTTGGAAACCTCCTTTTGCTGTGATTCACTTTATTCTGAAACTGTCCAAGGGGTTAGAGAAAGGGATATTACTCTTTCAAGTAGAAGAGTCAACAAAACCTAGGAAAGACATTTCCCACATACCAGAATGGACATGAATTAAAAGTAATTTTATTCCAATTGTCAGTGACATTTCTATCATATCTGATAATAAGGCAAGCTACTAAAGTCCCACAAGACCATTAAAATGGTATTCAAAAACCAAAGAGCAGCCAGTTCTTGGGATCATCAAAATCAGTGGCAAGATTCCCACGTGAACAAATCTGATCAGTGTAAATGTTTAATATATCAACTGACTTCACTAGTGTTTGTGAAGTTTAATACTGCAGTAATTAAGAAGAAGCAATGCTTCACTGACTTCAATGAAAAACAAAATTTGGCAGGAAGGAAAGCGAAAAAGCACATTGAAAATATAATATCAAGGCACAGAAAATACATGCTACTTCCAGACATATGCTTTAACAGATAATTTAACAGGGAGGATTTTTTTTTAATAGGTAGTTGAACTCCTGGCAAATGATTCTTCTCTCACCTGCACATGCAGAACTCCCCAGATTTCTGGGCAGTCGCTCCAGGTTGATGTTAGTGCAGGGAAAGGGAGTGGAAGTTGGCACAGCTCTATTGAAGGTGTGGTAATAAAGCAAACAGAGCAACAACTGCTGAGGATGCACCCACGTCTTAATGCTCACCAGATCTTACTCCTTTTAACATGAAATATTTGTGTGACAAAACAATTGTATTCTATGAAACAGTTTCCAGCTAATAAAAACAGCTCTCCCATGCTAAATTTTCATAAGGTATCAAGAAACTGCAGTAATTTAGAGGCCATAAATTCTGGAACCTGAGACTGCTCACTGAGTAGTTGTCTTAGGATCAGGAAGTGTCTGTAACTAGGCAAAGGTGCAAAAGTCTGCCCATCTCTAACTGCAGGGATACGCAGACCAGTCATAGAGATGAGAAGATGAACTAAACAAAACCCACATGAGCAAAGCAGAACACAATGAAACTATGTGCCTTGCTAGAAGCACAACAACAAAGGGATGAAGGCAATCTGTTTAAAAAGATCTTTTGTCAGATAAAAAAAATAAGAACTTTTTACATTTGTGAAGTTTAAAGAGGAAAATACAATCAGTATAAATTTAAAGCAGGACTGGAGCTAAGTCAAGGGAGTGCAGCAATGAAAGACAACAAAGCAAAAATAAACCATTAAGAAAAACATGGATGCTATGGAAGAAGAGTCTCTCTTAATAATAAAGTGATTGAAATCGGTCCCAGATGGTTAAAAATCCAAGGTAACATTCTAAAAGCTGAGGATGACGAAAGAAAGCAACTGCTGAGTCAGAGTGAGCCCACAGCATTATAAAATCACAGAGCAGGATAAAATCACAAACCCATGGTTACAGTTGTGTCATATTGAGAGTATTTTAAAGTAATGAAAAAATCCTTAATGGCCTGATCCAAAATCTACCAGAAGTAACAGGTGTTCTCCTACTAGCTTCAGTGGGCTGTGCATCAGATCTTACACTGTGGACTATAAACAGTCTGGATACTTTGATTTGTCTGGCTGGGGTCAGACAGGGAACATCATGGATCCAGCATACATTCCATGGAAATGAGAAAGAAAAAGGATTTTTTTTAGGGAAAGATCTCATTATACATTAGGGTGAAAGAGAAAATGATGCTTTATACTGAGATGTCTTATAAATACATAATTTAGAAAACCTGGTCACGCCATGCTGATTAACTAACTGGGCTATCAGTTCATTTGCCAGCAACATGCCTCTGCAGACTTGTAGGGTCAGAGCTAACAGTCTGGAATGGTTTCCATCTCTTCTTTTTCCCCCTCCAGAGATTTACATGTTGATATCCTCCAAGTGCAGTCCTGGTCTTCAGATAGCATTCTGCAAGGACATAGAAATATGTGCGTTTAAAGGAGGAGAAGACAGAGTTTGCCCTGTGAGTTAAATTATTAATTCTACAGATCTAATGGATACGTTATGCCACATTAGTGGCACTTGTTTTCTTAACAAACATCCCTTTAGATTAGCAGCTCAATACAGTTTTGAATCAAAGAGCTGAGTTTCTAATGGCATTGGTCATCTGTCAATCCAAACTTAATTTTTAAACTAGGTTACCTGAATCAATGCAAGTTAGGGCCTTTCATTGCCAGGAAATGGGCTCTTATTTGACAAAGATTCATGAGGTCAACAGCATCTCTACTTCCTTGGGGTGGTACATAAAGCAGTCAGACAAGAACAACACTCCAGCAGTAGAGAACTTGGTAAAATCAACAGTAATTCACGACATGCTTTAAAAGGACTGGAAAACCTGTCTTGTGCCTCTGCATAAGGAGAGGAAGGATCTGAGAAGTTCCCTCAAATTCTTGTGTAGGGGAAAGGTCTCAGACAATAGCTATGGATGCCCTGACCTATCCTTGAATTCTGGGTTCTGCTGGAGTCTGAGGTATCTCCTCCATCAAGCAGCTCCTCAAGGGGTTAGGACCTGAGGCACTACACAGTAAATATATCCTGCAGACAGCATTAATGCCTTTTCTGATTGTCTCTTGGATGCTACTCATGGCTCCACTGGGCAGAATCCATTGTAGGAACATCTCCTCTGTGCATAGATGAAACAACTGGACCAGGATTTTTCATGTGGTTTGCTAAGGAAGTGAGGCTGATGTAGCCACATTGTCTGTGCACATACACACGTGTGCCACTGCTCAGCCTCCCAGCTGAGGGAACTCTTTGAGAGACAGGTAGAGGACTTTAGGCTCCTATGTTTTCACAAATCCAGTAAAACGAGGTAAGGATCAAGGAAATAATCAGTATGTGCCCTTACCAATAGAAAAGCAGCAGTTTGAGCTCCCTGGCTGTGTGGACACCAACAATTAATGTGGGTAAAAGAACAGGAATGCCCTGACTTCAGGCTTGGAGCTCTATCCCTTACTGGCAGGCCAATCCCTGCAGCACAAAACCTTGACTTGTTTATTTTTCTGGTAAGGTGCAGAGGACAGGATGGACAATGTAAAGATCTGAAGGCTGGCTGAGTAATCCCTGTCTTCATGCTGGTCTTCAGCTTATTCTGTCTCTGAAAGAGAGGCAGTCACTAAGTGAAATGTCTGCAAAGGCTTTTGAGAACCTCAGGAACAGGACACAAGAGTTATTAAAAATAATCTTGCATGCCTTTTCCTCCTGAAGAATTATTTCTAAGTCAGTGAGGAAACTGTATGTGTACATCTGTCCCTGGTGCACAATCTAAACACTTACTCCTTTTCCTTCTACCCAGAATTATCAATGCTGCATTACCACATGTGCTTGATTTAAGACCCTTCTGGTTCTGAGCAGTGCAAGCTGGTGCTTTCCACACAGCCTGGCTGGCTTTGTGTTCCTTGGAAGCCATGCTGACATGTAGCATTTCTGTGGCTTCCCTGGAGCGAAGCTCTAAATCAAGTGAGAATAAAGAAGGGGTCAGAAGTTCAGGCTCCTCTACAAAAGCATAAAAATATCATAATGGTTTACATAAAATTCCAAAATCACAGCGTTTTGGCTACCCTTCCTCAGACCAAAACTATTGCTGTCTCAGTCTACTGAAATTTTTACTTCTCTCTAACACCTGTCACTCATCCTCCACATTTCTACTTGGCTCACTCCTACTTGTCCAGACTGCAGAGATCCACAAGAGAGGAGCACAGAAGATGTGGGCTGTATGTAAAATGCCTTGTGGCTCAGCTGGGTGGCAAAACTCATGTGAGTTCTAGCTCAGCCCTGGACAGCATTGTAAAGTGTCACTCAGACACTAGAGATGGTCTGAAAATATATGCTTTGAGGAGCTGAATATTGTTCTGAAATACTCACATGGCAGCATGAAGTAGAAGATGATGACATGTTTAGATCAAGTTATGAAAAGGTTTTGGGATACCTAGGATCTCCTTCACTTAAGTAAGGAGGATCCAGCCCAGGCTTATGTTTCCCTAAACCCTGCCAGCAAAACTCAAATGTAATCTGAGGGTGTCTCATGTCAGCAAAACCCAAAACAAAACAGAATTTGGAATCTGCTTCAAAAATGTTGAGCCTGCTCTGAAAACACAGATTGTAAATTACTTGAGAGCCCTCACTGACTGACAAAATTACAACCTTTTGCTGAACAAAATGCTTGTAGGTGGGAAGGCTGACTCCAAGTCTGTGCAAGTGTGTGGAAAGGTTGCTAAGAGGCTCCATGAAGGAGCATGAGAACAGTGGCACTGGGTGGGAGCAAACAGGGTATGGCGCACACACAGGCGGTGGCACACAGCCCTGCACTGCTCCAGTTCACAGGCATGTCTCCCCAGGGAAGGCAAACACGTCCCATTTCTCACTGCAATTCTTAATGGACAACATGCCTGATGCCTATATGCAGGGCCAGACCATGGTGACAAAAATACCAGCTAAAGTTACATCTGAGCAAACCCTGGAAATGTAACTCAGCTCAGGACTGGCAAGGCAAGGGCACAGGGGAAGCTGACAGGAGAGGGTAAAAGCAAATGGGAAAGAGTAAGAATAAATTTGGTCCACTGTGGAATGAGGCACAGCCCTGATTTCACACACACCACAGCTCTGCACTCGGAGTCCTCAGCACAATGAGAAACAAACCACATCAAGACATACAAGTTTTATTGTTGGGCTGTCAGCTCCAGTGATGCAAGTGATGGCTTCCCCTTGCCTACATTTAGGGGCATGACTGCAGAACGTAGATGGTTCCCAAGTGTTGGGTGGGCCCTGTTCCAGGATATATATATATATGTATCACTCTATATTTTAATAGATGTTTGCTAAATATAACATGCCAGTGTTCAAGACAAACGAGGCTCTCCAAGGCAGCAGGAGAAGCCCCAAGCTAACTTAGCTTTGGGTAAATCTTCAAAATGAGAAGTCAAGGCTGTCTCTTCCCTGTTGACGTAGGTGTTGGCTGCTGTTATTCCTGTGCTACTGTTGCTCTGTGACTGAACAAACCAAGGAAGGCACATGAGGACACTTGGAAGTAGGGGTTTTCTGAAAAGTGAAAGGGTCTTCCTCTTCCCAAGTCTGCTGCTATTATTGGGGGTACATTTGAGATTGTTTTGGTGGTATAAAATCATTGTTTGCTCAACACACGAATATCCTGCTCTTCCTGTCTATGCAACTTCTACCATTTCTACCCTCAACACATGTGATACGATATTTTTCTCCTGGCTGAGGCATGTGGAATTGTTTTGAAGGAGGCTTCAGAGCCAACTGAGCCTGACTCAAGTTCCTGTATCATGAAGAAAAATTGTGTAACAATTGATAGAGATTCCCTCTTGCCAACCGGACTTGGATGTTTCATTTTTGTTGCTTTCCAGAGGCTGGATATTGTGGGAGAGAACTCAAGTTCTCAGTACATCTTTGACACTGGCAGCAGTATCTCCCAGTGGTAATTTGCAGTGAGACTTGTTGCCCTTTGAAGACCAAAAGAAGCCACAAGGAATGTCAGCAGAAAGAACTGGATACTGTGGCATCTGATTAATTTCAAGTGGATAAAGGAATCAATCTTGTGAGGGTCAAGCTTTTCATACATATTGCTGAAGTCTAACTTTCAGGAAAAATGCATGTGTAGGTCATGGAAACATTAAATCTGTGCTTAATGGTAATCAAATAAATCTGCCATATTATTGTATTGAGGCTATTTTGTGCTACCTTACTAATACTGAAACATATATTAAAGTTAGCATAAAATTAATTTACAATCACCTCACTTCAGCAGAGACAAAGTGGCTGTTAATAAATAATCATGAGCAA
Source organism: Monarcha castaneiventris obscurior (assembly GCA_026261815.1). Lineage (NCBI taxonomy): Eukaryota > Metazoa > Chordata > Aves > Passeriformes > Monarchidae > Monarcha > Monarcha castaneiventris. The sequence goes on from JAMPIT010000485.1 coordinate 10,697,750, forward strand.
GGCCCAAATGGGTGTGAGATAACTGAATGGAGTGTTCAAAGCTATTCACACCAGTGGCACGTCAGACTAAGACAATTTAGTAGGAAATAAAAACTTCCAAGAGTAAGGCAACAGAGGGGCCTCAGGTAAGCATGGAGAGTGGAAAGACCAATTGGGTGCTTCTGTTCACTCATTTTCATATCAAAAGACTGTTGTTGCCATCAAATCCTTTCTTAGAAGGAAAGACTTTTTAGAGGGTGACAAGTGAGAGGGAGAAAAGGAGCAGTAAAGAGGCTGGAAAGGCAGAGAGCAGACTGAATCCAGTAAACTCTGAATCCTCACAAAACTCATGGTACCATTTGGCCAAGAAAGCTCTGTGGAACCTATATACAGAAATTAATATCCCAGCAGTGTGCTGAGGGTTCCCAGGCACCTGGCTGCTTCCACCCAACAGAGAGTTTTCTCTTCAAAAACAACCCCCTGAACCAAAACCAATTTTAAAAATCCTCAAAACAAAGTTGTATTATACTGGTTTACTGCTGCTTGGTCACTGTGAATGCTTCAGACCAGTGCTGTCTGCCACTCCTTACACTGCCCTTCTCTCCCCTACTTTGAAAAAATTACTGAGCTGGTCTCCTTGCCTGAGAAATTATGAGTAAGGTGGTGGAGGCGAACAGAGGAATTTACTGTTGCTGTCAATTACAAAACTTGGCACCCCGGCCTGAAGGGACTTGGGTTCAAATCTATGAGGGCTGAATGAGCTGAACACAAACTAAACCAGAGAGAGACTCATGCTTGAAAAATGCATAGAAAACTAATGAATACACAGGAAGCCTCAGAGTCTGTGGCACCATCTAATAATATCCTGCAGAGCTGGACCCCGTGTCCAGTAACTTCCCTGCAGCTCAGTATGCTGCACTTCAAATTTTGTATGAAAATGCTGCACATTTAAGTTTAACCAGCTACTCCATTCCACTCCCTGGAGATGTCTTCATTTCAGTGGTAAATGAGGTGTTCTCTGTTTATAGTTTATGCAAAAGTTACAGTGCACTGAAAGGCCCTCCAACCAAACCAGCCAATAATTAATTAATATAAATTGGTTATTTTAATGGGAAGCACACAGTACTGTGGAGAAAAGAACATATTGTTCCACAACATTAAGAAAGATTATCAATACCCTCAATTACTTTCATCCTCTTTTCCAGTAATCCATCTGGGTAACCCCTGTGTTACAGAGATTCATTTGTTGAGCTTAATTTCTATTATTGCAGGTGTAGGAAGGCAGAACAATAACACACCATAGAGAGTGAAGGTCCTTACCCCACAGAGACCCAAGTCAGAATGACATTTGTGGTCACTTTTGATATAGTTCTGGTCACCTGTTTTACTGTCAAACCGTAGAAGAGTAATTGACTGTTGTCTCCTCCTTGCAGAGTTAAAGGATCGGTTGGCCAGATTGTGAGACCGAAAATTAGCACCTGGGGACTCTGTTACCTGAAATTTAAAAATCTCAGGTCACTTGGTCTGAAAGATGGTAAAGCTGAGGAGGAGAAAAACCTAAAAAGCAACTGGCCAAAATTGGAAAAACATATTGGAGCTGCAAGAGTTTCTAGAAAACCCCTGCTGCTAAGAGGGTTGCTTGTGTTTAACCACAGACAACAGAATTTTCAAAACCGTAAAATATGAAAAAATTCTTTTGGAAAACATACACGCATCCCTAAATAGATAAAAAGAAATAGTTGTGTCAATCCTTAGTGTCTTGTTCTGGAGTCCCTGCACAGAGGGCTGTGAGAACATTTGCTCACCGTTGTGAATTGAACCACACAGTAGATGCCGATGATAACAAGGCCGATGATGATGGAGGCCACGGCCACCCAGAGCGCATTGCGACCCAGCCGCTTGGAGCCTTCTATGTCCCCTTGGTTGTAACTGTTCAGAGCCTGTAGAGGGGAAACAGGGAATTCACAGCTCTTCCTTTAAAACAGAAACCTGTTGGCAAACAGGTTGGCAAACAGGGCGTGACAGCCCTGAACTAACAGAGCAAATCGAAGTCCGCTGCCAAGGTAAGCATGGAGTCCAGTGTTCTGTTCCACTCATTTTCAGTACCTTTCCTTGAAGCTACACCTCCTTTTTTTTTTTTTCCAGTAGTGAGGCTTTGTTCATATGATGCACACCAGCATAAAACCTGTCAAACCAACATCCACCCACTTGCATAAACCAGTGGCTTTTATCTTTGGAAATAGTTTTGTAGTATATATGAATTGTTAGTTGGCCACTTCACTAGCAGTGAGGTAAATTCTTATGCTTTATAGGGCTATAAGCATAAAAAAGAGCATAAATAGGCTACATTTTTAGAGAAACTCTCAGCAAAACTTTAAAAAGCATACTAATTTCCTATTTTTCCAATATTTTACTTTTCCAAACAAAGTTTGAAGGATTAATAGGTAGTTTGCTAGTGGTAGGAAAAATACAAACCGAAGAAATACAGGTCATCTGAACAAAACATCTGAGTGCCATCCTCATAGGCTAGAGATTGTGTTCCTTTTCATTTCTGGAAGACACTGATAATTATTATCATATCCATCCCGAGGTGTGCATCAGATATACCCATATTACCTCACAGACTCGAGTTTCTCTCTACCCACCCATGACTTAGCAGATGCTTTACATTCATTACATGCTCAGATGGCAGTTTGTGATAGGACCACTCTGACCGTCTATGCGTTTGTGATACAGACTATAGGATTTTCTGAATTAATTTTGGCTTTAACCAAACCATTTTTAAAGGAAAAGATTCCATGAACAACACTGAAGTACTGTGGTACACGAGTCTAAGCAGTTTGTAGTAACTTTTTTCCCCAAGAATGAGATGCTATCAAAGCATTAAAAAGGGCATTATTCCTAAGAATTATTTTGTAAAATCATGAGGGTTTGAGTTCATAAACCATAACACTGACTCCAGATTTCTTGATCAGATTGCACTATTGAACTTAGCATATTTCCTCAGGGAATCAGATTAGTCATAACATGGTTTTTAGTATCTTGTATATATTTCAGGAAGTATCAGAGAAATGGGAAGAGTAGGGGGAGAAATATGGGGACCTGATCAAATTAACTGTTCTCTGGACTAAAGAATTCAGATTGCCTCTAGGAAATGACTGCATGAGGTATCACCAAGTGCTATTATGAAAGTTCTTCAGGTGTAAATCACTTTTTGCAGCAAACACAGGACAACAGACTGAAGAGCTGAAACTGTGGGGAGCAGGAAAGGGATGAAGTTCAGAGCATACCAAGCATTGCTGTAGAGCCATTTCTCCCAAGCAGAAAAGCAATGAGGAATATGATGCATGTGTTGTGTTGATTAGTGAGCACACAGAGCTAATGGGCTGGGTGCACTCGTGTCAGCACTGCAGGAGCATCAGTCCAGACAGTCCCAAAGCAACACAGCCTGTATTCCTAGAATTGCATCTCAAGGATAAGTGCAGGTACTTATTCTCTGGTGTCTACGAAAGGCTGAGATGCTGATGCACTCATGTCCTTAAAGAGGGCACTGATACATTTCTTCCGTTCCTGGAAGCCCACATGCCTAAACATTTCCCTGGTTTATGTCCCCAAAGAATATCACTAATACCTCTGCTCTGCTGTCAGATTTCATTGAGGTTGGCTGGTGGTGGAAAGCACATAATGGGGAAAGAGGGAAGAGATGGAAATGAGAGATGGACACGAGCACGCGGTCAAACGGGACAATGTCACTCATGATTGTGATACAAAGGGGGCTGGCACAGTCCTCTCAGCTAAGCTACTCCACTGTCCCCAGCAGTCCTGGCTGCCGAACAGCCTTCTCAAAGTACGTTTGGGAAGTCATTGAAAGGATTATGAGGACAAACATGGCTTGGCTTGGCCTTGACCAGACTGACCTCCTTCTGTCTCTGCCAACAACCACACAGAGAAGGACCCCAGACACCTTGGCCCTGGACTTTGTGCTTCCCTCTTATCAAAGGACTCCCCTTGCATGGCATCTACAGAGGGGTTCTGCAAACACTGTCAACTCAGTTCTCCAAGCTTGTGGTCTCAAAACTGAGAGAGTTGTAAGCAAGACCTGACAGCACCAGCTTGCAGGTCTGGGCCATTTTACTGTTACATGTATTTAGGATGTCTGGAAAGTGTCCATGTGATTTTCTGCAGGTAAATAAATAAATAATTCACCATGCAGACTTTAATAAATAATGTCATTTTAATACAAATCCATGATGAAGGGGACGAAAACAGCATTAATGACAAAGAATAGGATTTTGGAGAGACAGAAAGGAGACCAAAGTTTCTGTGTGAAAAGGTTTAAATTAAACGAAATAACTTAGATAGGATTCAATAAAAAATAATGGGTTTGAGGGAGTGGTTGGGGTCTGATGCAAAGCTTTTTGAAATTCTTTACTTCCATCTGCTTCAAAGGGCTCCTGGTCAAGCTTCCAGTTTTCAACATTAGACAGAGATAATACCAACTGTTAAAGCCTTAAATGTTACAGTTATTTATTTCCAAGGGCTGGGCAATATATTGAGAACACAGCATCTGTGTGAGGCATTTGGTCTGTCAGACTTTTAAAACAAATTTCAGCCCTTTTCAACCTAACACCATATGATTTCTCAGGTTTCTGCTACCTTGCTTGCTATGAAGTCATAATGTAAATTAAAGCCACAGTTCTGCAGCTGTTTATTTGAGTAATCTCAGTGACTTCACCAGGTTTACACACATCTATTTATAAAACATTCTCATTTCAACAATAAAATGACTTGACCTCGTGTGAACAGAAATGTGCTGAATTAGCTATAAAATATGAATCCCTTTTTATATGTATTTTCTGTTCCACACTCCCAGAGCACTAATCATGGTGAAAACAGAAAGAACACTGAGTTACTTCAGAAATCTTCCTCTACATCTCTTACAGATCTGGGCAGACCAGACTGAGGTTCTCTGATCAGCCTTTTCTAGGCTCTATAAGCCAGGCTGGGTGAACCTTATTTGGCTCTGCCTGGAAAGGAGACACTCTCTAGTTCAGACCTAAGGAAGAATGAGACCTGCTGATTCAGAGTGTAGGAAAACTCGCAGGGAAACACAAAGAAGAGGGGGAACTTGGGGAGCAATTCAGAGCAGGCAAGTGCTGAGCAGGACACATGAAAGGGGAGTTTGCTCTGCAGAGTGTTGCAGAGGAAAAACAAAAACTTAGCAGATTGTAAAGGCAAGGGCAAAATGCAAAAATGCCTTAACAGCAGCTGCTGAGCCCTGTTGTTTAATATTCCTGAAAATTAAATATGTTGTTTAATATTCCTAAAGTGGCTGACCCATATGGTGTTAGATATCCAGGTACCTACAGATTACCTAAGGAGGGATGTATAAATAATAAACTCTGCAAGTAAACTTTCTAACTACAGAAACACTGTAGTGTCACTCTGCTGGTCACTGACCTGGCCACAGGCAACACACTGCACATGGCTTGTTAGGATACCAATTAGAAGAGGGGACTCCCTGAGAAAGCAAGGTCCATCCTTTCCTGTCCCCACAACTTCCACCACCCTCTATTTTGTTGTCTCTGCTTAGGGAAACCCATATACAGACTGAATCCAACAGCAACAAATGCAGACAAAGAACTTGTTACTGTCAGAGGCAGATGAATAAGATTGTCACAGCTTGACCACATATGTTGTTTGAAACATGGAAATGATTAAACAGAAATGTGTCAACAGAAAAGAGGGAGTTTGGAGCAAAAATCAGTGAGAAATAGCTTTGGAGAGACTGTTTGGAGGTTGTTACAAATGTAAGGCCCTATGGAATTACAGGACTAGTCTGACATGGAGATCTTTGAAATAAAGACAGCTGAAGGGGGGATACTGAGAAAGGCCAACAAAATGTGTTCAACTGTCAAACCTCAGTGCTGGCATTGAAAATATCCAATTCATTTCCCAGAGTTATTCCACAGCCTCCCTCTAGCTCTGATCCCATGAGCCAGACACAGCCAGTCCACCCAAGCCAGGTCTCAGACACAACTGGCAGCTCACTGGGAGCTCTTTGGGTTCCTCACTGATAAGGAGCCGAAGAGCTCAATGGCACAGTGCCTACCCCCAGCCTTGCACCAGAGAAATCTTCGGTGCCACGTAAGTCTCCTGACTTGGTACCTGCCCCCAAACTCCTTTCCCCAATGCCTGTGGTTACACCTGTATGAGAAAGAGTAGGGGAAAACTGAGCAAGGCATCCCTGGGGCTGAGTGAGCCAAGTGATGGTGCAGCAACATGACACAGCTGCTCAGCAATGATCCAGCTGCTGGAAGCAACAAAGAGCAGATCTGATGGCATCTGGCTGGGACTGCAGAAGGGTGTTGGGAACAGTGATCCCACAGCCAGGAGTCCTGGGGAAAACAGAACTCCATTCGCCAAAAATGCCAAGCAAGTGGCCAATGGCTCATTGGAGGGGGGCTCCTGTAATGCCAATATAGCAACACACTGATGCCATTAATGTCCATTCTACCAGCTCTTCTCTGACCCCTGCCATGAGAAACAGACAGGTAAGGAACAAGGAAAGGTTATTATTGCAATAAGGAGAACTTGCAAAAGGTGTATTCTAAAAATAAAGTGAAGGAGGTAAGATCTGTAACGGTGAGGTTTGAGCCTTCAAAGGTGAGAAAGAAGTGAAAGAAGTGAGTGAAAGGAAACCAGTGCTGCAGTTGTAAATGGGGCAGCAGAAGAGACAGAAGAGACTGAAGACAAATCTGTCATTTATTTTGGGGGTGTGTTAGAGCCCAGACTCTACTTTTAGAGTGAAAACATTGTCTGAATTTAGAACAGTTAAGGAGGACATGACACAGGTACACAGAGTGCTGAACCATGCCCCCTCTAGAAGCCAATAAGACTTTTCCTTTTAGGCCCATTTAAAGAAGTGGAAATTTGTAGAGAATCCACTTGTAGGGTTCTTTAAATCTGACCCAAGATCTCCAGCAAGCTCTGCAGACTGTAAAGGTATCCTCTGTAAGAAAAGCAAATAACCCATTCTTGTATCTCAGTGTTAACCCTTAGCAACTCCAGCTGAGAAAGGGAGGGAGTATGCAGATCCCAGCAGAAGTGGAAATAAAACCAGCACAGGCTAAAATGCAGAACCTGCAGCTGAGTATAATGCAGAGGTTACAGGCTGCAGCTTGGAAAGGCAGGGTGGTCAAGCTGTGGAAAAGAAGTTGGCTATGTTATTTTTATGGAAAAGGAGAGGTTTTAGGTAGGATGCTGTTGAAACAGAAACTGTTCACAGGGGAGGTTATTGGTCTGGCTTTTGTTTCCCCCTGTAAGGGAGTGGGCAGCTGAGACCTGCGCAGGCTGCTCAGAGTTCAGGAAGTGCTCTTCCCACCCTGGTTCCTACATATCCCCTGGTAACAGTTACTGATGCCTGACTCCAAAAGCCTTCGTGAACTTCAATGAGGCTGTGGGTGGAGATTTCTCCATATGGGGTGCAAAAATCTTTAGAGGCCAAATTCTGTCCTTGAGAGTTAACTTCTGTACAGCCCCAGTACCTCGATGAAAGCACTGTCACAGTGAACAGATGCTCCCAGCCCCAGCTCATCAGCTCTCATTACTTTATATAGCACCCTCAGCATCCATGGACAGGAAGGATGCTGAGTACCAGCAGAACCAAATCTTCCCAAAATAAGGAAAAGACAATATTGTATAGTTAAGGTAACAACAAAGAAAATTAACACAGAAAGAAAAAAAAAAATAAACAAACCAAACCAAAAACCAAAAGACAGCTAATATGTAACTGCAAAAAAAAGACTTGAACAATGGTTTTGGAAGAGTAGTTTTCAAACTTCAGCAATGTGATTTCTCATCAATCTTACTAGTTTACTAGTTTTACAAGAGTGTGTTTTGGGATATTTCAGACATAGTTAGCTATTCCTATACTTAATTGCAAAAAGAAATAACTACATTTTTACTTACCTTCTCAGCCTGGCTGTCAGATAAAAGGATGAAAATACACAACATGTTTTAAACCTTTTTCAGCTCCTAAACAACAGAAATACATTGCAGTATTACTGATAACACTGATCATGTATATGACTAGAAAACTCTGGATCTGACTCTGCAACTTTTAACTCAGAGGAGATTGTGTTCCAACAATCCTTTAGAACTTACCGGGATTGCTGGGTTATTAAGGACAATGTGTATCAATTACAAATTGTAGGAGTAAGGCTGTTGTCTCAGTGTGTTTGATACTCAATTTACATGGGCAATTGCCAACAACCCACAATCATTATCATTGCCTATATTATTCTAGTAAATAGTATCAAAGAACCTGTTTACTGGAAAAAAGGCACTCATATTATGTTTGATTAGCTAAAGCAGACACCAAATCTGATTTCTGTTCTCCAGCTGACACTTTCACACAGATACTGTCTGTGTCCAGTTCAGCATGAGACTTAGATGATGTAACAAACCCCATTAACTGGAATAAACCTGCCACCTGATAGCCTGATAGTGAAAACTTGCTGGAAACTGCTTTTCACTCCAAGTTTTCCATTGCTTCTGGGATAGCCCCTGCCCGCGCCTGCTGATGTCCCCGGGCTCGCTGCCTCACTCCGCAGGCTTCCGGGGCAAGCGTCCCAAAGGCGGCTGGATGCCCCTTTCCCTAACGGGGCTGGGAGCGCGGGGGGCCGGCGGTCGCCCCTCGGAGCCCAAGCTGGAGGTGCTACTCACCATGACGGCGAACACGAAGGCGACGATGTTGATGGGATAGGCGGGACAGAAGCAGGAGAGGATGCTGAGGAGTAGGTAGTTCTTGGGCCGCGGCTGCTGCGGCCCGTCGGGCAGCTCATCTTCGATATTGGTCTCGGGGCTGTTCTCCAGAGCCCGCTTGATGTCGGCGCCGGCGGGGAGCGCGGACATGGGGCTGCGGTGCGGCGGGCGGGCGGCACGGAAAGCCCAGCGCTCCGGGCAGGCGGGACCGAGCGGTGCCGAGCCAAGGGAGCCGCCCCGGGACGGGGCCGGGCGGGGCGGGGTGCGGGGGCTGCCGCGGGCTTTCAGCACGGGGCTGGCTTCACGGGAAGCGATGGGAAGAACACCAAGCCCGACGACGCCTGCCGATGTTCCCGGCGCGGAGTCGCCGCGCTGCCCCTACCCGGCCCTGGGAGCCCCCCGGGAGTATTTTCATTTTCACAAAACCTGTGGCTGGTCCGGTCTTTTCGGAACTTTTTCAGCGCTTGCAGTTAAAGGACTTAAGCCGAGTTGGCTTAATCCCCCGAACTGCGCTGCGTTCTTAAACTCGCATTTCCAAGTGCCTGAGCTGCGTCAGCAAGGGGGATAAAGCCCGCAAAGACATTTCCTCGCATCTGGACTGAATTTGCCATCTCCTGACTCCAGCCTCTTGCTAAACTTAGCGAAAGCATTGAAGAGCAGCAGAAAGTAACGAACTGAAAGCATTGGGGTCAATTTTTTGGCAAATGATTCAGTCCTTACTGAACATGACATCTGGAAGGTGAAATCCACTTTGGAGGATGCACGAAAGGGAGCAAGGAAAGGAATATTATGTCCAAATCCTAACATATGGGCAAAACCCCCCAAACAACCACAAAACAAGTAAATAATCATCTGCTTCCATCATGGTTTTCAAGTTGGTGAGGAAAAATATGGCAGCCTACACTCAGAAAGGAACAGGCTGATTCTGCTATGTGGTATTAGGAAAACCTTCACACCTGTATCAGCAAAATGAAGACTTCTGGTCAGATGAAGGCTGAAGTTGAGATTTTGCTCTCTCTGGCTCTTCCTGAGAGCATTTCATTAATTAAAGTTACAAAAAATGGTAGGGTGTGCTTACAAATTTATGAATGAGACACTTTTATCCCTGGGAGTTTTGCAATAGACTTGAATGGAGCCAAAGTTTCCATGTTCTGGATGTTATCCTACAAGATGTAACACAGTAAATACTTTTATAAGGAATAAAGGTGAAGTATTTTCACTTTCACAGACATTAATCATCGCTCAGCTGCACATCTGGAATATAACATGGAGTGAGAATCTGCTGATCTATCAAAATGTCAAAAGAAAAGGTTGTACATTTTTAGGAAAGAGTAAGAAAGACCAAGTTCCATCTGCTTGCCAATGTAGCCATTAACTTTCAGGCATGAGCTCTGTGCAGCTGTAAAATCTGTGATCTGTTTGTCTCAAGGGACTTTAAACACAGTCACCAGACAAGTGCAGAAAAAACAGTTCACATCACACCACACAATTACTGTTGGAGTTGATTTCAGTAGGGATGGAGTCCATATCCTCTGCATATCAAGGGATCAGCACCTTCCAGGGCCACTCAAGCCTTTAATTCACAAGCACACATTTGGGAACCATTGTAATGGCTTAGAGTTTGGGTTTGCCTGCTGGTGGTTAAAACACAGTTAAATAAGAACCTGTTATCAGCCTCATGGGTGAGAAAATCCAGCTGCCTAGGGCAGTTTGAGCCATCCAAGGTGGACATAAACAAGGACAACAAAAAGCTGTGGCGAATCAACTGCGGAGAAGGCAAAGTTGTGTGTGGAGATCAGCCAGGGAAACATGACCCTGGGCTGTGAGGAAAGGATGTAGATTCTTACTATTCAACATCAGACATTGAGGTTTAGTGCCTTTCTAGGGGACCTCGAAGACAGTGATCCAGAGACTGGCAGAGTTACCAGTCACATCAACAACCTAAATCTTTCTCTGAGGACAATGAAGTACAGGTAGAATTTGGGCTCTGTTAAACTGGACCGTGTGAATCCCTTCCCAGGTCTCTCAAAGACGCTCTCTACTCTGAGAGTAAAACCTGGTGTTTCTTGTGTGTTTCTAGAAACCATAAAGTTTAGTTGTTCAAATGAGGCTGCCAACAGATACTAATGGATTGCAGAGAAGCAGGAGATAGGAAGTGGTGAGATATTCAAGGCCAATTTGTGCTAATGAGAGCTCATTAAGAGGTTCTTGTGATAAAGCTTCTGTCAGGAGGCAGTTAGTGTGGCTGAATTTAGTGGTTTGTGTAGAAGATGGGTTAAAATCCATGAACTATATCCTGTCGGGACAAGCCTCATTAAATTTTAAACAGCACTGACTTGCAGCCGCTTACCGAGGTGAAGAAAAGGAAGGAGGTCCTCAGCCAATAATTTGGTTTCATAGGCTGCAGTGAGGGAGGGTAGTTACAGTCCCAAGAGCCTCAGAGAGGTTGTAACCTTAGAGGGAAAAATCATTGCACTGAGATGGCTCAGCAGAAAGCTGTGAAAGTGATTTAAGAATGTGAACTGAGAGTTTTAAGATACAGTTCCATGAAAACCATAAAAATAGCCCTCCAAGGTAATGAGTCAGAGTACCCAATATTGCTGCTTACAGCCTGGCACTTCATGCTGAAATTTGAAAGAGGAACTGATCACTCTGCACAGAGCAGCGATTTTTCCAGGGATATGCGTAAGATCATGGAAAAATTGCTTATCATGATGGGCATAGCAGATGGGCCAGAGACATGACTTTTTCAGAATACTTTTTTTTAAAGGTCTTCTCCTGATTTCAGATGCTATGGCTTGCCACCAGGATTTCTTGTAAGGCGGAATATGATCTCTCCACCACATTTTGCTGTATTCCTGGCTGGCAGGACTCTCCTCAAAGGCACGTTCACAGCTCACAGGGGTGCTGGAAAGAAGTTCCAGTGTCTGCACACAAGTCCACATAAAGACCAAAAATGGTAGTTTAATGCCCAGAGGTTCTTTGGGACTAACATGTATGTCCTGACATGAAACAGTAACAAAGGGCATGTTAGGGTTCAAGCTGAGTTCTACTTATCTGAAAAAAAAGTGCTCTCACCATCTTCCAACATTTAGCCATGCTTTTGTCCTTCCTGAGAGAACAGTGAACCACTCCCTACCTTCTAAGGGAAGAAAAAAATATAAATTGGAAATTAAGGAACTCAGTGCCTAAAATTCTCATACTGCATCCATTGCACCATAATTTGAAGTTCTTATATACTTCATCACAATAACTCATGATAGTAAAATCCATCCTTGTTTTAGAGGAAAGACCATGGGGTTTGAATTATGCATACACAGCAGGGCTGCTGCTTCTGTCACATAGCTCAGTATAACACTTCCCTTTACCCAAATGGGTGATCACCTGGGACACAAGAGGTTGGATGGAGGCCACCCATATTCCAAAAAATAGTATTTTGGCTTGGTTTAATAAGTGATTGTACAGAAATATTCTACAGGGGAGCTGGGGAAAACTAATCTATCCTTCTCTTTTCAAAGTCCATTCTGTATCTGGTCATTCTGGTCTTGCAAACCGTGTGGGAACCTCTCTTCTCTGCTGGTTGTCCATTCTCAGGATTGCCAGGCCACTTAGCAACACTTCCCAAACTCAGGAGCTGTGGCTAGGAAGGAACAAACCCAGAGCTGCATTATTGGTTCTTGGTGCTATGAAGTTATAAGGAAATCTGTGTCACTCCAGCAGCCACTGCAGAAAAATGGCTCCCTGTCTGTTCCCAGTCAGCACCACCAAGTGAACCAGTGTCTCCAGCTTTCCTCTTTGCAGGTCTACTGCTGAATCAGTCCTTTCCTTGGTATATTTTGTACATTTTGGTGTCCAAATTTGCTTTGCACTGATAGGTTTTTGCTTAGACGCCTGTATTTATACTGAACTGAGGTGAACTGTCTTTTTAACTTCTGCCTGAACTTCAGCTGCAGAAAACATTCTATCCCCCCCCCTTTTTTTTCTGAGGTATTAAACACAAATACCTCCACAATTTGGTTTTTTAAGTTTTGTTTACTGGCAAGCTTTGGAAAATATTATGCTAATGTTAAAAGCCATTATGCTTTTGGTTTTAGATGTTTTGGTATCTTTTAGCTGCTCTTCAGGTGATCATGTTGTTTGTAAAGTGAAGCTTGTAGATAGAAGCATTTTGTACAAACGTTGAGAGCACTAAACTTACTTAAGCATGAGAAGAAAAGGGAGAGATTTGGGAGGCTGCTTAAACTACTTTTCATTTGGTAATTCCAAGTAAAAATATGAATCAAATTATTTGTCAACACTATGCAAAAGAAACAGCTCATTGTTCTGCTTTTGAAGTGGACAGAGTTTAATATGTGGCATATTAAACAGTGGAAAGTGTAATGACTGGAATGATGCACATTCCCTTCCTTAAAAATTACGGATCAGGACAGGCTTTGCTGTTGTATTTCTGTGCATGTTACTGAGTCAGCAATGGTTGTGGGGCTCTACTCTGTACACTGATGCTGTCACAGGTACTGTGAGAGAGATGCCTTTCTTAGTTTAAACCAAACTTTGCAATTTTACCCTTGCAGCTGCAGATTTCCATTTTTCATTGTGGAACATGGCTGAGGGCTGTGGATTTGGAAACACCAAAGATTTGTGATGAGCTGTTAACTTTGGTAAATAAATATGTGACCAGTGAAATGTTCAGATAAAAATGGAAGATTCCTTCACAGTCTGAGATTGCTTTTTCATTCACTGATAACCTTCTGAAGTGCTATCACCATTTGACATCAATAAATAAGTTGACTGTCCAAGCCTGCAAGAGCTCAAACACATGTAAAGATGTCTTTGGGTGTTTTCCATGATCTGTCCTTTTCCATTCTGTCTCCTGGCTTCTGACCTATCTGATAAAGTCAGATATCAATATTAGAGGATCTGTTCCAGCAGCTCAGACAGTGCTAGGCATCTGCTCAGTGCTGTGGGTGACCTGTGCTGTGCTGGGAGGGGCCCTGGTTTCATCTCAGTGCTCCATTTCCCTGCAAACCAGTTCATGTTCTTGGACGTTTTTCTTCTTGTGAATGGCAAGTCTGTTGTACCACTGAAAGGGCATGATTTTATCTTACCTCACTTTAATGCTCTGAAAATGGAGCATCAAATTTCCTTCAGAATCCATGTAGATTAAACTACAAGGGAGTTTAATAGCAGATACCGTCTCATTTATATGCTTTTTTTAAACTGGACACCTAATTTTTCAGATTTCCTGGATTCATTTCAGATTTGGCTGTGCAATGCAGTGCTGTGAATTCAGCCTTTTGGAAACATTGCTGAACATTTATTGTTTATGAGTTCATGAAAACATTTATAACAAACTTGTTAGTTTAAGAATTTGAACAATTCTCTCAACTTGAGTGGGATTTGTATTATCAAAGAACTTACAAACTGATTTATAGTGGCAAATATTGGAAGATTCCTCATTTGAATGTTTTTCATAAATTCAAGTGCTTATGGAAATATTTTGGTGTTATTTAATATTATTTCATATTCCATTATTAAAGGCATTTGACATAAACAATTAATTTAATTAGCTTCCACTCCACAGTCAACCTGGAATCTTTTCATGGACTTCTCTTGGTCAGCTCCAGCTTCACACAACACAAGCAACAGGCAGACACAGGCAAGGCTGTTCACATGGTTCTGTGGCTGGACTAGGCCAGTTATGTTACAAGCAGGGTAAGTCTTGAACAAAAGGTTATACACCCATTAGGGAAAGTTTGCATCTGGACTCAGATCTGAACTTGTGGGATGAGCTGAATACTAATTGTTCTATAAATATTTAATATACCTTGCACTTTCCCTTGTGTAGCATCCCAAAGGAACCATCTTTCCTTTTCTCACACATACACACCCGTATTCTTCTTTCATTAAGGGTTCCCAAATACAGTGATTAGAACAGTCATCAAATTTGCATCTGTCTGATCAACACCATTCCATCTTTATTTCAATGTAATTGCAGTGGCCTCGGGTGCACTGGTGAACATGGCCCAGGGTTCAGGTAATAATTATATCAGAGACCACTTAATGAGGAAAAAGCAAGTGAGACACTTTTTGGGATAGGAACCCACCAAGAAATAGCCTGTTGGTAAACATAACAGGCCTTGTTCTTTTACCTAATTTATACCTTACATTTATCACAAAAAAAAAAAAAAAAAAAAAAGTTCAAATGCATGAATTCGATGTTCACTTTTGTTCTGTGACACCAAGACAAGCTGTAGTAGAGTGTTGGTACACATCAGATTGATAAATAATATCCCAAAATATTCTGTACAGAATTGCCATGCTATGTTCCATGGCTGCCAAAAATCCAGGTGCACTATTGTCACAGGGCAAAAGCTCCTTGGAGGGCTAGAGAGAGTGTAGAAACTTGTGGATTTCTGTGAGGGTGAGGGGCTTTTGGTCCCCTTTAGCTATAGAAGCTGCAACTGTAGAGAAAGATTAACAGCTCCTTGCCCATGACTGAGGAGTCTGATTGCCCACTGCTCAACCCCACAGAGCTTCCATACTAAATGGTTGTCATGTTTAACAATTTCAGTATTTTCCTTTTACACTACATGTGTGAGAAGATCTGGTAATTCTCTCGTGGAATTTGTAGAGGGCTTCCAAAAAGGTTGAACAACTTTCAGCCTTTGCTCATACCCTTGATTCTTTTTAGAAGCCTGTGGTAATCAAGTCTGGTTTTTTACAGGAGCAAAAGCTTGGTTTTCTGTCATTTTTCTCTCAGCCACTTAGATTATTTGTGTCACAGTTCCTCCTCTTTCCCTACAAGAAATGGAAACAGCTGGACATTGTTATCTTCTCTCCACACTTTTAATGCAAAGTTTTAATTACAGAATATGTGTATTTCCCTTAGCTTCAACCTGCCCTCTCTGTAAGCATGGTTTGAAGAGCCATAGGTAAGGAACAGCAGCCTTTGAAAGGCAAGGATTTGCTGGAATATTCTGAGAAAGGTTCTAATGATCTCTCTGTGCAAGACAACGTTTTGATGACTGTTATAGTAACCTGGTCCCAGAAATAAATTAGTTGTCAACCATGATGGGTTCTTCTAAAAATCCACTACAATTTATGGCACAATGACCAAATAATAGTTGGGTGTAATTTACAAGGTAATGTACTAAAATATAGCCCCCCTAATAACAAACCATATAAACCACATGGGAAAGAAACAACCATTTGCCAGGGAAAAAAAAAAGAAAATATGTCAACAAAGAGAAAAGGATTTCTTTTCAGCCTTCACCTACTTCAGGGTCTAATCTTGCCCCTGAGAAGTGCACTGCAGAAGTCTGGATCAACAATGGAAAATCAGAATCTTGAAAACAGACATTGTTAATCAGGACTGACACCACTAAAAATAATGCTATTGTGTGGGGCTGATGCAGCCATCAGCCCAAAGCTTGCAGGAGGTTTGTGTAGCTGGAGCATTCCAGCTCCTTGGGGAGGCACGTTCTAAGTGGAAAGAGTTTCAAGGTTGCTGTGCTTTGTGCAAGAGCGAGTTTTCCCTTCCGGTGTAACACACCCTTTCCCTTCTCAACTGCAGAATAATCAAGGATCTGACTTCTACTACATCAGGTAGGTCAAAATGCATCTACATCCCCTTTTTGATGTTCAGTGACAGATGATTAAGAAGAGTACAAGAAACAGGGCAATTTCAGAGTGTTTCAAGCCCTGGTACCTCCTCCCAGCTCCTCGTGATCCACTGTTCTTGTTTTAAATCAAGGAAATTCAGCTTGGGGCACCTGAGAATTCTTCCCAGCTGCATTTGGTCCCATCTTTCTGTCTGTGATCACTTTCTTGTTGTGGTGGGTCAGTTTTCCTACTGTGTCTAGGTTTGTGGCTACACAGACTCAGTTACCAGATCAAACTGCTGGTTACAAGATCAGTCATGGCACTTGTAATAATAATCTATTCTGATTTTACAGTCACCAATATTCATCAGGGTTAATAAGAATCTTTCCACTGACCTTAACAGGAGCTGGAGCTGATCCCAAATATCCTGGAGTTTGTTAGTCTGAGTTTTTATCTTCTGCAATGCTCCAACAGTGATATTTATTGAAACTTAGCAGAAAGAATTGTTGTTATTAGTGTGCCAGGCTAAATATAATTTCATCTCTTTAACATGCTGGTGTGGTACCATTAATTTACAAGACAGCAGAACAGAGTGGTGATAAATCTGAAATTCCGATTAGGAAGATGCACTCCAGTTTCTGAATACCCCTACAATGACTTTTCTTTCTAAGAAAACAGCCTATCTCCAAGAAAGACAGAGATGTTTATTTTATAATCCCTATTTATAAGATGCTGCTTTTTATGTTCAGTATAAAACACAGAAGGACTATTGTTGTTGATATAATAGGATAGTTGGCTTTTTTCCACCATGGTGAAATCCTTCATAGGAAAAGAGAATAGAGATGAAAATTTCAGAACTCTTGCAAAGCAGAAAGGAAGGGTGAGTGCTGAAAGAGGCATTACTTACTCTTCTAATTGATGAGGTTTCCTGTAGCACTTGCCAGCCCAATATCCATGAAATTCTCATGCAACCATAACTTTCCGCCCAGTGATACCCGTACAAATGTTCTTATTTCAGTGTCACAGGTGAAACCTGAGGAGGGAGGGGTTTGGGTAACACTGGGGACAGATAACAGGAAACAGTTCATTGTCTGAACGCCCTCCAGAGCATCAAGCAAGTGACCAACCCAAGTTTTCATGGCTTGTTTTGGCTAATGGAATTTGTTAATGACTGGTCCATTAGCTGAAATTGTAGACGGTCAGAACAGAATGGGACAAAGGAGGAGCGGAGAGAGCGCAGATCTGAGCAGCTCCACTGCACACTCTGGTGACCTGTTTGGACTCTTGGTGCATCTCCAGGTATTAATGGGTTACTCTGAACCTCCCTTGCAAAGGTCTGCTGAAATTGAGTCTAAGACTGTGAGATTGTTCATGGAAGTATTTGGGAGAATCCAAAATATCTGCAGGAGAAAGCCCTCAGAAGTTTAAAAAGCCCAAATCCTCTTTTAGCTGGATATTGGACCTCTTAGTGTTTTTTTTAGTCCTTTAAATTGGCAGATAAAGACTTGAGTAGAGCTGAGGATCTTGCTTGAGGAAATGAAGTTTTTCAGGAAGCAGGAAAAGGAAAGCTGCTATTTTGCTCCAGAGGAGCTCTTTGCAACCTCAAAGTAAAAGAAGCAGAAACTTTTTCATTATGCTGATGCTGGAGAAGAAAAAAGACAATCTGTTTTCTTTTTAGAGGAGAAACCCCTTGTTAGCTGGTGGTAATAGGAGAGAGAAGAGCCATCATCAAATAATAACATAGATAAGACATAAAACCATTAGAGACTCCTAGCATTCACACTGGCATCCTGCTCTGGGAGCTCACAGAGCTGCTCAGACATTAGCTAATTACATTTGGCACAATCATCTCATCTTACATGCAGGCAGACACATTAGGTCTCCTCCTTAGCTGACATAAAGTTTGGATTTTGGCAGCATGGCTCATGCCCTCCAGCTGAGGACAAGTCCCATTGTTTCAATTTTTTATATGAAATGAAATTTCACAAACTCTCCCAGCAGTTCCATACAGTGAGGAAGGACCAAGATGAAGATTCCACCCACTGTAATCACAGTTCAACCAGGAGTTCCCAAGCTGCTAAATTAAGATTTCTTTTTGTTGGCCACAGGGTAACACAACAGCCCTGATAATGAAACTTGACCCAGATCATGGTGAAATGATCCCAGATGAATGGCAGAACTGGGGGGCTCTCAAAACCTGTTGAGGGCTACAAGGAAGTTAAAAGAAATAGAAGAAAATGGTGGAATTGAGGTTTCAGAGATCAGAAGGAGACCTGACCATGTTCATCTGGCAGAAGCACTACAACTGATTTCTCTGAGCAGCTGATCAGGCCTACAGAGTTTGTGGAGGGAAGTTCTTCACCTGGATTTTGAGATGGAGGAAAAGAAAAGCATGGACAAGGGAGAATATGATTTCTTTACCTCTACAAATGCTAATTTATCGCTGCCACACATAGAATGAGAAAAGCAGGAGCACAACACAACTTTAAGAACTTACTTTTCTTTAATGTCCGTAAGTCAATAATCTGTGTTCTTGGTTCTTTTCCCTGAGAAACAATTACCTCTTGATAATGAGGGGGGACAAAATAAGGCCATTAATCAGTAACATGTTACACATCAGTGGTCACTGTGCTCACCTAGCCTTGTTTCCCCTTATTGTGGCTGAAGGATCAATAGCATTTGTCCCCAGTGGGGCCTCTGGAAGCTTTGACAGGCAAGGAAGCAGCTCATAAAAATCATCAGCTGAGAAAGTCACTGGGTCACCAATTCCATCATCCAGCAATTGTGACCCACCAGGAAATATACATTTGAGCCCAGACAGGTTTACAAATATCACATATTTATCACTGTCTACAAGTTCAGGAGTGTCATTCTACTGTCCTTCCCTGCAAAATGATGGCAAGCATATGCTGAGGTAATCAGGGAAAAATATAAAATGTACCTTCAGCTGGAAACCTGGGAAATGCATACAATGATGTTTGGCTTTTCAATACTGATGTTAATAAGGCAAGAATTGATCCATAATCAGGAAATATCTACAGAACAAACTCAATGCCAAAAAAACCCCATCTGAATTACAAAAATTAAAATAATTATTTAAAAAAAAAAAAAGAAAAAAATTATTGGCTTAAATCTTACAGCTACCCTGTGTTTGAGCTATTTTTTATAAAAGAGATCTAAAATGAAGAGCATATAGAAACAATGCTCTTTAGATATGGAAATCAGCATATCTGTACTGAGTAGATGCTTCTTATACTGAACGTATTGTTAGAGGAATGTTATAAAACATCAAGACAATACAGAGAGTCTTATCTGGATGTGCTGGGTGCTAAACCTTTGCCTTTGTAAGGCATGGTAACACTAGATATATGTAAAATGCAGAATAAGCTGCTGCCTGTGAGAGATTCCTCTTCATCCCACAGTCAGGGGAACAACTGTGATGAGAACACCAACAAAGAGGTGGCATCCTTGCCATTTTGGTCAGAGGTACCTGGTTACACTGCACAGAGTTAAACACTGCAAATGTGCTCTCTTCCCTTCCTTATGTCCTTCCTTGCCTAACAGTATCTTCCAGAACTACAAGAGTTGAGCCCAACTTAAGATATTGAGAAGGAGTTGTTGGCTTTTTTTCAGTGTTGCTGAAGCAAAACAAAGGTATCTGCAGAATTCCTGGATCAGGGACAAATTACAAAACCTGAATAGCTCATGGATGCAGCAATCCCCCCTCCAAACTGACAGGAGGCTGAGGTCCCCTCTCTGCAAGGAGAGGGGACACAGCTCAGCCCTGCATTGGGGCACCCCCAAAGTGCTGGGGGGTGACAAAGGAAGGGGGGGCACTCTCACCCATCGGCCCCACAGGTCCGGGTGGTCCCATGGGACCCACGAGGCTCCTGGTGGCTTCGGTGAAGGTGTTGGGGAGGAGGGGGTCCCCTGGGGGTAGAATGGAGGGGGGTGTTTGGGACCAGACCCCCCATGGCTCCCAGCATCACTGAGGGACACAGGGCGACCCATTCCCCTCCCCTGCTCTCCCCTGTGTCTTGTCCCCAATGATGGCAGGAGGTCCCCAGCTCTTCCCAGCGCCCCACATTGCTGGGACCCCAATGCTGGCAGGGGGTCTCCTGCAGTGCCCAGTGCCCCTCACCTCATCCCTGGAATCCTGGTGGTGTCAGGGGTCCCTGACTGTGCCCAGTGCCCCACCCTTCAACCCTGGGACCCCAATGGTGGCCTGGGGGTCCCCAGTGCTGCCCAGCACCCCACACTTCATCCCTGGGACCCCAATGACAACCAGGAGGTCCCCACACCACCCCCAGCCCAGGTGCTGCTCAGCCCCCACAACCCGGCTCTGCCCCAGTCCAGCCCCCAACCCAGCCCCGTTCTTGGGGTAACACTGGGTGGGATCCCCCACCACAGCCCCCCTTATGAGGCTCGGCCAGCCGGGGAATCACTGGCCCTAAAGGGGCAGGGGGACCCGGTGGGCCGGGGGACGCAGGTGACCCCTTCTCTCTGGGGAGCCCCCTGGGTCCATCCCGGCCGGGTGGTCCTGGGGCCACTGTCACCCTGCCTTACCATCATCCCAGAGCTGCCCCTCATGCCCCCTGCCCGGGGTGCTGCCTTTGGGTGATGCTGGGGTGAGGGGCTCAGCCACCGCCAGCCGGGCCAGCTGGCAAATACACAGGAGGGGTGGGTGAAAGCAGGAGGCACAAGGTGACCCTCCCCAGTGCTCTTACGCCCCACAGGGGGTACAGGGGGAGGTGGCCAGACCCCAAATTGGGACTTGCCTGCGCCTCAAGGGTGGCGAGCCGGGCTGTCAGCTCCCCGACACGGCTGCAGTTCAGGCACCCTGCGGGGGAAATTGGGGGGCACAGGCCGTGGGGTGGGGGGCACCCAGCCCTCCGTCCCTGTGGAGGGGCAGGCCCCAACAGTGGCCGCTGTCAATCTCCCAAACACCTCCTCTGACTCCGCCTCGGGGGACGAAGACTCCTCCTGGGAGGAGGACTCCATGGGCGGCACCGTTGTCTAGGGCTGGCCCCTGTTCTAGAAAGTTCCCTAAGAGGCGTCGTGTGGTTGGTTGGTTCATAATTGACAGGTTCTGTAACCCCCCCCCCCCCGGTTTTTTTGATTGGCCCTCAGCTCTTGTTCCCTCCCTTTTTCTGTTGCCCTATTGGCTAGCTATCCGGCACCCCTCCCCTGTTCGCCCCCCTTAAAAGGTCAAGCACGCAGCCCCCTGTTCAGGATTTCCCCTCAGCGTGCTCTCCGTCCTGGACCTCTCACCCTCTGCCCAATAAAGGAGATCACGGGGAGACCCCCTCTCGCAGCCTTTTGCCTCCTGCTTCTCATTCTGCGCTGTGCATTCCCTCTCCTGGAGCGACCTCCCTTAGTGTGAAGCAGCCACACACAGCCTGCCACACCGAAGGGATCTTCGAGTGCAGGGCTCCCCAGGCCAGCGTCCCTGGCAGAGGAGTGCCTCGGACTGCCCAGAAACAAGTGGCGCACCAAACAGGGACTTGAAACATCTAGATCCTGCACGAAAATCAGACTGTGTGGTCACTCCCCGTGTGAAGCACGCTCTGTTGTAAAGAGCGGTGCTCCTGGGGCTGGATTTCGGGAATCGGCCCAGGACAGACAGCATGCCCAATTCCTGAGATGAGACCCGAGGATCCTGCCGCAGGAGGACCCAGCGCCTGTCTTTTGTTGTTCCCTGAAGAGGACCCAAAAAGGGTAAGAAAAGGATTTTGCTGCCCCCCCCCTCATTTTTCCTTAAGTTAACATTTTCAGGTGCTGGGGTAGGTGCTCCAAAGATGGGTTGTAGCCAATCCACGGAGCAGCGAGACTTTTATATCCAAGTTCGAGATACCCTTTCTTTTAATAAATTAAAGTTCTCTAAATCCCTCCTCAAAAAATTTATTTCATGGATTTTTAAAGAGTACCCCAGAACAGGCACTAGTGAAGCTGCCTCCTGGGAGTTCTGGGAAAAAGTGCAGAGGAGGATGATCTTTTTACAGGGCTGTGGAGATGGGTCAGTCGAACGCTTCTTTGGGCTCCTGAACCTTATCCAAAGCGTTGTAAAAAGACCAAAAAAGAAATTAAAAGTTAAAACCCCAGTTCACCTTTCCCCATTACCCATTCCCCGTCTCTCCCATTCCCCAAAGCCTTTTAGAAGAGGCAGAGAGAGTGTAGAAGGCTTAAGTGCCCAGGGCTGCCACCTGCTCCCTGACACTCCCTGTGCCTCTCCTTTCCCTGCTCGGAGGGGACCTGCGCAACCCTCTCCGAGCGCCCCTAAAAAATCTTCCCTTAAACCCGTTTCCCCAGTTTGCACTCCTAAAGTCAATTCCTCAAAAATCCGAAAGAGAGTCTCCCTTTGTGCTCCTTCCCCAGTTGACTCCCCAGTTAATTCCCCAAGTTGTTCAACCCCTTGTGTTTCCCAAAATGGAGAGGAGAGCCTGCCTAAACCACAAAATGGCGAAGGCAGAAGCTCTCCCTCACAACCTTCTTCTTCCCACAATTCCCCTTTTCCCGCCTTTCCAAGTTCTCATTTTCCCGCCTCGAGAAATCCGTTCCACCCCCAAGACATCAGCCCTGACCCTCCTTCCTATTATCCTAACCCCTCCCTTTGGGCAGCGACTGGCGCAGTAGGCGGTTCCCCATTTCCCCGCCCCAAAAATCCCTTCCTGTCTTCAAGTCCCTCCCCTTTCCCACGCCATACCCCTTCCGCCCCTGACCCCTCCCCGAAGGCCGGCTCTTCCGGTTCCCACGATCCCCCTTCCGGTTCCCACGCCGGAAGGGACGCCATCTTGGACCAAGACCCGGAAGACCTCAAAATTCCCTTTGCGGCACCGGTGCAGTATAGCAGAACGGGCTTGAATCCCACATGGGAGCCTTTTGGTTACAACAACATTCGGGATCTTTGCAGAACTGAAAAGGAGTTCGGGTGGGATCACAAATATTTTAAAGCTTTGCTGCACGGAACGTTTACCGGCAGCACGTTAATTCCCCATGACGTTAAAACAGTCATGGCATGCCTCCTCTCTCCCACAGAATACCGGGTGTGGGAGAGAAAATGGAAGCATGCGGTACGGGAATTAATCCCGACCCTATCCTGAATGGGTGGTACCCAGGAGTACCCCTTTGAGTTGTTAGTGGGTGAAGGGGATTATGCAAAACCCCAACTTCAAGCGCAGCGACTTCCTGCTGACGTTCTGGTTGCTGTATCGGGAGCAGCAGAGAGAATTTTTCTCGGTATGCCCTCCATCTCTGTGCCCCTGGTATCTTACAGCAATATTTACCAAGGGCCCTACAAGCCTTTTGGGGTTTTTGCAGACAAGCTACGGGCCTCCATTGAAAAGCAGGTACCTGACCCCAACATCCGAGAAGGCCTGCTGGTAGAAATGGCAAAAACTAGAGCCAACCAGGTGTGCAAAGAGATCATTTTTGCTCTTTCCCATGACCCCCCGCCTACTGTGGATCAGATGGCTGAAGCCTGTGCCCGGCTAATGCCACTCAAGCAAGCCGTGCCTCGACATGCCGCAGGCCAAGAAATCACTGTCTCAGCCTTGACATGACAGAGGTCACTTGCCATCGATGTGGCCGCAAAGGCCACTTCACAAAACAATGCCGCGCCGCTCAACCCTTATCCTCCAACCCTCCTTCTCACTATTCTACCCCTCGCCCTGAGCCTACTCCCAAAAGTAATCCTATTGCGCCCCTGTCTTCTGATCCTACCCCTGACATCCCTATCCCCCTTCCCCACGCCCAGGGAAACTTGAGTTGCAGCATCTGGAGGCGGAACAGCGCCGCAACCACCCTGTGGCATCCGCCGGCAAATACTTTAGAGAAGCTTTTCCTACCAAAGGCTTCAATTTCTCTGGATCTGACTTTGTTATTCTAACTTTACAGACCACTGCAAGTGACGTATATGCCCTTGTCTTACCTGATGCTGAAAAAGGACCCAGGGAACTAGAGATTGTTCCCACTCTCGTGAGGATTGCGGCTGATGGAACCTTTCCACTGAAGTTGGTGTGTGCTAACCCGCCGTTTTTTCTCCCTCGAAACCAGGTTGTCGCCAGGGTCAAGCTGTATCCTGTCCAGGAAGTCCTCACGGACTTTCCGTTTGTCGCATGGGCAGAAAAGATCGGTAAGGACAGGCCAATCATTACCTGCAGGCTCTCCAACCAGGGCAATAACATCGACGCGCTTGGCATGTTGGACACTGGAGCGGACGTCATGGTCATCTCTTCCACTCAGTGGCCGTCGACGTGGGCCAAGCAACCGGTGGTATGTGCTATTCGTGGCGTGGGAGGATACACACCGGCGGAGAGAAGCACCAACTTGGTGCAAATAGAGGGACCTGATGGGCGCATTGCTACAATACGCCCCTTTATCATCAGATCAGGATTTAACCTTTGGGGCAGAGACGTCATGTCTCAATGGGGCACCCGAATTGAATTGGCTCCTACGGTTCAGGATTTTTAATTGGGGCCACTGAAGAGCGCCAAACCCTACCCCTCAAATGGACAACAGATTCAGCGGTATGGGTTGATCAGTGGCCTTTACACCGTGAAAAGTTAATGGCGCTCAACAAGCTCGTGGATGAGCAACTGGAGAAGGGCCACATCGTCCCTTCTACCAGCCCTTGGAACTCTCCGGTTTTTGTTATTCGAAAGCCGGGGGGGGACAAGTGGAGGCTCCTTCATGACCTTAGAAAAATTAATACCCATATTGAAGACATGGGGTCCCTGCAGCCAGGGCTGCCTTCTCCCTCTATGCTCCCCCAGAACTGGAAAATTGCGGTCATCGACATCAAGGACTGCTTTTTCCAGATCCCCCTGCACCCGAATGATGCTCCCCGGTTCGCTTTTTCAGTGCCGTCTATCAACAGGCAAGAGCCCATGCGCCACTTCCATTGGCGGGTGCTCCCTCAGGGGATGAAGAACTCCCCCACCATCTGCCAATGGTATGTCGCGCGCATCCTCTCCCCTGTCCGGAGGCTTGCGGCTAATGCCATCATCTTCCACTACATGGACGATGTTTTGGTCTGTGCTCCGACTCAGAGTTACCTTGACTGGGCGCTTTCCAAGGTCGTGGGGGCCTTAGAAAGCAGCGGGTTTGAAATCCAGTCCTCCAAAGTCCAGACAACGAGCCCGTGGAACTACCTGGGCATGAGGATATGAGAGCAAGCTATTGTCCCCCAACAAATTAAAATTTTGGACAACCCTAAAACATTACACGAATTGCAACAATTATGCGGATCGCTAAACTGGATTCGGCCTTACTTAGGGGTGACATCAGAGGACCTGACACCTATTTTTAATCTTCTCCGAGGAGACACCAACCTGCAATCCCCCAGGACACTTACCCCGGATGCACGAGACACGTTCAAGAGAGTGCAGGAAGCGTTGGCGTCGAAACAATGCCACCGATTTGACCCCAAATTGCCCTTTCAATTGGCAATAAAAGGTAAGATGCCCCACCTGCACGGAGTCATCCATCAATGGGATGGAACACAGAAAGATCCACTCCTCATCATTGAGTGGGTCTTCCTGTCTAACCAGCTCACAAAGAGGTTAACAACATCTCAGGAACAGATGACGCACATCATTAGAAAGGCAAGGTCCCGTCTCGCCACCCTAGCAGTGTGGGATTTTGCGTGCATTTTCTTACCAATCACAATTGGTTCTCTGGAGTTTGTTCTCCAAAACAACACGGAACTCCAATTCGCCTTAGATTCATACTCTGGCCAAATTTGCGTCCATTATCCACACCACAAAATCTTCAGCTCGGACTTGAACATAGTTCAGGATCCGGTGCAAAGCCGTGAACCCCTCAAAGCCTTAAGCCTGTTTACTGACGGCTCTGGCGCTTCAGGAAAATCAGTCATTACGTGGATGAACCCCTCCACTCAGAAGTGGGAATCTGATGTGGAAGTGGTCAAGGGGTCACCACAAGTGGCTGAGCTAGCGGCCGTAGTTAGGGCCTTTGACAGGTTCAAGGAGCCTTTTCATTTAATCACTGATTCGGCCTACGTGGCAGGAGTAGTATCTAGGGCAGAAAGTGCTTGGCTGGGAGAATCCCGCAATCCAAAAATTCATCTCTTGCTTTTGAAGCTGTTAAATCTCATTTCCCACCGAAAGCAACCGTATTATATAATGCACACGAGATCACACACTGACCTTCCAGGCATTATTGCGGAAGGAAATAGGAGGGCAGATGCCTTAGCTGCACCACTGCAGCTGGCCAGCTTACCTGACGTTTTCCAGCAGGCCAAGCTGAGCCATGCGCTCTTTCATCAGAATGTTCCCGCTCTGGTCTGCATGTTCGGCCTAACCAGGGACCAAGCCAGAGCAATTGTAGCCACATGTCCCAACTGTCAACCCCTCCAACTCCCTTCCCTAGGGACAGGAGTTAACCCCAGAGAGCTTGGAAGTGGGGAGCTGTGGCAAATGGATGTCACTCACGTGCCCGAATTTGGCCGTCAAAAATACGTCCATGTTTCGATCGACACATTTTCGGGTGCCTTGTTCGCCTCCGCACATTTGGGCGAAAAGGCCAAAGATGTCATTTCTCATCTAATACAAGCCTTTTCAGTTCTGGGAGTTCCGAAGGAGATCAAAACGGACAACGGTCCGGCCTACATCTCGGACAAGTTAAGGAAGTTTTTCCAGGAGTGGGGGATCTCTCATGTCACCGGGATACCTCACTCCGCCACGGGTCAGGCCCTAGTGGAAAGAGCCCATCAATCACTAAAGAGGATGCTCCTACAACAAAAAGGGGGAGTTGAAGTAGAGTCTCCTGCAATCCGGCTAGCAAGAGCTCTCTTTACACTAAATTTTCTAAATTGTTCTGAGAACGAGCCCGATCCCCCAGTTCTCAGACACTTCCACAACTCAACTCGGGCAAAGTTGAAGGAGCGCCCCCTTGTCCTCACGAAAGAACCTGACTCCGTAAAGATCACTGGACCCTACCCTCTCATCACTTGGGGGAGAGGGTACGGCTGTGTCTCCACCCCAGGGGGTCCAAAATGGGTCCCGGGCAAGTTTATAAAACCCTATCACAAAAACTCCCCACGACAACAGAAGAAGACAGAGACAAGCAAGTCACCTGAAGCATGGAAGAGGATCAAAAAGAAGACCGGGAAGAAAGACGCAGAAGAAGAACAAAAAGTGGGAAAAACTGAAGCCAGTTCCGGAGAAAGTGAATCTGATGCTGGCTCCCTTGACCTCTCTTTCCCTGAACCCTCCTCTCCTTAAAGGTTTTCGGGTCCCTCATCCTTCCCTCCCCCGCTTTGCTGCCTCCCAGTTGAAACCGAGCTAAAGATGTTGGTACAGTTAATTGTTCTCTGTTTGTTTTAAGAGCCTAATGAGCCTGATAGAAACGATGATGCTCCTGATGCTGGCCCTCCCGATGCCCAAGATGATAGAACCGTGGATTGTGTCCCAGCCACGAAAGAACATATGGGTCACTCTGGCACAAGCAATGAACAAATCCGAGATGTGCTTGTCAACAGACGCTGTGAGAAATCCATTGTCCACCAGCCTGGTTGGGGTTCCCATTCCAGCAAGTGAGTACCACCAGTCATTGCTCGATCTTTACAAATTTGTGAATAGTCAAAAAACCCCCTTCTACGCCTACAGTCAAGATCGGATTACCTACAAAGTCACTATCCCAGTACAGAATCCGCTTCTTTTGTGGAGCTTGTGGATTTCTAAATTAAAGAAATTGGCTAAGGAGCCCACTGAATTGGACCTAGTGGGTTCTCTCAAAGCACCAAATTGTGTGCATTTTGAATTTCATCCAGACCCGTACTACTTCAGTATTACCTAGTTTCAATATGTCAAACAAACCAAAATCAAATTTTCGGCAGGCCAATGGTGTACGGATTTAGCAAAGGTCAATTTACCCTCCACAAAAGATCTGTACTACCCCAACCCTCTTTCTCTCCCCCGTGGTATATTTCTCATTTGTGGAGATCGAGCATGGCAGGGAATCCCCTCGAAACTTGTAGGAGGCCCCCTGCACCCTAGGGCGATTGACGCTTGCATCCAAAAATATGACAAAAGTACTAATCCGGCAAAACAGAACAGTGACAAAAAGAGGTGCAGACAATAATTCGGATCCTCACTGTGATACCTCTGTGTATCATTGGTCCAAAGCTAAGAGAGTCGCTGTCTCAATTTTCTTACCGTGGGTGGCCGCAGCGAAATCTCTTAATGAATTAGGCCATTTGGAATGTTGGGTCACCAAGCAAGCTGAACTAACTTCTAATGCCCTAAGTGACCTCCTCAAGGAAGAGCAATTAACCAGGCAGGCCACCCTCCAAAATCGGGCGGCAATCGACTTTCTGCTCCTGGCCCATGGACACGGATGCGAAGAGTTCGCAGGAATGTGCTGTTTCAACCTCTCAAGCAAACCCCAAAGCATCCAAGCATCCATCGACCAAATGAAGGCGCTCATAAACAACATCAAGTTTGAATCCAAAGAGTGGATGCAAAATGCCATAAATGACACGATGCACAAACTAACCCATTCCACCGGAACTGTTGCCAAGGCATCAGGGAGCTGGCTCCGGCATCTCTTTAAAGACATGGGACTTTCTGAGTGGACCACCTCTCTCATCAGGGACATTAGGCTTGTTGTTCTGTTTGTTCTCTTTATTACGATCTGTTTTGCTGTCATCAAGAAAATTGTAATTAACCACCTTCTTTTTCAAATTAATAAAGAAGGGGGAGGTGTGGAGGGGCAGGCCCCAACAGTGGCCGCTGTCAATCTCCCAAACACCTCCTCTGACTCCGCCTCGGGGGACGAAGACTCCTCCTGGGAGGAGGACTCCATGGGCGGCACTGTTGTCTAGGGCTGGCCCCTGTTCTAGAAAGTTCCCTAAGAGGCGTCGTGTGGTTGGTTGGTTCATAATTGACAGGTTCTGTAACCCCCCCCCCTCCCCCCCCCCCCCCCAGTTTTTTTGATTGGCCCTCGGCTCTTGTTCCCTCCCTTTTTCTGTTGCCCTATTGGCTAGCTATCCGGCACCCCTCCCCTGTTCGCCCCCCTTAAAAGGTCAAGCACGCAGCCCCCTGTTCAGGATTTCCCCTCAGCGTGCTCTCCGTCCTGGACCCCTCACCCTCTGCCCAATAAAGGAGATCACGGGGAGACCCCCTCTCGCAGCCTTTTGCCTCCTGCTTCTCATTCTGCGCCGTGCATTCCTTCTCCTGGAGCGACCTCCCTTAGTGTGAAGCAGCCACACACAGCCTGCCACACCGAAGGGATCTTCGAGTGCAGGGCTCCCCAGGCCAGTGTCCCTGGCAAAGGAGTGCCTCGGACTGCCCGGCAACATGTCCCCACCCCAGTGGGTTTGGAGAGAGACCCACCTGAGAAGGCCGTGGGGTGCAGGAGGGGCCAGCGCGGGGCTGAGCTGGGGCGCCTGGTGTCCTGCAGGGTGAGGAAGGTGTGAGCCTCTGCCGAGGAAAGGGGGGTTAGCCAGGGGGTACCCCCCTGTGGGGTACTGCCTCCTGTGGGAGACCTTCCTGTTGTGCCTCCCTCCGAAACAGTGAGGGATGCAGGGCCCCATCCTTGCTCTGGGTGAGCCTCAGACCCCCAGTCCCACCCATAACCCTGAGATAGAATCCCTCAAACCACAGTCTTGAACCTGTGATAAATGAGTCAATGATAAATGTTGTCTTTCACATACAGGATTTTAACATTTATAAGTGGTAATGTACTATGTAGAAATAGTGTTAAAGTAAAATATAGTTAAGTAGGAACAAGATTAAGGTAAATTGTAACTTCGAAATAGTTGTAATATGTTGGGAAACATAGTAATAAATACATGGTAATAAATGTTTTTCAAGTTCAGAAACTACAGAGGGGGTAGTAGGACATCTTAAAGAAACAAAGAAGATAAACCTAATGCATCCCAGGAAGTCTGTTGTCTCATCAAAACTCACACTTCCCAAGGAAACTGTCAGCCACAAATTAGGTTGGAGAGTGAGGAAGCACCGGAGAGGGGATGCCTGTCTTCAAATCTGAAGCGAGGATCAAGACAGCGTCGTGCTGGCGGAAGAGGGCAGGTGTGGTAGCCGGTGAACACACCTTTATGTTAAGGCGACCAAAAGGCTTTTCCCCAGATGCGTGGTTCTGTTCAGTTAATCTATTCCAGTTTGAATTCCCCAGTTGGCTGCTAGCCTCTACCCCTTGTCACTCCCCCGGGTCTCTCCCATTGGTCCCCGCTCCCTGATCCCGCCTTTCCCCCCGGCCCCTGGAAAAACCCTGAGCTGGCTATTGTGTTCGTATTTGCCCCTGCTATCTTCGACAGTGAAGATGCAATAAATCCTCCTGCTGGAATGCAAGCAAATTTCCTTCCCGACTGTTTTGTCATGGACTGAACCTGCCCAGGCACCTGTGGGGCACGCAGAACCCCACGGAGCCAGGCAGGAACGGTATTAGGCAGGGACCGGAGAGGGAGGAAAGTTAAGTGAAGTGTAAATTACTTTCTGGTCTTAATGAATATGTGACAGTTTAAGAGAGTACTTAAGTTCACAATCAAATGAATGGAGGTGCGCCTCTGGCAATATTGCGAAGTGCCCCAGTGCTGTGATATGCCTTTGTTCTACTAATAAATGTTCAATATTATGCTGCTGAAAATTCAGCTCGTGAATTCATTTTTCTCAAACCAGACCCCCAAAACCCTCCATGACCTCATAGCAGATCCCCCCAACACACAACCTTCCAAACCCACCCATGGTCCTCAACCAGACCCCCCACATCTCCCCATGATCATCCCCCCAGTCTCAGCCCCAAACCCAGTCCCAGGCCCCCCTAATTTCCCCCCCACCCACCGTCCAGAACCTCATCCACCCAAACACCCTCATGGCCCCCTGCCCCATTCTGGAGGTGGCTTTGGACTGGGGGGCACAATCCTGGGGACACTGCCTCCATCCACACCCCATGGCGGGGTCCCAGTCCTCTATCCCCTCAGAGGGATCCTGGGGACAGCGGCTTGGGGCCACCCAGCACCTCAGGAAAGGGGTGTCTGGAGCAGAGGTGGTCCCCCCGGGCCCCCCCACGCTGTCACCCCACCCAGGCATGGCCACTGCCATGCTGCAGGGGACAGCCCTAAGTGAGGCCAGATGTGGGAAAGGTGGAGGAGGAGGAGGAGGAGGAGGAGGAGGAGGAGGAGGAGGAGGAGGAGGAGGAGGAGGAGGAGGAGGAGGAGGAGGAGGAGGAACTCCCCCTGTCCCCCAGTGCTGCTCCCATCCAGATGCTTCCAGATACTCCTATGTCACCGTCTGTCCTGCAGGCCTTCAGTGCCACCCCAAGGTGTCCTCATCCCTGGCTGCCACTCACTGCCATCAGGGCCCTGGATTCCACGGAGCTGGGGCCAGGCTGGGACCTACAGCAGGGTGATGGGGAGAGGGAGGAGGAGGAGGACGGGGAGGAAGAGGAGGATATGGTGACAACTGGGACAAAGACCCCCCTGTCAGGAGCTGGCAGTGCCGGTCCTCCCCCATCACAGCACAGCCTTGCACCCATTCAGCCACTGCCCACCCAGACCCAGCCACTCTTGAGTGGGGGGCCACACCACCCTTTTGGGCATAGCCACACTGAGAAATATCCATCTGTCTCTCCACCCACATCCCCTCCATCAGCTGTTTCAATTCCCCACCCTGGGCACAACCTGTTGCCCACCCACCCCTGTCCACCCAACCATCCATCCACTCCTTGCCTGCCAGGATCACTATGTCCATTGACACACCGGGACACCCATCCAGGATGATCTACCCAGCCACCTGTTCACTGTTCCATCCATCCATGGCAATAGCCAGCCACTTATATATAGGAATATCCACACACTCTCCCATTAATGGGAGCATCCATCCATCCATCCATTCAAAGGAATGTCCATCCAGCAATCCATACACCCATCCATCCATCCATCCATCCATCCATCCATCCATCCATCCATCCATCCATCCATCCATCCATCCCTCCTTCCATCCACCTATCCATCATTCCCTCCTTCCATCCATGATTCAATCCATCCATCCACAGGAATGTCCATCCAACAATCCATCCATCCATCCATCCATCCTTCCCTCCTTCCCTCCTTCCACTGATCCATGCCTCCTTCCATCCATCCATCCATCCATCCATCCATCCATCCATCCATCCATCCATCCATCCATCCATCCATCCATCCTTCCCTCCTTCCCTCCTTCCACCGATCCATGCCTCCTTCCATCCATCCATCCATCCATCCATCCATCCATCCATCCATCCATCCATCCATCCATCCATCCATCCATCCATCCCTCATCCTGTCGCTGTTCTCACTGCAGCCGAGTAGAGAAATGACACAAAGTCCAGGCTCAGGGATAAATGGAAGCACTTTAGTGAATTCTCAGAAGGCTTTTATATGTTAGTTCGCAAAGTGTATTGAGTGGCATAAGGTGATTGGTTTCTGCCATCCACCCCCCAAGGGGATTGGTCAAGTTCTAAGACACCCATCTCTGAATGTTTTTCTGGTCAAAGCCATAACAATACTGCAAAACAACCCGCAGGTGCAAGAAATTTACAATACTGTAATCTTGTTCAAAGTAATCAGCATGGGAAAGACTGAACTCTCACAAAATGCTGCAGAGAGCTGAAGAAGTTCTCTGCTGGAGTTTTTCAGCATCCATAATTCCCCCTTTCTTTTTTATTAAGATCAAAAGGGTTGCATCTGTAATCCTCTCTGCGGGATCCCTTGCAGTGAGGAGAACAGACATAGCATGAAGGGTCTGCTTTGTAATGGCTAATACCAAGGAAGATCCTGAATCAGATACTGAAGTAAAGCAGGCAGGGAAGCTCCTCAGCAATGCCATAGAAGATACACCTAACAAACCCAATTCTACATCAGTTGTTAATTCTACACAGCCTTAAGGGCTCTAACATTCTGATGCTATAAGAAAGAAACTTAAAACTCAGTCTCTGCTTGTAGAAGGACCCAGCCGATGGTCATCATCTGGGTCTTCATCAGTAGGATCATCTGGTTGATGATTGTCTGCATTCTGATCACCATTCGGAGGTTGCCTGTTCTGCCTTTGGTGCCGCAGGTCAGGGCGGATGCATCTTGCAGGCATCCATTGTACCCCAGTATCTGTGGAAACGCAAGCATACTCACAACCCCAAGCAATAAGCTCATGCGGACCCTCCCACGTGTTAGTGAGTAGGTTCCATACCCAGACTTTCGCTCGAGGCAGATGCTTCTCGCCTGAAGACTGCAATGAGAGAAAATGATTCAAACTGACAGGATTATTTGAATTTGGTGGCACTGTAAGATGATTAATTGTATATAGAGTCTTTTCCAATCGACTCTGTGGGGTTTCTCCATTAATTCCTCCTTTCTGCTTCTCTAAGACACGCTTCTAGGTCCCATGAGCACGTTCAACAATGGCTTGGCCAGTAGGAGAATGCAGAATACCCAAAGTGTGGTCCACACCCCATAGGTGCAAAAACTGCCACGTCTTCTGTGAAATATAGGCAGGGCCATTACCAGTTTTCACAGAGGACGGCACGCCCAGGACTGCAAAAGCCAATTTCCAATGTGCAATGACATCATGTCCTTTCTCTCCAGTATGAGCAGATGCCCACAAAGCTGAGGAGAAAGTGTCAATTGACACGTGCACATACTTAACTCGGCCAAACTTGGGGATGCGCGTTACATCTGTTTGCCAAATCTGCAAGGCTCTCAGGCCTCTGGGGTTTACCCCGGATAGCAGAGGTGCACCAAGTCCATGGCAGTCAGCACAAGTGCTGACAATGTCACGAGCCTCAGTTGGCGTTAAGTGAAACTGCTTCTGCAGGGTATGCGCACTTTGATGGAAAAAATTGTGTGATGCCTTAGCTTGTGCGATTTTGTCAGGCTGAGGCACTACCCACGCAGGGTTGGCCAGCATGTCAGCCCTGGCATTGCCTTCTGTTACAAAACCTGGCAAATTGGTGTGACTTCGAATGTGCAAAATGTAATAAGGATGCACTTGAGCTTGAATTGCACACCACAGGGTTTTTAACAGTGAAAACAGAGTTGCATTGTTGACTTGCTTTAGAAGTGAACAATCTAAACGTTGCATTATGTCTGCTACATAAGCAGAATCAGTGACCAAATTCAAAGGTACCTGTGAGAACTTCTGAAAAGCCATGGCAACAGCCTTCAATTCAACTAGCTGGGCTGAGCCTGACTCATGGCCTTCCAGCACCTGCCACCCAGATTCCTCCTTAAAGGTACCAATGGCTTTCCCTGTTCTCCCGGAACCATCAGTGAAGATGGTGGGTCCTTGTACTGGCACCCGACTATTTTTTGGCTGCAATGTGACGCTGGTCAATTTTGCCAATTGCAGTAATTTATGACTGGGCAGGTGATAAGCAATCTGCCCCGAAAAATTCTGCAGCACACTTTGCATAGGAGCACTGTTGGTGAGGCTCCACTCAGTATTCCTGCTGTATTGGAACAATAATTGTTGCAGGATCCGCTGTCATTAACTGCAAACACTGTTGATGGCATTCGATTATCAGGCAAGCGATCAACTCAAACAATGTGGGTGCTGTCTTTTTCAGGTGATGAGTCAAAAAGACCCATTCCAGGATATGCAGAGGATCGGGCCATTGTTCATTCCACTGGCCAATGATACCTGTGGGATGAAGATCTGAAGTGGTAATGAAAACAGTGGTATCAATGGAGGGATCCACCCGATAAACCTGACGAGCAGAAACAGCCTGTTGAACCTCCTCCAGCGCTCGTCGCGCTTCAGGAGTCAATTTTCGAGGTGAATTCAGCTTGGGGTCCCCCTTTAAAATATTAAAAAGTGGGGAAAGTCATGCTGTGGTTAGCCCTAAGTAAGGACGTAACCAGTTCATGGCACCCGGCAGTTTCTGAGCGTCATTCAAGGTTTTAATAGAATCCGAAAATTGCACCTCTTGATGTTGCACGCTCTGATCCAAAATCTTGACCCCCAAGTATTTCCAAGGAGGATGCTGTTGAACTTTCTCTGGAGCCACTTGCAATCCATAGGAATGCAGAGCATCGAGCAGCAGAGGCTGTATCCTCTGCAGCTCGTCCTGAGTGGATGCTGCCACCAGGATATCATCCATGTAGTGATAGCAGTATGCCTCAGGAAACCGCTCACGGACTCCGGACAAAGCTTGAGCGACATACCATTGAGAGATAGTCGGGCTGTTCTTCATGCCCTGAGGTAGGACCTTCCATTGATACCTTTGCACAGGCTCAGCATTGTTCACTGCTGGCACAGTAAAGGCAAACTTAGGTTTGTCATCAGGATGCAGAGGAATCATAAAAAACAATTCTTCAAATCAATGATCAGGATTGCCCACCCAGCTGGGATCATGGTAGGTGAGGGCATAGCAGGCTGCAATGCCCCCATAGTTTCCATCACTGCATTAACTCTCTGGAGATCCTGCAACAATCTCCATTTCCCTGATTTCTTCCTAATCACAAAAACAGGCGTATTCCAGGGACTAGTAGAAGGCTCAATGTGTCCCTGTTGTAATTGCTCCTCTGTCGCAGTGTTGGACACGAACACGCAGATTCAAAGAGCATGAGAACTTCTACTACAAAAGTAAAAACATGGAACACTGTGAAAACCAGGGCGACGCTCCTCAACCACCTGACGGAGGGCAACCAATTTCTGTTTTGGTAGGGGCCACTGAGGATTCCAGATAGGTTTGTTCACCAGCCATCGCAAAGGCAAGGCAGGATACTGGTTGCCCTTTATCACAGTGACCCCCACTAAAATATATGTCCCAATCCTCAAGCTGCCAACACATCCCGTGCCCAAAGGATAAGCAGAACTGCAGTGACATAGGGCCGAACTGTAGCTGTTTGACCCTCTGCATTTTTCACCACTACACGTCGTTCGCTTAAATAGCTCTGTGTGGTTCCTCCTAACCCTGCGATAGCCGACCCAGCGGGGTTAAAGGCCACGTGGGAGGCCACGCAGAGAACGAGATGACCGTCACATCAACACCCATGTCGATCAAACCCCAGAGCTGTATCTGGGGTGGATGAGCATTTGGAAGGATCAGGGTACATGTCATCTGTGGCTTTTGGCTGGAGATGTCTGCAGTCCAGGAGATCAGTGGAAGTCCCGTAGGTCCCAAGCCACCATCCCCACAGCTGTGTTGTCCCATCCTGGGAACACATGACTTAAAAAGCACAAGTTGAGCAATGCAAGTCTTTTCAGGAATAGTAATAGGGGAAGAGGGTGTGGAAACCATAGCACAGATCTGGCCAGTAAAATCAGCATTGTCAGGAATGAGGCAACTGTTGATTTTTAATAAAAAACTGAAATTTATTAAAGAGGCAATTAATTAAAAATTAATTAATTGCATTTTAATTTAAAATAAGTAAGTGCAATTAATTAGAAGAGCCCAGGGTCCATGAAATCAAGACATAAAAGAAAACAAGAAAAATAAGAAACCCTGGGTACACAGGGATTGGAGACTCCAATGGCCGGACCGGCTCTGTGTCCCATTTGCAGAGAGCCTGCAATGGTGGGGTGACTCTAACTAGCCTAGAGTCAAAGCAGTTACAGTGTCTCTCAGTGAGAGAGAGACCTATGACGCAGCCTCAGGCTTCACCTGCAGCTAATCTGAGATGAAATGCCACACCCCTCATGTGTCAGGCACTTTTAGAATGTCTTGGCTCTGCCCCGGACCACCCACAATCCCACCTCCATGGTCCTGTGTGATTGGTGTTTCTTTGAGATGAGGTAATTCCAGCCCACCAATGGCTTACAATTGTCTAGGGGAGTGATGTCACTTGCTTGAAAGGTGGGAAAATACCTCATTAAGATTCCAGGTTGCCATGGATGCAAGTTGCAGGGTAATGGCTGAACCCTAAAAATAGCCCCCTGTCAGTTAGAAGTCCAGGTCTGACTAGGCTTTAAAACTTAACAAACATTGTTAAAAATCATAAAAACACCTGATAAAAACCTTGCATTTAACCACAAACACTCTAGAAATCTTTAAAAACAGGGTAATAACATTTAAACACGAACAGTGATGGAAGGAGGAACAGTTTGATGGTAAAAGGGAAAAACTGACAGGTGATTGTCTAAACTTGGGAGGATTTTAACACAAAATCATGTGAAGCACTTCTTAATTAACTTACTGGGTTGATTAACTTTTAAAACTTATTAACTTTTAACAGGATGATAAGTAATTTGAATAAACAACAATTAACAATTAGCACACTTGATGGGCAAAGTTAAAATCACTTAATATGCAAGGGCCAAATACAGAAGTCCATATATGACAAGCATCAATGACTTCTGGGTGCACAAAGAACCCTTGGAGAGTGGCACTAGATATTCCCACAAGCAATACACTGAATCCCTGACCTAGGGGGCCAAATGCATCCAAGGGAACCCTATGAACACTACAGGAGCCTAGAACGACTGTTGCTGCTGTGTGCACAGCAATGTCTCCTGATTGCTGGGTGCTGGTTCTAAGCTGGCTGAGTAGGCCTGAGCTGGTACCGCGTTCCGGGGGAACCCTTTCATCGGGGTGCAATTCCCCCGGTTTGCACCCCTCTTCTGGTTTCCCGAGTTACTCAAAAGCCTGCCGTCGATATGGTGCGTAGATCTACAGTATTCTGCACAATGACCTGGCTTTCCACATCCCTTACATGGTGAACTTCCTGCGTTCTCCTGTTGCATGTTATTGACCTGTTTCTGTTTGCCCCCAGCCTTAGACTGCTTTCACTTACCTGTATAACTGGGTGGCAGGACCACAGCCCAAGCAGACGTTTTGGAGTCCCCAGGCCCCAGGCATTGAGCATGTCTGGTAATGTGGGGTTCCCAGGCAAAGCTGCTATAATCCTTTTGCAATCAGGATTGGCATTGCCCCTCACTAACTGTCGGCAAAACTCCTTCCTTACAGTCTCATCCGCTGTTTTTCTAGTGCCAGGTGCTATTTCCTGACAAAGGAAAGGAAATCCTCTTTCTGGCCCTGAACTATCGTCATATATTCCCTGTCAGGAGCTGCTACATGTAAAGTCACATATATTGCTGCCATACCGATTTTCTGAGCCTGTTCAAGGAGTGGAACAGGCCAAGTGCCTTGAAAATCAGCATTAGAATACTGATTGAGCCCCATAAGAGCATCTGCCCCAGCTGCATAACAAGGATCACTTTGAGGCAACTGCATATTCTGCAATGCAGCATCTCCAGCCATCTTTTGCCAGTTGTCCTCAAAAACGTCAAATAGGTCAGGGTCAAACAACACCTGAGCCAGATGCCAAATATCAAAGGGAGCAAGCAAGTCAGTATTTAGTACTCGAATAGCCTGCATAACCTCAGGGGAGCCAAGCCCATATTTCACTACCTTATACTATACGTCCTGGACCACCTTCCATGATACCACATCTTGCTTATCTACTTGGCCCATATTTGGGGTGGCTTTAAAAACAGGATAGGCTGGAGTATCACCCTGTGGAGTCCCACTATTATTTTGTTCCACTGATGCAACATTCTGAGAGTCTGCATCAACCGCCTGAGCGCACATTACCTTTCTAGGCACCTCTGTGTCCCCCCATGAGTCACAGTCCCCCTTCTCCAGAGCCCGTTGTCTAACATCCTCCCAAAAGCTGGCCGGGTGTTTCGGGTGCATGGGCACCTGACACGCTGGAAGCTGTCTTGTAGCTGTCTGACGCCCGAGCGCTGCTCCACTGTCCCACCGTGGATCGGATGTGTCAGGAAGCGCGGGCGATTCGATCGACCCCGATACAGGTGGGGAGGACGAACTGGGGGCTGTTGGCGACTCTTCCGGCGTGGTTGGCGATGCCGAGGGGTTCTGAACTGCTCGTCCGGGCGATGCCGCAGAGGGCAACTGCAACGACAAGTCCTGTAAGAATCCTTGTAGCGATTGCAGGCATGCCAAAATTTGTACTTCTGTGTTTTGCGGCAGAGCTGCTGTGTGCACCTGCGCCGCAGAGCACCCAGAATTCGGCACATGCTTAGAATGGCACACCAGAGGGCTGCGCATGCACGGGAGAGTATCTGGATGCCAGCACATGCGCGGGAAAGCATCCTGATGTTGGTGCATGGGCGGGAAAGCATCCCGATGTCAGCGCATGCATGGGAAAGCATCCCGACGTTGGCGCATGTGCGGGAAAGCATGCCAATATACGCACTTGCGGCGGGTACCCCAACACGGCTGGCCCGTATACTGGCAGAGTGGGGGGCTGCACCGATACGGGTGTTAATGGCGGCTGCAGCACCAGCTGTGAAAAAAAGGGTGAAGCGGCTCCCGACAAACTCCAGGTTGTTGGGGTTGTTTGCAACAGTGATACTGCCGTGGGCATGGGTCCCATAGCGCCGGCGGAGTATGCCTGCTTGTGCACCTGTGACGTGGAAGGAGGGGGGGTCCCCGGTACGGGGAACCTTGAGGTGCAGCAGTGAGGGGCACAAGGTGGCGGGGCAAAAAACCGGGTCCCTGTGCAGCCTCCGTGGTCTTCCCCGACCCCTGTGGTGTCAGTCTGAGAAACGACCAGAGATGACAACGGAGAAAGTTCCAGAGATCCAGCACCCCCGCTAGCCTGCGATGGCGTGCTTAGTACAAACTCAAGCCCCAGTAAATCTGCCTCTGTGGCTGAACCCCCCTTGCCGTGTTCATCCGCCTTCATCTTTTTAAGCAAGTTGTATAGAAACTGCCAAAGACAGAGGAGAAGAAGGTCCTCGTCCCGTCCAGACACAAGGTCATCAGTTATCTTTAGCCTTAGGGATTGCCAAGTCTCAAAATCAAAGGCAGCATCTAAATCTGCTGAAAAGGCATGATCCTCTGCCCAAGTAAAGACGTGAACCAAGACTTCCTCCGGAAGGTCACTTCCATTAGCATTTATGATAGTTTTCCAGGCAGAAAGTACCACCTGCTCTTTTGAGGATTTTTGACCCATCTTTGTAGAGTTTGTATAAAATCCCGGCACCTGCACTAAAGTCCCAACCCCGCTCCCCGGGGGGGAGGAAGGGGGTGGGGGGGGAAGGAGAAAGCCTTCGGTACCTTCTCTAGGCTCGCGTTGTCGTACACTTCGGGGTCACCGGATGTCGCCGTTCTCACCGCGGCCGAGTAGAGAAACGACACAAAGTCCAGGCTCAGGGATAAATGGAAGCACTTTAATGAATTCTCAGAAGACTTTTATATGTTAGTTTGCAAAGTGTATTGAGTGGCATAAGGTGATTGGTTTCTGCCATCCACCACCCAAGGGGATTGGTCAAGTGTTGCAGTGCGTTTGATGGTGGTTAAGCACCAAAAGCCAGGACCTTCCTAGCAAGAGTGTCCAGCAATGAACAGCTCTTCTAGGGGCCAAGGCAGCCTCCCTGCACAGCGGATGATCTCAGCAAGTGTAGCAAGATTTCTTGGCTACAAGTGATTTCAGCTCTTGTGATTTCAGCTCTTTGTGAGATCACCTGAGGCAAACTCGGGGACAGAGAGACAGGCAGCCATGTGTGGCAGTTCCACAGAGATAGCTTTATTGTCCAGCAGTCCCTGCAAAGGGGGGGCCAGGGACATCGGCTCCCTAGTTCAGGGCAGATCCAGGGCCCTTTTTATGGGAAAGGCAGGGGGTGGGGTAGAACCCAATTTACCAACTGGATACAAGGTATTACCATACAGAAACAAGGCATGCTGGGGGTGGTTCGGTCTCTCACAGTAACCTGAGAGAGGTTTCTTATCTCTTGGTCCTTTTGCCCGCAGGCTTCTCTCCTCCAAAGGAAGGCAGAGGACTCCTGAGTCAAAGGCTCACAGTCCTCCACAATTCTCCCTTTCTTTCTTACTAAGAATGCTCCCCCAACAGCCTTTTTAAAGCAGCATAAAAAACATTAGAACATAAGCAATGCAGTAAGAATAACTTAAGCAATACAACAAGAAAACAAGAATAACAGCGTAGGCCAGCTATATGTCTGGCCTGTAGTTCACATTTTAAGTAGAGTCTTTTTTGAAGCTGCATTTTGTCTGCGACCTGGTGACGGCACGGTGGATTATTCTTGGCAGTCAACGTTTCCTCCGTCTCCAGGCTGAGCTTCTCTGGTCATCTGGACCTGATGTATCAGACTCCGGGATATTTTGGTCATTATTTGTGGAGGCAGTGTTTGCAGGGCCCAAGTATGGTTTGATGTTTTTTCCTGGGAACCATTTGGGGCCCGATTGTATTGAGACACAGGCATACCCACTCCCCCAGGTGATCAATGGGAAGGGTCCAGAAATTTGATGTCTTTCTGGGTCCTTGACTAGAACCAGCGGTTTCTCAGTGAGCTTAGCTCGGGCCGAATTCATGAAATGCCCGAGTGCAGAGGGGTCAGGCTCTCACAATGTACGATTTAGGAAATTAATAACATAGAAAGCCTTACAGAGTCTTTCAACGGGAGACATAATCTCTGTTTCTCTCCATTGCTGATTGAGGACTCTGTTTAGGGTCTGACGAGTCCTTTCTACAATGGATTGCCCTGTGGGATTAGCAGGTATGTCCCTTGTGTGTCTTATTCGCCACTGATTGAAAAAATCTTTCAATTTGTGGGAGGTATAGGCAGGCCCATTGTCTGTTTTTATTTGTTCAGGGTCACCCAGGGTGGCAAATGCAAGGAGAAAATGCTTAATGGTGTGGGTGGCTTTCTCTCCTGCGTGGGCTGACGCAAACACTCCTCCAGAAAACGTGTCGACCGACACGTGCACATACTTAGACCTTCTGAAGGATGGGAAGTGGGTCACATTGGACTGCCATAACTGGCAGCTGTTTAGGCCCTGGGGGTCTATCCTGGTACCCATAGATGGTATCTGGTAATTTTGACAGTTTGGACACGTTGCTACAATTGCTCTCGCTTGGTCCTTTGAGAGCATGAACATCCTAATGAGGGCAGGTACATTTTGATGATAGAATGCATGTGACAACTTCTCCTGGGCGAAGATGTCAGGGATGTTAGCAGTCTCTGCTGACATGGCTAGGGCATCTACTCTCCTGTTTCCTTCTGCGATGGCACCTGGGAGGTCAGTGTGTGACCTCACATGCATAATATGGTAAGGTTGCTTTCTGTGGGAGATTAAATTAATCAATGTAGAAATCAATTGGTGTAAGGTTGGATTGGAGACCTCCTTGAGGAAGGCGTGTTCAGCCCTCATAGTTATGCCAGCAACGTAAGCTGAATCTGTGACCAGATTAAAGGGTTCATCTTTGAATTTCTCAAAGGCTCGAAGGATTGCTGGGAGCTCGGCAATCTGTGGTGAGCCTTCCACTACTCGGACATCAGACTCCCATTTCTGAGTCTTGGGGTCCTTCCAAGTCATTACTGACTTGTGGGAGGACCCTGAGCCATCGGTAAAAACAGTTAGAGCTTTGAGAGGTGTTCTACTTTGGATTAATTTTGGGACCAAATTAAAGGCAGAATCATGATTAAAAAGTCTGTGTTTTCGCATGTGGATGGAAATTTGGCCTTGGTAGCTATCTAGGGCGAACTGGAGGCTCTCCTTGGTCTGGAGCAAATGCTGCAGATCCCCAGTGGTCAATGGCAAGTATGTGCACGTGAATTCACACCCTGCAAGAGAGCGGAGGCAAGTTCTGGCCTTTTTTATTAGATGTGCCATCATTTCTTGAAGAGTGGTTATTGTTTTTGTGGGCTGGTTGCTTGTGAAAATCCATTCAAGTATTAATAAAGGGTCTCTGAGTTGAGAATCCCACTGAAAGATCAGCCCATAGAAACGGGGGGGCCTTACCCAAAATGGCAAACTCTAGGGGCAGGCTGGGCTCAACGCAATGCACTTGACATGAAGACAGGGCCTCTTGGACTTTGGTGATGGAATCTTGGGCTTCTGGCGTAAGAGTGCGTGGAGAGTCCAGGTCCTTGCCACCACGGAGAAGACTGAAGAGGGGCGTGAGGTCCTCTGTTGTAATCCCTAGCAGGGGACGTATCCAATTGATGGAGCCGCATAACTTGTGTAAGTCTCTTAGGGTGTTTGGGTCATCTTGGATGGCCAGTTGCTGGGGTACGATGGTCCTGTCACGGATCTGGAATCCGAGGTAGGTCTATGGGCTGGTGTACTGCACTTTGTCTTCACGAATCTCGAACCCTGCTTCAATAGTCTTTTTAACAGTCTTGTCCAAATAAGCTTTTTCTGATGCACAGATTAGAATGTCATCCATATAGTGATGGATGATTGCATCTGGGAACAAGCTCCGGATGGGGGACAGAATGTGGGCAACATACCATTGGCATATGGTCGGGCTGTTCTTCATGCCCTGGGGAAGGACAAGCCAGTGGTACCTTTTGAGTGGTGCCTTTCTGTTGAGGGAGGGGACGGAGAAAGCAAACCGGGGTGCGTCCTGAGGATGGAGTGGGATGTTGAAGAAACAGTCTTTTATATCTATGATGGCAAGCATCCAGTCTCTGGGCAGCATCGATGGTGAGGGAAGGCCAGGCTGGAGAGGACCCATGTCTTCAAAGACTTCATTAATCTTACAAAGGTCTTGGAGAAGCCTATACCTGTCTTTGCCAGGCTTTTTCAATACAAAGGGGAGTTCCAAGGGCTGGTGGTCTCAATGATGTGACCCTTGGCAAGCTCTTCTTCCACGAGGGCTTCCAGGGCGCACAACTTTGCTTTGGAAAGGGGCCACTGCTCAGTCCAAATGGGGTCCTTTTGTTTCCAGGTGAGCTGAGGGATGGAAGGTGGTGTGCACCTCTCATTGGCCCCAGTTAAAAATCCTGGCTGGGGATGTGTAAGGAAACCCCCCATTGGGTCAAGATGTCCGTGCCCCACAAGGTGATGGGGGCCTTTACCACGAACGGCCGGATGGTCACTATCTTGCCCTCGGGGCCTTCGACGATGACATTCCGCTTGCTCTGCATAGACACAGTGGCTCCACCAATCCCAGAAATCACGCC
Source organism: Monarcha castaneiventris obscurior (assembly GCA_026261815.1). Lineage (NCBI taxonomy): Eukaryota > Metazoa > Chordata > Aves > Passeriformes > Monarchidae > Monarcha > Monarcha castaneiventris. Next base: position 10,742,005 of record JAMPIT010000485.1, read on the forward strand.
TGCCACTGGCTGCAGTTCCCAGTTCGCTAGCCACTCAGAGCCATCAGATGATGGTCACATCTGCGCCAGTGTCCAGCATCCCTGGTCGGTAGATCTGCTCCCCCTTGCAGAGCAGGCTGCACTCAATGGTAGGCTTATTTGGGCCTACAACCTGTGCCCACATTATGGTTGGATTGAGTGGGATCCCTTCTGGGCAGTTCTGTAGGAGCAAAAAGGCTTGTGCAATTGGTGTTCCCCATGAAAGGTAAAAGGGTGGGTCTGTGCAGCAAAGCTGGACAAAGATCTCTTGTCCAGGGTATACTGTTTGTATTTCCGGTACTACGAAAATTTGTTCTGGACCATGAAAAGTGTCCCCTAGAACGAGAATGTCCCATGGACCGTTCTGTGGTCCGTACTTCCCTGTGGGCATATGGTGAAACCACTTATCTGAAAAGTCCATGCACAGCGTAGTTACCAGCTGGCGCTGGGTTCCCATCAGTACTGCTCCATGTGACGGGTCTCTCTTATGTGTGCCAGGATCTCCGGGGAGGATGGTGCCTTCTAGGGTCCACCTGCTTGCTCCTGGTACCCGGTGTTGTACTTCGCATACTGGTCTAAGTGATACGGCTTTTGATTTGTCGTCAAAGAGTGAGGCCATCCCACGCTCCGCTGGAAGTTTTTTGGGTGCTGTGGGTACCACTGCTGTCTCTGGGGCCTCTGGTAGCTGGTGCCGCAGTCCTGGGTGGGTGACCTTTCTGGGCAGTCCTTTATAAAGTGTCCAAATTCCCCACAATTGAAACAGCGGGCATTATCTTTTGAAGCCACTGCTGCAAATGCACCTGATACCCCTTCTGCAATGCCCTTTGCAACTGCTTGGGCAACTGTGTTTTCAGTGGACATATAGCATGTGCAGCTTTCCACCATTTGCTCTATGGTGGGTTCTGTGTCCAGGGGTAAAGCCCTTAGAATAAACTTACATAGTTCATTAGCATTTGTTATCGCAAGTTTACTCTATAGTTCCTTTCATCCCTCTGGACTTTCTATTTGTTTTTCCAGGGCTACCTTTAATCTGTCCACAAATTTAACAAAACTCTCGTCCACCCCTTGTTTGATGTTAGAAAAATGTTGTGTGGGTATAGAGTCATCAGGGATAAGAAGCAGTGATGTTTTTGCTGCAATGGATATATCCTGCAGTGCAGCTTCGGGTATAGTGTTTGTTTGATCTGATGGTTTTTGAAGTTCACCTTCTCCAGCCAATTGCTCAACAGTCAAATTTGGCTGACTCACATCTTTAAAATAGGAGTCTGATAATGTTTTTAATTGCCTTTTCCAATGTCTCTCCCAGAGCATATATTCTGCTGGGCTAAGACAGCAGTTAACAATATTTTTAATGTCATGTGGAACGAGCGTGTAGGCAGAGAAGGTGGCTTCTAGTAAGTTTCTAAAAAAATGGGACCCCTGCCCATATTCCTTTGCAACCTTGCAAAGCTCTTTGATTTCTCTATAGGGAATTGGCTCCCATATTTTTATATTTGTGGGTCCCCCCCACCTCCCTTTCAAAAAAATGACTGGGGAGGCTGAAATCTTTTGGGCTAATTCCCAATATCCCTCCCGGGTGGCTTCCCTCCATGTCTGTGTCCAGCGATCGTCGGGCTCTGATTCAGGGTCCCCGGAGCTGCTGTCATCCTCTGAAGAAGAGGAGGGGTGTTCCCTGGGGCAGGCCGGGGCAGCCTGGAGCTGAACAGCACAGCAAAAAGTGCGGCAGATTTTGGATGCTGGCACTGCCTGAGCCGGGCTGGGGGCGGGGGTCTCGGGGGACCGGGAGTCCCATGCTGGGGGTCAAGTTCTAAGACACCCATCTCTGAATGTTTTTCTGGTCAAAGCCATAACAATACTGCAAAACAACCCGCAGGTGCAAGAAATTTACAATACTGTAATCTTGTTCAAAGTAATCAGCATGGGAAAGACTGAACTCTCACAAAATGCTGCAGAGAGCTGAAGAAATTCTCTGCTGGAGCTTTTCAGCATCCATATTCATCCATCCATCCATCCATCCGTCCGTCCATCCGTCCGTCCATCCATCCATCCATCCATCCATCCATCCATCCATCCATCCATCCATCCATCCATCCATCCATCCATTGCGGGGGAAACGAGACCCCTGGACAACGAATCAATATGATTGCGCAGGAATCTATTTATTGTTTACATTTCTCCATTCTTATACATTTCTGTAAGTGTCATTCACGCGATCACACATGACCCGATTGGACCCTCCGCATTGTCGACGCGCCCTGCATGCACCCCTCAGGGGACCTGATTGGTTCTAGTCCAGGATGGTACAGTCCCTCCTTATCTGCTTTCTTGCTGCCTTGTTATTCTTTCTTCCAACGTCTTCTTTCCCAATTTAGCACTTCTTACATTCCTCAGGCCCTGATAAGAGTAACTACACGGAACTTGGCTGGTGCACTGCTGCCAGGATTCTTATGTTTTGCAACATCTCCCCGCTTTTCTTCTTATTTGCACCAGCCAAGTTCCCTTTACTATGTTTTCCATTAACTGGATCGCTGATGTCTTTATACATAGAATAACACTCATAATGCATATGTGGAATGACACAAACAACACAGTAATAGGTAACAGTAATTGCAATACACCCTTCACCAGTCTTATGGGATAACACAAATAACATAATAATAGCTAACAGTAATCGCAACATTCCCCTCACCATTCTTTCACCTGGGCCCATGTGCAAGTAGCAGTTTCATTGTGCAACATATCCAATATCTTATCCTAGTTTATCAAGTATACATAGTATCTTATCTTATCAAGTGTATCTTAGCTTATCCAGTACATCTAATATCTTATCAAGTACATCCAATATCTCATCTATTGTCTTATCAAGTACATCTGATATCTTATCAAGTACATCTGATATCTTATCAAGTACCTCTAATATCTTATCAAGTACATGTGATATCATATCTTAGCAAGTACATCTAATATCTGATTCAACTATTTATTTATTTAGTATTATCTAATATCCTATCTTATCCCTAAAATTAGAACAATAGCAGTATCTAAAAGAAAAAAAAAACAAAAGAAAGACACAGTATCTATTCTTCAGCAGTATCAGAGATCGAAGTATCTTTCTCAAGCCAGAGACAAATCTACTTTGCTGGTATCCCTCGGGGTCTTTTATCTGTGATGATACAAGCATAACTCTTTTTCCCCATTAGCAACTCCACAGGTCCCTCCTATGACCCTGACATAGGATTCTTAAAACGAACTTTGGTCGGTGCTGTGACAATTCAGAGTCTTACTGCAAGCCTGAGTAATGGGTTAATGCTGGTAGATTTCTGCAAGCACCTGGTTCATAACATAAACTTCTTTCAGTACTCTGTCCTGCAGGCTCAGCCCATTTTCCCCCCTTTTTTTTTTTTGGTTGTTGTTGTTTTTTGTTTGTTTGTTTGTTTGTTTATCAAGCAGCCCTTTTAATACCTGATGTGTCCTTTCAATTATGGCCTGTCCAGTGGAATTACCTGGAATGCCCATGCTATGCCTCACTCCCCAAAGAGCCAAAAACTCTTGGGTTGGATGGGCTGTATAACCTGACCCATTATCTGTTTTTATCTCCTGAGGCAAGCCCATTATGGCAAAGCAGCCTCGCCAATGTCGAATAACAAAACGAGACCCTTCACTTGTCATAGGAGTGGCCCAAACCATGGCCGAAAAGGTGTCTATGGTCACATGAAGGCGTTTGAAGCGACCAAAAGGGCATAAACAGTCACATCAATCTGCCATAACTGCAGAGGTCCTAGGCCACGAGGATTGACCCCAGGACCGAACCCACCAACCACACCCTGATATTGTGGACAAGTTGAAACAATTCCTTGCGCCTTTCACAATGATATTTCAAATTGGTTGTGCAGAACCTTTGCACTTTGATGAAAAAACTCGTGAGTCCTCCTGGCTTGACTAAACTTATCAATATTGGGGGAAGCAGAGGCCCACAGTGGTGCTACTAATTGGTCAGCCTTCTCATTCCCCAAGGCTAGACCTTCCATTAATCCCAGATGACTCCGTATATGGGTGATGAAATAACCCTGCCTGTGGGAATGAAGTTGCCACAACCGCTGGTTCTGAATTTCCTTCAGCAATGACCGTTCTATGCGCTCAACAGCACCTACTACATAAAGAGAATCAGAAACAATGTTAACAGGGTCATCTGGCCATTACTCAAATACTCAGATTACTGCACATAACTCAAGGACCTGCAAAGAGTCTCTTGGTCCCTCAAGGATTTCACTGAGCCATTTGCCTTTATCTTGCTAAGTTAGTCTAGCTGTAGAAGTCTTTTGACTGGCATCAGTGAAAACCTGAGGCCTTTTATAGGTTGTTTTAATAGCTAAGGTAACTCTTCGACCTGTTGATATAAAGAAAAGAATTGATGAAGAGGAAAATGAATACTAATGAGACCTGGAAAATTTAACAATGCCCATTGTAAGATGTCTGAGTTCTGCAATGAACATTGCAAATAATCTTTAGTTAATGGGAGACGAATATTTTGGGGTTCCATCCAGTGTTCACTTTTGTGCCTTGACTACAATTTTTGCTATAGCCTCCATTTGTGCAGTTGCAGATTTTCTCAAGCTGAATGGCGAAAATACCCATTCTAAGATCTTTAGTGGCTGCCTAGCTTAGCCATCCCACTTCATTAGTATAGCCATCACATGTTTTTCTTTAGCCAACACAGCCACGGAAAATGGCAAAGTAGGAGACCAATGATCTACAAAGGAATTACCCAATTTTGTAGCAATTTGAATAGGGGCCTTCTGTTGTTTTTCAGATAGCTTGTACAGCAAATTGGCCTGATTTTCCCTTTTTAACAATGGCATTAGGGACTCAAGATCTTCATTAGTTATGCTACAGGTACCACGAATCCACTGTATGTCCCCAATTAATTCTTGAGCATCTGTCAAAGTCTGAATTTCTGTGCAAATTGTTGATTTCTGAGACCGAATTTGGGCTTCAGTAATAAGCATCCCCAGATATTTCCATGGGGCCTGCTGTCAGACTTTTCCAGGAGCAATTTGAAGGCCTGCCTCTTGCATTTACTGCTGTAAGGCAGGTGGCAGGTTTGCAACATCTGTATGTTCCCCTGCTTTCAGAATATCATCCATGTAATGATAGATAGGACACTGTGGGTACCTTTTTGGGTTTTTTGGTTTTTGTTTGTTTGGTTGGTTGGTTGGTTTTTTCCAGTGGAGCTAGCACCCAAGCGACACACAGCTGGCACATCACAGGAGACTTACGCATCCCTTGTGGCAACACAACCCATTGATACCTGTTTGCTGGCTCTGCCTTGTTTTCTCAGAGGCAAACTGATGTTTATCCAGACAAGCAGGTAACCACTTTAGACTTGCTGGCAATAGAACACTTGTGTACTGTGGGAATCCAGAGTGCAGAGAAATATTCTCTGCCTGTTTTAGAGAGAAAAACCACGCTGTCCAGGGGGGGTTTTCTCTCTAAAACAGGGAGAGAAATATTCCCTGCACTCTGGATTCCCACAGTGTACCTTCTCTTTTAGGTCAGTAAATTAGCTAGGTGTTGCTATTACACACTCAATTATGAATTTTTACATAAAACCTTTTGGAAATTGGTTCCACACACACAAATCTTCAGACTGGCATCATTCTGCCAGGGATCAAATTGATGCTCTACCTGCGAAAACTTTTAGTGCAAATATTGCACTATCTAAATGTTCTTGGGGAGCCATTCCTCATTTCTGTTCAGTGATAACCTGTGCAGCTGTCACTGTGGACATAAAGGCAGCACAATAGTAAGCGAACACATGCTATACAACAGTAAAGTCACGCCAAGCAAGAAAAAACAGGATAATACATACAATCCACAGCACATGATAAAAGGACAGTAACTTAGAATAATGCACTTTCAATTGCCTAAATACTGACCTATCACCCAGAGTCTGCCATAGCTGGTGACTCCACCTCACGAGGACCTGGAAAAACCTTCCTGGGTAAGGCTTCCAAATGTACCTCGAAGAGGGGTCCAGCTCCTATACATCCAAATTAGCAAGTCAAGGTGACTCAATTACAGTTTTAGTGCAGAAACACCTGGGTCTGTTGGCATGTTGCCCAACCAGGTATGGCCAGGGCTTGGCCAGAGCCAAGGCCTTAGCTGGAAGGGTTCCCTAACATATCTTACAAACAAGCCTTTATTAATAAGAGCTGTGAGAGTTTCCTAAAAGGATCCATGTCTTGCAAATAGCTACACAACAGTATGTGAAAGTTTGTAAAACAGCCGGCTTTGTCATTTTTCCTTAACAAAGTTATCAGTGGTACCATGAAAAAACTGCAAACAACCAAAGAAATGCATATGCATAACATAGAATAATATCTTCTGGATGATGCCCTCCATGACATGCCTGTGAATTCACCATATGACACTAAGAACATATTCAGAATCGTTAATACAACAGAGACAACTGACTTAGGAAATCAAGGTTACATTTTCTTGCACGCTTATGTGTATATGACAATCAAGCAAAGCAAAAGCAAGAAAGAAAGTACTAAACACCTTACAATCAATCATATGCATAGTCTGGAATTGTTACTCATCCTTTTCTGCTACCTATGAAAGATAAAACAGCAAAGATTGTCATGAATAACCATCACAATTGACCAATGCAGAACACTTATACCCATGGAATTTTCAATTAATTTGAGGTTTTAAAAAGCCACATTTCATATACCTTTACAACTTATTATCTTATATTTTTGAACAGTTACTTGCCAATTCATCATAATTATTTCAATTGGTTCAATCTTATCCTTATAATAAAAGAACTGTATCTTTCAATCTGAAGTTAACATCATTGAAACTAAACAAGAATTAGTCTGAACATAACTTAACAGGAATTAAATGAACACAAATTAAACCTAACATCACTTAAATACAACAAGACTGAAGTCAGAGTTGAGTGTTCCCTTTTTAACTGATCCTCAAAATTGGCCTGCTTCAATTATTTTCTCTCAAGAGCTGCTGTAGATCTACAGGATCTGCAGGATAGTTGATGCACGTTCTACATTGTATTTTCTGTGGCTTGGTGTTGCTGCATCTCCTTGTTCTCTGTGGCTGTTTATTGTGTGTATCTGAGGGTGCAATAACAGAAGCAGCCACACGTGGCGCTGCAGCTGGAGGACAAGTAACTTGTTGGTCACAAGATGGCGGAGACGGAAGTACGTAACATTGTTTACTATGGTAACCAGGGCGCTGCCATTTTGTTGTACGGAATAGTCCATAACTTTGCAACTGTATTACAAACTTTCGGAGCGAAGCTCTTAAGGCTGGATTCTGCAGCATTCTGCTCAAAAGCAGGCAACTCAGGGGGACCGTACACCGCAGATATGGGTTTTTGTCTAAAGCTGCTTTTGTTGCTCTGTCTGCTCAAGCCCCGAACGGTTCGCTCCACGGACTGCAAAAACCGTCCAAGAAGAGCCCGCACCCCCCTTGTGTGCCCCTAGATGCCATATGCTTCCCCCTTGCTGTTTCTGCTGTGCTGCCAATTATATTCAATGTTCTGGGCAGCCTGAGATTTGTTACAGTTCAAATTTCGGCTCTCGGCCAGGGGAGAAGGCGGGCTCCCCCCTCCTCCTTTGCGCCGACTTTTGCAGCCTTTTTTGCCTCGGGGAGACGCGCTCTGCGATCCCCGATGCTAACACAGTCTGGCTGCTTAGTACTTTAATACACAGATTCGGTATATGAATTAGTATTAAGTTGTATTTTCTTTTCTTTTGGTAGCAACAGCCCTCTATCTCTTTTTTTTTTTTTTTTTCTTCAAAGCGACTCCGCCTGTGCATACCTGTCATTTGCATTTGAATTCCTCCTCGTGGATCAGGCTGTGAGGGGGGGTAGCGGTGGAGCACACTCGCCTCCCTCCTCGCTGCTGTTAACCCTTCAGGGAACACCACGGGACACTTCGCAGGCAGCGTTAGAGGCTATAAAAAGGGGTTCTCTCTGGTTCTGGCACGGTGTGAGGTGCCTCTCCCCCTGGCTCTGGGTGCACGGAGGGTAAGGACGATATTACGGGGTTCACCTCCCCAAAGAATTCCCGTGCGTACGCCAGAAAGGCAGCTTGGCTCTGGACACGCTGCCGCTTCTGCCCAGCTGTTTTTTCCACCTCCGTTTGCCTTATGCTGTTATTATCACCACCCAAAGCATAACTGAACCTCTTAGTTTCTTTTCCTGCAGCACTTGCAGTGTCCCAGAGAGCGATTCCCAGCCTTTCCCACTCCAGAAAGAATACTTTCGTGGGTGGCACAAATCCTCTCTCTCGACCCCAACTCAGCAGTCTTTGCAAGACCTCTTGGGTCATACTTTAATATCTCTCATGAAGAGAATAGACTGGAGGATGCCGAGAGGCGTCCTGCTTTCCTTTTAACAGTCCCTCTGCCATACTCCAGCCCCCTGGCCTCACCTCTCGGGTGTCACCGTTGCAGCAAAATCTTTTCCGGAGTTCTTTTCCCAGGAGCTTTCTTCGGCCCCCTTTTCCCAGGAGTATTCTTCGGCCCCCAAACTCCGAGCGAGTCATCTCCGACTCCCCTCGCCATGGACCAGCCGCGGCAAGATCAGCCAGGGCCCCCCCACCTTTTCACTTCACCAGACCTCCTTCATTATCTAAAGGGGTTCGGTCTGTTTCATTAACGGACGTTTATCACGTCGGCGGCACCAATATGCGGGGAAAACGAGACCCCTGGACAACGAATCAATATGATTGCGCAGGAATCTATTTATTGTTTACATTTCTCCATTCTTATACATTTCTGTAAGTGTCATTCACGCGATCACACATGACCCGATTGGACCCTCCGCATTGTCGACGCGCCCTGCATGCACCCCTCAGGGGACCTGATTGGTTCTAGTCCAGGATGGTACAGTCCCTCCTTATCTGCTTTCTTGCTGCCTTGTTATTCTTTCTTCCAACGTCTTCTTTCCCAATTTAGCACTTCTTACATTCCTCAGGCCCTGATAAGAGTAACTACACGGAACTTGGCTGGTGCACTCCTGCCAGGATTCTTATGTTTTGCAACAATCCATCCATCCATCCCTCCATCCATCCACCCCTCCTTCTATCCATCCAGCCAGCCAGCCATCCAGCCAGCCAGCCAGCCATCCACAGGAACGTCTGCCGCTTGACCTCCCTTGCGGATGGCCCGGTGGGTGCAGGAGTAGCATCGGCCGGTATAAGGACTGTCTCAAAGTCCTGAAACTGGCCAGCATAGTCGGCAGGGCCGCCTCCTGGTTAGGAGAAGCCTGCCACAAGGGCGCCTGACGAGCAGGCTGCCAAGCTCCCCAAGGCGAAGAGGCAGAGAGAGGGAGAGTCCAGGTGAAATCCAACAAGGATTTATTAACGAACTAGGGTGAGGGAGAACTGGTTTTTTCTCTCCCTGCGCAGGGGGTTTTAAGGGGCATACAAAGGAGGAGGGTTTAGGGCAAAGAACCAATGGGAGGAGAACAAAGGGGAGGATACCGATCTCAACATCCAATTACCTACAGCCAAAGAGGGGGGGTTACACATAGAACCAATTAATAACCGAATACAAACAAATTCTCTAGAAGCCTGGGTGGTGTCCCTACTCGGCGCCTCCGCCCATGGACGCGCCCTCCGACTCCGATTCGTCTGCCCATCTAATGGCCAAGGCATGATGGACAGACGCCGGCCACAGCTCACTGGGCAGGGACACCACCACAAACGTCTGTCCATCCGTCCGTCCATCCATCCATCCATCCATCTATCCATCCATCCATCCATCCCTCCATCCATCCATCCATCCACTGAGGAACATGCATCCCTCTCTCCATCCATTCATCCAGCGTTTCCTCCATCCACCCACTCATGGGATCATCCATCCTTCCTTGTATCCATCCATCCATGGGAGCATCCCTCCTGCCCTCCTCCATTCATTTATCCTTCCACCCAGCACAGAGGCACATCCATCCATCCATTATTCCATCCATCCACAAGGGAACATCTGTCTGTCCATCTATCCACCCAGAGGTGGGAATACCCAATACCCACCAAGGAGGATACATCCTTCCATCCATTCATCCATCCATCCCTTAATCCACCAACGACAGAGGAATATCCATCCATCCATCCATCCATCCATCCATCCATCCATCCATCCATCCATCCATCCATCCATCCATCCATCCATCCATCCATCCATCCATCCATCCGTCCATCCCACCAATAGGTCCTTCTCCTCACCCACCCCCACCAGTGATGTTGATGGGGGTGTCCAACAGCCCCTGGGTGCCACCACCCCACCCTGGCTTTGCAGAGGACCCCATCCACAGGGCTCTGACCTCCTTGCAGTTCACTCTGGCTTGTGTGGGACAGCACCGCCATTCCAGCACTGTCAGTGTCCTGTAGGCCACCCTGTAGGACTGGACTACGGCATGGTAGCTGCAGCACAGAGGGGCAGTGCTCAGACCCGTCCTGGGGGCATCCCAGGTGTCCCTGCTGTTATGAATGGATGATGTGGGTTTAAATAAGTCCCTGCCTTTTGCCCAGGCCTCTCACAGCAGGCAGTAGCTTTATTGAGGTGGCCAGCATCCCAAGACCCACCCTCATTTTTAAGTTCTTTAATAATGGCTGATTCAGTCCATTATAGAATGAATTATTAATTTAACAGACACAAAACTAACAGACATAAGACTTAGACTATTACTACACAGGATCCTGCACAGGCCATCTGTGGTGGGGAGAGGGCTGATAAGCCCTGCCACACCTGCTCCCAGGGGACTCCAGTGGCCCCGCTCACCTGTGTCCACTGCAGGCTAGGGGCAAGCAGCAGTCGTGGAAGACCCTCTGGAAGAAGATCCTGTTCTGGACGTGGCATGACACCCTCCATGTCACCGTGTAGGAACACCAGTTGCTGGAAGGGAAACCAGTGATGTCACCAGCCCTTCCACAGGGGCAACACAGGGGTGCTGTCACCCAAATTGTCACCCTGGGAGATGCCTATCCCCAGTTTTTGGGGTGTCCATGGGAAGCCCTTCTCTGACACGAGGTGTGAGGCTGAGTTATGTTTCCCATGGAAAAGGGTCAGTGTTCTCCTCCATGACCCTGTGTCGGGGAGCAGGGTGCCATCTCCTAGAAGTGCAAACGCTGCAGGATTTCTTCCAGACCAAAGATGCCAGCAACTAGCTGCTGCCAGCAACTAGGACTCTGGCTGCCCTTGGAGTGCCAGCTGCCACCTCTGAACTGAAATCAAGAAACTGGGGGACTGAGTTTTGTTTCCTATGGGAAAAGGCCAGCATTTGTATCTAGGCACCTGTGTGCAGGAGTGGAGTGCCGCCTCCTAAAATTGCAAGGGGTTCAGGATTTCACCCAGACCAAAGACTCCAGCAACCAGGACTCTGGCTGCCCTAGGAGCGCCGGATGCCACCTCTGAACTGACATCAATAAACTGGGGGCCTGAGTTTTGTTTCCCATGGAAAAGTGCCACGATTGGCTTCCAGGCACCTGTGGCTAGTGATTGGGAAATCCTGCGCTGTTCGCAATTTTAGGAGGAGGCACCCCACTCCTGCAAACGACAACCTGAAGGTGAATGCTGGACCTTTACAATGGGAAACAAAACTCACACCCTGATTTCTTGATTTCAGTTTGGAGGCGGACTCCAGCACTCCAAGAGCAGCCAGAGTCCTAGTTACTGAAACCTTTGGCCTGGGAGAAATCCTGCAGCGTTCTCAATTTTAGGAGGCAGCACCCCACTCCCTAACCCTAACCCTAACCCTAACCCTGATCCTGACCCTAGTCCTCAGGTGCCTGGAGGTGAATGCTGGCTCTTTTCCATGGGAAACAAAACTCAGCTCCCCAGTTTCTTGGTGTCATTTTGGAGGTGGTGCCTGGCAATCCTAGGGCAGCCAGAGTCCTGGTTTCTGGAATCTTCGGTCTGGGAGAAATCCTGAGCCATTCTAAATTTTAGGACATGGAACTCACTCCCAGCCACATTTCAGTTCAGAGGTGGCATCCAGCACTCCAAGACAAGAATGAGTCCTAGTTGCTGACAACTTTGGCCAGAGAAAAATCCTGCACTGTTTGCAATTTTAGGAGGCAGCAATCCACTCCTGCACAAAGGTGCCTGGACTGGCTCCAGGCGCATGGAGGTGAACGCTGGCCCTTTTCCATGGGAAACAAAACTCAGGCCCCCAGTTTCTTGATGTCAGTTTGGAGGTAGCGTCTGGCACTCCAAGGGCAGCCAGAGTCCTAGTTGTTGGCATCTTTGGTCTGGGAGAAATTCTGTGCTGTTCTCAATTTTAGGAGGCAGCATTCCACTCTCTAACCCTCACCATAACCCTTACTCTAGACCCTAACTCTAACCCTAGACCCTAACTCTGACCCTCACCCTAACCTTGACCCTGACCCTGACCATGACCATAACCCTGTCCCTGACCCCAACCCTCACCCCGACTGTGACCACAACCGTGACCCTAACCCTGACCCTGACCCTAACCCAACCTTATCCACACTCGCACCTGAACCCAAACCTGAACCCGAACCCGAACCCGAACCGGAACCCGAACCGGAACCCGAACCCGAACCCGAGCAGTTTCTCTTGCAGTGATTTGATGCCTAAGGCATCCACTGAGTCATTGGGAGCAAAGGGAGGATCTTAGAGAGTTCTGACAAAAGTGCTGTTTTCTGAGTTTCTTCATCCGCCAATCAATTACCTGTTGCCTCCTCCAAGTACCCTGCCTGATGTCCCCTAACGTACATTATTGCCACACATTTTGGTAAATTCATCACCTCCATAAAACGAATAATTAAGCTCTTATGAGCTGTTTTTTCTCTGCAGGTTAATAAACCCCTTTCCTCCCACAGTTTTCTAAACACATGCATACTTAGAATCAGTAAGAATGTTAATTCACAGGCTCTTACAAGCACATACAGCTCCACTGTTTGAGCTGACAATGTGGGTGGCAACCTCCCCCCTTCCTCTAATTCCCTTCCCTTAATAATAGCATCTCCTATAACTTGCTTCCCTTCTATTACCCTTGAAGGCTTATTAATAAATACATTTTCTTCCTCAGGGCAGGGAGTGTCTCTTCTGCCGATTGACAGTTGAGGGCAATTTAAAGAATACAGACACCAATGGAAAGAATGGTCTAATTTTACTATGAATATAAAGACAACACAAAAGTAAAATTATTTATCTGATAAAACGACACGCTTGGCTTTAGCAACAAGCAAAAATAATCAAGGTAATGCACCAATCTTTACTCATTAATCAAGACAAAGGATAATGATTGAGAAAGATACATCACCAATTGCCTAAATACTTTACCATCATCCTAAGTCCACAGTCACTGGGGAGCCCCGTTTTGCAGTGAGGACCTGGAGAACCCTTCCCGGCAATTGGGAAATTCCTATGCTGTACGTCCACCCAGAGGTGAGGTCTCCAAATTCACCCTGAAAGTGGGTCCAGCTTTTATAGGCCCTAATCAGCAAGTTGAAGTGACTTGATTATATTTTTAGCACAGAAACTCCTGGATGTGATGGCACACTCCCCAACCAGCCAAAGAAAAGGCTTGGCCAGAGCCCAGGCCTTGGCTGGGAGGGTTTTCCCCTAAAATACCATACAAACAAGTCTGTATTCATGTCAGTTGAGAAAGTTTCTTGAAATGATACATTTCTTGCAGACAACTGAACAAGATTATACAGAGCTAGCATAAGCATCTTTGTAATCTATTTTTAGCTAAATAATACTGATGGTGTTAGTCACATAGTGCCCAGGATTCATCCTGTGAGACAACTCTGGCTGAGGCCTCCTGCTCAGGCCTCAGCACATCAGTGTCTCGTGAATTTTCCCTAGCCTGGGTCCGAAGATCTATCACTTGAATGCAGTCGTGGGTTTCTTCCTGGCCCCCATCTCCAGGACTGTTCAAACAGGAGACTGAGTTAGACCCTTCCCCACTTCTCAATCCTAAGTCTTTCTCTTCCATTAAATAAGTTTTAGACTGTAAAAACCGAGCACTAGACATCCACTTAGAGCCTTTTTCACTTAATAAAACTTTAATTGGATGTGAGACTTTGTTGCAGTTTTAGGAGTTCTTTTGTCTTTCTTTTTCTCTTAAAGAATTTTCCCGTACTGTTGCCAGGAGACAAATTACTGAGTACTTAAGAGAGACAAAAAGACCTGGCCACAGGAGGAGGGTTCAAACTGGCTGCCCTCTTTCACCTGAGGTTTTCTTGGGTAGGGCAGTGATGCTGCAAGATTTGAACTGGGAAAAAGGGATTGGGTACAGTCCCTAGGGCTCTTGTTCTCCTGGCATTCTGAGGGGAAAAAAGGCTGCTATCGTTGTGGAGAGAATTTGTTGCTGCTGCAGGTTTCTGCTTTCTGCTGCCTTCCTTCTACCATGAGTGGAGCTTGCTCGCTGGAGCGGCTGTTACACTGGGACCCTATTTAACACCCTACCTCACTAAAAGAGGGACCTTTCCACCATCTGCTCGGGTGCCTCAGGGAAAACCCTGGGATCCCAAGCTTGCCTTTCCCTGCCCTGCTGGGAGCCGGGCCAAGGCTGCCCTGCCCCACTGTTCCTTTGCTGTTGCTTCAAGCCTTCACTACACTGTAGCTCCTCATTTCCGGCCTGCTGAGACGTCCTGGGGTCCCCACTGCAGCTCCGAAGTCTGATACATCTCGTCTGCCACCGCGGATTTTTGCTTGTCTTTGCTGTTCCAGCCTGCTGTTCCCGAGGGTCCAGCCGGGCACCGGGATCAGCTGCCCCAGGGGGTTTGTGAAGCCTTTCTTCCATCCCTTCCGGGCTCAGCCAAGCCGCCATTGCCGGGTGCTCCCCGAGCTCGCTCCGGAGCGCCCCCTGCAGCCGCGGGGGAACCATCGCACCCGCCCTGCTCACCGGGAGCCGCCAGCGCCCCTGCCGGCCGTGAGCGGAACTGCACCCAAGGGAAAGGGCCCGGCAGCCGAGAAGGCCGGCACTGGGTTCTGGTTCTGTTCGCTGTTACTGCCACAGTTACTGTTGTTTGTTTCTGTTGTTATACATATATATATATTAGTAAAGAACTGTTATTCCTATTCCTCATCTTTTTGCCTGAAAGGCCCTTAATTTCAAAATTATAGTAATTCGGAGGGAAGGGGGATTACATTTTCCATTCCAAGGGAGGCTCCTGCCTTCCTTGGCAGACACCTGTCTTTCAAACCAAGACAGACTTTAATAATAAGAAATTCTCCTGTCATCAGTTTTCGGGCTTCAGTTACCATTAAAGCCATGGTTACACAATTCTGTAGGCAAAGATGCCAGCCTCTGGCCACTGGGTCTACCATCTTAGAAAAATAAGCAACAGACTGCCATGTTCTCCCATGTTCCCATACTGAAATTCTTTTAGTAGGACCCTGTTTAACATCCACATACAATTAAAATTCTTTTTCCCTGTCTGGAAGGGCTAGAACAGGACCCTCAGTTAATCTGCTTTTTTTCCCCAAACACTTTAAAATTCTGCTTTCCTTCTGGTGTCCATTCATCCAGTTTCTTAGCTGTCAGGACAGGAGTATTATAGGGAGACATCCATGGCTCCAGAAGACCTGCCTTTAGCAGGGACTCAGTAACAGTCTGTAACTTCTTCTTTCCCTCCCTTGAAAAGAGGGTATTACTTTTTAGACACCACTTTTCCTGGTTGCTCCAAGGTAGTTTGAAGAGGCTCCACAGCTAATTTTTCATGCTTTCCTGGGACTGCCCACACTTCTGAGCTTTCTTTGACATTTGACACAAAGTTACAATAGTGTTAGCATCTGTATCCAATGTAGCCAGCAAATCCCTTCCCTGTAAATTATAACTACAATTAGGAAAAACCAGAAATTCATGCATTTCACTCCCCCCCCCCCCCCCGCCCCATCTACTAATCATGGTTAAATAAAACACATTCACTCCTCTTTTCCACTTATCCCCTGAATAATTAAAGAACTTCTTGACAATTCTTCCCTTTAGGGAGAAAATTCAAAGTGGATGGAGAGGCCCCTGTGTCTATCAGGAAACACACCTCCTCTTGGTCTGGTTCCACCCTAAATCTTATCAAGGGCTCCAGTGTGCTGGGGTCTCTGGTATAATACTACCTGACACCCCTAACAATCCATCTCCATTAATTGCTGGGCTTCCTCCTCTTGAGGATCCAGCCATTTCTGCCAACATTCTGGCTTCCAGTGTCCCTCTGCCCTGCAGATAAAACACTGATTCATTCCCAAAGCTGTTTGGGTCAGCTCTCCGCTGCCGAGGAGGGAACGCCTCTGCCATGTCCTTGGGGCCAATCCTGCCCCTTCTGTCCTCGGGGACTCCTTGGGCCCTGTGGTTTTATCCCTCTGGGGCTGTAAGAACTCTGCCATCACCTTTGCCTTCACCTTTTCTTCATCCCTTCTTACACACACTTGCTGTATATTTCTAACCAGTTAATCCAGGGGCTTATTCTGCCCTTCTTCTAGCTCCCACCCTTACTACCTCCTGTGGGTACTCATTTTCCCACAGCTCAAAATCATTTGTTTCTGCAGTGACAAAAAAAAAAAAATCTTCGAAAGAAAATCCTAATCTTTCCACGTACAATCTGCATTTCCCAGATATTCCTTCCTCCTCTTCTTTGTCTAGTCTCATTAGTCTTTCGAAGTCCCAGACTTTCAAAAAAGCACCACAATCTGGGTGACGAGAAGGGGTGATGAAGAGCAAGGCTTTGTCCTGGCATATTTTTCTGTACGAGACGTCTATCCAGATCTTTGGTCCTTGTGAGGCACAGTGTTCTGCTCGAGAAGTAGACGACGATTGGCCTCCCAGGGGAAAAGGAAAGCACCACTCCAACACACAACATGTTACAAAAGGCGAAGAAGGAAGCTGCAGAGCACCAGGCTTGTGTGCGCAGTGTACTGAATTGCAAAAGTCCAGCACAAGCTCGTTCACAATGCGAGGCTGCTGAGAATGCTGTTGCTGCTTCAGAAAGTGACGTGCAGCGGTTGGACTCCTTCACGCTACGTGGAGAAAAGCCCTTTCCTGCACCTTCAGTGTTGCAGGGTCCAAGGAGGTAGCGCTCACACAGAAGGAGACTCTAGCAGTAAAAGCTAGTGCTGGGCTGCACCTTCCCATTGCCGTACATAAGACACATCGAACTCACCTGTGCACTCTTTTCTTCCCTCCTCCACTGCATCTACCATCCTGTTGTCAGAGTCTCAGGTCCTAATGTTAAAGATGATTGTTTTCCACAGAGGGCTGGAAGAGGAAGAGGTAGCAGCACAAGTAGCTGTCGTTGAACTTTTCTCTTGCGACAGCTACTGTGAATTTGGCAGGCAAGTGAGTGGCAGCCATGCTTCTCTTGCTGCCTGTACACTGCACACACAAGCCCGGTGCTCTGCAGCTTCATTCTTTGCCTTTTGTAACATGTTGTGTTGGAGTGAGAGCATCTCTGGACTCAGGCCCAGAGGAAAGCCAAAGCACAGGAGTTGAATTCAAGCCTTTGGACAAACTGAGATACATGAAATCTTACCAAAGTGAAACAGAAATATAGAATTTTTAACTTCTAGTAGAAATACATGCTAGGTGCCTTAAACATTGAAAAACTGCAGCAGAGACCTTCAGCATAGTTCTTTCTGCTGTGGCAGTGTTATCCTTTCATAGAATTCTTTATTTTAGACAAATTATGGATAGAACTATATTGTTCACATTTTTTAGATATATTATTTTAGAAAAAATATAGATAGAATAAAATTGTTGTCCTGGGTTGCAGTGTATTCTATTACCATCCTCATGAGCTGTTAAAACTAGGTAGGGCAGTGTTTCCTTGCCTCCTCCCTCCAGACTATTGTTCTGTTAATGGCCCATTAATGTTCTGCCGCATGACTCAGAGATAACTCCCTCCGGACTATCTTCTGTTAATGAGCCCATCAACACCGGGCCTCATGACTCATTATCCCATTGTGAGAGACTCCACCCAGAGGGAGGAACCAAGCATTCCATCCTAGATAAAATCTGGGTTTCTGAACACCACGGGGAGCCTTTCCACTGGATTCCCAGAGGACAGGAGCTGCATAGCCACCACCGGACCTTCTGAGGAAGAGCAGACCCTTCTACTGGACCACTGCTTTGACAGAAGCCATCACTTCAGGAGGACTGCAGCCGCCACCCTGACTAACGGGGTATCAGGTTGTATTCTGACTGTCAGTTTAACTCACTGTTTGTCTACCTTTGTTTTTTTGATTTCCCAATTAAATTGTAATTCTGACTTAGTGCCTCCCACTGGTTTGTTTTCAAACTAGTACAATTTTTCAAATTTTTTAGATATATTGTTCACATAAACAATAAGAGCTGATAGAAACTGTAGCAAATCTGTGTAATAACTATGTAACACTTACAATTGTTAGAATTAGACCGGGATAAGTTAAGAAAAGAAAAACTAGAATTGAGTGTTAATTTCATTGGTTAATTAACAAATATAATCCACACTTCTGTAAGGAAAGGGGATTCATCATTAATTAGAAGGAATTAGAAGAAATTAGAGGAAGAAGTTGTTTGCTGCCTGCTGTTTTGCTGCTGCTGCTGTTGCTGCTTGACTTTATCATGTAACCCCCTTCAAACTGCCTTCAAGAAACGATGAGACTGTGAAATAAAGAACTTAGCAGAACAGCAGCCTCCTCTGCTCTCTTTTACCCTGGTCCGAGAAGGAAGAGACCCATCAAAAGCACAACAGTTGTGCTTTCCTTCTCCCGAAGGCGAATCATCATCTACTTCTCGCACAGAACACTGTGCCAGCAGCCTGTGAGTGACCGAGACATGGACCTAGACTGGCAGGGAATCTGAATAGTTTATTCAAAAGAAACAAGCTGGTTTTATACACTTTTTCAATGCACAGTATTTCCTTACATGGTAATTCTCACTACGTGACCTATCCCATGTTGCCACCTCAGCAACTTGCTTTCTAAATGTCCTTCTGTGGGGTGGTCACGCACTGTTCACCCATCTGTCAGCTCTCGGCAGGCTCCTCTCCATAGGGGTCTGTCAGAGACAAGCCTCTCTGTGCCGCCAAGTTTTTCTGCAGGCGCATCCCACAGCCCACAGCTGAACTCTATCTTATCTTTCCCCACAGCAGCCAAATGTTCCAGCACACGGCTTCTGCCGAAACATGCCTAGGGCCATGTACTTTCCTTCTCAGTGCTACACTTCATACCCTGACATTCTGCCTCTCTTGTATTCTGAATCTAAAGGGAAAAATTCTTGGCTACGTCTCGCACAGACAACTATGCCAGGACAACAAGCTCAACCAGAGCTTGCTTGTGGAAACTATTATTTGCATCAAGGGGCAGGCCTTATTCCTTTACAATGTGCAAAGCACCATCAGATCGTGCTGCTTTCTGCATGGTCCTTCTCAGCTCCAAGTACCACTGTGCCCATTACAGCCTCGCAAGGACCAAAGATCTGGCTAGATCTCTCACTGTAGTGGTTTTAGGTCAAAATATGCATTAAACCCTGATTTGCTTTCTGTGAGATAAGAGTTAGGAGGAATCAAAGCAGGTACAAAACTTAAAGAACATAAAGAAGTTTATTAACAGACCTAAAAGAAAGAAAGAAAGAACAGCCGGAGAATAAAGAAAGACTCAGAGACAGGAATGCAGTCCAGCGAATAGATGGAATTATTTAATTAATAAAGAACGGGTTTTTATGTGTTTAGTTCTCTTAGTGTCTACCTAGATGGCACGAGGTTATTGGAGCTCTTGCTACTAACTACCAGAGTGATTGGTCAGTTCTCACATCGTTCATTCTCCTAGTAGAGATGATAACAATTCTAATTATATCTGCAGGTGCAAGATAGCAAACTCGGTTTACAGAAACCTTATCATGTTTTGCATAGTTCAGCATGAGAAAGACAGAGCTTTCACAAACTACTGCAGAAAGCTGAAGAAATCAATCCTCTGCTGAGGCTTCCTCAGCATCCATAAAAGAAAACAATCAGAACAAACTTTTAGAACTCTTTTCTTACCCCACTTTTCTCCCCTCTTTCAATCATTGTTGCAGTTCTTGAAAAGGGAGAAAAGGGAGAAAAGGCTTTTTCCTCCCGTTTTACGTGGTTTTACGAACTGCCACTGTCTGCAGGTTTGCTTAGAAATAAACAGTCTGCTGGGGTGTAACACATCTCTTCCATGAACCCTTTCACAGTTCCTTCAACTATAAACATGAGCCATCAAATGGGATTATTACTCTTTTAAGGATGAGTCATTTTTGGCTTGAACACTGTCTTGGTTTGAAAGACAGGTGTCAGACAAGAAAGGCCTGAGCCTCCTCTGAAATGGAAAATGCAACCCCCTTCCCTCCGAATGATTATAAATTTTAAAATAAGGGGCTTTCAGGCAAAGATTTGAGGGATAGGAATAACAGTTCTTTACTAATAAATATATATGTATAACAACACAAACAAACAGATATAACTGTGGCAGTCACAGCAAACAGCAGCACAAACCCAGTGCAGCCTCTCTCGGCCTCCGGCCCTTTCCCCTGGGTGCAGTTCCTCCGGGGCGGCTCCCGGTGAGCAGGGCAGGTGTGATGGTTCCCCCGCGGCTGCAGGGGGCGCTCCGGAGCGAGCTCGGGGCGCACCGGTAATGGCGGTGCCGGGTCCCGGGAAGGGATGGACGAAAAGCCTCACGAACCCCTGGGCAGCTGATCCTGGTGTCTGGCCGGATCCTCAGGAGCAGCAGGCTGGAACAGCAGGGGCGAGCGCAGATCCCGGGTGGCAGCGAGATGTATCAAGCTCCGGCGCTGTGGCAGGGAACCCAGCAGGTCTCTCAGTCAGCAGGGCGCACGAGCTACAGAGTAGCTAAAACTCCCAGCAGCAGCGGAGCAGGACAGCAACGGCTCAGCTCCCAGCGACAGGGAAAAGTGGGCTTGGGAATCCCGGGGTTCTCCCGTAGAGAAGCAAGCAGCCCAAAGCAGAAGTCTGCAGTGCTGACCAATGGCAGGCAGCTACCACACCGAAGGCAGACAGCTCCCAGACTGAACTCTTGAGAACACCAGGCCGCCCCCGGGTGTCCCAACCCCCCAGGTGACAAAAGGGTGGCTCGTTGGACCCCGCCCCTGTGGCCAGCTCTTTTGTTTTCCTTTAAGCACCCAGCAATTTGTCCCCTGGCAACTAGTATGGGGAAAATTCTTTAAGAGAAAAACAGGCTAACTCCTAAACCCCAACAAACACAAAGCGTTTTTTTGCCACCAGGTTTTAAAAGCCTTTCACCACTTTTCAGATACAGCATGGCATGGGCATTCTTCACAACCTTTACAAGTCACACAAAAAGAATTGTCTGTCCCCCCATGTACTTCAAATGGATTAAAGAGACAAACAGTTTGTGATATTACAGTTTCACACCACAGCAATGCAAGAAGATTTTTAAGCTGTGTGCGAGAAACGTGGCACCACCTTTTTCTCTCCTGGAGGCATTTTAGCTTCGTCCCATGTGACATCGCTTTCTCTTTCTCTCTGGCTCTGAAAGTCACCATGTTGAAAAAGTGTTACCGTTCAGGTTCCTCTGCTGGCTGCCCAGCTGTCTTCTTCAGTTCAGCACGAGGTGTGCTGGCTGGCTGGAGGCTGAAGGCTCTGCTGGTTCCTGCTGGCACCATGTGGAAAAGAGAGGGATCCACTGGTCCCAGGAAACCGCATCGGACAGCCTCATATTTCCCTCTCCCAGCAACCCAGGGTCTGTGCTGTGGCATTGGGAAAGGGGAGAGGAAGGGGGGCAGGGGCGCCCGGCCCAGCCCGGCGGGCCTGGCGGGGCCCAGGGCTCTGAGGCCCCTGCCTCTGTCCCATCCTCCCACCAAGGTGGAACAGAAAGAAACCCCAAAAATCCCGCCTTTCCACGGGTTTTAAATATGTAAAATTGAGAGAAGCGTGATTGGTCCAAAAGACTGTCTGTCAATTTAGGGTCAACCCATTACACTCACACAGAAAAATATGCCAGGACAAAGCCATGTCCTTCATAACCCCTTCTCATCACACAGATTGTGGTGCTGTGCTGAAAGTCTTGGAGATAGAAAGACTAATGCAGCAAGTGCTTCTCTCCTGGCACATTTGGCTGAGAGAGTTGACTTGGTAAAGCAGGAAGAGCATGATTATACCTACAGCCGAGGAAAAAGCTTGCACAGCACACTGTGGATGGGTGCAGTATAACACACTGAAAAGGGGCAAAACTGAATGCCATCGGTGGGCTTCAATTCTGTACAGTGCACATAAGGCAAAGAATGAAGCCACAGAGTACCAGGCTTGTCTGCACAGTGTACCAAATTGCAAAACCTAGCCAAAAGCTTGTTCACAATACGAGTCCGCTTAGAATGCTCTGGCAGCTTGAAAAAGTAACACTCAGCCATTGCACTCCATCATGCTATGTGTAGATGTGCTAGTTTGAAAACAAACCAGTGGGAGGCACTAAGTCAGAATTACAATTTAATTGGGAAATCAAAAAAACAAAGGTAGACAAACAGTGAGTTAAACTGACAGAGTCAGAATACAACCTGATACCCCGTTAGTCAGGGTGGTGGCTGCAGTCCAATATGACGGTGGCTGAAGTCCTCCTGAAGTGATGGCTTCTGTCAAAGCAGTGGTCCAGTAGAAGGGTCTGCTCTTCCTCAGAAGGTCCGGTGGTGGCTATGCAGCTCCTGTCCTCTGGGAATCCAGTGGAAAGGCTCCCCGTGGTGTTCAGAAACCCAGATTTTATCTAGGATGGAATGCTTGGTTCCTCCCTCTGGGTGGAGTCTCTCACAATGGGATAATGAGTCATGAGGCCCGGTGTTGATGGGCTCATTAACAGAAGATAGTCCGGAGGGAGTTATCTCTGAGTCATGCGGCAGAACATTAATGGGCCATTAACAGAACAATAGTCTGGAGGGAGGAGGCAAGGAAACACTGCCCTACCTAGTTTTAACAGCTCATGAGGATGGTAATAGAATACACTGCAACCCAGGACAGTAGATAAGCACTTCCCTAAATCTTTGGTGCTGTGGCATTGTCCCAGTCTGAGACATATTAAGGGAAACACTCGGGAAGGAATGCCTCCTCCAAAGAAGGCAGGTTTCAGCTGCCCCTCCCCCCCAGATTGGGGAAGAAATTCCTCAGAGGAAAGTGAAAAAGAAGTTATTTATTTAACAAGCAGAGTGCACACAGGCACAGAAAAATAATAATGCTAAATAATAAAACTTCTCACTGTGCAGAGAAATTGGTAAAATTCAAAGTCCTTTGTAGGCGTGGCTCTGCTCTGTCTCCAGTGCTGGGGTTCAGTGTGGGCCTCCTGGTGATGTTCTGGTGTTGCTGAACAGTCCAAAAGAGAAGAAGAAGAAACTTAAATGCCAGGGAAAAAACTTTCTTGCCTCAGCTAGCAGACTAGCTAAAAAGCAAAGGAGTTCAACTGTCTGTCTCTCTCCTGAGAAAAGGAACTGAGAGCAAGGAAAAGCAGGAAAAGTTCTTTTCTCCTCTCTGCTGCAGCGGTGAGAGAATGCAGGGGAGTGTATATGTCCTTGAGATAATAACAACTCAGTTTTTTTCTCTCCCTTTCTCTCGGACCAAGCGTAAAGACACAGAAAGGCACAGGATTCATGTCTGGTATACAGCAGATGATAGGGAACACAGTATCATACAGTCACCCCAGGACAAGGACCTAGAGCTCACACAGAAGGAAGTGTCAGGACCGAAGGGGTTCTTAAAGTACTCCCCTCTCTATGCAGCCTTGAAACTGTGCACAACACGCTGTGGCTCTGCACCTTGCTTCTCAGATAGACATGCCATCAGATTTTTCACCCTTGCACCTCCGTTGTGGACATCCAGCAGCTGCTCCAACAGAAAAAGGCTCTAGAAGTAAAAGCCAGTGCTGGGCTGCACCTCTCTCTTGTGGCATGAAAGCCACATCAAACTCATTAGTGCACTCTGTCTTTCCCTTCTCCGTTGCATCCTACCACGGTGTTCTCTGCATCTAGGAGAGGAAAGCTAAGCGCTATTGTTTCCACATGTGGCTGGAAGAGGACTAGGTAGCAGTGTAAGTAGCTGTCATTGAACTTCCCCGTTCTGACTGCTAACATGAATTCAGCCACACTCCTCTTGCAGCCTGTACAGTGAGCACAGAAGCACAGTGCTCTGTGGCTACATTCTTCACCTTATGTGCGCTGGACAGAATTGAAGCCCACTGATGGCATTGACCTTTGCCACTTTACAGCCCGTTTACTGCTTGTATCCACAGTATGCTGTGCACGGTTTTTCCTAATCTATATGTACAATCATATTCTTTCAGTTTAGCAGAGTCCAAACTGTCCATCTAGCTCTTGCTCAGCCAAATGTACCAGGAGAGAATCACTTGCTGCATTAGCCTTTCAAACTCCAAGAGTTTCAACACTGTACCACAATCTGGGAGAAGAGAAGGAGTAATGAAAAACGTGTTTTTGTCAGGGCACACTATACTGTGCGAGAGGTCTATCTGGATCATTGATCCTTGCGATGTTCTAATGCACTCAGTTCACTGAGAAGGAATGTGCAGAGAGCACAGCTTTGCAGTTGTAAAGAGGACTGCCCCTTGAATATGGTGCAAATACAAGTTTCCACTAGTTTTGGAGGCAAGCTTGGCATCCTGGTATGGTTCTCTGTGCGAGACATAGCCGAAAACCTTTCTGTTTAGATTCAGAATAAAAGAGAGTCAGAATGAGGGGGTTTGTGAGAAGGAAAGTGCATGGCCCAGGCATGTTTCAACAGAAGCAGTTCACTAGAGTGCTTCACTGCTGGCACAGTGTTCTCAGCAAGAAGAAGACAACTATTTGCCTCCGGGAGGATGAATACATGACATGTTACAAAAGGCAAGGAAGGAAGCCGCAGAGCACTGGGCTTGTGTGCACAACATACAGGCTGCAAGAGGAGCATGGCTGCCACTCGCTTGCCTGCTGAATTCAAGTTAGCAGTCATAATGGGGAAGTTCAAAAACACGTACTTGTGCTGCTACCTATTCCTCTTCCAGCTCTATGTGGAGACAATTGCGCTTAGGTTTCAACACCGAGATGTAGAGAAAACAATGCTGCCATGCAACGGAAAAGGGAAAGACAGAGTACACTAATGAGTTTGATGTGGCTTACATGCAGCAAGAGGAAGGTGCAGCCCAGCACTGCCTTTTTCTCCTAGAGCCTTTTTAGGGGAGCAGCTGTTGGACATTTGCAATGGAGCTGCGAGAGTGAAAAATGGTAAGGTCCATGTATGTGATTGTCTTGGTTTGAAAGACAGGTGTCAGACAGGAAAGGCAGGAGCCTCCCCTGAAGTGGAAAATGCAACCCCCTTCCCTCCGAATTATTATAGATTTGAAAATAAGGGGCTTTTCAGGCAAAGATATGAGGGATAGGAATAACAGTTCTTTACTAATAAATATATATGTATAACAACACAAACAAACAGCAATAGCTGTGGCAGTGACAGCAAACAGCAGCCCAAACCCAGCGCCGGCCCCGGGCCCTTTCCCCTGTGTGCAGTTTCTCCGGGGCGGCTCCCGGTGAGCAGGGCGGGTGCGATGGTTCCCCCGCGGCTGTAGGGAGCGCTCCGCAGCGAGCTCGGGCAGCACCGGGAATGGCGGCGCGGGGTCCCGGGCAGGGATGGGTGAGAAAACCTCACAAACCCCCTGGGCGTCTGGCTGGATCCTCAGCAGGCTGGAACAGCAGGGGCGAGCGCAGATCTCGGGTGGCAGTGAGAGGTATCAAACTGCGGAGCTGTGGCAGGGAAACCCGGCAGGTCTCTCAGTCGGCAGAGCGTAGGAGCTCCGTTTCCAGACGGGACAAGGAGAAGAGCAGGCTTAGGAATCCCGGGGTTTGCCCGCAGAAAGCAAAACAGCCAAAGAAGCAGGAACCCGCAGTGTGACCGAGACGTCCACACCGAAGGCAGGCAGCTCCCAGACTGAACGCTGAGCACCCAGGCAGCCCCCCGGGTGTCCCAACCCCCAGGTGACAAAAGGGTGGCCAGTCCCACCCCGCCTCTGTGGCCAGGTCTTTTGTTTCTTTTAAGTATCCAGCGGTTTGTCCCCTAGCAACTAGTATGGGTAAAATTCTTTAAGAGAAGAAACAGGCTAAAATCCTAAACCCCAACAGTGATAAGAAAGGTGTTTAATCCCAGTATGCTGTGGGCAATATAAACTCTGCTAGGAGAAGGATGTTCTTCAGAAACATCTTTTGTCCTCACTGTTCCTTCTCTGTGAGATATAGCTGCTTGGACTCGGTGACATGGAAGGTGTGTGAAAGTGATAGCACTGCAAATATCAGGTTGCACACAGAAGAGGGAAGGTCGGCAAATGCTTCCTGACCTGGCACGCCTCTCAGTCTGAATTGTAGCTGTAACACTTCTCTGTAGTGATGCAATATGATGATGCTATAGATATACTTGAGAAGGAAAGTGTGTTTTTCTAGTTTAGAGAGTGCAAAAGAACTATTAAGGCCAGCACTGGCTTTTTATTCTAGAACTTTTTCATTGGGAGCAGTTGCTGGATGCTTTGGAGGGAGTTTGGGAGCTGCGAAATTGAGCAGGTAAGTTGGTACATAGAGCTGGAGAGAAAAGGCATCTCTCCAGGGAGTCTGATGCATTTCAGAGGCTGCGAGTTACGTGTTGCACAGCTGATCACACAGAAAAGGTTCTAAAAGAAGGAGGTCGAGCTGGAATTGCCTTTTCTTTTGCAGCCTATAAACTGCAGAGCAAACAACGAAACAATTCCTCTTCCTTCCCCACTACATGCAGGACTACCGTCTTTCAAGTCTCCAAGAGGCAGGATGCAGAGCGGAGCTCTTCCACTGACTTCTCCCACACGACTGGGTCCGGGCCGGAAAAGCGCTTGCCTTTTTCCTGGGCACTGTCAGTGCTCATCAAAACAACCACACGATGGCTCTGTGGACTTGCAGAAGAGGGAAACCCACCTCGCCCGGCTCCAAACTACCCCAAGGACGGACCCAATTTGGAAATGTCCCTGCTCTCAAATCTACAGTCAGGACAAAAAGATTTGGCTCATCTTCCAAGTGCAAAGTCTTCTTTGCACCACTCTCACGCAGCAAGAAGAACTCCTTTGCCCTTACAAATCTTTTCACTCTGGCAGAGTCTGGCCACTAGCTTAAAAATACCTGGCAGAAACAGGGCTCACCAAAGTGCCAGTTGAGAAAGCTCTTGCTGCCTACAACTTCAACTGCACCCATCAAACTACCAGCACCCACCTTGCTATCAGCACTTTCCTTCTCAGCTCTTGGTACCATCCCAAGCCTTCAGCCTCACAGAGTCAGGATCCAAAGGGAATGGCCCCAGGGACTGCTGACACACTAAAGGTACCAGGACCAAAAAGCTCAACAGCTTGGCGTTTGCATTCCCACTGACAGTTCAACAACTGCAATCCAGAGAACTACCAGTTGGGAAAAGCCTTTAAATTCACGGAGAGCACCCAATGTGCACATCCAAACTTGCTTTCTTTGCCGAAGAGAGTTACTCTGTCTCCAAAGAAATGGCATCCCCTCCTCCAAAATGCAAAACATCAAGGGACTGATCCCATACCGAGGTGCCAGAACACCATTAGTCCGCTTTATCTGCCTGGGGCACCAGATCAGGTGCACACCCAGACTCTGCATAGCTGCTTACCTTGTCCAAAAGATGTGCCCTGGCACAATTTCAGAGGGCCACCTCTGAGAAGTGGAAACCGCATGGCAAATTGAATCTGTCAGGGGGCCACCTTCCAAAGATAGATACCAACCCGCTCATTGTATAAACTGAGGCAGTGCTTCACACCAAATATGCCAGGAGAGAAAGTATCTGCCGCTCTTGTCCTCCACGAGGCAGCTTCTCTGCACCTGCAACACTGGGCCTATGTGATTTCCTTGCCGTGAAAAAGCATTGCCATGCTCATTCAGGATCCTACCAAGCAAAGGTTGCATACCACTTCCAGTATTGCATATGTCCAGCAATTGCTCCTACAGAGAAGGGGCCAGAGCAGAAATATTTTGCTGGACTCTTCCCCCCCATGGTACCTTAACATCTGCTTCACCGTGACTGGCACTATGTCCTTTGCTTCCCAAGGAAATGGACTCTGAGACACTTGGCCTGGCTTTGCATCAGTACCTTGCCTAGTACCTACCGTTGCTTTGCTTCCCTTGCCTACGTCTGCCTTGCCTTACCCTACCTACAACTTCCTCGCTTTGCTTTACCTTGCCTACCACTCTACCTCGCCTTCCATGCAGGCAAGGCAATGCAAAACAAGTGTAGGCATTTGTAGGCAAGTCAAGACAGAGGTAGGCAAGGCTAGAGAAGTGAGGGGAAAGCAAATGGAGTGGTAGACGAGGAAAGGCCCGGAAGTTCTAGGCAAGGCTGGGTATAGAGAGGTAAACCCAGTGATGTGTAGGCCAGGCAGAAACAGGAAGGGCTGTGCAAGGCAAGGCCCTGGAGGAAATCAGTAGGCAGTTGGTCAAGGGTGGGGAGTGGGCATGCAAGGGAATGCAAGGCTAGGGAGGGTTAGCAGAGCAAGGCAAGGAAACTGTTGGGTTGCCAAGGCAAGGCAAGTGACATATACATTCAAGGACCGCTGGTACACAAAAGCGGCAAGGACAGACTGCTTTGTCTGGCCTTGATCTCACATGGGCCATCTCTAATCTGCACCTAAAACACTTGGGCTACCTGCTTTCCTTCCTATGTACAGGAACTGTCATTCTAGCCCTGAAGCCCAAGGGCAAAATGTAGTTTGCCTCTCCAAAATTCAAGACATGCAAGGATCTGTGCCAGAAAAAGCTGCCACAACAGATGGGTGTGCTTGCATTGACTTCCCCTAAACTTCCTCTCACGTGCTCCTGAAACACTGGAGATACATGAAGGCCATGAAAATCCTAAGAGGAGCAGGCAGGATAACGCAAGTTGAAGAAATTCCACTTTCAGTTCCAGGTGGGGGAGCGCTAGGCAAGACAGGGAATGGACTCAAGGAAAACGCAAGAAAAGCTGAGGTTTTGCAAAGCAACACAAGGCAAAGCTAAGCAATCCAACAAAAATCGCAGAAAAACAAGAAACAGGAAAGCTGGACCTGACACATACCAAAAGAATTAAAAGTGGAAATGGAGGAGCAAGTCAGTACAAGCCTATCAGGCTGATTGGTGAGCCTACATGCCACAATACAAAAATGCCTCTGTAAGACAAGTCCCTAGTACCACAAGAACCCCCTAGGGTTAGGGTGACCAGAAAGGCCTCTCCCAGGATGCATTGTTCTGTTATGGTAATCCACCCCAGTTCGACTTCCCTGGTTGGCTGTTAGCCTCTGCCCTTTGCCACACCCCCAGAGCTTCCGCATTGGTCCTGTTCCCCAGTCCCACCTTTTCCCCGCCCCCAGGTAAACCCTGAGTTTGCCATTTTTCTCATCTTTTGCCTCTGAGCCTTCTACAATGTAGAAGCAATAAATGCTCATGTGGGAACCCACGGAAAAGAACTTTCCCATCTCTTTGCTACTGACATAATATTACTGAAGCTATCAGTGCATTTGTGCGGGCACACGTATGTGTGGGCACACGTACCACAAAGCCGGTATGAGACAGTAATAGGCAGTGGAGGGAATGATGGGAGAGGGAAGGCTACAGAGGCTACAGCAAGGCAATGCAAGGTGTGGGGGAGCAAGGCAAAGTAAAGGAATTGTCAGGAAAGGCAAGAAAATGAAAGGCTGTAGGAGAGGCAAAGCAAAGAAACTCGAGGGTGGCATAGACAAGGCAATGGGCGTCCTAAGAAAAACGATGCACGACAAGGCCAGGATAATAGCAGTAGGGAACTCAGTGTGGGGGTGGGTGAGCAAGGCAATGCAAGGAACTGGAATGGTAGGAAGGGCAAGGGAATTACATGGATGGGTCAGGCATCCAAAGGAAAGGAATGTTCTGTTAGGTTTGTGGGGGGAATTGTGTAGGCTTGAAGGAGATTTCTGATAGGGTTTATTTGTCTCTTCAGAGGAGTTCTGGTTTAATTCTGGGAACTAGCTGCCAAGGAAGAAGTTGCTGTGTGCAGTGAAGATTGGAGTTTTGTTGGAAAGCTTCATGTAATTGTTTCTACATTGCACAGTTTATAACCTGTATTTGTCAATCTGCCCTGGCTGGAAGCTCAATGTGTTCAGAGATGTGTTTGTAAAAAAAATTAATGTGCAGACTAAAAAATTTAAAGACTTCCTGTCAGTAACTGGTATTTCTCTGTGTCATTTTATGCTTTACTGTCTCCGTTAATTTGAAGCGTGTGTGTACGTTGCTTCAAAATCTAGGTCATTGCTTACTGCATACATTTAAAATACCTTTTGCTTATCTAAGTTTTGCTTGTCACTGATGCCCTTTGTGCTTTCCCTTGTGCAAGTGAAAGAGTACCAAACTTTTATGCTCTCCTCTTTACTAAAATCAAACAGCAAACAAAATAAACTCTCTCTTCTAATATTTCCTCTGTTGGTGCACTCAGGTACGTTATGTTATTTTTGTTGGCCATTCCTTTCATCATACGTCTCAGGACACCTCTGACAGCTAATTACAGGTGTATTGGTGATCTCTGTGGAAACTCCTGACAACAGTAAATAATGCTCTATTTGAATGCTGCTTGCCTGTTGAAATGTGGTCAGTTTTTAGGTGAGAGTCAGACTTCTAGTTTTATGTGTTTGGTTGTGGGGGGGGTGGTTTTGGGAATGAATTGATTAGAGTTCAAAGCTAAATTATTAGCTGTATTTGTATAAGGCTAAAGAGTCTCTATTATGCAATTTTTAAAAATTCATACTCAGGCTCTTTTTAATGTGGTCATGGTCAAGGAGCAAAAAAAAGAAACTTATTTTTCATATAAGTTTACCATTCTTGGAGGTGTGTGGTTTTGTTGGCTGTCTGGAGTGCATGCTTATGCTCCAGTATGAATTTTAATGTTTAAGTTGTTCTTTAGGATAAACTAATGCAGGCTTAGGTAACTTTTAAAATAGCAAATGTAAAAGTGCCAAGACCTGTTAAGAGCAGCTTACTTTTGCAGGAACTTGGAAAATTCATTCAATCTGTCTCTCTAGAAAAGAAATTTAATTCTTAGACAGCTTTCTCATATTCTCTCTTACTGGCTTGCAGAAGAAACCTGCACCAGATAAATGTCTCTTTCACATTAATAATACTGGATGGGTTGGTTGCTTTTAAAATCAAAGTTGGTTTAAAATTACATCTGTGTGTACTTAAATCTTCTTCTTCCACTTTCCTCTGTATCATGCATATCCTGTCAAACACCAGCAGAGGATAGAAGAAAAAAATTGTAAAGGTCTATCAGACAAAAGAGATGACAGATTTTGGTTATAATTCGTGATTAATGCCAAGATATCTCTCTTACTATTAAAAACGTGAGAAAAGCAAATTACTTGTCATGCACACAAATTAAAGTAGTGGTGCTGTCTGCAAGATCTTGTCTTCTACAGCATGTCAGTATGGTGAATTTGGTGTACTTTGTGCTTTTTTTCATGAAACAACGGTATACAGGGTGTATGCTATTATAGTCACAAGTGATCAATGGTAAATTTTATGCTGGTTTTTTTTGAGCTCCGCTGAAGGCAAAAGTGTTCTGGTCATGTTTCCCCACATATTAATCTACATCAGTTCATTTAATGGGGTTCTTTCAAGCAGCCCTTGTGTTTCGTGACATAATACAATAATAAAATAAGACTGCCAGAGTTGCCTTCTTTGGCAATGGGATAGATGAAAATTTGAGTTTGACAATAGAATAGCACTGTATGAAGAGCTAGAAATTAAAGTATAGAATGTCTATAACCTCTTTCCCTTTCTCCCTGCATTCTTCTGAAATGTGCCAGCACTGAACTATCGTAGTCATTGCAGTAAATGCAATAGTGTTATATGGTTTTACCCATCTCTTTCTCATGCCAGTGTCTCACTTCAATCTGTTTCGATGAGATAAGAGTGTCTTCCTAGGTTTCAAAGAATTTAAAACTCTGATAAACTTCCCTTTTTTCCCCATTCAGCTTGTGTTTTGAACTGAGAGAACCTGATTCAGGAAGGAATAAACCACAGGAATTAGTTTGTTGCATAGACATCAAAGACCTGCTATAGTTAGAATAAATGTTTCCACATTGTTCCTTAAGTGGAGGCGTTGAATTCCATGTCACCATCATCGGATCTGGGGTTTGATTTTTATGGCAATAGGATCAACATTTCGGGTTTTTTCTTTCTTTCTTTCTTTTTTAAGTGCTTCTGCAGCCCAGCGCAGAGACCAGCTGGGCTTTGGGGTGCTGCCTTTCAGCCACCTCACAGGGTTGTGAGGAACACACAGCCTCTTGTCCTGCTGCTTACTTACCCAAAAGCCATGGCAATCTTCTCTACCCAGAAAGTCTTTCTGATCTTCAGGCCCCAGGGTGTCTTGATCTACTTGGGCAAGTACCTTGAAATCCCTCTTAGCAGCACCCAAATGTGTTTGCAATTTGCGGTGTCAAGAGTCCTTGTCATGCACAACCTAAAATGGCTGTGCCTACTGTGTAGGATGAGACCAGATAGACAACTCCTGAATGATCCTGATAGCTTTCCTATCAGCAAAGCTGAGGAGAGCTGCCTCCGAGCATCCGCCAAGCCTGCTGCTCTGGTTCGTACCAAGACAGGGTTAGTTTTTGCAGTAGCCAGGAGGGGCATGGCCAGGACCCAGAGGTTATTCTGCACCACTTCATGCCATATGCGGGGGGGGGGGTGGGGGGGGTGGGGAAGGGGTCCCTTCTGGTGGCGTAGTGTGAAGTGAGTGGTCAGGGTAAAATCAGTTTCCACATAGTGAGCACTTGCGTGGGAGTTGTTCCCATCTTACACTCTGTTACTAATATTGTTTCTGTTACTGTTGGTTTTCTCATTTCATTTTTTGTCTCCAATAAATTGTTCTTAACCTGTGATATTTACCTTTTGTTCCTCCAATTCTCTCCATCTTGCTGCAAGGGGAGGGGGAGTGGCGAGCAGCACATGGTTTGGAGTGTTTTAGTGGGAACACTGCATTGGAGAATACCAGTCCTAACCAAAACATCCTTCTTTGGTGCCCAGTGCGGGACACCGACGGCTTGAGAAAACAACAGATCTGGCCAGAGAAGGTTGGAAACAAAGTTGATCTAAGCATTTGTTGTATTAGGTACAGAGCAACTGGCCACAACGTTGCTTGGTCTGTTCATGTGGGTGTGGTCCCTCACCCTGTCTATATTTTCATGTATACTCTCTGTGCCCATCACAGTGCTCCTTTTGAGAGCAAGGAGAAGGATCAGGATCGTTCTATGGTGCACTCTGACATATTAGTTTATGACATGATAACACTGAGGAGAATGAGGGCCATTTGGGATGTGAATTCAGTGTTGATCTCCTGCCTTGTCCTGAGGTGCTGCCTCTGGAAGTCCATTAATAATCATACCCAGTCTGTGGGGAGAACAGGGGAGGATGATTTTCCCCAGCTTTGCATCCCCTTTTCCTCCTTCAGGCATTTTAGAACAGCTTTTAAGAATTTTGAATTTCCTTTGGTTGTTAAGGAAAGCGTGTTCTTGTTGCTAAGTCTTCCAGGTATCCTCAGTGCTGTCCACATCCTGTTAACGGTCAAGAAAGGGATTTCTGGGCAGGTTTTACAGAGATCTGCCCCAAGGGTAGATAGTCAGGAGTGGCATGGAATGTGGGAGGACATGGGTCAGTATTAGGAGGACCTCTCTCCTCCAATGCTTTAGGGGTTCACTCCTGAACAACTGCACGACCCACTCTCTGCTGGAGTTATGCACGGGCCATATGGGGCTAGTGAGGGGTGAGTGAATTTTGCTGAGCACTCCCTGGCTCTCCAGTTCATGACTCATCTTATGTATGGGAATCACAGAGTCTCAGTTTATGTGGTATTGCTGACCACGGTGCGTCCACCATTGTGGTGGTGATCAGTACATGCTGCAGAAGGGTCCTTTGAGAGACCGGGCAAGATGTTCAACTGTCTAATGCCACAGCAGCTGTCCCAAAAGCCCACCAACGTCCTTCTCGGCCTTTGAAAGAAACACTCCTGAGGTAATCGACACCAAGAATACAACGGGGCCTCTCGACCAGTCACAATAGGGTGTTTCTTCCACTCCTTTCCAGTCAAGCTCACCTCAGCTTCCAATAGAGACAACTGCTGAGACACCCCTGTCATCTGTTATGAACTGATTTAAACACAGAAGACCAAAAGAAAATAAGACTCTATGAATAAAATGGATTGGACCCAGAAAGGTTTGAAATATACCCAAGAAACATGATTAAAACTAAACGAGGTGAGATGTTGGTGCCAAAAAATTGATATATTTTATTTAATAGTGAAAGAGGCAAAGAGAAAGAAAGAGAAAAGAAAGAAATAGAAAAAGAGTTGAGCGTGGGGGGACAGAGGGGGGGGACAGAGAGAGGGTGACAGGGGTTAGGTAGAAACATATCACCCTTCCGAGGGTCCCAATGACATCTGGTTTCCCCCCTCCATCTGGTCTCTTTGGTGGTGATAGTTCCCTGACGCAGTGTCGAGAAGTATAGAATCTAGTGGATTAATATACTTTTGGGCCAGGTGGTAACACCCACATGCCTCTCCTAAGGGTGCTAGGTTTGACACTGTCCCTTGCAACACTGTGAATCTGTTGCATCATGTTGCAGTGCTCTGGTGAAGGGTCTGGGGACTCCTTTGGGGGAGGCCTTTGATGGGCCTGTACTGCTGTACTTCCTGTGGATGTGGCTTTTCCCGTGGTGAAGAGGTCCCACAGCTGAGCTCCTCTGCATCCCAGA
Organism: Monarcha castaneiventris obscurior; assembly: GCA_026261815.1. Classification (NCBI taxonomy): domain Eukaryota; kingdom Metazoa; phylum Chordata; class Aves; order Passeriformes; family Monarchidae; genus Monarcha; species Monarcha castaneiventris. The sequence continues at coordinate 10,776,796 of JAMPIT010000485.1, forward strand.
AGATGGGTGTTAACTGCCTCTGGCCAGAGGCTTTTTTCACCACACACCCAAAATCCCTCTTCCTCCCCCCTACCCTTTTGTGTGACGGTCTGTGCAAGCCTGGCAGCTGATAACTCTGGGGCTGTGGTCTTCACCCCAAAGGTGCTAAGCTTGATCCCTCTGTGAATGTATTCTTTCCCCAGCCCATACCTAAGTCACTATCTTATCTTCGTCAATGAGTAGTAGAGGGCCACTGATGCCATGATGAATTTTGTCTTTTCTTTTACACCCCTGTTATACCTTTTTGCAACTTCTGTATTCTTGGTGCTTTTTTGCCTACATTCTTGGACTTGTTTGTTAAGCTAAGAGATTAAACATTTTAGAGGCTTCGTAGTTAGGGTGCCAGGGTGCCCAGACCCCAAGGTCCTCTCCAGAACACATTTTGTAAACTAAGATAGAACTATCCAGGGGAAGGTTCCTTGGGAGGGGGGGCTCATTTGAGCCTCTCATTGGGGAATATTTGATAGATATGCTAATTAGTAAGACCTAGAATGTAAGACCAGATCTAGAAGAGAGGGACTTGGCTGTGGCGATGGGGGGATGCACAGAGGAGTATTCGACCTGTTTGTGGTGCACCTAAGGATCCTTACAATAAATACCAAGGTAAAACCCTTTTTCCCCTTCTAACTGTGTTCACCTCTTTATTTTTAAGACCAGGAAAGGCATCACCACCACCTCAGTCAGAAGGCCTATTCAGGGTGTGGTAGTCTTCTCTGCAGCTTTTGTAATAGTTTGGCTATAATAGGCAAAAGTCCTTAATGGAGATGTTTGTCATACATAAAACAAAAGGTTTGGCTTTCGCATTCATATAATGATGAGTAATTAATTTAAAATATGAATGTTGTTGAAAGTTAATTAAGTTGTTAATTGATTAAGGAAGTTTGTAGTTCATGTTCCTTAATGTTTAAGTGTTGGGTACTACTTCCAAGTTCAAAACAAAGTTCCAGAGTTTAAATTACATTGAAAAATTCTATGATATCTTTTAAATTCATCTCAAAGTTTAGCTGTGTTCCAGAGAGAAAAACCCATAGCCAAAGTGCTATTTTTAGAAAACCAACTGGTAACCTGTCACCAAGCTCCACGGTAACTGAACCGTGCTTCTCAGCAGGAGCTGACCTGTGTGTCCATTGTGTTTTGATGGTGTCCGTACTGTTTGAGGGTATTGTCAGAGGTTCAGGTGTGCTGCCTGCTGAGGTGCCTGAATCTCTAGAGTTCCTGTAGAATGTGCTTTCCAGCAGCTGAATGTTTGCAAACACCTTTGCTTCCCCCTCACAGATAAGGGGCTGCACGTGGAGGTGCGTGTGAACAAGGAATGGTTCACTGGCCGTGTCACGGCTGTGGAAAGGGGCAGGCACGCAATCCGGTGGAAGGTGAAGTTTGATTATGTCCCTACAGACACCACACCAAAGGATCGCTGGTAACTCTTTCAAGCTACTGGATTTTGGAGGCTTGTTTTGTTCTTGGGAGGAAAGGCCTGTTTTATTGCCATAGATGCTGAAGACAAGTATGCCGCTGTCATGTCAGGAAACTTGTGAGGTCAGGACTGTCCAGGGCTTCATAAGGAATGGGCATGACAGACTCCATCAGTCTGTCACTCTGATGCCTGCCCTGGAAACAGCTGTTATGTGTCTAGAGGTCTGAGAGGCACTTGGGTACGGGTTCTGATGAAACTGTTAACCATGTTTCACGCATGTCCAAGGCAGGAAAAGATTCCTGACATTCCCTTAATGCTTTTTCTCAGGGTAGAGAAGGGCAGTGAGGATGTAAGGCTTATGAAGCCTCCCTCTCCTGAGTACCAGGCTCCAGACACACAGCAGGAAGAGGAGGTGGTTGTGGCCGAACCTTCTACCTCGGATTGCGTCAGAATTGAGCCTGACACCACCGGTCCCAGCAGCAGCCAAGAAACAGTTGACTTGCTAGTCCAGATCCTTCGGTGGGTTCACCACAGACCTTGCGAGCTCTGCAGTCTTATTGCTTCAGTCTGTTGAACTCCCAACTCTGGCTTTGTGTTTTGTTCTCCTGCACAGGAATTGTTTGCGATACTTCTTGCCTCCAAATTTTCCAATCTCCAAAAATGAGCTGAGTTCCATGAGCTCAGAAGGGTTGTTGGCGTTTCCCTTGGTGAGTTCAGTACTTCTAGAAAAGTAAGTTTGTGTGTTTTCACCACACATATTCCATTCTTATGACAAATGTGCATCCTGTTGATGCAAGAGTGCACTCTTAAAAAGATAATTTGGATCCTTGGCAGACTAACATAGCTGAGGAAAAGAATGAGAGCTCTGAGAGATGCCTTGAGTCTTGTAGAAGTTGTCTGAGGATTTTTCTAATTACCATGCATCTGTGTGGGAATGCTGTTGGCTGCTACTATAATGAATTCTTAACCATTGCTGTTAAACTTCTGAAAAAGAGAGGCCAGGTTAGAGGTTTGTAGAAGCAGGAGGTAGACACATCTGTTTGTTTTGCTCCCAGCCTTGTAACTTATCTGGAGACAATCTTAAAAATTACAAATATACAAAAAATCTTAAAATAACAAATAACTATCCCCAGATTCACAGAATATTGTGAGTTGGAAGGAAGCCACAAGGATCATTGAGTCCAACTCTTAGGTAAATGGCCCATACACAACATTAGTGTGGATTCAGTCCCTTTACAGGCCGTTTACTTTAGTGTGAGAGAACATGGAAGCCAATCCCTTCCCACTTCCCCAGGAGAGCAGGCTGACTGCCAGCAAGTCAGCTGCACACCTTAAGACTTTCGACCTCTCTTTATCTGAGCACAGGACAGGTGGAACTGAGCTTCCACCAGTGTCTTCCACCAGCAGGCTGGTACTGGGAGGACCAGTGCTGGCTGGAATGCAGGGCAAGGGAACTGGCCTCTCTGACTCTTTCCTTCTCCAACATACCACCAAGAGAGACCTTTCCAGGAGGCACATGTAAATTACAAAAGCCACCTGCAGATGACCACATGACCAAAGCCAGTGCTGTTTTGTACTGCCACTCTCACAGTGTGTATTGGAAGTCTCTCTCTTGTCTCCTTCCCTTCTGTTAACTCAGGCATCTGCTGGCATTTGTTGTTGGAGTTACCACTCCTGCTCCTTCCACAGGACACCTTGGTTGTGTCTGGGGTTTTTGGTGAGTGTAGCTGTCCCTACCTTGCAGTGAGAGGCTGTGTTGTCTGGGTGATCTGTACCAAGGATGCTCAACAGTGTACAGGGGTTATCAGGCCTTGCCTGCAGCATACCTGTGGGTTCAGGCTTTTTAAAGCACACTGCACCCTTAATCTAAATTCAAGCAGCTTTGGAGGTAGTTCTGGTATTGGAAGAATGAAAACCCATGTGAGTTCTGTGCGGAGTAGGCAAATCAGATGTAAATATATATGAGCATGGGCGGGGCGTGCAGGGGCATGCTTGCGGGGAGGATTTGATCACGGGCCAGGAGTTTGGATCTACAAGACTGTAAGTGCTTATGTTTTTGTGATGCTTGGTGCTTTCTCTTAACGTGTCATCTGTTATGTTTTGTCAACTACAGAAAGAATATTTTAAGCAGTATGAGGTGGGCCTGCAGAACCTGTGCAATTCATATCAGACACGTGCCGACGCCCGGGCCAAAGCCTGCGAGGAAAACCTCCGGAACTCAGAGAGAAAGCTGAAGGAAACAGAGGAGAAACTGCAGAAGTTGAGGACTAATATCATGGCCCTTCTGCAGAAAGTGCAGGAGGTGGGTGAGGAGGAGTAGCTAACCCTGAGCTGCCTCAGAGTAGCTGCCTGGCTCATCCCCTCCAGGCATTACAAGTGTTTCAGTCCAGCGTCTCACTGGGCTCCACCTTCCTCAGCTGGGAACAGCTTGGTCTGTCACTGCCCACCCTTGAGATCCAGGCCCTGGGAGTCCTGATGTGTGTTAATTCTCACAAAATGATTTCTTACAGCATGTACGTAGTACACAGGTTCTGTTTGTTCTCTGTCATGAGGCTGCAGGAGAATTTCCCCAGGCATAGGCAGTGCCCAGCAGGGAATTTTTGCCCCATTCTTGGGCAGATTCTGAACTCCATATATGGAAATGCAAACCTTTAAACAAATAATATGAAAAAAATCTTGTGGTGAAATTGATATATTAGTTATACTATTAAATTAAAATAGAAAAGATATATTTAATTAAAACATTTAAATAAATTAAATTTAGAAACTACTTTAATAAAATCAGGATCAACCGATGGAAAGGCTACTGAAAGCATCTGGAAGCAGTTGCTCCCTGTTAGGAAAACGTGTTAAGTCTAAAAAAACCCCAGCTAAAGCTGCCTTGACTGAGATCAGTACAGTAAATCCATCACTTGGGTCCATTGTTTGAGCATCAGGTGCTGATGCATTTCCAGTGTTGTCTTTTGGGTGCTGACAGGGAAAGCAGCTGTCAACAGCTGGAGGGTGCTGGAGGTTGGGGCATGGAGGCTGAGCAGATCAGATGTAACAGAGGATGCTGAGCTGCTCTGGCTCCTCTTTTCTTGCACTGTTCTTCAAGATTCACTTCTCACTGGTATTTCTGGTTGCTTTGGTTTCAGGACATTGATATTAATACAGATGATGAACTGGATGCATATATTGAGGACTTGATCATGAAAGGAGACTGAGCAGCTCCTGTACAAGTCCTGGAGAAGCGCGGTGGAGCTGGCTGCTGCAATGGGAGATGTGGATCACTGTGCGGGTGGACAGGGGCAGCTGATGGGGAGAGAGTCTTTTAGACAGTGCTCACGTTGGTGTACAACTTGTTCCTGTGACTGTACATGAGAAACATTCGTGCTGTTGGCAGGAAAATTTCCAACTTTGTAGTTCTCAGAATCTCTTCCTTTTGTTTATAAATATTTATTTTTAAAAGAAATGGGAGCTGTGCCTGATACGATGGGTGGTTTTAGCAATGTAGAAGTGTGAGTACCCTTTTTGCATCTTGGGTATATTCATATGCTAAACCCGGGAGCCCAGAGCACCCTGCTTAGCAGGTTGTCTTCAGTAAGAACCTGGCAGCAACTAAAAAAATAAGCCTTGAGTTGAAGCAGAGCGGGTCAGGACTTTGTTGTGGAAGATACTGAACCTGGGCTAGAGAAAGCCAAGCCATGAATTTGAGCCATAGAAAGGAGATGTCCCTGTATGAGTTGTGAACAGAGGGGGCGGAACCTTGGTGGATCTGGGGACTTGGGCACTGGCACCTGCAGTGAGCTTCCTGAACAGGAGGTCGCTGCCACCGTGGTAACAACCAGGAAGCTGAGGGTCCTTCTAGAAGAGGATCAGCTCCTGGACTGCTCATAGTGGGCAGCATCAGAGGGAGAATGCTGGAGTTTGTGTTCTCTGCTTGCAGTCACTTTATAACTCACTTCTGCTGCTGTTTCTTTGAGATGTAATTACAGTGTCAGAAGAACTCCTCGAGCCCCTGACAATAAAGTGACCCCTGTTCTATTGTCACCCCCTCAGGTTTGTGTTGCTTTGATCGATTTGCTCTTCCAGGTAATTTTATTATTAGGGAGTGCTAATTACTAGAGAGAGGCTATTTGGAGCCTTCTGAGCCCTGATTGGCATCTGGCCCTGTGCCTGCAGCAAGGAAAACACCTGTCTCTTACCCTTTAACTGCAGCCAGCTCCTGGTAGGCCACTTGTGGCCAAGGGGACTCGGTCTGAGTTTGTCAGCTGGCCAGCAGCTTCTCAGGCCTGCTAGGGCAAAGTGCCTGTGGACTCATGCTCAGAAACTGGAGTGTCCTGCAAGCCAGATGGTTGGAGAAACATGGTGTGAGCAAGAGGTACCCACCCGTCAGGGAGGTCAGGTGGAATGGACCTTTGGGGTTTGACACCTGGATGTGTAATAGATGTTTTGCAGAACACCCTTCCAAATTAAACATCTGTTGCACAGATAATCTTTGGCACTAATTGTTTATAGTCCTGAAGAACTCCCAAGTTTCTACACACCACAGGAGAGGGGGGAAGGCTTTTGCTCATTACCTGAATTCCAGGTGCTTGTCACAGAACATGGTGAGACTAACTGCTTCCATCCAGAATCTGTGCCTGACATCCCACAGTAAATGAAGGTAAGGAGTATTCCCCCATCCTCATACACTTTCCTGCACAAAGGGTTCCTTAAACAAAGGAGCAGGCTCCATCAGTTTCCATTTCCTCACACATACTGGAGGTTCGTTAGTTAGTTGTGATGATACATTGCTGTTTCTGAGGAAAATAATCTGGAGAAGATGCATTTTTTATTAAGGTGAAAGAAGAAATCTTTGTCCTTCCCAGGAGCCAGCAGACATTCTAGAGAAGCAGATTCTGTTGTATTGCAGTTCAGAGCTGCTGCTGCACACAGGCTCTAATTCCTGACACCCAGAGGACACCAGTGTGGGGCTAACAGCTCTTACACAGTTCTTGAGCTTCCTGGCACATTTTGGTTCCCTACTTCTCTCATGTTAGAAAGTGCTACTGTTTTGGGGTGTTTTTTTCTTTCCCCTCTGTTCTGTGGAACTTCTCATTTCCAGTTTTAATTCTTGTTTTTTAATGCATTGTTTTGTTGGTTTGTTTTTTTTTTTTTTTTTAATCTTCTACCAAGGTTTTTTGCTAGGAAGAGCAAGCCAAGAACTTTAAAGTGCCAATAAATCAAGTTTTTCATTCTCAAACCCTTTCAGGCAATCCTCTGCAGCTGCTTTTTTCTTTTTCTTGATTTTGTTTTTGTAAATTTGGTAAGCATATCTGTGTGTAACATCACATTTTAGTAACACCTCTAAAGCCCAAAGTCTCAGAATGCCTCCAGAGGGTATGGAAACTGCTGGCTTCAAGTGGGGTACACTCCAAAGCTGTTATCAGGTGGTTCAGGGCATTTTCCTGTTGAGCTCTTAAAAAATCAGGGGTGGAGGTTGCCCCACAGCTCTGCCCCACACACCTCTCCCATGGGTGTTCTTCCCCAGTGTCACACAGGGATGTCCCTTGTCACATCCTGACAGCCGTTCCAGCTGACATCAAGAACCTCTCCCCTGCCTGTAGCCCTATCATGACACCTCCGTCCTGCAGTTAAGCCTCTTGATGCTTCAGGTGTTCCCTAAGTCTTCCTCTTTGCTTTCAGCTGTTTCTTACAGCAGAAATACTAAGAAAGACATGAGTTTCATTTTGCACAACTTTCCCCTCCCCCTCTTTATGTCCAGCTTAATCCCTTCTTTATGCATTCCATTTTGGAAATTCCTCCTACAGCTGTCAGCTGGGTGCTTCATGCCAGCTCACTTCTACTGGTGAGGCTGCATTTTTCCTTCAAGCTCTCTGCCACGTTCCTCTTGCATCTGCTTCTGGGAGCAGCAGGAACAGCAGATGACTGACATCCTTGCCGCCTGCAGGAGAGTAAAGACAGTGAGGATCACTCTGGGAGAAACCAAGCGGGTCTGGGAAATTCACCAATTCTTGATGATTGCCGTGGACTAAAATGCTGTGGAATGGGAGGGGATGTCCTGAGGGCACAGCTCTGCAGAGGTGTAAAGTAACACTGATCTGGTTTGGATGGAGGAATCTGAGGGGTGTGTGCATGCAGTTTTGGAGGTGTTCATTTTCCCTAAGAGCTCCTTAGTGCTCAGAGTCGCTTCTTCATGAGGAAACAAGAAGGACTGTGTGGTTCCTGTCCTTTTGGAACACTTCTTGACACACTTTTTGTCAGCCAGAGCTTTCTCCTTGTTTTGGTTTGAAAGACAGGTGTCTGCCAAGGAAGGCGGTAACCTCCCTTGGAATGGAGAGTATGACCCCTTTCCCTCTGAGTTATTATAACTTTGAAATTAAGAGGCTTGCAGGCAACAATACAGGAAAAGGAATAACAGTTCTAGTTATAGGAATAACTAGTTCTACTAGTATATATAACAAGGCAAACAAGCAACAACAACAGGAGTAACAGCAAGCAGAACCAGTAACCCAGTGACAGCCCCTCTCAGCTGTTGGGCACTTTCCCGTGGGTGCAGTTCCGCTCACGGCCGGCAGGGGCGCTGTTGGCTCCCGGCCGGGCAGGGCGGGTGCGCTGGTTCCCCCGCGCCTGCAGGGGGCGCTGTGGCGCAAACCCGGTCGTCTCACGTGGTATGGCGGACGCAGTGGGTGGAAGGGACGGAAGAAAGGCTTGCTCCACAAACCCCCAGGGGCAGCAGATCCTGGTGCCCCAGCAGGAACCTTGGAAGCAGCAAGCTGGAACGGCAGGAACGAGCTCACATGGGGCAGCAAGCAAGAAGCAGCAGAAACGCAGAAGCTGTAGCAGGAGCCACGGGGTGTCCCGGCAGGCAGAGGGTGTGGGGTTACCATGTAGCAAAAAGCCTCGGAGCAGTAGCAGAGGTACGGCGGGGGCTGGGCAGCAGCAGCCCGGCTCCCAAACACGGCTGGGAGAGACTCCCTTGGACGGGGAAGGGGCTCAGGGATCCCAGGGTTTCCCCTGAGGCAGCCAAGCAGATGGTGAAGGGTCCTTTGTTTGGTGAGGTAGGGTGTTAACAAGGTCCCAGTGCAGTGGCCGCTCTTATGAGCGGAGCTCCACTCATGGTACAAGAAAGGCAGCAGGAGACAGAACTCCGCAGTGTTGGTGAATTCTTCCCACAGCGACCATAGCTTCTTTCCCTTCTGACAGCCAAGAAAGCAAGAGAGTGTCAGGAAAATTAATTCACAAACACCAGAGGTTTATGTCCAAAAAGGAGACAGAGGAGCCCTGTAACTTTATTCAAATAAAGGGAGAGGCCATGGGCATTTCCCATGGGGTCTCTCGCATTGTTGGGGTGTGCAACCCCCTTTTTATCCTAATTCCCAGCTACAACACCCTCTTCCTTTCCCCACTGGCTGAAGTAATCAGAAGATACAGACTTCTTGAATTGCCTATTCTATGCCCCCCTCTAATATGCATCCCCCTTTTTGTTATATGAAACAAAATATTCATAATTCTATTAAGTCTTTGTTCTTTTTCTCTAGGTTCAGGAATTTAACATGGCCTTGGCTGAGCAACAGTCTGTGTTGATTAGTAACATCTTCTAGAACTGTTACTTCCCTGTCTCTAAGCTCCTAGCCCTATCTACAAGCAGATTCGCTGTTTGTAAAGATACATTCCTTTCAAAAGCTAGGAGCTGCGCCCAACCCCCTTTTCCCCAGCCCAATTCTCGTGGTATCTCTGCCCTTCTGAGAGAAACTCTCAGATACGAGAAGTGCAGCCAGGTGCCCTCCTCCCCTGAGCTTGGCAACTTCTTTTGTCTCTCCTAAGAACTAATCATTACGGTTATGGATTGTTATGGAGCGACAGATGGGACAAAATTCCATGAGAGAAAGAAACAAAAAGAAAAATCCTAAACCCCAACACTCCTCCATTACAGACGCAAGCAATTGCCATCACACAGAACAATTCCTGTGAGTACTGAACTCCCCAGAAGACAAGACATGTTGGAGGAAGGCGCAATGAGTGGGGTTGCCTTGTGTGCTAGTCACTTGCCTTTTTCTGTCTTTCCTCTGAACACTCCTTACCAGGTGATTCCCTGTAGAAATGCCTAATCAGACTAGTGATCGGATGCAAGGCCTTGGGTGGAAAAAAAGTTGGCCAGAGTTAGTGAAAAGAGAAGAGCAGCTTCTTGCACATGAGCAAAAGGAAACAGTCCTTTTTCCAGAACTGTGTGGAGGGGTGAAGGAGAATGGCAGCGCTAAGGCTGCCTCTACAATGTGCTTGGGTTATAGGTGACAGCTGGGTCTCCTGGGTGCAGAAGAGTGCTTTGTGGAAAGCCTTTCTTCAGTCATAAGAAGCTTTTCTTGTCCTTCAACATCTGATTTCTTTGCAGGCCTTAGTGAGGGAGTAACTCATCTGCGAAGGGTCCTGTTTCCTCTGCAGCAGCTTTGCGTGGCCTGGCAGCAAACCAACCAGTGTCGGAGTGGTGGGGGCTCCGCAACTTGGACAACACCTGCTTCATAAGCTTTGTTCTGCAGCAATTTGACATGCACTCTGCCACTGGCTGGCGCCACTTGCTCTCCTAGGGGCAGAGCTGGTCCTATGAGTCCTTGCTCAGTCAGCTCTGAGGGATGGAAAAACAACAGTGCCTCTAGGAAGATAGGTCTCAGTTTTTCTGTAGAAGCTGCCTTTGGGTATTGCATTCAGAAAAGGTTCGGCAGAGCATAGGGAGCATGTTGTTTGATTTCATAAACTCATGGAATCCCAGTTTGGAAGGGACCTCAAGGATCTTGGACCAGCCTTTCCTGGCAAAAGCATAGTCTAGACAAGATTGGCCCAGCACCTGGTCCAGCTGAATCTCAAAAGTGTCCCGTGTTGAGGAATCCACTACTTCCCTCTTCCCTGGATGATTATTCCAGTGGCTGATTGTTCTCATTGTGGAAAATTTTCCTCTGTGTCCAATTGGAACCTCCCCAGGAGTAACTTGCATGCATAAATGTGCCATGCTCAAAGTTTCAGGGAAGGTCCTCCTATCTTCCTGTGACTGACGAAGTGCATTTGAAAGGATGTTGTCATTGGGATGTCCTGCTGTTGCCGGAAAGACGCTAACTAAAATGGAGGACATGGGCATCCTGGATCCTCAGCATTGCTTCGCACCTCGTTTCTGTAGTGCCCTGCCACTGTGCCCTTTAAGTGACACGGCTGGTCCCTGGTGAATGATGAGGAGGGGGAAAAAACCCCAAACCAAACCACCCCTGAAAAGCCACATCAGGTGGCACCGTACAAAATCAATCAGAACCTTGTGTGGGATTCTATTAAAAGCTGGAATTTTATGGAGAAAAAAAATTACTCCTTGTTTGTCAAACCCTTGAGTTTTCTGCCTGTGATTCTAGTTCTGGGATGCAATAAGCCTTGCTGCAATGATAGATGTTCATTATGGGGAATTATAAGGTAGAATTGAGTTGTGAGCTGTAAAACCTGTCTGCAGAGGCACATGGCAGAACAAAGGAGCACGTGGCAGCACAGAGAGGCTCGTCTCCACCGGGCCCTGGGGGGAGGATGTGTCGCAGCAGACCCCTACGAAGTGTGTTGCTGATGTGGCAACACAGGATAGGTCACGCCATATAAGGAAATACTGTGCCTTAGAGAAGTGTATAAAACCAACTCACTCCTTTGAATAACGGACTCAGATTCCCTGCTGGTCTGGATCCGTGATTCAATCACCAACAAATGGTGCCCCGTGTGTGGAATTTATGATACGCCTCTCTGTGCATCTGTCGGTGAGCCCCACTGGACTTGAAGTGCTGCTGCAAGAAGCAGGAACGCTGGCCAGCGATTAATCCCTACAAATTGTAGGTGAGCTAAGGGGGACGTACGGGATGGAGTATCCCGGGAACAGAATGTCTCAGAGACGTTAAAATGGATTTTAAAGAAACATGGCAGGAAAGTTGAGTCTACAGATTTGAACAGACTCTTGTTGTGGGCAAAGAACTGCGATTCAACTTTAGATAGGACCAATATTTTTGATCCACGGACATGGGACGCTTTAGATGCGTTGTGGAACCGAGCTACACGCAGCAACGCAGCGCTGACAAAGCTTTTGTGTCTGTGGAAGACAGTGTGCAAGGAGCTCATAGTGCATGCGGCACCCAGAGACTGGACAAAGAAAGCTGCTTGTGCCGCCGCAGAAGCTGTGCCGAGCCCTTCTGCACCACCAGCGAGTGACCGTAAGTCTGTCGGGGCTGTGGGAAGAGAACCAGAAGATGGTCCCTCGTCCCCCCTCACCCCGACCCGTTTGACCCTAGAGTGAAGCCAGACAGTACCGTAGAAAAGCACGCGCCACTCCGCGCCATGCAGCACCAGCTGGAGCCAGATTGCGGCGAGTGGCTGGAGCCAGGACGTCCCGTCCTGGTAGCATGTTCCCTCTCCGTTTGCTCTCTGCAAAAGTGCAGCAGCAGCGGCAGATGCGGCAGGGAGGGAAGCGAGCGCGTGACGCCGGGGAGCACATGCCGGTGAGCGCATGGCGTCATGGTGCCGGCGAGCACATGGCAGAGCTGCGCTGTGGTGGCCGGTGAACATATATTGTGTTGGGATGAACTGTTCCGGTTTGAATTCCGCGGTTGTCGTCAGCCTGGTCACTCCCCCAGAGCTCTCCCATTGGTCCCCGCTCCCTGGTCCTGCCTTTCCCCTGGCCCTGGGAAAAACTCTGAGTTAGCCATGCTGTTCGTATTTGCCTCTACACCCTTCGACAGTGAATATGCAATAAATCCTCCTGCTCGAATGCAAGCAGATACCCTTCCTGACTCATTGTCACCGACTTAATACTGAATCTACCCAGGCTTCTGTGGGGGCATGCGGGACCCCACGGAGCCAGGCAATTACAGTATTAAATGGCGCCCAATGTGGGGCATGAACCCACGACCCTGAGATTAAGAGTCCCATGCTCTACCAACTGAGCTAGCCGGGCAAAAAGCCCGTCACTGTGGCCGCGGGCGCCACGTGGTGTCCGCCATTTTGGATGAGTGGAGCGGAGGAGGGAAAATTAAAAATGGCAGCATGGCCCGACCCGCGATACCAGCTGCTACTTTTAATTTTAATTTTCCTGGCTCCGCTCCCCTCATCCAAAATGGCGGACACCACGTGGTGCCCGCGGCCACAGTGGCGGGCTTTTCACCCGCACGTGCTCCCCCTCCTGCTCCCAGTCCCATTGCTGCGTGCGGTCCCTGCTCCGTCCCGGGCCCCTCCCACGCGTCGATTCGTATTGTGTCGGGTCCCTCTCCCTCCGTCGGGGGTCCCCTGCCAGCCACAAGTGCTGCTGCAAGAATGCGGCGTCTGCGCCTGCCTCCTGAAAGAGACTTGAAGGGCGTGCGTGCCCGCCCGCTCCGAGCCCTGAGCCAGACCGGCCGCCCCCTTCAAGCTCAGCTAGTCCCCAGTAGCGGCTGCAATCCCAAGTCAGACCTTCCCCAACAGCCTCTCTGGAGCTTCAACATAAGCCCCGAGGACCTGCAGTCGCAGAAAAAAGCGGCATTTGGGGACTCCCTAGAAGGTTTGAGACAGCCTAGCAATGGTAGAAACAGGGAGAATCCGGTGCCCTTTAAACACAGCCTGAAAAGGCAGCGGCAGGTGCTGAAAAAATGTAGCCCCGCCGCTCTGGAAAGCCCCAGAGAAGCCGCGTTTCACCCCCGTCGCCGCTGCAGCCGTGCCCGCCCGCGATCCCCTGCTGTCTCATGCCTGGCTGCTGCTCTCTGCTGGAACGGCGGCATGCCAAAGCCAGCCATGCGGCCAGCCCGGGACTGGACCCTGCAAGGCCGCTCGCTGCGGCTCGCCCTGACCGGCCACGTGGCGCAGAAATTAAAGGGACAGTACATTCTTGTTTTTAACTTCGTGAACTTAGCTCCCCCTGGTATGGCAACGAACTGGAGCCAGCTCCTACGAGGATACTCTGCCCCGTGTGTACCAGCCGGCCCCAGCCGTTTCCTCGCGGCCGCGGTACTGCGGGTCCGCGCCCAGCCTCTGCCAGCTCCGCCGTGGCTTTGTAAATGCCCTGAGGCTGCCAAGTCTCAGCCGCTGCTGCCCTGCTGCTCCAGCTGCGAAAACCCCGCCCAAGTGCTGCCTTTCACCCCAGCCCCGGCCCTGCCCGCATCCCCTGCTCCTGTGCTGCAAGAGAAGCAGAAAAAGATGGGGGATTGCAGAAGTCAGGCTGCAGGACTGAGACTGTTCCTAGAGAGCTGCGAAAACACCGTAGGGGAAGCAGTAGACCTGAGCAGCTTGCAGGCACGGCCAGAGGATGCAAAAAAGCAGCCAAGGAAGCAAAACAGTGACTTCTTGGATTCTCATGCTGAGTGTAAAGACCAAAAGGCTAGAGTGAAAAAGCTAAAAGCCACAGATGACACCTGGAAGCTGCCAGAGAAAAACTGCACCAGCCCAGCAAACACCATTGCTGCAGACATAACACCAACCAAGCTGAACAAAGTGCAGTCAAAAGATGAAACATCTGTCACCTGGAAGTGAAGACGACGCAAATCAGCACCGATGACCACAACAGAAACACCATCCCAGAACTGCAAACAAGACTGCAAAGGGATAGGTTGGACACCTGTGGTGTCTCCCCAAATCCTACCCCATTCTGTTACTTCCCAAACAGTTAATACTCCCTACCACCACCCCTCTGCTAGGCTTTTTCCTAGCCGCGGGTTCCCATATCCCTGTTACCTTTACACCATCCCCCTTTCCCCAGACTTTAAGTAAAAGAGGGGGGAAGAGAAAGCCCCCCCCCCCCATTTTGAAATTGCAAATTTTTAACTCTGTTTGAAATCTCAACAGAAGCAAATGCCAGAGCCTGTGCCTGCACTCGACATCATGATGTCCAGCACCCAACACCTATCACCCTGCTGTCCTCTGAATGCTCCTGGTACCACCAGCAGTGAATGCTTGAACTCTGCCACAGCCCAAAGAAAACTGTGCTGCTTCAACCTCACCTCTGCTTGTGAGAGCATCCATTCCAGCATCCAGAGAGAAAATCCTCTAAGAGATTTGAGGACTTGTTGGGACACTGGGTTGGGGGTGTTTCTGATTATGTATGTTTGGTTAGTTGGGACATTGAGCTTTGAGTGCTTCTGATCATTTCTGTTGTTCTGTATATGTTAAGTTTTTGGGATGTTGGGTTTTGGGATCCCCAGGGGAGGCCTCTTAGTTTAATACAGAAAGGAGGAGTTGTGGTGGCCGGTGAACCTATACTGTGTTGGGGTGACCAGAGCGGCTCCCCCCGAGGTGCTTTGCTCTTTGGGATGACCTGTCCCGATTTGAATTCTGCGGTTGTCTGTCAGCCTGGTCACTCCCCCAGAGCTCTCCCATTGGTCCCCGCTCCCTGGTCCTGCCTTTCCCCCGGCCCCAGGAAAAGCCCTGAGTTAGCCATGCTGTTCATATTTGCCTCTACACCCTTCGACAGTGAAGATGCAATAAATGCTCCTGCTGGAATGCAAGCAGATACCCTTCCTGACTCATTGTCACTGACTTAACACTGAACCTGCCCAGGCTTCTGTGAGGGCACGCGGGATCCCACAGAGCCAGGCAATTACAGTATTACTGCGCCGCAGCGGCGAGCGCAGGGCAGCCAGCTCATGGCAGCGCGGCGCCGGCAAGCACACAGCAGCGAGCACATGGCAAAGCCGCGCCGCGGACAGGCGGGATCAGCGGCACTGAGAGCTGGGGAGGCCGCGGCTCTGCTCAGCGCCTGGCGGGGGCCGCGGGCAGCTCTCTACATGTGGGAGGTGAGGAGACGGGCCCGCGGACCTCCGCCGGCTGCCAGACCCGTGCGGCCGCCCGGCCCACGCAGCCGGCAGGGCCTGCGCAGCCGGCGGGGCCGCTACAGCCAAGCTCCCGTTCCTTGGGGACTCTCGGGAGCTGATACTGTACTGGAAAAAAAGGACTAAATGGACCAATAGCCCCTTCCTCGAGAGTAGGGGAGCTGCAGCATACAGCATTTGCACCAGCTTGTGCGGGAATGGCTGCAAGCTAAGTATGTTGTCCCTGCAGCTGGTCCATAGAACCCTTCTGTTTTCGTTATTTAAAATGTTGCCACAATCCTAGACCCTAGCATATCACCTTGTAACCCCCCTGCATTGTTCTGATTGCTTTTTGTGATGAATAATAATTATCATTTGTAAGCTACTTTTTAAAGCAAGAATTAGGCTTGTTACCTTTTGAAACCACTTAGAGAGTTAAGCTTAATGTCACTGTAATTTTCCGAGACCTAGATTTATATATATTCTGTGAAACAGTGAAGTATTTAAGCAGTTGATAATATTACCTTGTTTATTTTTACTTGAGGTGCGCTTGTTGTTCTGTTAGATGTATTATTTTACTGTTCATAGTAAGAAAACTACATGTTATGTTCCACATTTTCCTAAATTTAGTAAGTTGAAAGATGTTCGTGTTACATATTGTTAGAACAGAAAAGGGGGAATGCAGAGATGGAGTGTGCCCCCTGCAAAAGACTGTAAAGAAGTTTATATGTTCTTAATTTTTCAATCGCATTCAGAATGATATTAATAAAGTCTTAAAACAATTTTATAAGTATTTTAGGGAAACCCTCTCAGTTGAGGCTTGAAGTTCTGGCCAAGTCCTAGCCCTGGCTGACGGGATTATACCATCCAACCCAAGTGTTTCTGCCCTAAAAGTGTAATCAAGTCATTTTGACTTAGTAATTTGATCTTTAAAAAGCTGGACCCTCTTTCAAAGTAAACTTGAAAGTCTTGCCTAGGAAAGACTTTCTAAATCCTCGCTATGAAACAGGACCTTCCAGCAGTTGCAGACTCAGTGATGGTAAAAGTTTTAGACTTTA
This sequence comes from Monarcha castaneiventris obscurior, assembly GCA_026261815.1. NCBI lineage: Eukaryota > Metazoa > Chordata > Aves > Passeriformes > Monarchidae > Monarcha > Monarcha castaneiventris. The sequence continues at coordinate 10,793,076 of JAMPIT010000485.1, forward strand.
CATTGTTTCTCAAAATCCTATCTGTTTAATCACTGCCATAATTCTTATTTGTATAAAACAGAAAAGAGGGAATTATAAGGTAGAATTGAGTTGTGAGCTGTTCTGCCTGCAGAGGCACATGGCAGAACAAAGGAGCACATGGCGGCACAGAGAGGCTCCTCTCCACCGGGCCCTGAGGGGAGGATGTGTCGCAGCAGACCCCTACAGAGAAGAGCCTGCCGGGAGCTGACAGACGAGTGAACAGCGAGTGACCACCCCATAAAAGGACACTGAGAAAGTGCGTTGCTAATGTGGCAACACGGGATAGGTCACGCCATATAAGGAAATACTGTGCCTTAGAAAACGGTATAAAACCAACTCATTCCTTTGAATAAAGGATTCAGATTCCCTGCCGGTCTGGATCTGTGATTCAATCACCGACATTCATTCAGTGCTCTCCAGTCTGGTGTGTCGGTGCCTTTTCTGCCCAGGGGACGTAAAGGCCAGGACCTTTCTGCCCCCACACCTTTTGTGTGGGAGCAATCCCTGAACGTGTTCAAATTTTGGAGGTGGTATCCAAATTTGGGAGGTGGTATCCAAATTTGGGAGGTGGTATCCAAATTTGGGAGGTGGGCTCACAAAGGAGGAAGACAGTGCCTTCCCTTCCTGGGAAACGAAAATACCCAGGCCCAGGGTTGGTGGGGCAGATGATGGACTGCCCCGGAGAGGTAAAGGCCAGTGACAGCTTTCTGCAGTGCTCCACAGTCTCCCCAGTGCTCTCAGGGTCCTCCTCAGGGCTCCCAGTGCCCTTTCCATTGCTCCCTGTCCCCTGCACTGCTCCCAGTGTCCCTCATTGGTCTCCAGTTCCCCCCCATTCCAGTGTTCCCCAGTCTCTCCACTTGGATGGTGGCACCTCACTGGGCGGTGACATCTCAGCAGGCATCAATGATCCCATGGGTGATGGCACCTCCCCAGGCACCTCTCCCTCTTGGTATCATACCACCTGTGCTAGGAAATGCATTCTGGAGATCTCCCAGATGTCCGGATTCTCCTCCTGTCAGGTACCGAGGGAGGGTGGGGCGGGTTGGGGGTGGCACTGGTCCTGCATGAGGACCAGGGCTTGTGAAGGAGCCTCACCTACCTGTTCCTCCTGAAGAGCAGGTACCTGCAAACATGGCACCCACCTTGGCCTATCTGCTGCTCGGTCCCACCCTGAGCAGAAGGCAAGAGGCAAACCCACTTCCTCACCTTCCTGTAGAGCCCGTGTCCCCTCACAAGGCCCCCCCTCCCCGTCCCAGCCATTAGACAGCTTCATCACCAGACCTAGACCACTCAGTCCAGGTGAGAACAGAGGTATTTATTTTGTATCCACAGGTGGGCCTCAGCAGGTGAGCGGCCTCCCAGCCCCATCGCCAGCAGCTGCTGCTGTAGCCACCACTCCAGCCTCAACCCCTCATGAGCTGGACCAGCACCTGGAGCTGAGGTGAGAGGGAGAGAGAGAGAGGCATCCGATCAAACAGGTGGGGAGAAGGCAGAGAATTTCTGCAGGATTGGCTCAGACCACCTGGGATGGGATCACGTCAAGGTGACCATGGAGATGCCTCTGGTGATTTCCCAGCCCACGAGAAGGTGCCTGGTGCAGCTGAGGCAAAGCCAGGTTGGGCTGAGACCTTGGGTGTCCCATACAGGTGTCCCCGCTCAAGACAGGGTGTTGTGGGGTAGGGCTCTGCCAGGGAAGGACATGCTTTCAGGTTTGGGAAGGGGACAGCCAACCATCAAGGTCCCTCTGCCTTCAGCCAGGACTTTTCTGTCCCATGTGGGAAGCAGATGCTGGGTGTCCAGGTGGCTGTCAGGGGAGTCCAGCCCAAAGGCAGCCTCCAGATCTCGCTTCTGTCCCCCAGGGCTGCCTCAGCGGAGGGACGTGGGGAATTCCATCCCTTTGGAGTTACCTGCAGAACTGCCTCTGCTGCTCCTGCCGCCGTCGGTTGTTCTCAGCCAGAAACATGAAGATGTTCCTCCGCGTCTGATGTGGCTCCAGCCCACGGAGCACCTGGACGGCTCGTGGGGAAAGGTGTCTGCAACAACAGGGAATCGTCATCCCAGAGCTGCCAGCTGCCTCTCCCCTCGCCCCACCCTGCATTCACACGGTCCCATGTCCACCCACCTGGTCCCAGGCTGGAATCTCTCTGCCATTTTCTCTGTGGGGAGGGGGGTTCCAGCCTTCCCCCACCTCGCAGTAACCCCCTTTTTTGGGGGCTGGGATGGACGGTGGGGAGCCCAAGCACCTCCAGCGCCAAATACCTGCCAAGGAGGGGACACTCTCAGCAAACCAGAGACGCCACTTCCCAGAGGACCCCTGGAAGAGTGG